>JASDDO010000014.1:399330166-399973809 GCA_030015575.1 Agapanthus africanus
ACCTCGCCCCCAATACCGGGAGAGACGAATCCCCTGCCGATCCGCTCACGTGCCTCCATATGGCTCGGGACTGTACCCAAAAGCTACCTGTTTGCACGACTCCTTTGAGCCGTGGTAGGGTAGAAATCAAAGCACAGTGGGAACTCACACGAGACAAATGACGACCTCAGGTCGATGAACTAACCTGTACACATGTCACCAGGGAACTGCTATCTGACGGTAGATTTAATACTAACTAGCAGATTCCCGGCGAGTCCTGTCCGGTGTACTCATAACCCAATGAGCACCTGTATACATCTTAGGTGATCCAACTGACACCAGTGGCTTGTGAGACCGGCCACCGCCCCTCGTCGGGGTCTCGACTGTACACACTAGTCTACTCCGGAGTATCGATGCCCTGTCTCGAAACTCCCACGACTAGGGACCACAATTAAGGATATGCATATAAACTACCCAACTCTCACGTATATGATCGCCATCATACTGTTGGTAGTAAAGCAAGATCCTAAGGGCTCTATCAAAGTGTAACATGCAATCAGTCACCTGAACATGTACACGACTGATAAAGGCAAACCAGATAGCATACTATCATCTCGAGTAAGACTGTCCTACCGGGATAGGTCTTCCGCAATCATTGCAATCACGTACCTGCGATCCAATAATTGACTATGAGGGCACTATCTCCAACAGAGCGCACGCAGAGTGTTTTCTTCTCTCTCTCTCCAGGTAGCGACCATGTCACTCCTTAATCAAGATAATAAAACGGATATATTGACCGAACCCGCTTGTTATACTGAGCTGGGGAACGTTGGTCCCGCTCCAACTTATAATTGTTATAAGACAGAGCAGGAAATTGGGGATTACCAGAATTCCCGTGCCGCCCAAACGAAGAAAGTGCATATCGATGCATCATCTTCGGGTGTGTTCATTACAGAGAACTGTTTCACAAATATCCTCTACGTCCAGGGTATTTGATACCGAATCAGGATCCAAAATATGTAATCTGTTACATAGGGCTACAGAAAGTAGAGAACTGAGAACGGGTGATAAGTTTCATGAGACAGAAAACGGTGCAAGTGTTGCAGCCAAGTCTGTTGGTCACTGTCACCCTGTATTACCAGAATACATTGATTCTGAACAAATGTTATTAGATACCGAACCTGATATACAAAATCATATCAGTCTCTTTATTAGTAAAGAAAGGATATAATTTTGTATTGTTGGATAATGTTTTGAACATTTCCTATATCAAGAGTTGATCAGTTCAGGCACGTTATCTAAAAGCATTAATGTTCTAAATCAAACTGCAGTTCTTAGTATACAGAACACACACAAGAGGAAGAGTTCAGAAATGAACGAATCATTCTTGAGGCATTGTAGACTAAGTCATATCAAAGCGACCCGACTGGCTAAGTTACATTAAAATGCATATTTAAATTAGTTTGAATTTAGATCTTGTGAAACTTTCCAGTCATGTCACAAAGATAAGATGACCATAGCTCTGTTTATTGGAAACAGAGAAAGAGTTAGTGAACTCTTGGGATTGATACATGCTGATGTATGAAGGTCCCCTGTCTACATTTGCCAAGACCGGTTCTTTGTACTTCATTGCCTTCTGTGATGATCTCTCAAGATTCAGACATATGTTCCTGTTAAAACACAAGTCCGAACCTTTTGAGATATTCACAGAATATAAGTTAGAAGTAGAGAACCAAAATACGGGTATAAGTATTATGTCCTTTGATGTGATCAAGGAGGAGAATTCTTGAGCATGGAATTCCTGGATTATTCTAAAGGAGAATGGGATTCTCTCCCAGCATTACTCCTCCGTATACACCATAGCACAATAGTATATCGGGGCGGAGCAAAAACACCCTATGTGATATGGTGTGCTCTATGATGAGTACTACTGAGTTTCCTATTTCCTTTTGGGAGTTATACACTTGAGAAGCTGCATACCTATTGAATAGGGTTCCGATCAAATCAGATGCCTACCATTTCATATGAGATATGGAAAGAGAAGAGCCCATATCTTAAGTTTGTTAAGATTTGGGGTTGTCCGGCCTATGTCTAAAAGCAAAATCCGGACAAGCTCAAGGCAAAGTCAGATCTGTGGAAGTTTGTTGGATATCCCAAGCATACGCAAGGGAATATCTTCTACCTAACCGAGGAACAAAAATGTTTTGTTTCTCAGCATGCCACCTTTGTGAAAGGGAATTTCTAGTGAAGAAATTATTGGATATGAGGTAGAACTGGAAAGAGTTCCAGGTATACAAACTGCAGCGGATGATTTGGTAGAACCAAAGGATTCAATAGCAACCAACGAACCTCAGCCTCTCCTCCGATCTAGTAGGGTTCCTCACCCACCTGAGAGATACTTCGGTTTCTCTATGACAGTGGGAGCGAGGATTGCATCATGAGATGATGACCCAACTAGTTTCGGGCTGGCCATCAGGAGTAGGACTCTGTAAGAATGGCTGGATGCTTATCGATCTGAGATGGAATCCTTATACACCAACAAAGTATGGACTTTGGTTGCTTTATCTGAAGGGTTAAATCCCCATCAGGAGCAAGTATATCTTGAGAAGATTACTTGGTGTACATGGAAAAGTTAAGACTTTCAAAGCTAGACTTGTTAAAGGTTTGCATCATTGACCAGGTATGGATTATAATGAAACCTTTTCTAAGTACCTATGCTTAAGTCCATCCAGATCCTACTTGCCACGGCTATATACCATGACTACGATATCTGGCGGTTGGGTGTCATGACTGCTTTTCTAAATGATGTTTTAGAAGAGAGAGTCTGTAAGTACACAGTTAGAGGGCTTCGTAGACAGCAGGAGCAGGGGAAACGTGTGCAAGATGTTTTATGTGATAAAGCAGGCATCGCGGAGTTGGAACATCTGTTTTGATGTGGTAATCAAAGAGTTTGACTTCATCAAAATGGTAGATGAACCTGGTATATACAAAAAGGTAGTATGGAGTATACTGGCGATCCTCGTAAAGTACGTGGATGACATACTCTTGATAGGGGAGGAGTTTCCTATGCTACACTCGGTCAATCTCCGCTTATCACAAGGATTCTCCATATAGGATCAAAGTGATACCTACTAAATCCTGGGTTTTGGATCTATGAGATAGATCTAATTGGATGTTAGAATACTCACTAGTTGTAGTGAGATGGTATCAATTGATCCTAGGGAGAATCACTGGAAAGGTTCCAGGGTGATAAGGACGAGTGAATGTCAGTCGCAGGAATTGTCTTTACCCTCAGTAAAAGGACTGTATGTTGGAAGAGTTCCAAGCTAGATACCGTGGCATACTAGATGATAAAGGCTGGATACATCGCTACCAAAGATGCTACTAAAGAGGCGGTCTGGGTGTATATTAGTTCATGAGATGAACTTCGTTCCTCCCATTGTGTGACAATGGAGTTATGGCTTATGCTAGGAACGCCTGTCCCATCAGTGATCCAGACATATTCTTAGGCAGTATCACTTGATCGTGGAGATGGTTGATCTCCAGGGGATCGAGGTTAGGAGAGTAGACTAAGAGGACAACACGGCAGATCCACTCACAAAGGCCTTTTCCAAGAGAGAGACTTTTATGGGATGGTTGAGTATGAGATACTACAACCACTGCTATCAGATGGCCCTAGTGCAAGTGGGAGATTGTTAGTTATATGTATGCCCTAGAGGCCATTACTATACATAGGATGTATATTGTAGTGGATGCTTGGACATATATAGGGATGACTTTCTTGCTCGATATGATAGTATGCTATCTGGTTACTCTTTACCTTAACGTGTACACTGATTGTCTCTCTGTTACATGTTGGTAAAGCCCTTAGGATGTGTACTTGACTACCTGGACTATGATGCGGATCATACTAGTGGGGGCGTGGTAGTCCATAAGTACATCCTTCAAAGTCCCTAGTCGTGGGTATATCGAGACGGGGCATCGATATACCAGAGTAGACTAGCATGTAGATTCTCGACCCATATAGATGGGCGATGGATGATCCCATATCCATTGGTGTTTGACATCAGAGATGATATACGGGTGCTCAGTGGAGACTGGATACACAGGACGGACTCGTCGAGAACTCCCGGCTGGTATTATACCTTACGTCAGATGACAGTTCTATGGTGACACTGGTGCAGGTTAGTCTGTAGACCCGAGATCGTCAAAGAGTCTTGTGTGATTCCCACTGTGCTTTGATTTCCACCTTACCACGTCCAAGAGGGCATGCAAAACGGTGGTTTTTGGGTACAGTCCCGAATCACATGGAGGCAATGAGCGATAGGAGGGGTTTCGTCTCTCCCGGTATAGGGAGTTGATGTTGCGCTGTGCTCGATTGGCTATAACAGGAAGTCCTTGGCCAAGGCTGCTTTAAGGATTTACTGGTAAGTGTTACCAGTAGTTTCTCGACCCGTTATGAGCCTCATATCGATATGACTTATCGAGTTATTGGGGTCTGACGTTTACCACCCATAGACGAGATATACGACATATCAGACAAACAGATCGAACTGTACGGTAGTGTTACTGGTTGGATTCACAGAAGTGTGAGCGGGCTTGCTCGTTGATCTTCTGATCGCTCAATACCCGGGTGGCCGTTACGTTAAGCAGACCGCTTGCGGCTTGTGGGTGTTTGATATGATCATCACCTGCTGCCGGCGTATTGACGAGTCTTTAGAGTCCTATACAGAGGTTTCCTTGCTCAAGCAAAACGAAATAGGAGCGCATATGAGATATGTGCGGGACCGAGAATAATACCAGTATGTGATACTGAATTCTATTCTTGCGATTTGTGACATTGATCGGTTATATGCGATATTGCCGGGTTATCGGATCAAGTGTTGATTCGATAAGTTGTTACTATTGATATTAGTCGGTTATATGCAGTATGACCGGATCATTAAATCAAGTGTTGATTTAATGATTTAATGTATAATTATATATTTGATATATTACTTTACATTAACTAGTATTTGTTCACTTAAGATTGATTTTCTCACTTGATGTGCACAAGTAGTATATGTGATATATTTTTGTGCACTTGATTGTATCATATTTGATGATACATGCAAACTTGGGTGTGTGTATGCTATACACCATGTTTAGTTAATGGTTAGGATTTCATTTGACTTATTTATTTATTTTCTTTATTTATTTTTGGCAAGAAACAAAATGGTGGTGGCTTTCTTTGTTTTATTCTTGAAAATTCATGAAGCTTCAACCATTTTGTTTTATGCTTAACCTAACCATTTAACTAAACCTTAGTTTATTCTCTACATGAGTTACACAACCCATGGTTGCTAAATGATAAGCATCACTTGATTTTCTATTATTAATTATTCATTTTCATTATTTTCTTTCTTCTTCTTCATCTTCTTCATGAAGAGAAGAAAACCATTGCTAGAAAATTCCAAGTGATGAATCCAAGTGAGAAATCCAAATCCAAAGTGAACCCACTTCCTATTTCTTCATCCTCTACCACTTGCCATGTAGTAGAGTGTGTTATCTTCACAAGTTTCATGACCAAGTGAAGATGGAGCTTGAGTTAGAGTTGCCTCGACGTAGATCATCTTCGGCATCGAAGTCAACGACCTAGCCCGCTCATTTCTCCGACAAAACCATCGCAAGAGTCCGGGATCCCGGTGATCGCAGCGAAGGGACATCATCACGGAGCTAAAGAAGTGGAGGACCGGATCTACAAAGGTTGTATATCCATTCACTTATTAGCAAAGTAGTTTGCTTGCTTCTCTTTTTCGCCTTACCTCTAGTAATCGATCTAGTTTAGGGTTTCTCGGCACGGGAAAATTTGAATTTGGCATGGTTGATGCCTTGTGAAACCTCTTGAGTGTGCCTAGTAACCCTACACTCCTAACCCTAGAAATGGCAGTGTTGCTTGCCGCTCTCGTCGGGGTCTAGGGATGTGGGTTTGGCTATTCATCGCGACCGTAGAATCCGTGTTTTATACAGGCTCGTACTAAAACACGGACGTCCTAGTATATCCAATATTTCATATATGTTCTTCTGCTGCAATGTTCTGTGATGAGATCATATTACTGTCTGAGACGAATGTTTATATTATATATATGAGATATATGTTATATTGCAGATTTCGTTTCAAATATGATGCTTGTGAAGCTTATTAAAATGGAACTTCATTAATGAGATTAATGAAATAAAAGAAACCTAAGATGTTGTAGAAACTTGTTTAAAAACTGGTAGCTCTAGTTCTTGCTTTGCATAGGGGTGTTCCTTATAGAACATCCAGCACCATATTCGATAAGGAAAGAGCCGAGATCCCTTCACCGGGAGTGACCTCTTTAGCGAAACTAGCAGATGCTACAAATTCGGTTTGTCTTTTGATCGTTTCTATAGTTTTTGCTTTGCATAGTGATATTTGTGAAATAGCATGCACCTTATTCGATGAGGAAAGGGCCGACGATCCCTTCACCGGGAGTGGCCCCTTTAGCAAAACTAGAAAAGCCTAAAAAACACTCAATTTAAAATCACTCGATTCTACGACGATATCAAGTTCATTACGCAAAAGGTTTTCTTAAAAACCTATCGTAGCCCTCCGTCATTTTAGATAAGTACTAGTTAGTATTCGTGCTACGTTTGTTGACTATGTTAAGGCGTAGTATGCGGTAGCTGATTAGTGCTTATCTGTATAAGCATATGATGCGATTGGATTAGGGTAGTCGTGCGACTTTGTTGACTATGTTAAGGGTCGTGCGGGTGGGTTTAATTCAATCAGGAAAAGACGGGTTGAACTTGACTAGCACTTATGATTTGTTGACTATGTTTAGGTCATATAGCTGCTAGGGGCAAAATATTATCGGGAATTTCAAGTGTTGAAATTTGCAATGAGATTGCATACCTTCTATGAGATAGTTGGATCCCGATACCCACTGCGAGTAATTGTTACTCCTGGGAGAGTTTTACACATTATAATTAGCCGATCAAGTAGGTGTCTAGAAAGGTGTCAACGGGGTCACGCCTCTGGGAAAACGAGGTTTACTTTAATTAGGTTCGTACGAAAGCACGGGGGACCTCTCTCAAAGTACCGACACTGGCCTGGCTGAAAGATTGGCGAACTTGTAGCGTGTAATTAATCCCGGCTAGTCTTTCCTTTTAGGGTTTGAAGGAAGATTTGATTAAAACTGTAGGAGACATCCTGATTAGATATATTAGATAACCAATCTAATCTTGCAAGAGCATACGTTGAGTGTTTTCTTCTCTCTCTCTCCAGGTAGCGACCATATCATGCCTTAATCAAGATAATAAAACGGATATATTGACCGAACCTGCTTGTTATACTGAGCTGGAGAACGTTGGTCCCGCTCCAACTTATAATTGTTATAAGACAGAGCAGGAAATTGGGGAATACCAGATTTCCCGTGACGCCCAAACGAAGAATGTGCATGTTGATGCATCATCTTTGGGTGTGTTCATTACAGAGAACTGTTTCTCAGTATCTTTTAAGTCCTGGGTATGTGAAACAGGATCAGGATCCCGCATATGTAATCTGTTACATGGGCTACAGATAGTTAGAGAACTGAGAACGGGTGATAAGTTTCATGAGACAGAAACAGTGCAAATGTTGCAGCCAAGTCTGTTGGTCACTATCACCCTGTATTACCAGAATACATTGATTCTGAACAAATGTTATTAAATACCGAACTTGATATACAACATCATATCAGTCTCTTTATTAGTAAAGAAAGGATATAATTTTGTATTGTTGGATAATGTTTTGAATATTTCCTATATCAAGAGTTGATCGGTTCAGGCACGTTATCTAAAAGCATTGACGTTCTAAATCAAACTACAGTTCTTAGTATAAAGAATACACACGAGAGGAAGAGTTCAGAAATGAAAGGATCCTTTTTGAGGCATTGTAGACTAAGTCATATCAATGCGACCCGACTAGCAAAGTTACATTTAGATGCATATTTAAATTTGTTTGAATTTACATCTTGTGAAACTTGCCAATCATGTCACAAAGATAAGATGACCACAGCTCTGTTTATTGGAAACAGAGAAAGAATTAGTGAACTCTTGGGATTGATACATGCTGATGTTTGAAAGTCCCCTGTCTACACATTCCAAGACCGGTTCTTTGTACTTCATTACATTCTCTGATGATCTCTCAAGATTCAGATATATGTTCCTGTTGAAACACAAGTCCGAAACTTTTGAGATATTCACGGAATATAAGTTAGAAGTAGAGAACCAAAAACGGGTATAAGTATTATGTCCTTTGATGAGATCAAGGAGGAGAATACTTGAGCACGGAATTCCTGGACTATTCTAAAGGAGAATGAGATTCTCTCTCAGCATTACTCCTTCGTATACACCATAGCACGATGGTATATCGGGGCAGAGCAATAGCACCCTATGTGATATGGTGTGCTCTATGATGAGTACTACTGAGTTTCCTATTTCCTTTTGGGAGTTATGCACTTAAGAAGTTGCATACCTATTGAATATGGTTCAAATCAAATCAGTTGCCTGCTACTTCATATGTGATATGAAAAGGGAAGAGCCCATATCTTAAGTTTGTTAAGATTTGGGGTTGTTCGGCCTATGTCTAAAAGAAAAATCCGGACAAGCTCGAGGCAAGGTCTGTTATGTAGAACTGGAAAGGTTCCAGCTATGCAAACTGCAGCTGATGATTTGGTAAACCCGAAGGATTCAATAGTTTCCAACGAACCTGAGCCTCTCCGCCGATCTAGTAGGGTTCTTCACCCACCTGAAAGATACTTTGGTTTCTCTATGACAGTGGGAGCGAGGATTGCATCATGAGATGATGACCCGACTTATTTCGAGCTGGCCATCAGGAGTGGGACTCTGAGATGGAATCCTTATACACTAACAAAGTATGGACTTTGGTTGCTTTATCTGAAGGGTTAAATCCCCATCAGGAGCAAGTATATCTTGAGAAGATTACTTGGTGTACATGGAAAAGTTAAGACATTCAAAGCAATGTTTAAGTCCATCCAGATCCTACTTGCCACGGCTACATACCATCACTATGATATCTGGTGGTTGGGTGTCATGACTTCTTTTCTAAATGATGTTTTAGAAGCGAGCGACTATAAGTACACAGCCAGAGGGCTTCGTAGACAGTGGGAGCAGCGGAAACGTGTGCAAGATGTTTTATGTGATGAAGCAGGCATCACTGTGTTGGAACGTCTGTTTTGATGTAGTAGTCAAAGAGTTTGACTTCATCAAAATGGTAGATGAACCTTGTATATACAAAAAAAGGTAGTAGAGAGTATGGTGGTGATCCTCGTAGAGTACGTGGATGACATACTCTTAATAGGGAAGGAGTTTCCTATGCTATGCTCGGTCAATCTCCGCTAATCACAAGGATTCTCCATATAGGATCAATGTGATACCTCCTAAATCCTGGGTTTGGATCTATGAGATAGATATAATTGGATGTTAGGATACTCACTAGTTGTAGTGAGATCGTATCAATAGATCCTGGGGAGAATCACTGGAAAGGTTCCAGGGTGCTAAGGACGACTGAATGTCAGTCGCAGGCATTGTCTTTACCCTCAGTGGAGGGACGGTATGTTGGAAGAGTTCCAAGCTAGATACCGTGACATATTAGACGATTAAAGGAAAGATACATCGTTACCAAGGATGCTACCAAAGAGGCAATCTGGATATATATAAGTTCATGAGATGAACTTCGTGTTGGAGATAGTGCCCTCAGAGTCAATTATTGGATCACAGGCACGTGATTGCAATGATTGAGGGAGGACCTATCCCGGTAGGACAGTCTTACTCGAGATGATAGTATGCTATCTGGTTTATCTTTATCATCGTGTACTGCTTTAGGTGACCTGACATGTCGCTATTACACGCTGATAGAGCCCCTAGGATTCTTGCTTGACTGCCGGCAGTATGATGGCGATCATATACGTGAGAGCTGGTGGTCTATAAGCACATCCTTAAAAGGTCCCTAGTCGTAGGAGTTTCGAGACAGGGCATCGATTCTCCATAGTAGACTAGTGTATACAGTCGAGACCCCGACGAGGGGCGGTGGCCGGTCTCATAAGCCACTGGTGTCAGTTGGTTCACCTAAGATGTATACAGGTGCTCATTGGGTTATGAGTACACCGGACAGGACTCGCCGGGAACATGGTAGTTGGTCTTATACCTGACGTCAGATAGCAGTTCCCTGGTGACATGTGTACAAGTTAGTTCATCGACCTGGGGATCGTCATTTGTCTCGTGTGAGTTCCCACTGTACTTTGATTACTACCCTACCATGGCTCAAAGGAGTCGTGCAAACAGGTTTTAGTTGGGTACAGTCCCGAGCCACATGGAGGCAGTGAGCGGATCTTCAGGGGTTCGTCTCTCCCGGTATTGGGGGTGAGGTCGCGCTGTGTCTAGGAGAGCCATTACGCAAAGCCCTCGGCCGAGGCAGGAGATTTACTGGTAGGTATTCCAGTAGTATCTCAGGGCGTTCTGGGCTACACTCCGACACTACTTGTACCGCTTTAGGGGGTCTGACTTTTACCAACCCCCTAGGCCCGACATGCGATGCTCATAGACGAACGGACCGGACTGTACGGATATTGTCACTGACAGGCTCAGTAGGGTGTCAGGATGAGTTCGCTCATCGACGTCCCTTTTGGTCAATAGCTGGTGGCCCGTCACGTATTGGCTAATACCTCTGACGTGCTAGTTGTTAAATCCAAAGCCATTGTATTGACGAGTCTTTAGAGTCCACCACACTTTCAGTTACTCAAGCTTTCGGGCGAAACGCTGTAGAGGCCGTATGGAGATATGGCAGGGTCCGATCAGATACGTGCAGTATTGCACGCATCGGGATCGGACGGTTTGTACTTGTAGCCGTATGGATATATGGCAGGGTTCGATCAGATACGTGCGGTATTGCACGGATCAGGATCGAACGGATATAACTAGCCGCCTTTGGCTTAAGCCGGTCCTAGTTTAGTACAGTATAGATTTTGTCTCATTGCATTTGTATCCGGACGGAATACAGATGCGGGTGTGTATGCACAGTATCGGGGTTTTCCTGTAATTTATTACGGGACCAGTTTTCTGGAGTTGCCAGTTTGCATTCCGTTCCGGCCGGTTTTCCTTTGTTCTTTCCCGGCCGGACTTTTCCGAGGGAGGGTGTTATTTGCAAGTTTGCAAATAACACATTGTGGAGGATTTTCTTGCATATGTATTTATTATGATAGCATATTTTGATACCATTCTCATCACTTGCTTTTTGTTGATTAGTTGTGATTAGAGTTGATGTGAGATTGTGATGATGAGGTTTGGATGTGGTCACCACTTGCTTTACACTACACTCGCCTCCGTTCATGCTTCATATTCTTTCCTCCACCATTTTTCTAGGATGATAAGTTTTTCATGGTTGAGAGAAAGAAAAAGAAGAGAGTTTTCATTCTTGAGAGTTTCATTTCTTGATCTCATTTTCATGCTAGAAAAATGCAAGCACCCTTCTTCTAGTCTTGATTCCTCCATCCATCAATGGCAACAACATAACCCCAAAGAGACAAGCATCTTCTACACTACATTCTACAGCATTTCTTGGGCATGTCGACTTGCCGGCTTCATGCCCGAGTTGCCTCGGTATTGAGGTGGGAGCCCGTAAAAGACGCAGGCGATGTGGTGCCCTTTCCGGCGAGGAGGCGACGATATGGAGACAAGACTTTCCGCGGGAGATCGGGACGGTGAAGAGAAGACCGGAGGACTCGGATCACTTGGTATACTTCTCTTCCCATCTCTTGTTAGCTAGCATTAGGTTAATGGTTACGATCCGGGTTAATTGTCCGCGGTAGCGCCAGTTTAAAAGATAAGAAAATTTTGATTCCGCAATTTGGCCTCGGATAGACGGCCGGGGCGCTGCCGTGGCGCAACATGGTATCAGAGCCACGCCATTAACCTTACCTAGCTTGTTCTAATGTGTTTTGCATTTCCGATCGACCAAAATTCCAAAAACCTCATTTTTGTTCACATCAGTTTCTGTTGAAAATTTTTGGTGTCTAAAAATTTTTCAGGTTGTATAAAACGGATTTACTGGAAATTTTAAGACTTCTGTGAAAATTCGATAAAGTCAGTCGATTAGTGGAGCGCGGAACCGCGGCCAAACCCCCCCTTGGGCCGCAGTTCCGCCGCACTATAGTGACCTCACTTTGTCAAATTTTTACAGTGGGCTTGTGGGCTAATTTTAGGGGTTTTGGGATATTAAATTTGGGCCCAGATTTTCTGTGACTGCTGCAGTATTTCTTCGTGGCCCACTTGTTAATTGTTTGATCGATCGGATATTTTAAACACATTATTTCACAGTATTTACATTATATCTGCGACCGTGAATGTCACTTGATCGGTAAATCCCGTCTAACTGCTATAGCCCGGTTAGACGGATTTGCGAACGTGATTTTCACGTTGATGTTCTATGTTTATGCTGTGTTGTTGCGGATCGGTCATGGGGGATAGCCTGGATGCAATGTTAGTACAGTTTTGTTTTATATGTACATTTGATATTGCGGGGCGAGCGTCCGACATGTGGACTGCCGTCACTGCCTGTTTGTATTATTCTTTTGGGGCACGACCTGGTTGCGGTCGATGTACCCGTTGTATGTATACTTTACTTTCTGTACTAGGATTACCCCGCGGAGGGGTGCACGGATAGCCGGGTTCTAGAGGGCAACAGGCCCGCATCTCATGGCATTGGGAAGGAAGGGGCTTCACTCTAGAATTGGCGGGCTATTCGCCGCACTCGTAGGGGGTACAGGTTGACCCAGGTGGGGTGCCCAAGTTACCGGATTCCATGAAGTGCTGGGTGGTCCATTCACGGTGCTGAAGGGGGCTTCCTCGCTTCAGGTTTTGGCGGGTGACTTGCCGCGCCCGTAGGGGTCTAGGATTTCATTGCACAGGCTATCCACACGACCAGGGGAACGTCGGGTTTCAGCAGCGGCTCTGTGAAACCCGGGGTTTCCAGATATCTGTATTGTTCTGTGATGCTGTACATTTCTGTGATGTTGCATTTTATCACTCCTTGAGCGAAAATAATATATTGGTATATATATTAGTAGATGTTGTATATGTTTTGCATCCGCGCTAGTCCAGTCCCCGCTCTGTCGTTAGTTAAGTAACCTGACGGGTGATGACGGGACCCAATGGTGAATGCGGATGGCATATACGTACATCAGTATATTTTTGTTCTTTGTGGTGTGATCTATTGATGGGACTGCGTTGATTCGGATCAATGCAAGATAAACAAACCTATTCTGATGTTGTTGGAACAATTTTTCAAAAAGCTGTTATTGCAAGAACGTTCACTTTTTTTTTGCATCGTGGTATTCAGTTGGAATATCCTGCTCCTCAGTCGACGAGGCAAGGGCCGAGATCCCTTCACCGGGAGTGACCCCTTGGACAGAAGTTTGCGTCAGGGCATTAACTTCACTATAGCCGATTACTTTTGCTTTGCATCGTGGTATTCAGTTGGAATATCCTGCACCTCATTCTACGGGGAAAGAGCCGAGATCCCTTCACCGGGAGTGACCTCTTTAGTAAAGGTTTTCGTCACTATATTTTCTAAAAGGCTATGCAGTTCCTTCAACGATATCAAGTTCTTTACGTTAAAGGTTTTTCGCCAAAAACCATCCGTAGCCCTCCGTCATTTCAGATTAGTATTGCTTAGTATTCGTGCTACGTATGTCGTGCATTGCCGAGGCGTAGTGTTCGGTAGCTGTGTAATACTTTTCTGTCACATGGATAAGTGGATTGGTTAGGACAGTCGTACGGTTATGTTGGCATTGTCAAGGACTCGTACGGTTGGGTTTAACGCAATCAAGATAATGACGGGTTGAACTTGACTAGGACTCTTTGATATGTTGGCATTATCAAGGTCACTTGGGTCCTAGGGGTAAAAATCACATCGGGAGTTTCAAAAGAACTGAAACTTGCCAGGCATGCGCATACCTTCTGGAGTGTGGTGACTTGAGTGGATTCCGTCAAGTTATCATACGATGATAGTTGGATCCCGATTCCCACTGATGAGTTAATTTACTCCTCGGGTGACCCCGACTAATTCTTCTTTCAGGTTTGGAGGAGAATTTGAGGTACAGTGGGAGGTTTCCAGATTAGACAAAGTGATAACCATTCTGATCTAGGTTAGAGTGCACGCTGAGTGTTTCTTTTCTCTCTCTCTTTGGCAGCGACCATTGACCCGACCCTGGACTATGACTCAGTGACCAAGTTGACCGAACCTTCTTAACACTGGTTTTTGGATTGTCAGAGTTGCAGACCTCATTGCCACTCCTACTTTTACCCTTTTCTACAGGACACCCCGTATGACTACGAACGTCCACTTCCATTGGACAAAACCATCGTATGGTTATATACGAACTCGAAGGACTTCGAGGATGGTTTCTGGTTCTGGAGAAAACGAATAGGATTATTCAGTTGTCTTTTCTTTTCACCTTCTCTCATTGCGAGTACTCCTTGGTTTAGGAGATAGCACACCTATTACGCAAATTGGATAGTCTTCTTCCAAACCTTAGGCTGGTGCCGAACGGTGGGGAATGAAGAAAACCAATTAGCATAACGATGGTGTGCAGAAGGTATTAAGTTAAGACAAAGCAAGGGATTAGTAGAAGGTCAAAGTAAATTGCGACTGATATTCACGACCAAACCAAGTATTTCTTCGCCAATCCTAAATCACCTTTGTATTTCTCCAGGACACTCTGTATCACTACAAAGATCCACAGTTTATTGGATACTCCATCGTATGGTTATATACGAACTCGAAAGGAACTTGTTCCAGTTCGGGGATGGATTCTGGTTCAGGAGAAATAGGATAAGGTTTATTCGGTTGTCTTTTATCTTAACCTTCTCTCGCTTTGCGAGTGCTCCTAGATTAGGACAGTACACCTTTTATGCTTATTGGATAGTCTTCTTCCAAACCATAGGCTGGTGTCGAACGGTAGGGAAGGAAGAAAACCATTTGGCCTAAAGGGGTGTGCAGACGGTAATGACTAAAGACATATAAAGGGATTTGGACAGATGGCAAAGAGATATACGGTTACAGTTGTGAATCTGGATAATGGTAGAGGTATTACTATGAATACCAGGATACCCCATCGAAACATTTCAATGTTTCAGTTCAACTGTGTACTGTTAAAAGAAAACTGATTTCCTGATTAGATACTTGCTCCAGGGTATGTATTTACCAGGTTTGATTCTCACATCTGTATGGCTTTACAGATGATGAGTGGGAGTAAGTTATTGGGAATAGGGTGATCATCCTCATTATATCGGGATTCGTTGTAATCGGTGATATTTGAGGAGATCATCTGGGCTGTTTGCCGGTCGGCAAATATTTGGTTTTGAATATCCGCTGTTGTGCACCAATTACAAATTGATATATCTGTACGTCTATTTTCATAGAGTGAGATATACCTTTTGATATTATGTTGATGACATTTACCTATATCAGTGGATGGTTAGGTAAGGAGCATTAAACAGCGGTGTAATTCTTCTTAACCATAAGTACAGTTTTCAACCTACGACGCACAGTGAAAGAGTTGTTAGACTCAGCGGACTTATACAGAGTATTGTATATTGTCCAGTGTCCATTAGGACAGAGGGGTTGGTCCTCATACTATATTCTGTTTACTTTTAACTTCTCTAGTTCTTAGACATGTGTTTCGTAGAAACACAGGGTCTAAGTTTTGAGGAGTTATAGGTATTTGAATAGAGTAGAGAACCAGGTATAGCAAGTATCGGGATTCTTCAAAGTGATCGAAGATGTAGATACTTGTGTATGGTATTCAGTTGATAGTAATGATAAAGAGAAATTGCTTCTCTTTCAGGTTACTCATAATTGGAAGCATTCCTAAGTTGAGTAACGCTGATCGGCCTCCTTCCATTTAGTTTACATGCACTGGAGATAGCTGCATGATTTGAATCTGGTTCAATTGAATCAGTGCCTCTGGTTCTATATTGGATATAGAACAGTTCATATCTTAACGATGTTAAGGTACGGGGAGTTGTCCGGCTTATGCTTAAAACCAGACACTGGACAACTCAAGGCACGTTTCTGTAATGGCTATTTGTGGGTTGACCCAGGCTATGACGAGGGTTGGTTTTCTACCATCTGGCAGATCAGTAGAAATATTGTTCTAGACTCGCCACAGTTTTATTAAAAATGGATTTTTTCAAAAACAGTAGTGGGAGTATGGTAGAACTGGAAGTGATTCCAGAACCGCAAACGATTACTGAAGATTTGATAAGGAACCTAAAGATTCAATCTGATTTGACATTTTATTGGCCAGTCCGCAGATAAGGTGCGTAACCTCAGGCACCCGAGAGGTACTCCGGTAGCCTCAAGGACGGTGGCAGGGAGGTTCTTGTTTACCCACACTTGCCATTGCTGTTGTTCCAGGCTGCGAGACCCGGTGGGAGGATGAGTATGGCGTCGTTCTAAACTAGCTTTAGAAGTGCACGTCTATATGACTCTGCCAGAGGGTTGTCGTAGTCAGTGGGAGCAGCGGAAGCACTGGTGGACATCAGGCTTATGTCTATTTATAGACTAAAGCAGATGTAGCGGAGATAGATCATCTATTTCTGACGTGACAGTCATAGGTTTGACTTCATCAGAATAGGGGATGGATCTGTTGAGAAGGTAATAGGGTGTGATATCCTGGTATTTGGATGACATACACAGAGTAGGAAGTGATATTCCTATACTACGATCGGTTATACTTTGGTTGTCACACAGTGGTTTCTCCACACAGGACTTGGATATTATATCAGACATTCTGGTTACTAGATCTATGGTTTTAGATCTAGATTTGGGTGGTTTCCTAATCTGGGTACTTTGACAGCATTCTAAGAGCATTTAGAATGGACGACTCCTGGCATGGTAGTGTACCTGCAGGTAATGGAGTCACCCTCTCTAAAGGTATCTTACAGACTAAAGGGGAGAGGGATGTGCATGATTGGCAGATCAATTGCTTAGGCAATTGAGTCAATCATGAGATGTCAAGTACCACACCCGATGTTGTTCTTGCACTAGATGCAATAAGTTGACATTGATCCAATCCTGGAGAAACAGTCGGAAGCAGTTTTAGAACATAAGTGGATGTTCTAGGGATATGATAACGACAGCCTCATTTGGGAGACAGTTATCATTCCAGGCTTCCAAGGTGACATGGACGACAAGGAGGTTGTCAGAGTTATAGTTTTCCTTCTGACGAGGGGAAGTATTTTGGACAGGTGGTCCAAGGCAATACTGAGGGTGGCATGGCGCAGGATACTGATTAAGTTCAGTTGACGATGCAGTCTAAGAAGTTTGGATTTAGAGTTCATTTATGAGCTAGGTCCCATCAGACATCCAGACACTCTAAGACAGGTATTGCTCATTTCGGGAGATGGCTTTCTCCGCGAACTTGAGATATAGAGAGACATAGAAAGAAACATCACAGCGGATCCACTCACTGAGGCTATTCCTCGAACGCAATAGTTTCGCAAACGAGCTTTGTGAGACTGACTAGTAGAGGAGTTGGGTGTTCGGTATCACACGGGCTGTGAGTATGCGACATCGCAATAATTAGCCTTGAGTGCAAGTGGGAGATTGTTGGAGATAGTGCCCTCAGAGTCAATTATTGGATCACAGGCACGTGATTGCAATGATTGAGGGAGGACCTATCCCGGTAGGACAGTCTTACTCGAGATGGTAGTATGCTATCTGGTTTATCTTTATCATCGTGTACTGCTTTAGGTGACCTGACATGTCGCTATTACACGCTGATAGAGCCCCTAGGATTCTTGCTTGACTGCCGGCAGTATGATGGCGATCATATACGTGAGAGCTGGTGGTCTATAAGCACATCCTTAAAAGGTCCCTAGTCGTAGGAGTTTCGAGACAGGGCATCGATTCTCCATAGTAGACTAGTGTATACAGTCGAGACCCCGACGATGGGCGGTGGCCGGTCTCATAAGCCACTGGTGTCAGTTGGTTCACCTAAGATGTATACAGATGCTCATTGGGTTATGAGTACACCGGACAGGACTCGCCGGGAACATGCTAGTTGGTCTTATACCTAATGTCAGATAGCAGTTCCCTGGTGACATGTGTACAGGTTAGTTCATCGACCTGGGGATCGTCATTTGTCTCGTGTGAGTTCCCACTGTACTTTGATTACTACCCTACCACGGCTCAAAGGAGTCGTGCAAACAGGTTTTAGTTGGGTACAGTCCCGAGCCACATGGAGGCAGTGAGCGGATCTTCAGGGGTTCGTCTCTCCCGGTATTGGGGGTGAGGTCGCGCTGTGTCTAGGAGAGCCATTACGCAAAGCCCTCGGCCGAGGCAGGAGATTTACTGGTAGGTATTCCAGTAGTATCTCAGGGCGTTCTGGGCTACACTCCGACACGACTTGTACCGCTTTAGGGGGTCTGACTTTTACTAACCCCCTAGGCCCGACATGCGATGCTCATAGACGAACGGACCGGACTGTACGGATATTGTCACTGACAGGCTCAGTAGGGTGTCAGGATGAGTTCGCTCATCGACGTCCCTTTTGGTCAATAGCTGGTGGCCCGTCACGTATTGGCTAATACCTCTGACGTGCTAGTGGTTAAATCCACAGCCATTGTATTGACGAGTCTTTAGAGTCCACCACACTTTCAGTTACTCAAGCTTTCAGGCGAAACGCTGTAGAGGCCGTATGGAGATATGGCAGGGTCCGATCAGATACGTGCAGTATTGCACGCATCGGGATCGGACGGTTTGTACTTGTAGCCGTATGGATATATGGCAGGGTTCGATCAGATACGTGCGGTATTGCACGGATCAGGATCGAACGGATATAACTAGCCGGCTTTGGCTTAAGCCGGTCCTAGTTTAGTACAGTGTAGATTTTGTCTCATTGCATTTGTATCCGGACGGAATACAGATGCGGGTGTATATGCACAGTCTCGGGGTTTTCCTGTAATTTATTACGGGACCAGTTTTCTGGAGTTGCCAGTTTGCATTCCGTTCCGGCCGGTTTTCCTTTGTTCTTTCCCGGCCGGACTTTTCCAATGGAGGGTGTTATTTGCAAGTTTGCAAATAACACATTGTGGAGGATTTTCTTGCATATGTATTTATTATGATAGCATCTTTTGATACCATTCTCATCACTTGCTTTTTGTTGATTAGTTGTGATTAGAGTTGATGTGAGATTGTGATGATGAGGTTTGGATGTGGTCACCACTTGCTTTACACTACCCTCACCTCCCTTCATGCTTCATATTCTTTCCTCCACCATTTTTTTAGGATGATAAGTTTTTCATGGTTGAGAGAAAGAAAAAGAAGAGAGTTTTCATTCTTGAGAGTTTCATTTCTTGATCTCATTTTCATGCTAGAAAAATGCAAGCACCATTCTTCTAGTCTTGATTCCTCCATCCATCAATGGCAACAACATAACCCCAAAGAGACAAGCATTTTCTACACTACATTCTACAGCATTTCTTGGGCATGTCGACTTGCCGGCTTCATGCCCGAGTTGCCTCGGTATTGAGGTGGGAGCCCGTAAAAGACGCAGGCGATGTGGTGCCCTTTCCGGCGAGGAGGCGACGATATGGAGACAAGACTTTCCGCGGGAGATCGGGACGGTGAAGAGAAGACCGGAGGACTCGTATCACTTTGTATACTTCTCTTCCCATCTCTTATTAGCTAGCATTAGGTTAATGGTTACGATCCGGGTTAATTGTCCGCGGTAGCGCCAGCTTAAAAGATAAGAAAATTTTGATTCCGCAATTTGCCCACGGATAGACGGCCGGGGCGCTGCCGTGGCGCAACACTTCGTTCCTACCATTGTGTGACAATGGCGTTGTGGCTTATGCCAAGGAACCCCCGTCCCATCAAAAATCCAGATATAATTCTTAGGCAGTATCACCTGATCATGGAGATGGTTGATCTCCAGGAAGATCAAGGTTAGGAGAGTAGACACAGAGGACAACAGCACGGATCCACTCATAAAGGCTTTTTTCCCAGTTGAGACTCTTATTGGATGGTTGAGTATGAGATACTTCAACCGTAGCTAATTGTTGGGTATGTGATACCACAACAGATGGCCCTAGTGAAAGTGGGAGATTGTTAGTTATATGTATGCCCTAGAGGCCATTACTGTACATATGATGTATATTGTAATGGATGCTTGGACATATAAAGGGAGGACTTTCTTGCTCGACATGATAGTATGCTATCTGGTTGTACTTTATCTTAACATATACTCTCATTGTCGCTATGTTACTTGTTGATAAAGCCCTTAGGATATGTACTCGACTACTGGGACTATGATGAGATCATACTAGTGGGCCCACGGTAGTCGACGAGTACATCCTATAACTGTTCCTAGTCGAGGGTGTATCGAGATAGGGCATCGATGCACCAGAGTAGACTGGCCTATACGCATCTTGACCCATATGATGGGCGATGGATGATCCCATATCCATCGGTGTTTTACATCAAGGATGGTGTACGGGTGCTCAGTGTAGACTGGGTACACTGGACGGACTCGCCGAGAACTCCCAGATGGTATTATACCTCACGTCAGATGGCAGTTCTCCGGTGACACTGGTACAGAGTAGTCTGTTGACCCGAGATCGTCATAGAGTCTTGTGTGATTCCCACTGTGCTTTGATTTCCATCATACCACGTCCAAGAGGGCGTGCAAAAAGGTGGCTTTTGGTTACGGTCCCGAATCACATGGAGGCAATGAGCGATAGGAGGGGATTCGTCTTTCCCGGTATAGGGAGTTAATGTTGTGCTGTGTTCGATTGGCTATAACCAGAAATCCCTGACCAGGGTTGCTGAGATTTACTAGTAAGTGTTATCAGTAGTTTCTCGAACTTTTATAGACCTCATATCGACATGACTTATCAAGCTACTAGGGTCTGACGTTTACCACCCCTAGGCAAGATATGCGACATATCATACGACAAGACTGGACTGTACGGGAGTGTTACTGATTGGATTCATAGGAAAATGTACAGACTTTCTTGTTGATCTTCTGAGCGCTCAATACCAGGGTGGCTGTTACGTTTAGATGACCGCTTGCAGCTTGTGGGTGTTCGGCGTATTGACGATTCTTTAGAGTCCAACACAGAGGTTTCTTGGCTCAGGCAAAACGGACTAGGAGCACATATGTGATATGTGTGGGACCGAGGATAATGCGGTATGTGATACCGTATTGGATTCTCGCGATATGAGATATCGGCCGGGTATATGTGATATAGCCGGGTCATCGTATTAGTCGGTTATTTGCGATATAGCCAGATTGTCGGATAAAGTGTTGATTCGATAATTTAATATATAATAATATATATGATATATTAAATTACATTAACTAATATTAGCTCACTAAAAGATTCATTTTCTCACAGGATAATACATTGATATATATGAGATATTTGTTAATTGTATTATTTTCTATTGTTACAAAATATATTGTATATGTGATATATAATATTGTAACAAGTTAGGGATACAAATTTAAAATTGATTTAGGGTTTAACTTGGTTAGGATTTGGATTAGGGTTAGCTTTTGTTATTGTATATACCCTAGAGGCCATTACTGTATCATACATGTATGTATATTACTTGATGAAGCTTGGGATATTCACCTTGTATTGACAATCTTGATCAAAATAGTAGTATGCTACTTGCTTTGTTTCTAGTTTAATGTGTGCATGTGTTTCTTTTAGCATATCGCCTTTACACATTAGTAGAGCCCTTAGGATCTTTGCTTGATTACCAGCGTTGTGATGGCAGTCACACTCGTGGGGGCTGGGTAATCCATAAGCACATCCTTATGCAGGTCCCTAGTCGCAGGACTATCGAGACAGGGCATCGATACTCTGGAGTAGACTAGCGTATGTGATTCTTATCCCAGCTTGGGAGACGGTCTGTCCCACAGCCGTCAGTACGTCGTACTTGAGATAGTATGCGGGTGCTCGTTAGGTTACGAGTACACTGGACAGGACTCGTCGGGAACTGTTGGTTGGTATTATATCAATCGTCAGTTATCAGTTCCCAGGTGACATGAGTACAGCTTAGTCCGTTGACTTGACACTGTCACTTCGCCTCGATTGTGTTCCCACTTTACTTTGATTACTACCCTACCACGGCTCAAAGGAGTCGTGCAAACAGGTAGTTTTTGGGTGCAGTCCCGAAGCACTTGGAGGCAGTGACGGTTAGACAGGATTCGTCTCTCCCGGTATTGGGGGTTGATATCGTGCTTTGTTTAGGAGAGCCATTACACAAAGTCCCTGGCCAGGGCAAGCGAAATAGACTGGTAGGTTTCCAGTGTTATCTCAGGTGTTCTGGGCTACACTCCGACACGGCTTGTAACGCTAGTAGGGGACTGACGTTTATCGCCCCTAGGCCCGCCATACGATGTTCTTAGATGAACAGACCGGACTGTATGGAGACTGTCACATTCAGGCTCAGTAGGAGTTCAGATGGGTTTACCTCGTCAGTCTTCTTATCGGCATCTACCTGGGGACCGTTACGTACAGCTAGTGCCGCTTGCAGTCTGTGGTTAAACCCACTGCCAGCATAGTGTCGAGTCTTTAGAGTCCCACACAGAGGGTTATTCTCCTTTAGGCAAAATGAGTAGAGGTCGCATGGTTTTGCGACGGGGTTCGTTCACATCCGCGCACTTGTGCACGTTTGGTGTCCGGACAGCTTATACTAATGGGCTTTGGTTTAAGCCGTATCCTAGTATATGATTTGGGATTGGTTTTATCTCATTGTATTCGTGTTCCTCGGAACACGGATATGGGTGTGTATGCACAGTTGACTGAGGCAGAGGACTTTCATTAGGGTTGATGACCATTGTCATTTTCTTAACCCTAATGTTTATGTGTGAAATATGATTTATTAATATTAGTTAATTATAATTGTGCATGGTTAGGGTTGTTGACCATTTGACTATACTTGACTTGTTGACCTAGGTTGACAAGTTGACCATCATCATTCCATATGAAAGATGCTCTTTGATGCTTGCAAAAGCATTTAATGTGAAATGATAATGGTCATTTCTTTATTAACCATCACAATTATCTTTAGCTAATTATCTATTTTTCATAATTCACATATATGTGAGAAGGTTGGATTATTCTTCTCATTCTCTCTCCTCCTCTTCCTCTCTCTCTAGCTATCCCCTCTCATGAGTCGAGAACCATTTGAGCTTGAGATAAAACCCTCAAAAATACTCTCTACTCTTTCTAAGTTCCTAGGTTTAGCACACCAAGCACCTATGTTACTTCTAGTTTGAGGTTGGAGCCAAAGGTAGAGGCCCTCGGGTGGATCTTTCTTCGGCAAGAGAAGGCGACAAGGAGAACAAGTTCTTTCACTCTAAGGAGCAAGAAGAGAAGGACTTGAAGACCTAGGTATAACCCCCTTTCCGAGTAGCTAACTCTTTTTAGCTTGGTAGTTAGTTTTGTTTAGCAAAGATCCCTCCTTTAGCATAGTCCATGTTGCCTAGTGTTGTAAAAATCTGATTTTTTCGAAACGTTTCCGTCTCCCCGCAAGCACCGTGGTGGTCAACGTGGACTTACAGTGGTATCAGAGCCTATCTAAACACAAACCAACTAGTTAGCAAAGTATCTAGAACTTCGATCGGAAAAAATCGCAAAACACATTTTCAAAAACCCTAGTTTCTGCCGATTTTTATTTCAGCTTTAAAAATAATAAATCATACACTAAAAATCGTCTCAGGGTTTTTACAGAACACACAAGAAAAACGAACCAGCGAGTCGACCAACTCACCGCGGAACCACGGCAAGAGCATGCTCTTGCCGCGGATCCGCGGCCGAGTTGACTCGGCCGTGGGTCGTTTTTCCTGCAGTGTTCTTCTGTTGCTGTTTTGGGATTTTTAGGATAGTTTGGTTCTGCCCAGATTTTCCAGAGAACAAGTTAGCTTTTGGGGTGGTCGCTGTAGGGATCCTAGGCAAACTCAAGAGGTTACACAAGGCATCAACCATGCCAAAATCAAATTTTTCTATGTGCCGAGAAACCCTAATGCAAGATCGTTACTAGAGGTAAGGCGAAAGCAAGCAAGTTAACTACTTTAACTACAAGTTAATGGGAATACAACCTTTGTAGACCCGGTCATCCACTTCCATAGCTCCGTGTTGACGTCCCTCCGCTGCGATCATCGGGATCCCGGACTCTAGCGTTGGTTTCGTCGGAGAAATAAGCGGGCTAGGTCGTTGACTTCGATGCCGAAGATGATCTACATCGAGGCGACTCAAACTCAAGCTCCATCTTCACTAGGTCATGAAACTTGTGAAGATAACACACTCTACTACATGGCAAGTTGTAGAGGATGAAGAAATAGGAAGTGGGTTCACTTTAGAATTGGATTTCTCACTTGATTTCTTCACTTGGAATTTTCAAGAAAGCTTTCTTCACTTCATGAAGAAGAAGAAGAAGAAGGAAAATGAAAAATGAATTATCTCAATAAGAAAATTCAAGTGAAGTCTATCATTTAGCAATCATGGGTGAGTAAACTCATGTAGAGAGTAAACTAGGGTTTAGGCTAATGGTTAGGTTAATGAACAAAACAAAATGGCTAGACTTTTCAAACATGCTATGAAACTTCATGAAGCTTCAAGCCAAAAGAAGAAAAGCCACCATTTAGTTTTTCCAAAATTAATAAAGAAAATAAAACCCTAACCATTAACCTAAACTTGGTGTAAGTGATACACACACACAAGTTTGCATGTATCATCAAACATGATACAATCTAGTGCACAAACATATATCATATATACAACTTGTGCACACCAAATGAGAAAAACAATCTTAAGTGAACTAATATTAGTTAATGTAAAGTAATATATCAAATATATAATTATACATTAAATCATTAAATCAATACTTGATTTAATGATCCGGTCATATCGCATATAACCGACTAATATGTAGTGTATCAATATATCGAATCAACACTTGATTCGGTAACCCGGCTATATCACATATAACCATCTGATGATACAAATCGCGAGAATAGAATACAGTATCACATACTGGTATTATTCTCGGTCCCGCACATATCTCATATGCGCTCCTATTTCGTTTCGCTTGAGCCAGGAAACCCCTGTGTAGGACGCTGAAGACTCGTTAATACGCCAGCAGTAGGTGATGATCATATCAAACACCCACAAGCCGCAAGCGGTCTGCTAAACGTAACGGCCACACGGGTATTGAGCGATCAGAGGATCAACGAGCAAGCTTGCTCACACTCCTGTGAATCCAACCAGTAACACTTACCGCACAGTCCGGTCTGTTCGTCTGATATGTCACATATCTCGCCTAGGGGTGGTAAACGTCAGACCCCAGTAGCTCGATAAGTCATGCCGATGTAAGGTCCATAACAAGCGTGAAACTACTGATAACTCTTACCGGTAAATCACTGCAACCCTGGCCAGGGATTTTCAGTTATGGCCAGTCGAGCATAGCGCAACATTAACCCCCAATACCGGGAGAGACGAATCCCCTCCTATCGCTCATTGCCTCCATGTGAATCGGGACTGTACCCAAAAACCACCTGTTTGTATGACTCAATAGAGCCGTGGTTGGGTGGAAATCAAAGCACAGTGGGAGACACACAAGACTCTATGACGATCTCGGGTCAACAGACTAAGCTGTACCAGTGTCACCAGAGAACTGCCATCTGACGTGAGGTATAATACCATCTAGAAGTTCTCGGCGAGTCCGTTCAGTGTACCCAGTCACTACTGAGCACTCGCATACATCTCTGATGTCAAATACCAATGGATATGGGATCATCCATCGCCCATCACATGGGTCGAGAAGATATACGCTAGTCTATTCTGGAATATCGATGCCCCATCTTGATATCCCCTCGACTAGGAACAATGAAGGATGTACTCATTGACTACCCAGGCCCCACTAATATGATCTACATCATAGTCCTGCAAGTCGGGTACACATCCTAAGGGCTTTATCAACACGTAACAGAGAGACAGAAAGTATACATGTGAAGATAAAGAGCAACCAGATAGCATACTATCATGTCGAGAAAGAAAGTCCTACATATATATGTCCCAGCATCCACTACAATATACATTTCATGTAAAGGAATGGCCTCTAGGGCATACATATAACTAACAATCTCCCACTTGCACTAGGGCCATCTGTAGCAGTGGTTGCAGTATCTCATACTCAACCATCCTATATAAGTCTCTCTCGAGAAAAGGCCTTTGTGAGTGGATTCTCCGTGTTGTCCTCTGAGTCTACTCTCCTAACCTCGATCACCCTGGAGATCAACTATCTCCATGATCAGGTGATGCTGCCTCAGAATATGTCTGGGTCACTGATGGGATCGGGGTTCCTGGGCCAAAGACACACTTCCATTGTCACACAATGGTAGGAACCTAGTTCATCTCATGAACAAATATACACCCAAACTGCCTCTTTGATATTAGATTTGATAGCGATGTCACCAGCCTCTATCGTCTAGTTTGTCACGGTATTTCGCTTGGAACTCTTCCAACATACTGTTCCTCCACTGAGGGTAAAGACAATGCCTGCGAATGACATTCAGTCGACCTTATCACCCTGGAACCTTTCCAGTGATTCTCCCCAGGATCAACCGATACCATCTCAATACAACTAGTGAGAATCCTAACATCTATTTAGATCTATCTCATAGATCCAAAACCCAGGATTTAGGAGGTATCACTTTGATCCTATATAGAGAATCCATGTGATAAGTGGAGATTGACCGATCGTAGTATAGGAAACTCTTTTCCTATCAAGAGTATGTCGTCCACGTACAATACGAGGACGACCATCTTACTCTCTACTACCTTTTTGTGTATACAAGATTCATCTACCATTTTGATGAAGTCAAACACTTTGACAACTACATCAAAACAGACGTTCCAACTCCGTGATGCCTGCTTTATCCTGTAAAGCAACTTGCACACGTTTCCGCTGCTCCTACTGTTTACGAAGCCCTCTGGCTGTGTACTTATAGACGTTCTCTTCTAAATCAGTATTTAGAAAAAATAGTCATGACACCCAACCACCAGATATCGTAGTCATGGTATGTAGCAATAGTAAGTAGGATTTGGATGGACTTAAGCATAGCCACTGGAAAAGGTTTCATCATTTTCCACGCCTGGTCGATGAAAAAAAACTTTAACAAGTCTAGCTTTGAAAGTCTCAACTTTTCCATCTACACCAAGTAATCTTCTCAAGATATACTTGCTCCTGATGGGGATTTAACCCTTCAGATATTGCAACCAAAGTCCATACTTCGTTAGTGTACATGGATTCCATCTCAGATCGCTAAGCATCCAGCCATTCTTACAGAGTCCCTACTCTCGATGGCCTGCTCGAAACAAGTTGGGTCATCATCTCATGATGCAATCCTCGCTCCCATTGTCATCGAGAAACCAAAGTATCTCTCAGGCGGATGAGGAACCCTGCTAGATCGGCGGAGAGGCTGAGGTTCGTCGGAGACTAATGAATCCTTTGGTTCTATCAAATCATTACCTGTAGTTTGTATAACTGGAACTTCTTCCAGTTCTACAGAAGTGACCTTGCCTCGATCTTGTCCGGATTTTTCTTTTGACATAGGCCGGACAATCCCAAATCGTAATTTACTTAAGAGATGGGCTCTTCCCATACCATATCTCATATAGAGTGGTAGGCATTGATTTGATTGGAATCTGATTCAATAGGTATGCAGCTTCTCAAGTGCACAACCCCCAAAAAGAAATATGTAACTTAGTAGTACTCATCGTAGAGCGCACCATATCATATAGGGTGTGATTGCTCCGCCCCGATACACCGTTGTGCTTTGGTGTATACGGAGGAGTAATGATGAGAGAGAATCTCATTCTCCTTTAGAATGTTCCAGGAATCCCGTGCTCAAGTATTCTCCTCCCTGATCACATCAAAGGACATAATACTTATATCCATTTTTGGTTCTCTACTTCTAACTTATATTCATTTAATTTCTCAAAAGCTTCAGACATGTGTTTCAACAGGAACATGTGTCCGAATTTTGAGAGATCATCGGTGAATGTAAGGAAGTACAAAGAACTAGTCTTGACATATGTAGACTGGGGACCTCTATACATCACTATGTATCAGTCCCAAGAGTTCACTAACTCTTTCTCTGTTTCCAGTAAACAGAGCTATGGTCATCTTATCTTTGTGACATGACTGGCAAGTTTCATAAGATGTAAATTTAAACTGATTTAAATATGCATCTAAATGTAACTTAGCTAGTCGGGTCGCATTGATATGACCTAGTCTACAACGCCTCAAAAAGGAATCGTTCATTTCTAAACTCTTCCTCTTGTATGTGTTCTGTATATTAGGAACTGTAGTTTGATTTAGAACGTCAATGCTTTTAGATAACGTCCCTGAACCGATCAACTTTTGAAATAGGAAATGTTCAAAACATTATCCAACGATACAAAATTTTATCATTTCTTTACTAATAAAGAGACTGATATGATTTTGTATGTCAGGTTCGGTATGTAATAACATTTGTTCAGAATCAATGTATTTTGGTAATACAGGGTGATTGTGACCAACAGACCTGGCTGCAACACATACACCATTTTCTGTCTCATGAAACTTATCACCCGTTCTCAGTTTTCTACCTTTGTGTAGCCCATGTAACAAATTACATATATGGGATCCTGATTCGGTATCTAATACCCAGGACGTAGAGGATACAGAGAAACAGTTCTTTGTAATGAACACACCCGAAGAAGATGCATCATCATGCACTTTCTTCGTTTGGGCGGCACGGGAATCCTGGTATTCCTCTATTTCCTGCTCGGTCGTATAACAATTATAAGTTGGAGCGGGACCAACGTTCCCCAGCTCAGTATAACAAGCGGGTCCGGTCAATACATCCATATTATTATCTTGATTAAGGCGTGACATGGTCGCTACCTAGAGAGAGAGAGAAGAAAACACTCTGCGTGCGCTCTTGCAAGATTAGATTGGTAATATATTTTATCTAATCAAGATGGCTCCCACTGTTTTTATCAAATCTTCCTTCAAACCCTAAAAGGAAAGACTAGCCGGGATTAATTACACTCTACGAGTTCGCCAATTTTTCAGCCAAGCCAGTGCCGGTACTTTAAGGGAGGTTCCCCATGCTTTCGTACAGACCTAATTAAAGTAAACCTCATTTTCCCAAGGGTGTAACCCCGTTGACACCTTTCTAGACACCTACTTGATCGGCTAATTGTAAAGTGAAAAACTCTCCCAGGGATAATAATTACTCGCAGTGGGTATCGGGATCCAACTATCATATAGAAGGTATGCAATCTCATTGCAAATTTCAACACTTGAAACTCCCGATAATGGTTTTTACCCCTAGCACTTATGACCTTAACTATGGTCAACAAATCATAAGCACTAGTCAAGTTCTACCCGTTATTTCATGATTAATTAGACCCACCCACGTGACCCTTAACTAAGGTCAACAAAGTCACGCGACTGTCCTAACTAATCGTATCATATGCGGTGTAGGAAGACATCACTTAGCTACCGTACACTGTGCCTTGACTATGGTCAACAAACACAGCACGAATACTAAGTACTCTACTTCCTAAAATGACGGAGGGTTGCAGATGGTTTTTAAGAAAACCTTTAACGCTTTGAACTTGAACTCGTTGCGGAATCAAATGGTTTTTAAATGGAGTGTTTTTAAGGCCTTTCTAGTTTTGCTAAAGGGGTCACTCCCGGTGAAGGGATCGTCGGCCCTTTCCTCATCGAATAAGGTGCAGGATATATCACATATACCGCTGTGCAAAGCAAAAACTATAGAAGCAATCAAAAGACATACCGAGGGTTGTAGCATCTGCCAGTTATTGCTAAAGGGGTCACTCCCGGTGAAGGGATCTCGGCCCTTTCCTTATCGAATAAGGTGCAGGATGTTCTACAAGGAACACCGCGATGCAAAGCAAGAACTGTAGCTACCTGTTTTATTTTTGAAATTTGATTCCACAACATCTTTTAGGTTTATTTTCTTTCATTAATCTCATTAATGAATGTCCCTTCATTTAAGTCCACCTAAACATCACGGATAAATATAACGTACACTTATGCCATCCGCATTCGCCTCGATGTCCCGTCTGCACCGTTAGGTTAGGTAACTAACGGCAGAGCGGGCCAGGGCTACCGTGGGTGTAAAACATAAGCAACGTCTATATAATATATCATATATAGTATATACAGTATCCATCTGAACAAATCACATTATCACATCACAGATAACGCAGCAGAAAATATCATATGAAATATTGGATATACTAGGACGTCCGTGTTTTAGTTTGAACCTGTATAAAACACGGATTCCACGGTCGTGATGAATAGCCAATCCCACACCCCTAGACCCCTACGAGAGTGGCAAGCAACCCTACCAATTCTAGAGTTAGGAGACCCGGACTCGACTCTTCGAGATGGTCTCCCACTGGACCCTAGAACCCGGTTACTTGTGCTCCCCGCCTTGGGTCTATCCTAATGCGGAAAAGTAAATAATATACAATGGTGACATCATCCTCAACCCGGAAGTTCCCCAATAAAAGAATATTACATACAAGTAATATACATGAATGAAAATGAAAACTCTCATCTCACATAAAACCCCCGGGCTATTCAAACACGACGATCCAATATAACATAACCAGCAACACATAACATTACATGTCATCAACGTAAGTAAATATGCCCATCCCAATTGTCGTTGACATATAGCAACGAAACCGACGATATCACATATTACACTTACTGTCGCAGAAAAGAAAGTGTAAAACTACAACAGTTGGAATCCGCAACCTGCATAGACATCGCAAGCCTAACCAAATGAATTCCTTAGACATCGCATGCCTAACAATCATAAACCCCGCATTTTAGTCTCATTATCGAAAACACTTTTCAATAAAAAGTCGGGCAATTCAACAAGATTCCCGACATCCAGAATGAATGCATGTCGCAAACTTTAGAAGACGGCCGTACCCCCGGATGCCGTCGACGAAGTGCACTAAGGCGGAACACCGCTGCCGCGGGCACCCGACCAGATGCTTTTTGGCGATGGGGTTCTCCTACAGTCACTTGGTCGGGGCTATGGGGCTTGTCTGTCTATTAAGTTTACCAGCGAGTAGCGTACGCAACGCGATTGCGACGGACTTTTGATCACATCAAAACTCCGTGGCAACCGATCAAGTGAGACTAAACTGCTAGATTTATAACATTCAAATCAGTTATCTCATAACTATTTGTGGATTCCAAATATTGTATCACATTCCAGATAAATAGACAATGTTAAACTTTCCAATCGAACAATCAAACACCCAAGTTTTCCCGAAAAGCTCAACACATGAAATAAGTTTAAAAACATCCACTTCATGCCACAGTACCAACGGTCCAGCCGTAGAAGGGTCAAGCCAACGCCTCACATGTGGCACGCCGTACTGCCCCAAACCCTAAGGTTCAAAGGGCAGTTCAAGACGGTCACATAATCGAGTTAAGGTTTGTTGTCTTCTAGAAGGTCCATCGAGTTACTTGCACTACTTAGAAGATTCTTAAACTTCGGAAAAAAATCCAACACTTGGAAATTTCCCGGCAGGGGAAAAAGTGGGTATTTATATCCAGTCGAACTTTTTAACATGTTCTAAAATTACCCGAAAAAACACAATAAACAAAGTAAAATAATCCGATCGAATCATCGAGTCCCCAAAACAACCCAGAAAACTCAACTGTTGAGTAGAAGTTAAAAATTCCCAGAAAACACAGCACTTGCAAAAAGAAATTACTGTGCAAACCACGTGGCAAGATTCGCCATTATGGCCGCGGAACCGCCGCGCAAGCCAGGGTGGGGCCGCGGTTCCGCGGCGCATTGGTAGACTTGGGGTCACGTGCTTCACAGTAACTCTTAACAAACCCTGCTGAATTTTTTGACAATTTTTAATTCAAAAAAATCCACAATTTCAGAAAATGTACAGAGAAGGGTTTTGTTTAGGGTTTCGGGGTTCGATCGGGTTTCTAACTTCCTTTACACTTCGCATAAAGCTCTAGCTAGGCTCTGATACCACTGTAGGGATCCTAGGCACACTCAAGAGGTTACACAAGGCATCAACCATGCCAAAATCAAATTTTTCTATGTGCCGAGAAACCCTAATTCAAGATCGTTACTAGAGGTAAGGCGAAAGCAAGCAAGTTAACTACTTTAACTACAAGTGAATGGGAATACAACCTTTGTAGATCCGGTCATCCACTTCCATAGCTCCGTGTTGACGTCCCTCCGCTGCGATCATCGGGATCCCGGACTCTAGCGTTGGTTTCGTCGGAGAAATAAGCGGGCTAGGTCGTTGACTTCGATGCCGAAGATGATCTACGTCGAGGCGACTCAAAGTCAAGCTCCATCTTCACTAGGTCATAAAACTTGTGAAGATAACACACTCTACTACATGGCAAGTTGCATAGGATGAAGAAATAGGAAGTGGGTTCACTTTAGAATTGGATTTCTCACTTGATTTCTTCACTTGGAATTTTCAAGAAAGCTTTCTTCACTTCATGAAGAAGAAGAAGAAGAAGGAAAATGAAAAATGAATTATCTCAATAAGAAAATTCAAGTGAAGTCTATCATTTAGCAACCATGGGTGAGTAAACTCATGTAGAGAGTAAACTAGGGTTTAGGCTAATGGTTAGGTTAATGAACAAAACAAAATGGCTAGACTTTTCAAAGATGCTATGAAACTTCATGAAGCTTCAAGCCAAAAGAAGAAAAAGCCACCATTTAGTTTTTCCAAAATTAATAAAGAAAATAAAACCCTAACCATTAACCTAAACTTGGTGTAAGTCATACACACACACAAGTTTGCATGTATCATCAAACATGATACAATCTAGTGCACAAACATATATCATATATACAACTTGTGCACACCAAGTGAGAAAATCAATCTTAAGTGAACTAATACTAGTTAATGTAAAGTAATATATTAAATATATAATTATACATTAAATCATTAAATCAATACTTGATTTAATGATCCGGTCATATCGCATATAATCGACTAATATGTAGTGTATCAATATATCGAATCAACACTTGATTCGGTAACCCGGCTACATCGCATATAACCGTCTGATGATACAAATCGCGAGAATAGAATACAGTATCACATACTGGTATTATTCTCGGTCCCGCACATATCTCATATGCTCTCCTATTTCGTTTCACTTGAGCCAGGAAACCCCTGTGTAGTGTTAGTTGTACCTAGCACCCTAGTAGAGTTTGGAAGCATCACATGTCACAAAGATCAATTTTTTATGGTGCTAAGCAAGCATACAAAGGATCTTATCCTAGAAAATTAGGGTTTCATGATTTTACAAGCGACAAAAGCTAGGGTTTCGAGACTACAAACTTTGTAGCTCCCTTTGATGGGCACTTTGGCCTCTTGAGTGTTGGAGGATGGTTCTCTTGAATTCTTCTAGCGTCCACGACGATCCACTCGAAGCTCCTAGTCCAAACTTGCAACTTCACTTTTCAAGAGGAGAAATGAAGATAACACTCTACACAAGTGGGCTAAAATTGTGTAGAATGATGTTGTGGTTCTAATTCTCACTTCAAAAACCTTTCTTGATGTATGTTTTGCTCACTAGAAGAAACTAGAGAGCAAAGGAAGAAGAAAGAGGAAGATGATGGCTTTTCTTTTGAAGAAGAGAAAAGATTAACCTAAGAAAAGAAATGAAATATATCTATATATATTTTATTTCTTCTCATCTCAAACCATGCTTAAATGTTTGAGTTATTATTTAATTAGAGTTTAAAACATAGAAGGAAAGTTTAATCTATGGTTAAGGGTAGGTGAGGATGGTTAGGTTAAAGAAGGATGTAGAAACAAGTCAAGAATTATCCTTTCCTTTTCCATTTTGTTTTAAACACAAAATCAAATAATAATCCATATATTTATCCATGGTGTGAGTCTTATATTGCCACCATTTTCCATGTGTAATCAACCATGATAGATGGTGTATGTATGTATGTATGTATGCACATCTATATGTGCATGAAACTAAAAGAAAGATAGCATACATGCATGCATACATCCATCATGAAAAAGAAAAGGTTTCAAGTGAGAAAACTAATGGTTAAATGATAAATCAACACTTGATTTATCAATTCGGCCATATCACATATGACCCCACCAAAAGCATGCCGCCCGATCAATATACAGTATCCTATACGCGCATTTTAATCGGGTCCATGCGCATATCGCATACGCGCACCACAACGTTTCGCCTGGACTAGGTAACTCCTTTGTGGGACTCTAAGACTCGTCAATACGCCGGCAGTGGGTGATGATCATATCAAGCACCCCCAAGCCGCAAGCGGTCAGCTAAACGTAACGGCCACCCGGGTATTGAGCGATCAGAAGAAAACAAGCGAACTTGCTACAACTCCCGTCGAGCCAACCTGCAACACTACCGTACAGTCCGGTCTCTTCGTCAGATATGCTGCATATCGAGTCTAGGGATGGTAACGTCGACCCCAATAACTCAATAAGTCGTGACAGTGAATGGTCTATAACAGATCGAGAAACTACTGATAACACTTATCAGTAAATCTCAGCAGCCTTGGCCAGGGACTTACTGATATAACCAGTCGAGCACAACACAGCATCAACTCCCAATACCGGGAGAGACGAAATCCCTACTATCGCTCATCGCCTTCGTGTGTCTCGGGACTGTACCCAACGGCCACCTGTTTGCGCGACTCAGTAGAGCCGTGGTAGGGTGGTAATCAAAGTACAGTGGGAGAGCACACAAGACTCTATGACGATCTCGGGTCGAGATCTACAGACTAACCTGTAACAGTGTCACCTGAGAACTGCTATCCGACGATAGATATAATTCCATATAGGAGTTCTCGGTGAGTCCGTCTAGTGTACCCAGTCACCACTGAGCACCCGTATATGATCTTGATGTCAAACATCGATGAATGTGGGAACATCCATCGCCCATCATATGGGTCTAGTATCATATATGCTTGTCTACTCTGGTATATCGATGCCCCGTCTCGATACACCTCCGACTAGGGACATTTCAGGATATGCTTATAAACTACAGATGTCCCACTAGTATGATCTCTATCATAATCACTGTAGTCAAACCGATATCCCCAGGGCTTTATCAGCATGTATGAATGAATAAAAGCATGATCAAATCAACATGTCAGATAAAGTAGAACCAGATAGCATACTATCATGTCGAGCAAGAATGTCCACTGAATATATATATATACATGTACAGATACAATCTCCCACTTACACTAAGGCCAGTTATTGGCGTATCTCATACCCAACATCTCAAAAAGTCGCTCATGCTGCGGCTGAGGGAGGGCCTTGGTGAGTGGATCTGCGGTGTTATTCTTTGTGTCTACTCTCTTAATCTCGATCTCGCGGCGATCTATAATCTCCCGGATCAAATGAAAGCGCCTCAGGATGTGTCTGGACCGCTGATGGGACCTGGGCTCCTTGGATAATGCCATAGCCCCATTATTATCACAATACAAGGGTATTGGATCAATAATGGTTGGAACTACTCCTAGCTCCGAGACGAACTTCTTCATCCAGACGGCTTCCTTGGCGGCATCATTTGCAGCAATGTACTCAGCCTCCATCGTAGAGTCTATAACGGTATCCTGTTTGGAACTCTTCCAACTTACCGCCCCTCCATTGAGGGTAAATACAAACCCTGAGATAGATTTGCTGTCATCCTTATCGCTCTGGAAGCTCGAATCGGTAAAGCCCTCCATTTGGAGATCTGCATTACCATACACCAAGAACAATTCTTTAGTCCTTCGTAAGTACTTAAGAATGTTCTTCACAGCTGTCCAGTGGTTCTTCCCTGGGTTGGATTGATACCTGCTTACAACACTAAGTGCATAAGCTACATCTGGGCTTATACATAGCATCACATACATTATAGATCCTACTACCGAAGCATAGGGTATAATGCTCATGCCAGCTCTCTCTTCATCGATCTTTGGACAAGAATCCTTGGAGAGAGTGACTCCATGGCAAGCGGGTAAGGATCCCCGCTTGGAGTCTTCCTTACTAAACCTTTTTAGGATGGTGTTGATGTACCTGGTTTGGGACAATCCCAATAACTTTTTGGATCAATCCCTATAGATCCTTATGCCCAGGATGTATGTGGCATCACCCAGGTCCTTCATGGAGAACCTTAGTGATAAGAATGATTTGACCGACTGTAGCACAGGAATATCATTTCCTATCAGAAGAATGTCATCCGCATACAATACGAGGAATGTGACAGCTCTTCCTACAGCCTTCTTATAAACACAAGGTTCATCTGGATTTTTGATGAAATCAAACTCTTTGATAACATCATCGAAACAGATCTTCCAACTCCGAGATGCTTGCTTTAACCCATATATGGATTTAAGCAATCTACATGCTTTCCCGCTGCTCCCACTGTCAATGAAGCCCTCTGCCTGATCCATATAAACGCATTCTTCTAAATCTCCATTTAGAAATGCTGTTTTAACGTCCATCTGCCAGATTTCATAGTCGTAGTGAGCAGCAATAGAAAGTAGGATCCGAATGGATTTAAGCATAGCTACGGGCGAAAAAGTTTCGTCATAGTCCAAACCTGGTCTTTGACGAAAGCCTTTTGCCACAAGTCTTTCCTTATATGTCTCTACCAGCCCATCTACACCAATCTTTCTTTTAAAGATCCATTTGCATCCCACAGGTTTTACCCTAGGGGGTACAATGTCCAAAGTCCATACTTTGTTGGTGTACATAGACTCCATTTCGGATCTTATGGCATCCAGCCACTTCACAGAGTCTCCACTCGTGATAGCTTGCTGAAAACTAGTAGGATCATCATCATCCATGATGCAGTCTTCTCCGTCACCATCAATGAGGAAACCGTAGTACCTCTCCGGTGGGCGAGAAGTCCTACTAGACCTACGGAGTGGCTGAGGTTCTTCTGTTTCTATTGCAACAGCCGGTTCAACCAAGTCGTCATTTGTAGTTTGTGTCTCTAGAACTTCTTCTAGATCCACCACTTTGCCATCATCTTTATCTGTGAAAAACTCTTTTTCCAAGAATGTGGCATATTGAGAAACAAACACCTTTTGTTCCTCCTTGTGGTAGAATAGATATCCATATGAATTCTTTGGATACCCCACAAAATTACACATGACTGACCGTGTCTCGAGTTTGTCCGGATTCTGCTTTTTAACATAGGCCGGGCATCCCCAAATCTTAATTCTCTTAAGAGATGGTCTCTTCCCATGCCATATCTCATATGGCGTGGTAGACACGGTTTTGGTTGGAACCCTATTCAGTAGAAACGCTGCAGTCTCCAATGCATGCCCCCAAAATGAGACGGGTAACTCAGCATCACTCATCATGGATCGGACCATATCTAATAGGGTCCTATTCCGTCGTTCAGACACACCGTTGTGCTGTGGTGTGTAAGGAGGAGTGAGCTGAGAGAGAATCCCATTCTCTTTTAGGAAGTTTGCAAATTCTGTACTGAGATACTCTCTACCTCGATCAGATCGAAGCATCTTGATACTCAAGCTGGTTTGTTTTTCTACTTCTTGTTTATATTCAATGAATTTCTCGAAAGCTTCGGACTTGTACTTTAATAAAAATACATGACCGAATCTTGAGAAATCGTCAGTGAAAGTAATGAAGTATGAAAAACCGCCTCTAGCCTGTGTAGACATTGGCCCACATACATCACTATGTATGAGGCCTAGGAGCTCAGGAGCTCTTTCTCCGTGTTCGGTAAACGGAGTTTTGGTCATTTTACCCTTGATACAAGACTGGCAAGTCGCATAAGATTTATATTCAAAAGGATTTAAATATCCATCTTTGTGTAACTTGTTTAGTCTTGTTTTGTTAATATGACCAAGTCTACAGTGCCAAAGAAAAGCTTCATTTAATTCTGAAAGTTTTCTTTTCTCAGTGTGTTGTATACTGAAAACTGTGTGTTGATTTAGGACGTATATCCCGTTATTAAGTGTACCATACCCAACCAACATTTGATTTAGGTGAATGTTCATAACATTGTTCTGCAATACAAAATTATATCCTTCATTGTCTAACAAAGAAACAGATATTATATTACATTGCATACTTGGTACAAAATAACATGGGTTCAAAACCAATATACACCCAGATGGCAACCCCAAGTGATACTCTCCCACTGCGACTGTATGTACATTGGAACCATTTCCAACGCGGAGAGTATAGTCACCTGTCTTCAAAACTTTGCTATTTCTCAGCCCCTGCATAGAATTGCAAATGTGAGAACCTGAACCGGTATCTAATACCCAGGAAGCAGAGTTTATTGAAAAACAGTTTTCTGTCACAAACACACCTGAAGCGGAAGCATCCCCATGCTTCTTCTTGAGCTTCAAGTACTCTGTACAGTTGCGCTTCCAATGTCCTGCTTTGTGGCAATGAAAACATTCACCTTTCCCTGAGTCTCCAGCTTTGGACTTTTCCTTTCCCTTCACCTTTTTAACTCCACCCTTAGGATTGGTGGGCTTCTTCTTTTTCTTTCCTTTGGACTTAGCCTTAGGGCGAGAAGAAGAAGATTGCCCAACAGTCATAACGGGAGTTTTCATCGATTTCATAGTGCTCTCTGCACTCCTTAACATATTAAGGAGTCCAGGTAGCTCCTTCTCCATGCCGTGCATGTTGAAGTTAACTATGAATTGAGCAAAGGTGGAGGGGAGGGACTGCAGAATAATATCTGTATATTGTTCATTGTCCATTGTCCATCCTAGGTCCTGAAGCTCTTCTATAAGAGCTATCATCTTCAGAACATGGTCTCCTACCGGTGTGCCAGGGGCCATTCGCATCTGAAACAATTTCTTTGATGCTTCGTATCGTAATACGCGGGATTGCTCTCCATACAACTCCTTTATATGGAGGAATATGGTTTGAATGTCCATATTCTCGTGCTGCTTTTGATGTGTATTGTCCATCGATGCAAGCGCGAGGCATTTGGCCATGGCACAGTTAGCGTCCCATGTCTTGCGGACATCAATGTCCGCAACTGAGGATTTTGGACCTGGGGTGGGCGGGGCTGAAGCCGTGAGGACATATGATACTTTATCATAAGTCAAGGCTATTTTCAGATTCCTCAGCCAGTCTTTATAATTGGTCTCATTCAGTTTGTTTTTATCTAGTAGAAGCTTGAGTCCAGTCATTGGTATCTGCTATTAAGAGAGAGAAAATAATACGCTCAGCGAAAGCTCTTGCATAGATCAGATTGGTTATTATCTTGTCTAATTGATGTCTCCCACTGTTTTAATCAAGTTTTTCTTTCAAACCTTAAAAAGAAAACTAGCCAGGATTAATTACAGTCTACAACTTCACTAACCGTTCAGCCAGGCCAGTGTCGGAACTTGAGGGAGGTTCCCCGTGCTTTCGCACGGACCTAATTAAAGTAAACCTCGTTTTCCCAGAGGCGTAGCCCCATTAATACCTTTCTAGACACCTAATGAGTTAGCTAATTGTAAACTGCAAAACTCACCTAGGAGCAACTATTGCCCACAGTGGGATCGGGATCCAACCATCATATGGAAGGTATGCAATCTCATTGCAAATCTCAACACTTGAAATTCCCGATATGATTTTTACCCCTAGTACCTATGACCTTGGCTATGGTCAACAAATCACAAGTACTAGTCAAGTTCAGCCCGTCATTTCTTGTTTAATCAGACCCGTCTACATGACCCTTGGCTAAGTTCAAAAAAGTCATATACCCCTCCTAATTAATCTGCATCATATGCATTGTAGGAAGACATCACTTAGCTACCGTACACTACGCCTTGGCTAAGGTCAACAAACGTAGCACGAATACTAAGTACTCTACTTCCTAAAATGACGGAGGGTTGCGAATGATTTTTAAGAAAATCTTTAACGCTTTGAACTTGATATCGTCGTAGAATCAAATGGTTTTGAAAAGGAGTGGCTTGTGCTCCGCAGTTTTTGAAATACAGCTTTTTCATAAAGAGCCCAGTTGTTTTCAAATCCGATTCTACAATATATTTTTAGGTTTATTTTCTTTACATTAATCATATTAAGGTAATCCCATCATTTAAGTCCTTAAGCCAATCACAGAAAAGAAACGAAAATAACACGTACGCTTATGCCATCCGCATTCGCCGCAATGTTCCGTTATGCACCGTTAGGTTACTTAACTAACGGCATACCGGGACGGGACTAGCGCGGGTGTAAAACATAAGCAACGTCTACTATATATCATATATATAATAGGTCATTCGTCTCAGATATCTCAGAACACAGGCAGCAGAAACATATATATAATGTGGGATATACTAGGACGTCCGTATTTAGTATTTAGCCAACAATAGAAAATACGGATTCCACAGTCGCGATGAATAGCCAAGCCCACACCCCTAGACTTCTATTAGAGCGGCAAGCGACCCTACCAATCCTGGAGTTTAGGAGACCCGGTCTCGACTCCTCGAGATGGCCTTCCACTGAACCCCAGAACCCGGTCACTTGTGCTCCCCTCCTTGGGTCTATTCTAATGCGGAAAAGTAAATAATATACAACACTGGTGACACAACCTCAACTCGGAAGTGCCCTAAATAAAAGAATATTACATTACATTTGAATTTACATGAATGAAAATTTAAAACTCTCATCTCACATAAAAAATCCCTGGCTATTCGATCGCGACAATCCTGCACATCATATCTCAGCAACACATAATATCATATATCATCAACGTAAGTAAGTATGCGTACCCCAATTGTCGTTGATGTATAGCAACGAAACCGGCGATATCGAACATACTACACTTACGGTCACAGAAAAGAAAGTGTAAAACTGCAATATCTGGAATCCACATTCTCTTTAGACATCGTAAATGCGAAATATCACATACTTCGTATTTCATGTCTCGTAATATGAATTCCACACATTGCATCACATTCCAGATAAACAGACAGTATTAAAGTTTTCGAACGAACGATCAAATACCCAAGATTCACTAAAGCTCAACACTTGAGCAGAGTTCAAAAACCTGTAGTGTGACACAGTAGTAGCGGTCCAGCCGTAGAAGGGTCAAGCCAACGCCTCACATGTGGCACGCCGTACTGCCCAAAACCCTAAGGTTCAAAGGGCAGTTCAAGACGGTCACATAATCGAGTTAAGGTTTGTTGTCTTCTAGAGGGTCCACCACAAAAAGAATTGCACGTATCTCCAAAATATTTAAACCCCGTGAATAGTGAGCAAATGATACTCGTTCAAACACTTCAATACTTTCTAGTTTACCCGTAAAAGAAACGAAATGAAAATTCCGATCGAATCGGCGAGTCCAAAACCATCTCCAGAATTTACAGTACTTAATTCAGATTAAACATACCTAAAACATTATACAAGAAGTGGTATGAATTACTGTGCAAAAATGAAGCAATGAAGCCTCTGTACGGCCGCGGAACCGCGGCCTAAGCAAGGATTTGCCGCGGTTCCGCGGCGGTTTGTACGGATAATTGGTTCGTTTTTCACAGTATTTCTTATATTTTCCTGCTATATTTTAAAAGTATTTTTAATTTTGAAAAATGTCAGATTTTAAAATTTGTCCAGAGAAGGTCTCGAAAAATCGTATTTTGATCCGATCGGGATTTTTACTTCGTAAAAGTGTCGCCTAATGTTCTAGGTCGGCTCTGATACCAATGTTAGTTGTACCTAGCACCCTATGTAGAGTTTGGAAGCATCACATGTCACAAAGGTCAATTTTTTATGGTGCTAAGCAAGCATACAAAGGATCTTATCCTAGAAAATTAGGGTTTCATGATTTTACAAGCGACAAAGGCTAGAGTTTCGAGACTACAACCTTTGTAGCTCCCTTTGCTGGACTCTTTGGCCTCTTGAGTGTTGGAGGAAGGTTCTCTTGAAGTCTTCTAGCGTCCACGACGATCCACCCGAAGCACCTAGTCCAAACTTGCCACTTCACTTTTCAAGAGGAGAAATGAAGATAACACTCTACACAAGTGGGCTAAACTTGTGTAGAATGATGTTGTGGTTCTAATTCTCACTTCAAAAACCTTTCTTGATGTATGTTTTGCTCACTAGAAGAAACTAGAGAGCAAAGGAAGAAGAAGGAGGAAGATGATGGCTTTTCTTTTGAAGAAGAGAAAAGATTAACCTAAGAAAAGAAATGAAATATATCTATATATATTTTATTTCTTTTCATCTCAAACCATGCTTAAATGCATGAGTTATTATTTAATTAGAGTTTAAAACATAGAAGGAAAGTTTAATCCAAGGTTATGGGTAGGTGAGGATGGTTAGGTTAAAGAAGGATGTAGAAATAAGTCAAGAATTATCCTTTCCTTTTCCATTTTGTTTTAAACACAAAATCAAATAATAATCCATATATTTATCCATGGTGTGAGTCTTATATTGCCACCATTTTCCATGTGTAATCAACCATGATAGATGGGGTATGTATGTATGTATGTATGTATGTATGTATGCACATCCATATGTGCATGAAACTAAAAGAAAGATAGCATACATGCATGCATACAATCATCATGAACAAGAAAAGGTTTCAAGTAAGAAAACTAATGGTTAAATGATAAATCAACACTTTATTTATCAATCCGGCCATATCACATATGACCCCACCAAAAGCAAGCCGCCCGATCAATATACGGTATCCTATAAGCGCATTTTAATCGGGTCTATGCGCATATCGCATACGCGCACCACAACGTTTCTCCTGGACTAGGTAACTCCTTTGTGGGACTCTAAGACTCGTCAATACGCCGGCAGTGGGTGATGATCATATCAAGCACCCCCAAGCCGCAAGCGGTCAGCTAAACGTAACGGCCACCCGGGTATTGAGCGATCAGAAGAAAACAAGCGAACCTGCTACAACTCCCGTCGAGCCAACCTGCAACACTACCGTACAGTCCGGTCTCTTCGTCAGATATGCTGCATATCGAGTCTAGGGATGGTAACGTCGACCCCAATAACTCAATAAGTCATGCCAGTGAATGGTCTGTAACAGATCGAGAAACTACTGATAACACTTATCAGTAAATCTCAGCAGCCCTGGCCAGGGACTTACTGATATAACCAGTCGAGCACAACACAGCATTAACTCCTAATTCCGGGAGAGACGAAATCCCTCCTATCGCTCATCTCCTTCGTGTGTCTCGGGACTGTACCCAACGGCCACCTGTTTGCACGACTCAGTAGAGCCGTGGTAGGGTGGTAATCAAAGTACAGTGGGAGAGCACACAAGACTCTATGACGATCTCGGGTCTACAGACTAACCTGTACCAGTGTCACCTGAGAACTGCTATCCGACGATAGATATAATTCTATATAGGAGTTCTCGGTGAGTCCGTCCAGTGTACCCAGTCACCACTGAGCACCCGTATATGATCTTGATGTCAAACATCGATGAATGTGGGAACATCCATCGCCCATCACATGGGTCTAGTATCATATACGCTAATCTACTCTGGTATATCGATGCCCCGTCTTGATACACCTCCGACTAGGGACATTTCAGGATATGCTTATAAACTACAGATGTCCCACTAGTATGATCTCTATCATAATCACTGTAGTCAAGCTGATATCCCCAGGGCTTTATCAGCATGCTTGAATGAATAAAAGCATGATCAAATCAACATGTTAGATAAAGTAGAACCAGATAGCATACTATCATGTCGAGCAAGAATGTACACTGAATATATATATATTTATACATGTACAGATACATCCACTATCATATAATGGCCTCTGTGGCATACATATATCCAACATCTAGGACTCTAAAGACTCGTCAATACGCCGGCAGTAGGTGATGATCATATCAAACACCCACAAGCCGCAAGCGTTCTGCTAAACGTAACGGCCACCTGGGTATTGAGCGATCAGAAAATCAACGAGCAAGCCTGCTCACACTCCTGTGAATCCAACCAGTAACACTTAACGCACAGTCCGGTCTGTTTGTCTGAGATGTCGCATATCTCGCCTAGGGGTGGTAAACGTCAGACCCCAGTAGCTTGATAAGTCATGCCGATGTAAGGTCCATAACAAGCGTGAAACTACTGATAACTCTTACCAGTAAATCACTGCAACCCTGGCCAGGGATTTCCAGTTATGGCCAGTCGAGCATAGCGCAACATCAACCCCTAATACCGGGAGAGACGAATCCCCTCCTATCGCTCATTGCCTCCATGTGAATCGGGACTGTACCCAAAAACCACCTGTTTGCACGACTCAATAGAGCCATGGTAAGGTGGAAATCAAAGTACAGTGGGAGACACACAAGTCTCTATGACGATCTCGGGTCAACAGACTAAGCAGCACCAGTGTCACCAGAGAACTGCCATCTGACGTGAGGTATAATACCATCTGGGAGTTCTCGGCGAGTCCGTTCAGTGTACCCAGTCACCACTGAGCACCCGCATACCATCTCTGATGTCAAACACCAATGGATATAGGATCATCCATCGCCCATCACATGGGTCGAGAAGATATACGCTAGTCTACTCTGGAATATCGATGCCCCGTCTCGATATCCCCTCGACTAGGAACAATGAAGGATGTACTCATTGACTACCCATGCCCCACTAGTATGATCTACATCATAGTCCTGCAAGTCGAGTACACATCCTAAGGGCTTTATCAACACGTAACAGAGAGACAGAAAGTATACATGTTAAGATAAAGAGCAACCAGATAGCGTACTATCATGTTGAGCAAGAAAGTCCTACCTATATATGTCCCAGCATCCACTACAATATACATCTCATGTACAGTAATGGCCTCTAGGGCATACATATAACTAACTTACACTTCGACTAATGGGTTATATCTGTGATGTGATATATGTATTGAACGTCTGCTAATCGCTATACGTCGATTAGTGGGGGTTATACATATCTGTGATCTGTAATGTTGATGGTTTGTGTATATGAATTCGTTGGATTGTCGCGGATGAATAGCCTGGGGGTTGTGAGATGAGAGTTTTCTTATTCTTCCAATTCTTGTAATATGTAAATTGATGTAATATTATTTGTATGGACGCACAACCGGGTCGGGGTTGTAGCCGTCATTATATAATTTCTTTTACTGTTTTAGCTCCTAGGATAGACCCAAGGAGGGGTGCACAAACTACCGGGTATCTCGAAGTGCCGAGTGGCCTACTCACGGTGTTGAGGGAGTTTGCTTCGCTTCGGGTACTTGGCGGGTAGTTTGCCACACCCGTAGGGGTCTAGGGTAGGGTTTGGCTATTCATCGCGACCGTGTAATCCGCTCTTCGTTACAGGCTCGTACGAAATGCGGATTCCTAGTATATCCAATGTATTCATCTGTGATCTGGAATGGCTATCATTGCATGTGACGAATGTTTATATATATCTATATGATATCTATTTAGTCGTTGCTTATGTTTTGCATCCGCTCTAGTCCAGCTCCCGCTCTGTCGTTAGTTAAGTAACCTAACGGGTGATGACGGGACCCCGTGGCAAATGCGGATGGCATAAGCGTACGTCATATTTTCGTTGTTTTCTGCAATGGTAGGATTAAATGATGGGACACATTGGAATTAATGCAAGAAAAAATAAACCAAGTAAAATTCGTTGGAACACTTTCAAAACCACTCGGTTCTTTTCAAAATCAAATTTTAAATGCGGAGCTTGAGCTACTCATTTTGGAAGCTATCTCGTTCCATCGATTATATCAAGTTCACTACGTTCACGGTTTCGCCAAAACCATTTGTAGCCCTCCTTCGTTTCACATGAATGGTCAATAAGTATTCAAGCTATGTTTGTTGGCCAAAATCAAGGCATAGTGATTGGTAGCTATTGGGTATTCATGTGCAGCATAGATAAATGTGTTGGTTTGGGGCAGTCGTTCTACCTTGTTGGCCAAAGTCAAAGGTATGTGCGGGTGGGCTCAAATTAACCTGGAGAATGACGGGTAGAACTTGACATGTGACTTATGATTTGTTGGCTAAAGTCAAGGTCATAAGAGCATGGGGCAAAAATCCACATCGGGAGTTTCAAAAGAAACTGAAATTTGCTAGCGCTGCATACCATTTGGAGTGTGATGATTCTGGTAGGATTCCTTCAGTTTTGTCATGCGATGATATTTGGATCCCGATCCTACTGTGAGTATATGCTACTCCTCCGAAACTTTCTCACTTAACGATCAATGCTATAAACCAAGTAGGTGTCTAGGAAGGTGTTAGCGGGGCTACGCCCACAGGGAAAAGAGGTTACTTAATTAAGGAACTTCACGAAAGCGTTGGAAAACCTCCCTCGAAGTACCGACACTGGCCTGGCTGAAAGGTTAAGCAAGAATTGTATGGTGAGATTGATCCCGACTAGTTCTTCCTTTATGGTTTGAGGAGGGATTCGAGAGAAAGTGGGAGCCATCCTGTTTAGACAAATTAAAAACCACTCTAAACTTGCAAGAGCATCATGCTAAAGTGTTTCTTCTCTCTCTCCTAATTGCAGCGACCAATTATCATGACTGGACTTAAGTTAGTTCTAGATAAAAACATACTGACAGGGCCAAACTACAAAGATTGGCTCAGGAATGTTAAAATGGCAATCACTTATGACAAGTTGGGGTATCTTCTTACCACCAAAGCTCCCCCTGTCCCAGGTCCCAAAACCAGCGTCGTGGATAGGGAAATCCGCAAGACCTGGGAAATCGACTGCGTGAAGGCCAAGTGCCTCGTGCTTGCCTCTATGGACAACGAACATCAGAGGAGGCACGAGAATATGGACCTCGAATCCATATTTCTCCATACAAAAGAACTGTATGGAGAGCAATCTCGTATAGCCAGATACGAAGTGTCGAAGAAGTTGTTTTCGACAAGATTGGCCGTCGGATCATCGGTAGCGGAACACGTGCTTAAGATGATTGGCTACATAGAGGAGTTCGCGGACCTTGGGACCACGTTGGAGAATGAGCTCTATACGGACTTGATTATCCAGTCCCTTCCTTCCACTTACGCCCAGTTCATCCTGAACTTCAACTTGCAGGAAAAGGAAGTTGAACTTTCAGAGCTCCTCAACATGCTGAGGAGTGCGGAGGGTGTAAGTCCATGTTACTTCTCCCGGTTCTTGCGGGCTTGCGGAAATGGTGAAAAACGATTTTTAGGGTTTGGGTAACATGGACTACTAAAACGGATCTTTGCTAAACTACACACTAGCAACCTAACTAGAGAGTTGTCTACTCGGTTTGGGATTATACCTCAACTTGAACTCCTTCATCTTAACTCTTGATGGTGGTCGGATGGTGCTTTCCTCGTCGCCTACTCTTGTCAAAGATGGATCCACCTGAGGGTTTCTTCCTTGAGCTCCTTTCTCGAACTTTGAGAGAACTAAGATCTCTGGCTTGCTAGACCTTCAACCTTAGAGAGAGTAGAGAGTAGCTTTGGGTGTTTTATCTTCAAGGAGATGTTTCTCAACACATGAGAATTGTTCTCCTTGAACTAGAGGAGGAAGAAGAAGAATAGAGGAGAGAGAATGGTTATGATAGAATGAGATGGTATTTTACAACCATAACATTAAAAGTGAATTATCAAATTAATAAAATTAATCTAAATGAAAAAGTTGATGGAAGGTTTGATAAGACTATTATCATTTCACATTAAATGGTTTTTGCTAGAATCAAAGAGCATCTTTGATGTGTAATGATGATAGTCAACGTTTCAACCATGGTCCACAAGTCAACCTTGGTCAACAAGTCAACAAACCCAACCATGACACAATTTCATTTAATTAATATTATCAATTGATATATCACAAATTCATTAGGGTTTGGAAAAAGACGACTGTCAACTGTGCATACACACCCGTTCCGAAACCCTAATGAAAATCCACTTCCTCCGCCTCAATCAACTGTGCATGCACACCCGCATTCGTGTTCCGAGGAACATGAATACAATGAGATAAAACTAACCCCAAAACATATACTAGGATCTGGCTCAAACCAGAGCCCGCTAGTAATATCCGTCCGGACTCCAAACGTGCACAAGTGCGCGGATGCGAACGAACCCTGTCGCAAAACCATGCGACCTCTACTCCGTTTTGCCCAAAGGCGAATAACCCCCTGTGTGGGACTCTAAAGACTCGACACTACGCTGGCAGTGGGTTTAACCACAGACCGCAAGCGACACTAGCTGTACGTAACGGTCCCCAGGCAGATGCCGACAAGAAGACTGACGAGGTAAACCCATCTGAACTCCTACTGAGCCTGAATGTGACAATCTAAGTACAATCCGGTCTGTTCGTCTGATACATCGCATGACGGGCCTATGGGGCGGTAAACGTCAGTCCCCTAAAAGCGGTACAAGTCGTGTCGGAGTGTAGCCCAGAACACCCTGAGATAACACTGGAAACCTACCAGTATATCTCGCTTGCCCTGGCCAGGGACTACTTGTGTAATGGCTTTCCTAGACACAGCGCGATGTCAACTCCCAATACGGGAGAGACGAATCCTGTCTAACCGTCACTGCCTCCAAGTGCTTCGGGACTGCACCCAAAAGCTACATGTTTGCACGACTCCTTTGAGCCGTGGTAGGGTATCAATCAAAGTGCAGTGGGAACACACTCGAGGCGAAGTGACAGTGTCAAGTCAGCGGATTAAGCTGTACTCTTGTCACCTGGGAACTGATAACTAACGATAGGTATAATACCAACCAACAGTTCCCTACCAGTCCTGTCCAGTGTACTCGTAACCTAACGAGCACCCGCATACTATCTCAAGTACGACGTACTGACGGCTGTGGGACAGACCGTTTCCCAAGCTGGGATGAGAAGCGTATACGCTAGTCTACTCCGGAGTATCGATGCCCTGTCTCGATAGTCCTACGACTAGGGACCTGCATAAGGATGTGCTTGTGGATTACCCAGCCCCCACGAGTGTGACTGCCATCACAACGCTGGTAATCAAGCAAAGATCCTAAGGGCTCCACTAATGTGTAAAGGCGATATGCTAAAATAAACACATGCACACATTAAAGCAGAAACAAACCAAGTAACATACTACTATATTAAGCAAGATTGTTTATACAAGGTGAATATCCCAAGCTTCCATCAAGTAATATACAAACTAGTATGATACAATAATGGCCTCTAGGGCATATACACTAACAATCTCCCACTTTCACTAAGGCCATGTACTGGCGTATCGAAGACCTATCATCTCGATAAGCCGCTCGAACTGAGTCTGGGGTAAGGCCTTTGTGAATGGATCAGCAGTGTTATCTTCCGTAGCAACTCTCCAAACCTCGATCCCCTGGCGACCCACGATCTCCCAGATCAGGTGATACCGCCTCAAGATGTGCCTGGACTTCTGATGGGACCTGGGTTCCTTCGCTAAAGCTATAGCTCCGTTGTTGTTGCAATATAGCGGTATTGGATCAACAATGGTAGGAACCACCTGAAGTTCTATCAAGAACTTCCTCAGCCAGACGGCTTCTTTTGCGGCATCAGATGCAGCGATAAATTCCGCTTCCATTGTCGAGTCAGCAACGGTTTCCTGTTTGTAACTCTTCCAACACACCGCCCCTCCATTGAAGGTAAAGACATAGCCCGACATGGACTTGGAATCATCCTTGTCACTCTGGAAGTTGGAGTCAGCAAAGGCCTCGATCTGGAGGTCTTTTCCGCCATACACCAAGAACATCTCCTTAGTCCTTCTCAGGTACTTGAGAATGTTCTTTACCGCTATCGAATGTTTCTCCCCAGGGTTTGACTGATACCTGCTTACCACACTCAGTGCATAAGCTACATCTGGTCTGGTACATAACATCGCATACATTATAGAGCCTACCGCAGAAGCGTAGGGTATAATAGACATGCGATCCCTTTCCAAATCAGTCTTGTGAGACATCTCTTTGGAGAGGGTGATCCCGTGACAAGCCGGTAGATTACCGCGCTTGGAATCTTCCATACTGAATCTTTTCAGTATGGTGTCGATGTACCTGGACTGTGAAAGTCCTAATATCCTCTTGGATCTGTCATGATAGATCCGGATCACCAGAATGCAAGAGGCATCACCCAGGTCTTTAATGAAGAACCTGTGTGACTAGAACCCTTTGACAGATTGTAGCATAGGAATGTTATTTCCTATCAAGAGAATGTCATCCACGAATAAAATGAGGAATACGACAGTTCTTTCTAAAAATCTACTATAGATGCATGGTTCATCTGGATTTTTGATAAAGCCAAAATCTTTGACCGTCTCATCAAAACAGATGTTCCAACTCCGCGATGCCTGCTTTAGTCCATAGATGGACTTAAGCAACTTGCACACCTTCCCGCTGCTCCCACTCTAAATGAAACCCTCTGGCTGGTCCATATAGACACACTCCTCTAAATTTCCATTCAGAAAAGCGGTCTTTACGTCCATCTGCCAAATCTCATAATCGTTGAAGGCAGCAATGGCAAGAAGGATCCGAATGGATTTCAGCATAGCCACTGGAGAAAAGGTTTCGTCATAGTCCAAGCCAGGTCTTTGACGGAAACCCTTTGCAACAAGTCTAGTTTTATAGGTCTCAACCTATCAATCTACACCAATCTTCCTTTTGAAGATCCACTTGCATCCTACAGGTTTTACCCCATCTGGAGCAACGTCCAACGTCCATACTTTGTTGGTGTACATGGACTCCATTTCGGTCCGCATTGCATCCAGCCATTTTACCGAGTCAACGCTCTGAATGACCTGCTGGAAGCTAGTCGGCTCATCACTATCAATGATGCAATCCTCTCTATCCCCGTCTATGAGAAAACCGTATCTCTCGGGCGGATGAGACTGCCTACTACTCCTGCGGAGCGGCGTAGGAATATCCTAATCTTTCGAACCCTCTAGTTCTACTAAGCTTTCAGTAATAGCTCGTGGTTCTGGAATTTCTTCCAGTTCTATTGCGCTCCAACTTATCTGATTTTCCAAAAACTCAGTTTCCAAGAAGTGGGCATGACGAGAAACAAAAACGTTTTGTCCCTCTTCGCAATAGAAGAAATATCGCTTAGAGTTCTTTGGATATCCCACAAACTTGCACTGTACTGAGCGTGCCTCGAGTTTGTCTGCATGCTGCTTTATGACAAAAGCTGGACATCCCCATGTCTTAATGTGCTTAAGATAGGGTTTCTTCCCACACCATATCTGATATGGTGTAGTAGGCACAGTCTTAGTTGGAACTCGGTTCAAAAGGTATGCAGCTGATTCTAGTGCATATCCCCAGAATGATCGCGGTAACTCAGCGTTACTCATCATGGAACGTACCATATCCAATAGGGTCCGGTTCCGTCTCTCCGATACACCGTTATGTTGCGGAGTGTATGGAGGAGTAAGCTGAGAGAGAATTCCATTCTCTTTTAAGTAATCCAGGAACTCGGCACTTAAGTATTCACCACCTCGATCAGATCTTAGTGTCTTGATACTTTTGCCTGTTTGTTTTTCCACTTCATTCTTATATTCCTGGAATTTTCCAAAGGCTTCGGATTTATGTTTCATTAAGAAGACATAACCGTACATTGAAAAGTCATCCGTAAAAGTAATGAAGTAAGAATAACCACTTCGTGCATGCGTAGACATTGGACCGCACGCGTCGCTGTGTACGAGTCCCAAGAGCTCGCTCGCTCTTACTCCGTGTCCAGTGAACGGAGTCTTTGTCATCTTTCCTTTGAGACAGGATTGACAAGTTGCATATGATTGATATTCGAACGGATCCAAATATCCTACTATATGTAACTTCGTCAACCTTCTCTCATTGATGTGACCCGGTCTACAATGCCATAAGAAAGCCTGATTTGATTCCGGAGACTTTCTTTTGTGTGTATTCTGGACATTGAAAATCTGTGGTTTGGTTTAATACGTATATTCCATTGTTTAATGTACCTGACCCAATCAGAACTTGATTAAGGCGAATGTTTACAACATTACTTACAAACGCAAATTCATAACCTTCTTTAGAAACTAAAGATACATAAATGATATTACAAGTTGCATTTGGTACAAAATAACAATTACTCAAAACCAAAACGTGTCCATCTGACAACCCCAGGTGATAGTCCCCCTCGGACTCAGCATCCATGCCAGCTCCGTTTGCAACTCTGAGGGTCATATCACCTGCCTTCAAAACCTTACGGTTTCTCAACGCCTGCAAAGAATTACAGATATGAGATCCTGATCCGGTATCCAATACCCAGGAAGTAGAGTTTATTGATAGACAGTTTTCAATAACATACACACCTGAAGCTGAAGCTGCAACTCGCTTCAGATCCTGTGTTCTGGCCTTCCAAGCCCTGCAATCTTTCTTCCAGTGTCCACTCTTGTGACAGTAAAAGCATTCCTCCTTTTCTACAATCTTTCCTGCTTCCTTTGTTGCTTTTGCCTTTCCCTTCGTATCCACTTTACTAACACCGCCCCTTGGTTTGGCGGGGGTTTTCTTCTTCTTTCCCTTGGCTTTCGCCTTGGACCTAGAAGATGAAGATCCTCCTACAAACAAAGTGGATGTTTCCATACCGTTCTTTAGGGTGCCCTCTGCACTCCTCAGCATGTTGAGGAGTTCTGAAAGTTCAACTTACTTTTCTTGCAAGTTGAAATTCAGGATGAACTGGGCGTAAGTGGAAGGAAGGGACTGAAGAATCAAGTCCGTATAGAGCTCATTCTCCAACGTGGTCCCAAGGTTCGCGAGCTCCTTAATGAAGCCAATCATCTTAAGCACGTGTTCCGCTACCGATGATCCGACGGCCAATCTTGCCGAAAACAACTGCTTAGACACTTCGTATCTGGCGATACGAGATTGCTCTCCATACAGTTCTTTTGCATGGAGAAATATGGATTCGAGGTCCATATTCTCATGCCTCCTCTGATGTTCGTTGTCCATAGAGGCAAGTACGAGGCATTTGGCCTTCACGCAGTCGATCTCCCAAGTCTTACGAATTTCCTTATCCGCGATGCTGGAGGTGGGACCTGGGACAGGGGGAGCTTTGGTGGTAAGAAGATACCCCAACTTGTCATAAGTGATGGCCATTTTGACATTCCTGAGCCAATCTTTGTAGTTTGGCCCTGTCAGTATGTTTTTATCTAGTAGTAACTTAAGTCAGTCATGTTGAATGGTTGCTGCAATTAGGAGAGAGAGAAGAAACACTTTAGCATGATGCTCTTGCAAGTTTAGTGTGGTTTTTAATTTGTGTAAACAGGATGGCTCCCACTGTCTCTCAAATCCCTCCTCAAACCAAAAAGGAAGAATTAGTCAGGATCAATCTCACCGTACAATACTTGCTTAACCATTCTGCCAGGCTAGTGTCGGTACTTCGAGGGAGGTTTTCCAACGCTTTCGCAAAGTTCCTTAATTAAATAACCTCTTTTCCCTAGGGGCGCAGCCCCGCTAACACCTTTCTCGACACCTACTAGGTTTATAGCATTGATCGTTAAGCGAGAATTTTCCCGAGGAGTAGCATATACTCACAGTAGGATCGGGATCCAAATATCATTGCGTAACAAAACTGAAGGAATCCTACCAGAATCATCACACTCCAAATGGTATGCAGCGCTAGCAAGTTTCAGTTCTTTTGAAACTCCCGATGTGGATTTTTGCCCCATGCTCTTATGACCTTGACTTTGGCCAACAAATCATAAGTCACATGTCAAGTTCTACCCGTCATTCTCCAGGTTAATTTAAACCCACCCGCACCTACCCTTGACTTTGGCCAACAAGGCAGTACGACTGTCCCAAACCAACACATCTATCTATGCTGCACATGAATACCCAATAGCTACCAATCACTATGCCTTGACTTTGACCAACAAACATAGCTTGAATACTATTGACCATCCATGTGAAACGACGGAGGGCTACGAATGGTTTTGGCGAAACCGTGAACGTAGTGAACTTGATATAATCGATAGAACGAGATAGCTTTTAAAAGGAGTGGTTTAAGCTCCGCGTTTAAAAGTTATTCGAAAAAGAATCCGAGTGGTTTTTGAAAGTGTTCCAACGACTTTTACTTTGGTTTATTTTTATTGCATTAATTTTAATGCGTCCCATCAATTAATCCTACCATTGCAGAAAACAACGAAAATATGACGTACGCTTATGCCATCCGCATTCGCCACGGGGTCCCGTCATCACCCGTTAGGTTACTTAACTAACGACAGAGCGGGGACTGGACTAGCGCGGATGCAAAATATAAGCAACGCCTAAATAGATATCATATAGAAATATATAAACATTCGTCACATGCAATGATAGCCATTCCAGATCACAGATGGATACATTAGATATACTAGGAATCCGCAATTCGTACGAGCCTGTAACAAAGAGCGGATTACACGGTCGCGATGAATAGCCAAACCCCACCCTAGACCCCTACGGGTGCGGCAAACTACCCGCCAAGTATCCGAAGTGAAGCAACCTCCCTCAACGACGTGAGTAGGCCACTCGGCACTTCGAGGTACCCGATAGTTTGTGCACCCTACCTTGGGTCTATCCTAGGAGCAAAAACAGTAAAAATAAATTATACAATGACGGCTACAACCCCGACCCGGTTGTGCGGCCATACAAATAATATTACATCAATTTACATATTACAAGAATTAAAAGATAAACAAAACTCTCATCTCACAATTCCCCTCGGCTATTCATCCGCGATAATCCAACGAATTCATATACAAAAACCATCAACATCACAGATCACAGATATGTATAACCCCCACTAATCGACGTATAGCGATTAGTAGACGTTCAATACATATAAAACATTACAGATATAACCCATTAGCCAAATTCTACAGAAAATCGACCAAAATACGGATTTGTAACCACCCCAAAAACAAACTTGTTCGCTGGAAAGTCTGGGCAGAAACAAACCATCCCAAAAATCATAAAATACCCCCAGAAACAAACTGCAGGAGAAACGATCCACGGCCGAGTCAACTCGGCCGCGGAACCGCGGCAGAAGCTTGCGGAACCGCGGCGCGTTTGTCGGCTCGTGTGATCATTTTTCTTGCATGTTTATAGAAAAGCCTGAGCCGATTTTTAAGACATGATTTTTTATTTTTAGAGCAGAAAAAAAAATCAGCAGCAACTAGGGTTTTCCGGGGTGTTTTGCGGTTTTTTCGTTCGGTCGATATTCTAAATACTTTGCTAACATGCTAAGGTGTGTTTAGTTAGGCTCTGATACCACTGTAAGTCCACGTTACCTCTCCCGGTTCTTGCGGGGTTGCGGAAATGGTGAAAAACGATTTTTAGGGTTTGGGTAACATGGACTACTAAAACGGATCTTTGCTAAACTACACACTAGCAACCTAACTAGAGAGTTGTCTACTCGGTTAGGGGTTATACCTCAACTTGAACTCCTTCTTCTTGACTCTTGATGGTGGTCGGATGGTGCTTTCCTCGTCGCCTACTCTTGTCAAAGATGGATCCACCTGAGGGTTTCTTCCTTGAGCTCCTTTCTCGAACTTTGAGAGAACTAAGATCTTTGGCTTGCTAGACCTTCAACCTTAGAGAGAGTAGAGAGTATCTTTGGGTGTTTTATCTTCAAGGAGATGTTTCTCAACACATGAGAATTGTTCTCCTTGAACTAGAGGAGGAAGAAGAAGAATAGAGGAGAGAGAATGGTTATGATAGAATGAGATGGTATTTTACAACAATAACATTATAAGTGAATTATCAAATTAATAAAATTAATCTAAATGAAAAAGTTGATGGAAGGTTTGATAAGACTGTTATCATTTCACATTAAATGGTTTTTGCTAGAATCAAAGAGCATCTTTGATGTGTAATGATGATAGTCAATGTTTCAACCATGGTCAACAAGTCAACCTTGGTCAACAAGTCAACAAACCCAACCATGACACAATTTCATTTAATTAATATTATTAATTGATATATCACAAATTCATTAGGGTTTGGAAAAAGACGACTGTCAACTGTGCATACACACCCGTACCGAAACCCTAATGAAGATCCTCTTCCTCCGCCTCAATCAACTGTGCATACACATCCGCATTCTTGTTCCGAGGAACATGAATACAATGAGATAAAACTAACCCCAAAACATATACTAGGATCTGGCTCGAACCAGAGCCCGCTAGTAATATCCGTCCTGACTCCAAACGTGTACAAGTGCGCGGATGAGAACGAACCCTGTCGCAAAACCAATGGACCTCTACTCCGTTTTGCCCAAAGGCAAATAACCCTCTGTGTGGGACTCTAAAGACTCGACACTACGCTGGCAGTGGGTTTAACCACAGACCGCAAGAGGCACTAGCTGTACGTAACGGTCCCCAGGTAGATGCCGACAAGAAGACTGACGAGGTAAACCCATCTGAACTCCTACTGAGCCTGAATGTGACAATCTCCGTACAGTCCGGTCTGTTCGTCTGATACATCGCATGGCGGGCCTAGGGGGCGGTAAACGTCAGTCCCCTAAAAGGGGTATAAGTCGTGTCGGAGTGTAGCCCAGAACACCCTGAGATAACACTAGAAAGCTACCAGTATATCTCTCTTGCCCTGGCCAGGGACTACTTGTGTAATGGCTCTCCTAGACACAGCGCGATGTCAACCCCCAATACTGGGAGAGACGAATCCTGTCTAACCGTCACTGCCTCCAAGTGCTTCGGCACTGCACCCAAAAGCTACATGTTTGCACGACTCCTTTGAGCCGTGGTAGGGTAGCAATCAAAGTGCAGTGGGAACACACTCGAGGCGAAGTGACAGTGTCAAGTCAGCGGACTAAGCTGTACTGATGTCACCTGGAAACTGATAACTAACGATAGGTATAATACCAACCAACAGTTCCCTACGAGTCCTGTCCAGTGTACTCGTAACCTAACGAGCACCCACATACCATCTCAAGTATGACGTACTGACGGCTGTGGGACAGACTGTTTCCCAAGCTGGGATGAGAAGCGTATACGCTAGTCTACTCCGGAGTATCGATGCCCTGTCTCGATAGTCCTACGACTAGGGACCTGCATAAGGATGTGCTTGTGGATTACCCAGCCCCCACGAGTGTGACTGCCATCACAACGCTGGTAATCAAGCAAAGATCCTAAGGGCTCCACTAATGTGTAAAGGCGATATGCTAAAAGAAACACATGCACACATTAAAGCAAAAACAAACCAAGGAGCATACTACTATATTGAGCAAGATTGTTTATACAAGGTGAATATCCCAAGCTTCCATCAAGTAATATACAAATAAGTATGATACAGTAATGGCATCTAGGACATATATGCTAACAGAGGGCACCCTACAGAAAGGTAGGGAAACATCCACTTTGTTTGTAGGAGGATCTTCCTCTTCTAGGTCCAGGGCGAAAGCCAAGGGAAAGAAAAAGAAAACCCCCGCCAAACCAAGGGGAGGTGTTAGTAAAGTGGATACGAAGGGAAAGGCAAAAGCAACAAAGGTAGCGGGGAAGCTTGTGGATAAAGAAGAGTGCTTTTACTGTCACAAGAGTGGACACTGGAAGAAAGATTGCAGGGCTTGGAAGGCCAGAACACAGGATTTGAAGCAAGTTGCGGCTTCAGCTTCAGGTGTGTATGTTATTGAAAACTGTCTATCAATAAACTCTACGTCCTGGGTATTGGATACCGGATCAGGATCTCATATCTGTGATTCTTTGCAGGCGTTGAGAAAGTGTAGGTTTTTGAAGGCATGTGACATGACCCTCAAAGTTGCAAACGGAGCTAGCATGGATGCTGAGGCCGTGGGGGACTATCACCTGGGAATGTCAGATGGACATGTTTTGGTTTTACGTAATTGCTTTTTTGTACCCAATGCAACTTGTAATATCATTTCTGTATCCTTAATTTCTAAAGAAGGTTATGAATTTGCGTTTGTAAGTAATGTTGTAAACATTCACCTTAATCAAGTTCTGATTGGGTCAGGTACATTAAGCAATGGTATATACGTATTAAACCAACCACATATTTTCAATGTCCAGAATACACACAAAAGAAAGTCTCCGGAAACAAATCATACTTTCTTATGTCATTGTAGACTGGGTCACATCAATGAGAGATGGTTGATGAAGTTACATACAGAAGGATATTTGGATCCGTTCGAATATCAATCATATGCAACTTGTCAATCCTGTCTCAAAGGAAAGATGACAAAGACTCCGTTCACTGGACACGGAGTGAGAGCGAGCGAGCTCTTGGGACTCGTACACAGCGACGTATGCGGCCCAATGTCTACGCATTCATGAAGCGGTTATTCTTACTTCATTACTTTTACGGATGACTTTTCAAGGTACGATTATGTCTTCTTAATGAAACATAAATCCGAAGCCTTTGGAAAATTCCAGGAATATAAGAATGAAGTAGAAAAACAAACATGAAAAAGTATCAAGACACTAAGATCTGATAGAGGTGGTGAATACTTGAGTGTCGAGTTCCTGGATTACTTAAAAGAGAATGGAATTCTCTCTCAGATTACTCCTCCATACACTCCCCAACATAACGGTGTATCGGAGAGACGGAACCGAACCCTATTGGATATGGTACGTTCCATGATGAGTAAAGCTGAGTTACCGCGATCATTCTGGGGATATGCACTAGAATCAGCTGCATACCTTTTGAACCGAGTTCCAACTAAGACTGTTCCTACTACACCATATCAGATGTGGTGTGGGAAGAGACCCTATCTTAATCACATTAAGACATGGGGATGTCAAGCTTTTGTCAAAAAGCAGCATGCGGACAAGCTCGAAGAACACTCAGTACAGTGTAAGTTTGTGGGATATCCAAAGAACTCCAAGGGATATTTCTTCTATCGCGAAGAGGAACAAAAGGTTTTTATTTCTCGTCAAGCCCACTTCTTGGAAATTGAGTTTTTGGAAAATCAGATAAGTAGGAGCGCAGTAGAACTGGAAGAAATTCCAGAACCACGAGCTATTACTGAAAGCTTAGTAGAACCAGAGGGTTCGAAAGATCAGGTCATTCCTACGCCGCTCCGCAGAAGTAGTAGGCAGTCTCATCCGCCCGAGAGATACTACGGTTTTCTTATAGACGGGGATAGAGAGGATTGCATCATTGATAGTGATAAGCCGACTAGCTTCCAGCAGGCCATTTAGAGCGTTGACTCGGTAAAATGGCTGGATGCAATGTGGACCGAAATGGAGTCCATGTACACCAACAAAGTATGGACGTTGGACATTGCTCCAGATGGGGTAAAACCCGTAGGATGCAAGTGGATCTTCAAAAGGAAGATTGGTGTAGATGGACAGGTTGAGACCTATAAAGCTAGACTTGTTGCAAAGGGTTTCCGTCAAAGACCTGGCTTGGACTATGACGAAACCTTTTCTTCTGTGGCTATGCTGAAATCCATTCGGATCCTTCTTGCCATTGTTGCCTTCCACAATTATGATATTTGGCAAATGGACGTAAAGACTGCTTTTCTAAATGGAAATTTAGAGGAGTGTGTCTATATGGACCAGCCAAAGGGTTTCATTCAGAGTGGGAGCAGCGAAAAGGTGTGCAAGTTGTTTAAGTCCATCTATGGACTAAAGCAGACATCACGGAGTTGGAACATCTGTTTTGATGAGACGGTCAAAGAATTTGGCTTTATCAAAAATCCAGATGAACCATGCATCTATAGTAGATTTGTAGCGAGAACTATAGTATTCCTCGTTTTATACGTGGATGACATTCTCTTGATAGGAAATGGCATTCCTATGCTACAATCTGTCAAAGGGTTCTTGTCACACAGGTTCTCCATGAAAGACCTGGGTGATGCATCATACATTCTGGGGATCCAGATCTATCGTGACAGATCCAAGAGGATATTAGGACTCTCACAGTCCAGATACATCGACACCATACTAAAAAGGTTCAGTATGGAAGATTCCATGCGCGGTAATCTACCGGCTTGTCATGGGATCACCCTCTCCAAAGAGATGTCTCCCAAGACTGATTTGGAAAGGGATCGCATGTTTATTATACCCTACGCTTCTGCGGTAGGCTCTATAATGTATGCGATGTTGTGTACCAGACCAGATGTAGCTTATGCACTGAGTATGGTAAGCCGGTATCAGTCAAACCCTGGGGAGAAACACTGGATAGCGGTAAAGAACATTCTCAAGTACCTGAGAAGGACTAAGGAGATGTTCTTGGTGTATGGCGGAAAAAGACCTCCAGATCGAGGCCTTTGCTGACTCCAGCTTCCAGAGTGAAAAGGATGATTCCAAGTCCATGTCGGGTTATGTCTTTACCCTCTATGGAGGGGCGGTGTGTTGGAAGAGTTTCAAACAGGAAACCGTTGCTGACTCGACGATGGAAGCGGAATATATCGCTGCTGCAGATGCCGCAAATGAAGCCGTCTGGATAAGGAAGTTCCTAACGGAACTTCAGGTTGTTCCGTCTATTGTTGATCCAGTACCTCTGTATTGCGACAACAACGGGGCTATAGCTTTAGCGAAGGAACCCAGGTCCCATCAGAAGTCTAGGTACATCTTGAGGCTGTATCACCTGATCAGGGAGATCGTGGGTCGCCAGGAGATCGATGTTCGGAAAGTGGCTACTGAAGATTACACTGCTGATCCATTCACGAAGGCCTTACCCCAGACTCAGTTCGAGCGGCTGATCGAGATGATAGGTCTTCGATACGCCAGTACATGGCCTTAGTGCAAGTGGGAGATTGTTAGTGTATATGCCCTAGAGGCCATTACTGTATCATTCTAGTATGTATATTACTTGATGGAAGCTTGGGATATTCACCCTGTATTAACAATCTTGCTCAAAATAGTAGTATGCTACTTGGTTTGTTTCTGCTTTAATGTGTGCATGTGTTTCTTTTAGCATATCGCCTTTACACATTAGTAGAGCCCTTAGGATCTTTGCTTGATTACCAGCGTTGTGATGACAGTCACACTCGTGGGGGCAGGGTAATCCATAAGCACATCCTTATGCAGGTCCCTAGTCGCAGGACTATCGAGACAGGGCATCGATACTCCGGAGTACACTAGCGTATGCACTTCTTATCCCAGCTTGGGAGACGGTCTGTCCCAAAGCCGTTAGTACGTCGTACTTGAGATAGTATGCGGGTGCTCGTTAGGTTATGAGTACACTGGACAGGACTCGTCGGGAACTGTTGGTTGGTATTATACCTATCGTCAGTTATCAGTTCCCAGATGACATGAGTACAGCTTAGTCCGTTGACTTGACACAGTCACTTCGCCTCGAGTGTCTTCCCACTGTACTTTGATTACTACCCTACCACGGCTCAAAGGAGTCGTGCAAACAGGTAGTTTTTGGGTGCAGTCCCGAAGCACTTGGAGGCAGTGACGGTTAGACAGGATTCGTCTCTCCCGGTATTGGGGGTTAATATCGCGCTGTGTCTAGGAGAGCCATTATACAAAGTCCCTGGCCAGGGCAAGCGAGATAGACTGGTAGGTTTCTAGTGTTATCTCAGGTGTTCTGGGATACACTCCGACACGACTTGTACCGCTAGTAGGGGACTGACGTTTACCGCCCCCCTTGGCCCTTTATGCGATGTTGTAACGTTTTGAAAATCATTTCGGTGAAATTTCGAAAAAAATCGGTAAAATAAGGGAGTTTTCTGTAAAAAGTCAAAATAAAAATATCTTATTATAAAAATTAAATATACATATTCTAGCTATGTAATTGCTATTATTTGGTGTTTATTGAGCCGCTGGTGAAATTTCAAATTTTTCTGAAAAAAATATTATTTTTTTATTATTTTAAGCCGTCACTAATACATTTAATTAGGGAAAATTACAAATTGGAATGAGTTGAAACAAATTTTGTGCATCATAAAACATTAAATAAAATTTTATCATGTGGTTTTTGGAACGAAATCATTTGCCAAAACGGTTTAGAAATTATTGAAGAAAAAAAGGCTTTTTTTTAGCGTAAATGGATATTTGGGGTATTGTATTTATCATTTTTCATCACCCCACACCCGTACCCACATCCACACACCCCCACTTACTCCTCCCCATGGCTGAATTCAGCTCCTACCATAATTTTTCCCCACTTGATTTCAAAGGAAAAGAAATGAAAGAAAAGAAAAGAAAATGGGTGAATTAGGTGGACTTTGACTTTTCTTTGACCTTGACTTTGCCCCACTTTCTTTACCTCCCTCTCTCTCCTCCCCCACTCCCAAATTGCAGCCGAAATTTCCCTCCCCTACTGCAGCAACAGCCCCCCCTCAATTTCCCTTCTCTTTTCTCTTCAAACTTCATCAAAAATTGCCCCAAAATCCTTCAAAAAAATCCCAAAATCCAAATCCGACTCTTACCCATTTTTCCTTAGCATTTCAAGCATGGATTGGGGTGACAAGAGAGCATTTTTGATGGCTAGATTTCAAATGGGATCTACAAAATTGTGGAGGTATAATATTAACCTTGTAGTTAAATTGTTGATTAATACTTATGTTAGCTTAGTTAAGTGTTAAAGTGGTTGAATTGCTAGTTATAAATCTTCAAGTTAGGGTTTGGAAATTCTAGAATTTAGGTTTTAAAATCAAGTTAGGGTTTTGTGAGATTGGTGTATGGTTATGTGATGTATTTTGTATCTTAGGACATGCAAAATGTAATCTTGTTGCTTAGTGCTAATTGTAACATTAAAATATCCAATTTAGCTTTATTTAAGCAAACTACTTTTTAGCTTTTGGTTCCAAATGGGTGATTTAAAATCTAATTAAGGTTTTGATGACTTTATTAACATTATAAAATGTAGTTTAATGCTTTAAATCATGCAAATCCAAACTAGTTTGTTGTATGTGCATTTTACTATAAAATGGTCGAAATTGGTTAAAATTGCAAACTAGTTTTTGTAAATATTGTGTTAAATCGAGAATTAAAATATGGTTAGGGTTTCATCATATCTTAAAAAATTATATTGAGTGGTTTAACCATTTAAAATATGCCAAACCAAGTTTAATTGTAAAATTATGAATTTTACATTAAAAGGTGTTAAAATTGATATTTTTGCAAACTAGGATTTTGGAAATTATGCAAATTTATGTGATTAAATTATGGAAATGGTTTTATTGACTTATTTAAGTTATTTAATAAGTATTATGGCCGCTAGAATTGTTTAAACATCGAGTTTTGTACTAAAACGGGTAATTTTGCTTATTAGGTTTTCGGAAAAACGGCTTTTAGAGTGAATTTGGGGTTTTCGTGAGTTTTAACCTATTTTATATTAAAACTAGTGTTCGTGAATCTGCAAATGAGTGTATTTGGGTTTTTCTCGATGGTCTGGCATTTGTACGCCGACGTTGAGGGTTTTTGGGTCGATTTGTGAAAGCAACCATAGGTTTTGACCTATGTGGGATTCGTGCGTCGTTTTGATCATGAGTCGGATTTTAATGAGATATGGTGCGTTATGATATGTAGGTACCCCCATGTGGACTTCGAGACGACAAGCAAGCGCGTGGCAACGTCGGCACCGGCTAGCGAGGACCAGGTGAGTAGATTTATATCTACGGGGAGAAGTCGGGTTGATGGCGTATAGCACCCCCGCAGTCCGCGGTGGTGTATACAGATGCGTATACACACCAACAATTGTTATATGTTATTTAGGATTAATAACGATGCTTAGGATGGATATTGGTGTGTTGGACTATTTTTAGTGTTGCGAACCCTAGGGTAGTGTTGCACTACACATACACACATACATACTTGCATACATTCCTATTGATATGTACTCATGGGATTCTTTATAGTTAAGTGTTCACATGGATATGGGACTATGTGTCCACATACGGATTGAGGATGATAGTACTTGGGATTTATGATGAGTCGATGAGATTTGATTTGAGGCCGTGAGATCGGTGATATAGCAGGGTTCGTATCTTAGATACGACATGACGTTGTAGCGGGTCCTTGACGTAGTGTTTCACACACGTCCATGCATGCGTAGGAGGTATCAGTATGGTACTAGACGTAGATCAGTACCCCGATCATGATATTTGATAAAGAGGATACCCGGTGAATAGTATGATGAATGTGATATTGATCCGTACCCAGATTGGGATGCCGTACGACGGATTTACGTACGAGCTATATTAATGATTGATCGCACTCTTGACTTGGGATGCCTGATTATAGATATGGTATCGGATTTGATATTATTGAGGCGAGATCACCGACTATACATATACAGGTATGTATATGTATCGACTCAGATGATAGGCGGTTTCCTTACCTGTAGTTCAGCTTGTAGTTCAGCCGTATAGTTTAGTGTAGTTGTTAGATTAGATTAGACATCTTACCTATTTCAAAAACTAACGAATCGTGGGCATTTTTAAAGACAGCTCAAGGGAATCTACGGATATTTCAAAAACGACGTATCTTTTCATAAAAAACACCGTAGCCCCTATTTTCAAAACCCCATGATTCGTGTTATTTCAAAAGGCACCATTTGTAGGACTTATATTAGATTATTGCAGATTAGTTATCGTTGTGTCTAGTATTCAGCTCCGCACATTATTGTTGTTCGCTCTGCCTCGCATATTTATTTTGCTGCATATTCCATTATTGATATCATGCTGTTAGGACACCAGCACCATTACCGATGATGCGTATGTACTACGTACACCTACTTGCCGGCTCACGCACATCTTCATCGGTAATTGCCATGTCACGTACACTTTAGAGAATATAATTGCTTGACTTAGATTGTTAGCTAGTAGTGTTGACATGATATTAGTGTGCTTCCCTTATATGCCATATTAGACATTGTAGTTATTACCTACCACTTCATGCATACTGTTATTCAGTTGTTCATGCCTAGTTCATTATCATTGACATATGCACTTGTGATGATTTCTTGAGATTTATGATATTTCTGGATTTCGGGGAAAGCCGCAAAATTTACAACTTATGATCTTTTAAAATATAAAATGTTGCGGTTTTCTAGTGATGTAAAGTGTCGTCCACCATGAGTTTGCTATGGTTTTGGAGATCCGTGTCGAGGAGTGGAGGAACCGTCACGGGTACATGGTGGGCCCGGTATGGTACCCCGGGGCAAGAGGAATGTGGTGTTGACGTTGAGCCTGGCTGGGGAGCACTACTTACCGGTGATATTACCCGACGCGTCGGATATCCGGAGGATACCGTCGTGGTCTTGAGATGGATGGTAGGGGCCGGTCTGGATTGACGGCGCCCTAGATATTGAGATTGAGACATTGATATTTCGAGACAGTGAGATTTATGTTTTGTGTCGATGCTAGACACTGTTGATACTGATTTTAATTATGATACCTCAGTTTAAAATACGAAGGAAATCTCACTAATTTATGAAAACAGTTTCTTCATTTACATGTATTCTGTTTTCATGCATTCATACCTCATTCATATGATATATTGCTACCTGAGGCACTGACACGGGAACATAAGTTTACACTCGGGTTAGATATTTACCCTAGCCATTGTTATAGGCTGCATGTTATATATATTTGAGGATATATTATGATCATTGACCTAGGTTGCGTTATTTATGCGATTTCTGTGCGTAGATGTTTTTCTATTCACGAGTTGGCAACTCACCCCCATTGTGCCCCAGTTTCCTGTAGGTTGCCGTACAGGTTTCCTTACGGCTTTGCGGGCATAGTTCATTCGGGTGATTTGCTAGTAGGTGGGTTTACTTGTATCATACCCCCATTATTTACCTTGTATGATATTATTCAGTTGTATCTAGTAAATTCCATCAACCAAACATGTATCTATTGAGATAGAGACCAGTGTTGTTATTCTTTTGATCTTAGAGTCGCTCTTTATATTTCTGGTGGTTTTGAGTTCCCTTTTGAGTTTTTGATCCTCGCCGTTGGCGTTGTATATTATATTGCTTGTGTGGTTGTGACCGTCGATTGACGAAGAGCTAGCTCCCGCTTGGGGATGCCTTTTATTGATTTCGTATACTATTCATGTTGTATCCCGTTTGGGAGCCAGTATTTACAAAGGAGACTCTGCCGAAATTTTCAGTAAATTTTGATGTTCTTAAAAACCGCATAATTCGGCTTATGCTATTAAAACTACTTGTTTTAAATTGGTTTTCCTTCACTCTACTACTTTTCTTGGTTTGGATTTCTGGGTTTTCGGTTTACTTAGATTACGTACGTCTCGAGACGCTCGTAGTTTAAGTGCCGGTCCTGTTCCGTACTTTCGGGCCGTGACAAAGTTGGTATCAAAGCGTTAGGTTTTACCTTCGGAGCGTAGGATGACCCTTGGTTGATGGAATAGGTGACTAAAGTAGAGTGACGTACCGTTGGTATGTTCCGCGGCATATTTACGACACGCCACTCCACTTAAGAAGCCTTAGGATGTACATTTCCTTGTTCAGTATAATATTCCTTCCTGATCTAGCCTCGTCGGTACCAGTTTGGTTTTGCTGCCACGATTACGGGCAGGGAGAGCTACGGCTAGAGTTGCGGTCAGCACGAGCTTGGCATGAACGAGGATTGACCAGGGCATGATTCCGGCGACACCCGATTGTGGAGAGGTGTCTTTTGACTGTGTTTCCGCGCCACGAGCGTTTGGCGGATCGCCTTTATGAGGTTACTCGGATGTGCTGATCGATATTAGAGGATTGAGCCCAGCCAGATCTTGATGACCGTTGGTGTGTTGCTTATTCATGATGATCGAGGCACTGTTCAGCGTGCAGACGAGCGAGCCAGTTATTGCTGCGAACGAAGAGGTATTGCCCCAGATGTTGTAGTTAGTGCAGAACGAGTTGTACTAAGAGATGATAGAAGGTCGCTAGTCATCGTGGATGAATGACTAGGACATGTGGATCGTTCGCCTAACCCGATGCGAGATCATCAGATAGATTGATTCCAGCTAGAGACGACTTCACGCGGAGACGTTGGGAGTCGACAGAGACTATCGAATGTCAGAAACCTATTATTCCAAGTTTAAAGTAGTCGGAAAGACATGCAGGCAATTCTATGGTCCCTCTAGAAGAATGAAACCCTAACTCGACTTAATGACCGTGTGAAAGCCTTTGAACCTTCGGGTTTGCGGCAGTTCTACGGCGCCATTAGTGAGGCTTGGGTTTGCCCTTCTACGGCTGGACCACCGATGCTGTGGTATGTACTCGATACTATTAAACTGTGCCCAAGAGTGTAGCGTCTTGAAAAATCGTTTTGGTGTTTTCCTGAAATTCGGTGAAAATTCGGTATTTTTCCGAAAACCGTCTTTCTCGATATTTTGCAGTTTAGGGCTAATTATACTTAAAGTGGATAGGTAATTACTTGTTTTTAGTAGCTAATGAGTTTAATATGAAATTTTGGTCATTTAAAAATTTTTTCCCTATTTTTCAATTTTTTTATATTATTTAAGCCGGTAAGAAAATACATTAAATAAGCGATAAATACAAATTTTTCCGGGCTAATTTTAATCTCTAAAATTATGATAATTATATTCTAGTGATAACATGAATTTTTAGTAATTTATTTTGATTTTTTTCAAATTTTTATGATTTGAAACGAAATTATTGAATTTTTGGGCTAAAACTTGCAATTTTTGAGTTGTAGGGGGCCTTTTTGCATAAAATTTCTTTTGTAAAACCCCTCTATCTTTTCCCTCAGCCCAAGAACAGCCCAAACCTTGGCCAAGTCCAGAAATTCTGACCTCTCTCTTCTTGGGTTCTTTCTTGAGTTAAATTGATAGTTTATGGTATTAATTTAAATAAAATGGTTAATGTATGATACATTTGACTTTAGAAACTTGACCATGACTTTCCCCACTTGCCCACACCCTCCCCCATCCCTCCATTCTGGCCGAACCTGCACCATTTCCCTCCTCCATTATTTTCCTTCTCTTTCTCTCTCATTTTCTTCAAAATTTGCAACAAAATTCAATAAATATCCACAAATCCTTCTCTTTTTCAACACAAAATTCTTGTGCTACCTCTTCTCAAGCCTAATATGGTTGAAATCATGTGGAAAGGAGGCATTTTTGGAGCAAACATTCTTGCTTGATCCATTGATCAAGAGGTATAATTTCTATCTTGTTAAATTCTTTGTTTAAGTGCTTATGTGTTATGGTTTAGTGTTAATTTAGTGTAGTTTAATCTAGTTTTCTTAGATTTTTGTTTGAAAATTCTAACTAGGGTTTGAAAGCCATAATAGTTAAATTAAGTTGTTTATTAGTTAATCTAGTTGTTAGTAAACTAATCTATATGGTTACCTTGTTATGTAGTCTTTAATTATGCTAATTTAGGTAATTTTAGAAGTTGATTTTAGTTGTAAAGTTGTTGTTTTAAGGTTTTTTCAAGAAAAGGTTTTTGTATGGAAATGGTATTTGAAAACATGATTAGTGAGTTGATTAAACCTAATTTGTGTTGATTAAACCTAATTTGCTATCTAGTGTTTTGCTAACCTTAATCTAAGTGGTTAATTTGCTTATTAGGCTAAAATATAGTGTTAAAGTAAGGATTTCATATATAGTTTGGGTTATGTTTGCTAAGTACAAAAATCAAGAAAAGGTTTTGTTATGTAAATTAGGTTTTTAAGCCTAGTTAATGGTTTAGAATTGGTGTATTGGCTAACTTTTTGGTTAGTTTGGAATGTTGGTGTTGGGTGGTGTTGACCTTGTCGCTATATTGTCGATGTTTGCATCAAATTGCAATTTCTGCTTACTAGATTTTTATAATGTTATGTGATGAATTAATTGTGGTATCTTGATGATTTTGTTGGCTTGTCCTACGACTTTTAGGATGCGTGAGTGCGGTTTTTGGGTAGTCGGGTTTTAGTTTTGCCGGGTGACCCAAATCGGCGTTTTTGGAAGTTTTTGCGATTTTCGCGTGTGTCCGCGCACTTTGTGCACGTTGTACCTAGCTAGCGAACCTTAGTAGTTTCGTTGGGGTTTTGCGTCGTTCTTGATACGTAACCTTATGTTTGGTATTGATGTAAATTCCAGGTTCGGTCGCGGAGACGTCAGACGCGGCGCGAAAGGGAAAGGCGGTGATTGGACACAGCTAGCCAGGGATCCCGGTGAGTAGATTTAACATCTACGGGGGACGATCGTCTGGATGGCGCAAGTCGCCCGATAGATTTAGTAAACTGGAAAATAGTAAATTGGATAATCACCTGTGACATTAGAATAATAATACTGGCATGATAATTGCTGCAATTAGATCGATAGGTTATACCCATATACGCAAACTCAATTGTAGGACACATGCACCATTACCAGGTTTTTATATGCAGCACGAGCACTATTCATGTTTACACACACACCCTGGTAATTGCCATGCCACCACACTAGATAACCTTTAATTTAAACCTTTTACTAATTGATACTTAAACTGGTGCTATTGCCTTTAATTCCTTAAAATGAAACCGTAGAATTGCTATTCATGTGCATGTACTTCATCATATTAATTGTTCATGCTTAATCCATTAATCACACATCGCAACTTGATTATTGATATCATACGCATTCATTATCATTGATATATGCACTTATGAGGATTTCTTGAGATTTTATGATATTGCTGGATTTCGGGGGAAAGCCGCAAAATTTCCAAACTTATGATATTTTTAAAACATGTAAATTGCGGTTTTCTAGTGATGTAAGTGTCGTCCACCAAGAGTTTGCTGTGGCTTTGGAAATCCGTGTCGAGGAGTGGAGGAACCGGCACGGGTACATGGTGGGCCTGGTAAGGTACCCCGGGGCAAGAGGAATGTGGTGATGACGTTGAGCCTGGCAGGGGACGGATTACCTACCGGTGACTGTTTGGGACGGCGGATATCCAGAGGATACCGACCGTGGCCGCTAGATGATGAGATATTGAGATTTGGGATGGGTCAGCCGGACGGCTGAGGCCAGAGATACATTTATGAGATTTGAGACAGCTTTTGGGTGTCGTTGCTGGACACCGATTTTTCGTCGATTCATTGACATTATGCTGGCATTCTAAAAGAGTTTCAAAAACAAAAAGAGATAAAATATTTCTTATATATATACCTATTGAGACCTCAGATTTTCATGTTGCATACATATTGGCACACTGATATTGTATACACACCTGCTAGTGCATCCAGTCATACCTGTATTTTAGATGCTAGGATGCTTGTGTGCATGCATACGATAGTCTTTGTAGATGTTATTTATTACTCACGAGTTGGCAACTCACCCCCGTTGTGCCACAGTCTTTTGCAGGTCCGCTCCGTCAGTTCAGTAGCGGCGGGCGCACTTGTCTTTTGCCTCTTTTGCCTGAGCTCGAGTTTTGCTCATAGGTGGGTTATGTTATATTTTTTTTGTACCACCTTGTATATTCTTGTATCTAGTGTACTCCATCTACTGTTCTACCAGATTATTGTATATTGACCTAGAGATGAGACTGTGAGGTTTGTGGATTTTATACTGTATTTGGGGTCGAGCTCACTTGAGCCGACATGCTACTTTTTCATGCTTCCTTATGCTTTATTATGCTTTATTATGCTTGTTGTCATTTACATTGCGTGGGATTTGTGACCGCCGTATGGCGAAGAGCTAGCTCCCGCTTGGGGATGCCCTATTTTGTGGATTCATGTATATATTTTGTTGTACCCATTTTTGGGGGTCAGTATTTACAAAGGAGACTCTGCCGAAATTTTCGGGAAAAATTTGTATTGTTTTTAAAAAGTGTTTTACATGACTTATTTGATAACTCGCTTTCAATTGATTGGGTTTTCTTCACTCTTTTGCTTCATTGGTTTTGTTTTCTGGGCTTTGGCTTACTTATTTTACGGACGCCTTTAGACGTTTCGTGAACTTAAGTGCCAGTCACGTTCCGTACCCTGCGGGTCGTGACAAAGTTGGTATCAGAGCCAGGTTTTACCTTTGTGAGTGTAGGATGACCTTTGGTAGATGGAGTAAGTGACTTAAGCAGGGTAACGTAGCGTGCGTATGTCCGCGGCATACTTACGATACGGTACTCCGCCTAAGTGACTTTAGGATATACTTGCTTGAAAAATTCCTTCTTCAATTCCGTGTATCCTATGATCCTATTGCACTGTCCTTACTATCCGTTTTCCTGTGACAGCCACTATGCCGCCGAAGGCTACGAGGGCACAGAGGGCTGCCGCCAGAGACGAGATTCGAGCTGGCTCGTCCGAGACTAGGACTGAGCAGGGTGGTATGCCTACGCCGCTGGGACAGACCGATCCACCTTCCCCAGGCCGTATGGATAGGCTCGAGACCGGTATGGAGGAGTTGCGACAGATGATGGGAGGCATGCAGGAGCTGCGTCAGATGGTAGGATCCCTAGTTGCAGCCAGTCGTACACCGAGGCCGGATGACGTACCTACTACATCACAGACGACCATGATACCTGCTCCTACTACCACCACCGTGGCCATTCCGGTTTCACTACAGGATTTCATGAGGCTGAGACCTCCAGTATTCACCGGCACCGAGGCAGCGGAGGACCCACAGACGTTCCTTGATAGTTTAGCCAGGATCTGCCGTTCACTGAGATGTTCGGATGATCGATGGGTAGAGCTTGCCAGCTTCCGGCTAGAGGGTCTCGCGCAGACATGGTGGGAGTCAGTCTTGAGAGGTCGAGCTGCAGATATGCCGCCTATGACTTGGGCCGAGTTTACAGCGGTCTTTCTAGCCCGTTTCCTTCCAGAGAGCGTTCGTGACGCCAGAGCTCGCAGTTTCGAGGCCTTAGTCAAGACACCTGGGATGACGGTGTCTGAGTATGACATCCAGTTTACTCAGTTATCCCGATATGCTCAGTATTTGGTGGATACCGAGGAGAAGATGGTGAAGAGGTTCGTACAGGGACTTGATGCCTAGCTATATCTTGCCATTGGCGCCCAGCGCTACGACACTTATTCAGCTGCTAGGGATACGGCATTGCGGATGGAGGCACGCATATCACAGACTTCGGCCGTTTCTGGGCCGAAGAGGATGCGCACCGATGTACCACCTCAGAGGCAGCGCGCCAGATTCTTTCCGAGAGATAGGCCTGGCAGAGGATTTGGGCGGGGACAGTTATATGGTTCTTATTCCCAGGGGCAGCAGCCGTCGCCAGGATGTTTTGGGTGCGGGAGTTTGCACCATCTTGTCAGAGACTGCCCGGTGAGACGACAGGCAGCAGCGACAGTTCCGCACGTGACCCTACCACCATCACCACCCCCTCCTCAGAGAGCCCTACTTCCTACCCCAGGCGATGCTCCACGCCAGTTAGGTGCACCGAGAGGCCGTGGATGCGGCGGTCCTGTTCAGAGAGGACGAGGAGGCAGAGGCCGAGGTCGAGGTCAGCCCGCTATCGGTGGAGGACAGGCCCGAGTTTTTGCTTTGACACCGCAGGATGCGCAGGCATCCAATGCCGTCGTGACAGGTACCTTGCCAGTCTGTTCTTTCGACGCACGGGTATTATTCGACCCAGGTTCCACACATTCGTACGTCTCTACACACTTTGCACCGATGTTGGGCCGTGAGTCGTCATCGTTAGACCAGCCGCTTGTTGTTGTTACTCCGGTAGGCGAGTCGTTTGTCGCTCGGTTTGTATTTCGTTTGTGTTCCGTTCGTATCGGGGAGAGGGATTCATCAGTTGATTTGATACTCCTCGATATGTTGGACTTTGATGTGCTTCTGGGCATGGATTGGCTAGCCACTTGTTATGCTTCGGTGGACTGCCGTGAGAAGGCAGTCAGATTTAGCTTTCCGGGAGAGCCAGACCTTGTTATTCAGGGAGACCGCAGTGTCGCCCTTCCCAGCTTAATTTCTTCTGTTCGCGCTGGTCAGCTCTTGCGGAAGGGATGTCAGGGATTCTTAGCGTTTGTTTGTGATACTCGAGCTACAGAGGTTCCGTTGGACCAGGTCCCGGTAGTTTGTGAGTTCCCTGATGTTTTCCCTGATGAGCTACCTGGGCTACCGCCTGAGCGCGATGTTGAGTTCTGCATTGATTTGATTCCCGGTTCGGGGCCTATTTCTATACCGCCTTATCGGATGGCCCCGGCAGAGCTTCGAGAGCTGAAGGATCAGTTGCAGGATTTGTTGGACAAGGGGCTTATTCGACCGAGTGTTTCTCCGTGGGGTGCTCCGGTCCTGTTTGTCAAGAAGAAGGATGGAAGTTTGCGCTTATGTATTGACTACCGCCAGCTGAACAAAGTTACCGTTCGGAACAGATATCCGTTGCCGCGCATTGATGATTTGTTCGACCAGCTTCAGGGTGCGGGGTATTTTTCGAGGATCGACTTGCGATCAGGATACCATCAGCTGCGAGTTCGACAGGAGGATATACCGAGGACAGCTTTCCGCACGCGCTACGGCCACTACGAGTTTTTGGTGATGTCGTTCGGACTCACCAACGCCCCAGCAGCATTCATGGATTTGATGAACCGTACATTCAGGCCGTATCTTGACTTGTTCATCATCGTGTTTATCGACGATATCTTGGTGTACTCCCGGAGCAGAGAGGAGCACGAGCAGCACTTGCGGATTACGTTTCAGACTCTGAGGGAGCATCAGCTGTTCGCGAAGTTCTCCAAGTGTGCTTTCTGGCTGGACAGCGTCGGATTCTTAGGTCACGTGGTTACGAGAGACGGCATTTGTGTGGACCCGAAGAAGATTGAGGCTGTTCAGCAGTGGCCCCGACCTACATCGGTTACTGAGATCCGTAGTTTTCTAGGCTTGGCGGGCTACTACAGGCGTTTTGTTCAGGACTTCTCCCGTATAGCTGCACCGTTGACCAGTTTGACCCGGAAGGGAGTTCCTTTCGTTTGGACAGAGGAGTGCGAGCACAGTTTTCAGCAGCTGCGGACATGTTTGACTACGGCGCCGGTATTATCTTTACCTTCGGGATCAGGCGGATTTGTTGTCTACTGTGATGCTTCGCGAGTGGGATTAGGATGCGTTTTGATGCAGCATGGCCGGGTGATCGCTTATGCTTCTCGGCAGTTGAAGAAGCATGAACAGAACTACCCCACTCATGATTTGGAGATGGCTGCAGTGGTCTTTGCACTGAAGATCTGGCGACATTACCTTTACGGCGAGTCATGTCAGATATTCACCGATCACAAGAGCTTAAAGTACATATTTCAGCAGCGAGACCTGAACCTCAGACAGCGTCGTTGGATGGAGTTGGTGAAAGACTACGACTGCGAGATCTTATATCACCCCGGCAAGGCGAATGTGGTGGCAGATGCGTTGAGTAGGAGGCCCGGGGGTAGTCTATCCTTTTTGCGCGCAGTGCAGAGGCAGTCGTCAGCAGAATGGCAGATGTTGTGCGACAGCCGAGTTGAGTTCGAGTTCACTCAGACAGGGGGACAGCTCGCGCATGTTCGTGCACGCCCACAGTTGCTTGACCGTATATATGAGGCACAGCGTAGTGACGACCGTTGCTCAGAGATCATGGCACAGATGGGACAGGGCAGATTTTCTGAGTTCGTGATTGACGATCAGGGGATTTTACGATATGGATCTAGACTGTGCGTACCAGATGCTGATGGATTGCGGCGCGACATTCTTGAGGAGGCACACCGATCAGTGTATAGTGTCCACCCCGGTTCCACCAAGATGTACCATGATATGAGAGAGACCTACTGGTGGGACGGGATGAAGAGGGACATTGCGGAGTTCGTTTCGAGATGCCTGACTTGTCAGCAAGTCAAGGCCGAGCACCAGAGGCCCGCAGGAGAGCTACAGCCGTTACCCATTCCAGAGTGGAAATGGGAGCAGATTTCGATGGACTTCGTTGTGGGTCTACCCAGGACCAGTCGAGGGTACGACTCCATCTGGGTGATCGTGGACAGATTGACGAAAGCGGCTCACTTCCTGCCAGTGAAGACGACTTTCAGCTTCGCTCAGTATGCTCAGCTCTATATTGACGAGATCGTGCGACTACATGGCGTACCGACTTGTATCGTGTCAGATCGAGGCACTCAGTTCACCAGCCGACTTTGGCAGAGACTTCAGGAGGCTTTGGGCACTCGTTTGAGCTTCAGCACAGCGTTTCATCCGCAGACAGACGGACAGTCAGAGCGGACCATTCAGACTCTCGAGGACATGCTCAAAGCGTGCGTTTTAGACTTTGGGGGTAGCTGGGATCGTCATTTACCTCTAGTGGAGTTCTCCTACAACAACAGCTTCCAGGATACTATTCAGATGGCACCTTTCGAGGCATTGTATGGGAGGAGATGCAGATCGCCCGTTTGTTGGACAGAGCTCAGCGAGAGCAGTATTTTGGGGCCGCAGCTTGTTGAGGAGACGACAGCGAAGATACAGTTGATCCGAGACCGGATGAGAGCGGCTCAGAGCAGGCAGAAATCGTATGCAGACAGGCGCCGTCGCAGTTTAGAGTTCGCAGTTGGCGACCATGTTTTTCTGAAGGTCTCACCGATGAAGGGCGTGATGCGTTTTGGGCGAAAGGGGAAGCTTAGCCCTAGATTCGTAGGTCCCTTCGAGATCCTCGAGCGTGTCGGTGCTGTTGCATATCGTTTGGCTCTTCCACCCATCTTTCCCGATGTTCACCCCGTTTTTCATGTGTCGATGCTCCGCAAGTACCTTCACGACCCTTCGCATGCGATTCAGCACCCGACAGTCCAGCTAGAGCGCGACCTTTCCTTTGCAGAGCAGCCGGTGGCCATCCTGGATCGGCAGGTGAAGAAGTTGAGATCGAAGATTATACCAACCGTCAAGGTCCTTTGGCGTAGCCCGAGCAGCGAGGAGGTTACCTGGGAGACCGAGGGCGAGATGAGGAAGAAATATCCCCATCTCTTTGAAGGTACGCGTAGCTATATTTTTAAATTCGGGGACCGAATTTCTTTAAGGGGGGAAGATTGTAGCGTCTTGAAAAATCGTTTTGGTGTTTTCCTGAAATTCGGTGAAAATTCGGTATTTTTCCGAAAACCGTCTTTCTCGATATTTTGCAGTTTAGGGCTAATTATACTTAAAGTGGATAGGTAATTACTTGTTTTTAGTAGCTAATGAGTTTAATATGAAATTTTGGTCATTTAAAATTTTTTTTCCCTATTTTTCAATTTTTTTATATTATTTAAGCCGGTAAGAAAATACATTAAATAAGCGATAAATACAAATTTTTCCGGGCTAATTTTAATCTCTAAAATTATGATAATTATATTCTAGTGATAACATGAATTTTTAGTAATTTATTTTGATTTTTTTCAAATTTTTATGATTTGAAACGAAATTATTGAATTTTTGGGCTAAAACTTGCAATTTTTGAGTTGTAGGGGGCCTTTTTGCATAAAATTTCTTTTGTAAAACCCCTCTATCTTTTCCCTCAGCCCAAGAACAGCCCAAACCTTGGCCAAGTCCAGAAATTCTGACCTCTCTCTTCTTGGGTTCTTTCTTGAGTTAAATTGATAGTTTATGGTATTAATTTAAATAAAATGGTTAATGTATGATACATTTGACTTTAGAAACTTGACCATGACTTTCCCCACTTGCCCACACCCTCCCCCATCCCTCCATTCTGGCCGAACCTGCACCATTTCCCTCCTCCATTATTTTCCTTCTCTTTCTCTCTCATTTTCTTCAAAATTTGCAACAAAATTCAATAAATATCCACAAATCCTTCTCTTTTTCAACACAAAATCCTTGTGCTACCTCTTCTCAAGCCTAATATGGTTGAAATCATGTGGAAAGGAGGCATTTTTGGAGCAAACATTCTTGCTTGATCCATTGATCAAGAGGTATAATTTCTATCTTGTTAAATTCTTTGTTTAAGTGCTTATGTGTTATGGTTTAGTGTTAATTTAGTGTAGTTTAATCTAGTTTTCTTAGATTTTTGTTTGAAAATTCTAACTAGGGTTTGAAAGCCATAATAGTTAAATTAAGTTGTTTATTAGTTAATCTAGTTGTTAGTAAACTAATCTATATGGTTACCTTGTTATGTAGTCTTTAATTATGCTAATTTAGGTAATTTTAGAAGTTGATTTTAGTTGTAAAGTTGTTGTTTTAAGGTTTTTTCAAGAAAAGGTTTTTGTATGGAAATGGTATTTGAAAACATGATTAGTGTGTTGATTAAACCTAATTTGCTATCTAGTGTTTTGCTAACCTTAATCTAAGTGGTTAATTTGCTTATTAGGCTAAAATATAGTGTTAAAGTAAGGATTTCATATATAGTTTGGGTTATGTTTGCTAAGTACAAAAATCAAGAAAAGGTTTTGTTATGTAAATTAGGTTTTTAAGCCTAGTTAATGGTTTAGAATTGGTGTATTGGCTAACTTTTTGGTTAGTTTGGAATGTTGGTGTTGGGTGGTGTTGACCTTGTCGCTATATTGTCGATGTTTGCATCAAATTGCAATTTCTGCTTACTAGATTTTTATAATGTTATGTGATGAATTAATTGTGGTATCTTGATGATTTTGTTGGCTTGTCCTACGACTTTTAGGATGCGTGAGTGCGGTTTTTGGGTAGTCGGGTTTTAGTTTTGCCGGGTGACCCAAATCGGCGTTTTTGGCAGTTTTTGCGATTTTCGCGTGTGTCCGCGCACTTTGTGCACGTTGTACCTAGCTAGCGAACCTTAGTAGTTTCGTTGGGGTTTTGCGTCGTTCTTGATACGTAACCTTATGTTTGGTATTGATGTAAATTCCAGGTTCGGTCGCGGAGACGTCAGACGCGGCGCGAAAGGGAAAGGCGGTGATTGGACACAGCTAGCCAGGGATCCCGGTGAGTAGATTTAACATCTACGGGGGACGATCGTCTGGATGGCGCAAGTCGCCCGATAGATTTAGTAAACTGGAAAATAGTAAATTGGATAATCACCTGTGACATTAGAATAATAATACTGGCATGATAATTGCTGCAATTAGATCGATAGGTTATACCCATATACGCAAACTCAATTGTAGGACACATGCACCATTACCAGGTTTTTATATGCAGCACGAGCACTATTCATGTTTACACACACACCCTGGTAATTGCCATGCCACCACACTAGATAACCTTTAATTTAAACCTTTTACTAATTGATACTTAAACTGGTGCTATTGCCTTTAATTCCTTAAAATGAAACCGTAGAATTGCTATTCATGTGCATGTACTTCATCATATTAATTGTTCATGCTTAATCCATTAATCACACATCGCAACTTGATTATTGATATCATACGCATTCATTATCATTGATATATGCACTTATGAGGATTTCTTGAGATTTTATGATATTGCTGGATTTCGGGGGAAAGCCGCAAAATTTCCAAACTTATGATATTTTTAAAACATGTAAATTGCGGTTTTCTAGTGATGTAAGTGTCATCCACCATGAGTTTGCTGTGGCTTTGGAAATCCGTGTCGAGGAGTGGAGGAACCGGCACGGGTACATGGTGGGCCCGGTAAGGTACCCCGGGGCAAGAGGAATGTGGTGATGACGTTGAGCCTGGCAGGGGACGGATTACCTACCGGTGACTGTTTGGGACGGCGGATATCCAGAGGATACCGACCGTGGCCGCTAGATGATGAGATATTGAGATTTGGGATGGGTCAGCCGGACGGCTGAGGCCAGAGATACATTTATGAGATTTGAGACAGCTTTTGGGTGTCGTTGCTGGACACCGATTTTTCGTCGATTCATTGACATTATGCTGGCATTCTAAAAGAGTTTCAAAAACAAAAAGAGATAAAATATTTCTTATATATATACCTATTGAGACCTCAGATTTTCATGTTGCATACATATTGGCACACTGATATTGTATACACACCTGCTAGTGCATCCAGTCATACCTGTATTTTAGATGCTAGGATGCTTGTGTGCATGCATACGATAGCCTTTGTAGATGTTATTTATTACTCACGAGTTAGCAACTCACCCCCGTTGTGCCACAGTCTTTTGCAGGTCCGCTCCGTCAGTTCAGTAGCGGCGGGCGCACTTGTCTTTTGCCTCTTTTGCCTGAGCTCGAGTTTTGCTCATAGGTCGGTTATGTTATATTTTTTTTGTACCACCTTGTATATTCTTGTATCTAGTGTACTCCATCTACTGTTCTACCAGATTATTGTATATTGACCTAGAGATGAGACTGTGAGGTTTGTGGATTTTATACTGTATTTGGGGTCGAGCTCACTTGAGCCGACATGCTACTTTTTCATGCTTCCTTATGCTTTATTATGCTTTATTATGCTTGTTGTCATTTACATTGCGTGGGATTTGTGACCGCCGTATGGCGAAGAGCTAGCTCCCGCTTGGGGATGCCCTATTTTGTGGATTCATGTATATATTTTGTTGTACCCATTTTTGGGGGTCAGTATTTACAAAGGAGACTCTGCCGAAATTTTCGGGAAAAATTTGTATTGTTTTTAAAAAGTGTTTTACATGACTTATTTGATAACTCGCTTTCAATTGATTGGGTTTTCTTCACTCTTTTGCTTCATTGGTTTTGTTTTCTGGGCTTTGGCTTACTTATTTTACGGACGCCTTTAGACGTTTCGTGAACTTAAGTGCCAGTCACGTTCCGTACCCTGCGGGTCGTGACAAAGAGGTTGAGCTCTTGGGGGATTATGAGGTTTTGACGACTCGATCGGATGGCTCGACTTAATTCGGATGCTAGGTGGTGAGATGCATTCTTGGGAGACTCCAGATACGAGGATAGCCGTTGGAGCTCAGTCCATGCAGCCGTGACGAGACGAGTCCAAAGCAGACGACATTAGAGAAAAGTGGAGTAAGAGGTTCGCACCAGATCTAGATGAGATAACGTTCCACTCCGCCGACATCAGAGAGGCGATGCGCATACTGAGGCATGGTACTTGGACTTACCTTCCAGAAGGAGTCGCGATGAGTATGCAGTCGTTCCAGAGCAAGATGCAGATATAGGAAAGGACAATGACTTCCGGACAGTTGGAAGAGACAAGACATGGAAGAGACCGTGAGCAGGATTCCTTTCAGGACACTGCTGCAATGATACTTGCACCCAGGATCAGATGTATCACGTACATTCAGAGACCCAGAGGCCGACGCCAGTAATATGCTGTCTTACGAGTGGTCGCGATGATTGACCAAGAGATGACCAGAGAAGCGCCAGAACGGAATCGTCCCCGTTAGCACACCTGACAAGACCGATGAGCCGATGGACCAAAAGATGGGTAATTCACAGTGAAGACCTTGACCCAGGAGTGGTCATGGTTACGCACGCCAGCAGGACAGAGTTCATGATCATCGACGAGACGTCCCACTAGTGACCGCGACAGTTGGCCGAGATTCTAAGAGAATGCACTTGAGCGGTACTATTCCGCCATTATTGATTCCGATGTTTTGGGTGATTTATTCGTATGATTTCATTTTTGATGATTGAGAATTTACGATTCTTGCACAGTGTTGCACTTGATATCGTTTTCGTGCTTGGGTTTCACATGTTTGTGATTTTACGGTTTCAGACATTTGAGTTGATTTTGTGCGTATGCACGCACACGATTTCGTTCCTGCACTCTGTATAGTTTATATATGCTTGCAGTGCAGTGATACGCCTTTTGTGCACTTAGATGCACTGGACTTCGATTTCGATTGTGATACTCGATATTTGTTTTGTGCACCTTGTGCACCTGATTGATTTTGCGCACGTTCGGCGCTTGATATTGGATTTCATGATTTCATGCACGATAGATGCACCTGATTTGAATTTTCGCGCATGTCTTGAGATGCGATTTTGGTGCACACCAGATGCACTAAATCGAGATTTTTCATGCATGTCAGATGCACCTGATTTTGCTGTCAGGCACACATGTTGCCTACGACAGATGTTTCGTGCACACCCGATGCACTTAGATGTTGTTTCTGTGCGCATGTATGTCACATTCATGGATTTTGATTTTCGTGCGCACCAGACGCACGTAGTATTCATGTGCATATTTTGGGATTGATTTCTTATAGAGTAGTACGTTTTTATGATATTGCTATGTGTTTCCGTACTGAGCAGGACTAGTCAGAGGACAGTACCTGAATACATTTTACATGCATTGATTGTTATTGAAGGGATTTCCAAAAAAAAAGCGAGCTATAGCCTCAGTATTTACCTACGTGTCTGATATGACACGAAATGTTTAAAACAAGGAGACCCTTCTAAATTGTTTCCAAAACGGCGGAACGTACATTTCAAACAAAGGTATATATGTATATAGTTATTTCCTTATGTTAGACGTCCGCCACTGTGCAGTGTTATACGTGTGCACAGCGACATAAAGAGATTTGGCATGCATTTCCTTCAGATACTTACATATATAGATTCGATATTTACATGTATGTTTCGAGTTATGTCATATTGGTTTTGATTTGGATTTGGCATTGATGTCTTCTCCATGACTCCGATAATTGCGGGATGCTTGACGGAGTTTTGATTTGAGTTATATGCTCATTTTTCAAGCGCATGCGTTGCGCTACGATTTGTCTTATGTATTTACAATTTCGGAGCCCCGACGACTTGATGGTTTTTCTTAAATGTTTTAGTATTTGGGGGAGTTTGAATTTAAATTCGGGGACCGAATTTCTTTAAGGGGGAAAGATTGTAACGTTTTGAAAATCGTTTCGGTGAAATTTTGAAAAAAATCGGTAAAATAAGGGAGTTTTCTGTAAAAAGTCAAAATACAAATATCTTATTATAAAAATTAAATATACATATTCTAGCTATGTAATTGCTATTATTTGGTGTTTATTGAGCCGCTGGTGAAATTTCAAATTTTTCTGAAAAAAATATTATTTTATTATTATTTTAAGCCGTCACTAATACATTTAATTAGGGAAAATTACAAATTGGAATGAGTTGAAACAAATTTTGTGCATCATAAAACATTAAATAAAATTTTATCATGTGGTTTTTGGAACGAAATCATTTGCCAAAACGGTTTAGAAATTATTGAAGAAAAAAAGGCTTTTTTTTAGCGTAAATGGATATTTGGGGTATTGTATTTATCATTTTTCATCACCCCACACCCGTACCCACACCCACACACCCCCACTTACTCCTCCCCATGGCTGAATTCAGCTCCCACCATAATTTTTCCCCACTTGATTTCAAAGGAAAAGAAATGAAAGAAAAGAAAAGAAAATGGGTGAATTAGGTGGACTTTGACTTTTCTTTGACCTTGACTTTGCCCCACTTTCTTTACCTCCCTCTCTCTCCTCCCCCACTCCCAAATTGCAGCCGAAATTTCCCTCCCCTACTGCAGCAACAGCCCCCCCTCAATTTCCCTTCTCTTTTCTCTTCAAACTTCATCAAAAATTGCCCCAAAATCCTTCAAAAAAATCCCAAAATCCAAATCCGACTCTTACCCATTTTTCCTTAGCATTTCAAGCATGGATTGGGGTGACAAGAGAGCATTTTTGATGGCTAGATTTCAAATGGGATCTACAAAATTGTGGAGGTATAATATTAACCTTGTAGTTAAATTGTTGATTAATACTTATGTTAGCTTAGTTAAGTGTTAAAGTGGTTGAATTGCTAGTTATAAATCTTCAAGTTAGGGTTTGGAAATTCTAGAATTTAGGTTTTAAAATCAAGTTAGGGTTTTGTGAGATTGGTGTATGGTTATGTGATGTATTTTGTATCTTAGGACATGCAAAATATAATCTTGTTGCTTAGTGCTAATTGTAACATTAAAATATCCAATTTAGCTTTATTTAAGCAAACTACTTTTTAGCTTTTGGTTCCAAATGGGTGATTTAAAATCTAATTAAGGTTTTGATGACTTTATTAACATTATAAAATGTAGTTTAATGCTTTAAATCATGCAAATCCAAACTAGTTTGTTGTATGTGCATTTTGCTATAAAATGGTCGAAATTGGTTAAAATTGCAAACTAGTTTTTGTAAATATTGTGTTAAATCGAGAATTAAAATATGGTTAGGGTTTCATCATATCTTAAAAAATTATATTGAGTGGTTTAACCATTTAAAATATGCCAAACCAAGTTTAATTGTAAAATTATGAATTTTACATTAAAAGGTGTTAAAATTGATATTTTTGCAAACTAGGATTTTGGAAATTATGCAAATTTATGTGATTAAATTATGGAAATGGTTTTATTGACTTATTTAAGTTATTTAATAAGTATTATGGCCGCTAGAATTGTTTAAACATCGAGTTTTGAACTAAAACGGGTAATTTTGCTTGTTAGTTTTTCGGAAAAACGGCTTTTAGAGTGAATTTGGGGTTTTCGTGAGTTTTAACCTATTTTATATTAAAATTAGTGTTCGCGAATGTGCAAATGAGTGTATTTGGGTTTTTCTCGATGGTCTGGCATTTGTACGCCGACGTTGAGGGTTTTTGGGTCGATTTGTGAAAGCAACCATAGGTTTGGACCTATGTGGGATTCGTGCATCGTTTTGATCATGAGTCGGATTTTAATGAGATATGGTGCGTTATGATATGTAGGTACCCCCATGTGGACTTCGAGACGACAAGCAAGCGCGTGGCAACGTCGGCACCGGCTAGCGAGGACCAGGTGAGTAGATTTATATCTATGGGGAGAAGTCGGGTGGATGGCGTATAGCACCCCCGCAGTCCGTGGTGGTGTATACAGATGCGTATACACACCAACAATTGTTATATGTTATTTAGGATTAATAACGATGCTTAGGATGGATATTGGTGTGTTGGACTATTTTTAGTGTTGCGAACCCTAGGGTAGTGTTGCACTATACATACACACATACATACTTGCATACATTCCTGTTGATATGTACTCATGGGATTCTTTATAGTTAAGTGTTCACATGGATATGGGACTATGTGTCCACATACGGATTGAGAATGATAGTACTTGGGATTTATGATGAGTCGATGAGATTTGATTTGAGGCCGTGAGATCGGTGATATAGCAGGGTTCGTATCTTAGATACGACATGACGTTGTAGCGGGTCCTTGACGTAGTGTTTCACACACGTCCATGCATACGTAGGAGGTATCAGTATGGTACTAGACGTAGATCAGTACCCCGATCATGATATTTGATAAAGAGGATACCCGGTGAATAGTATGATGAATGTGATATTGACCCGTACCCAGATTGGGATGCCGTACGACGGATTTACGTACGAGCTATATTGATGATTGATCGCACTCTTGACTTGGGATGCCTGATTATAGATATGGTATCGGATATGATATTATTGAGGCGAGATCACCGACTATACATATACAGGTATGTATATGTATCGACTCAGATGATAGGCGGTTTCCTTACCTGTAGTTCAGCTTGTAGTTCAGCCGTATAGTTTAGTGTAGTTGTTAGATTAGATTAGACTTCTTACCTATTTCAAAAACTAACGAATCGTGGGCATTTTTAAAGACAGCTCAAGGGAATCTACGGATATTTCAAAAACGACGTATCTTTTCATAAAAAACACCGTAGCCCCTATTTTCAAAACCCCATGATTCGTGTTATTTCAAAAGGCACCATTTGTAGGACTTATATTAGATTATTGCAGATTAGTTATCGTTGTGTCTAGTATTCAGCTCCGCACATTATTGTTGTTCGCTCTGCCTCGCATATTTATTTTGCTGCATATTCCATTATTGATATCATGCTGTTAGGACACCAGCACCATTACCGATGATGCGTATGTACTACGTACACCTACTTGCCGGCTCACGCACATCTTCATCGGTAATTGCCATGTCACGTACACTTTAGAGAATATAATTGCTTGACTTAGATTGTTAGCTAGTAGTGTCGACATGATATTAGTGTGCTTCCCTTATATGCCATATTAGACATTGTAGTTATTACCTACCACTTCATGTATACTGTTATTCAGTTGTTCATGCCTAGTTCATTATCATTGACATATGCACTTGTGATGATTTCTTGAGATTTATGATATTTCTGGATTTCGGGGAAAGCCGCAAAATTTACAACTTATGATCTTTTAAAATATAAAATGTTGCGGTTTTCTAGTGATGTAAAGTGTCGTCCACCATGAGTTTGCTATGGTTTTGGAGATCCGTGTCGAGGAGTGGACGAACCGTCACGGGTACATGGTGGGCCCGGTATGGTACCCCGGGGCAAGAGGAATGTGGTGTTGACGTTGAGCCTGGCTGGGGAGCACTACCTACCGGTGATATTACCCGACGCGTCGGATATCCGGAGGATACCGTCGTGGTCTTGAGATGGATGGTAGGGGCCGGTCTGGATTGACGGCGCCCTAGATATTGAGATTGAGACATTGATATTTCGAGACAGTGAGATTTATGTTTTGTGTCGATGCTAGACACTGTTGATACTGATTTTAATTATGATACCTCAGTTTAAAATACGAAGGAAATCTCACTAATTTATGAAAACAGTTTCTTCATTTACATGTATTCTGTTTTCATGCATTCATACCTCATTCATATGATATATTGCTACCTGAGGCACTGACACGGGAACATAAGTTTACACTCGGGTTAGATATTTACCCTAGCCATTGTTATAGGCTGCATGTTATATATATTTGAGGATATATTATGATCATTGACCTAGGTTGCGTTATTTATGCGATTTCTGTGCGTAGATGTTTTTCTATTCATGAGTTGGCAACTCACCCCCGTTGTGCCCCAGTTTCCTGCAGGTTGCCGTACAGGTTTCCTTACGGCTTTGCGGGCATAGTTCATTCGGGTGATTTGCTAGTAGGTGGGTTTACTTGTATCATACCCCCATTATTTACCTTGTATGATATTATTCAGTTGTATCTAGTAAATTCCATCAACCAAACATGTATCTATTGAGATAGAGACCAGTGTTGTTATTCTTTCGATCTTAGAGTCGCTCTTTATATTTCTGGTGGTTTTGAGTTCCCTTTTGAGTTTTTGATCCTCGCCGTTGGCGTTGTATATTATATTGCTTGTGTGGTTGTGACCGTCGATTGACGAAGAGCTAGCTCGCGCTTGGGGATGCCTTTTATTGATTTCGTATACTATTCATGTTGTATCCCGTTTGGGAGCCAGTATTTACAAAGGAGACTCTGCCGAAATTTTCAGTAAATTTTGATGTTCTTAAAAACTGCATAATTCGGCTTATGCTATTAAAACTACTTGTTTTAAATTGGTTTTCCTTCACTCTACTACTTTTCTTGGTTTGGATTTCTGGGTTTTCGGTTTACTTAGATTACGTACGTCTCGAGACGCTCGTAGTTTAAGTGCCGGTCCTGTTCCGTACTTACGGGCCGTGACAGATGTTCTTAGACGAACAAACCGGATTGTACGGAGGCTGTCACATTCAGGCTCAGTAAGAGTTCAGATGGGTTTACCTCGTCAGTCTTCTTATCGACATCTACCTGGGGACCGTTACGTACAGCTAGTGCCACTTGCGGTCTGTAGTTAAACCCACTGCCAGCGTAGTGTTGAGTCTTTAGAGTCCCACACAGAGAGTTATTCGCCTTTAGGCAAAATGAGTAGAGGTCGCATTATTTTGCGACGGGGTTCATTCACATCCGCGCACTTGTGCACGTTTGGTGTCCGGACAGCTTATACTAGTGGGCTTTGGTTTAAGCCGTATCCTAGTATATGATTTGGGATTGGTTTTATCTCATTGTATTCGTGTTCCTCGGAACACGGATACGGGTGTGTATGCACAGTTGACTGAGGCAGAGGCAGAGGACTTTCATTAGGGTTGATGACCATTGTCATTTTCTTAACCCTAATGTTTATGTGTGAAATATGATTTATTAATATTAGTTAATTATAATTGTGCATGGTTAGGGTTATTGACCATTTGACTATACTTGACTTGTTGATCTAGGTTGACAAGTTGACCATCATCATTCCATATGAAAGATGCTTTTTGATCCTTGCAAAAGCATTTAATGTGAAATGATAATGGTCATTTCTTGAATAACCATCACAATTATCTTTAGCTAATTATCTATTTTTCATAATTCACATATATGTGAGAAAGTTGGATTATTCTTCTCATTCTATCATTCTCATTCTCTCTCCTCCTCTTCCTCTCTCTCTAGCTCTCCCCTCTCATGAGTTGAGAACCATTTGAGCTTGAGATAAAACCCTCAAAAATACTCTCTACTCTTTCTAAGGTCCTAGGTTTAGCACACCAAGCACCTTAGTTACTTCTAGTTTGAGGTTGGAGCCAAAGGTAGAGGCCCTCGGGTTGATCTTTCTTCGGCAAGAGAAGGCGACAAGGAGAACCTGTTCTTTCACTCTAAGGAGCAAGAAGAGAAGGACTTGAAGACCTAGGTATAACCCACTATCCGAGTAGCTAAATCTTTTTAGCTTGGTAGTTAGTTTTGTTTAGCAAAGATCCCTCCATTAGCATAGTCCATGTTGCCTAGTGTTGTAAAATTCCGATTTTTCATAACGTTTCCGCCTCCCCGCAAGCACCGGGGTGGGCAACGTGGACTTACAGCTTTTGCATGAAGCTTCCATGAAGCTTTGACTTTGTTTTTAGCTAGATATTTTGTTAACCCAATCCAAACCATTAACTCTAGTCAATTCTCTACATGGGTTAACTCTTTCATGCTTAACCTTTGGTTAGATTTGTAACCACTACAATAATTCATTATTCATCACAAAAGGATTCATTCATTCTTCTTTTTCCTTGAGTTCCTTCTTGAAAAAGCTTTCTAGTTTTGCTTTTGTGATGAAAGTGAGTGAGAAAAAGATTATAAATGAGAGCTAAAATCCTACTTCATCATCTTCATGTATCCTTGCCTTTTAGATGAGGGTGTTCACATCATTTCATGAGTGATAGCTTGTGTTAAAAAAACTTCAAGGTAGATCATCTATGTTATCGAAGATTGGAAGCAAGACTGCATCTTTCTCTTCGTGAACCCTTTCGAGAGTCCGGAACACGATGATCGCAGCGAAGGGACCTCAACACGGAGCTTAAGAAGTGAAGGACCGGATCTACAAAGAATGTAATCCCTCTCACTTAGTGTTAAAGAGTTTAACACGCCAGTTTTTGCCTATAACCTAGTTTAAAGATCCGGCTTTGGGTTGTTCAGCACGGCTAAAATTTTAATCGGGCATGGTTGATGCCTCGTAGAACCTTGTAAGCATGCCTAGCAACCCTACATCCAGTGCAACCAATGCACGAAATACCGATCTGGTGCAACCAGCGCACAAAATGTAAACCAGTGCAACAAACGCACGAAATATAAATCCGGTGCGACAAATGCACGAAATGAAAATCTAGTGCAACAAATGCACAAAACACAAATTCGGTGCATCCAGTGCACGAAATACAAATCCGGTGCATCCAGTGCACGAAATACAAATCCAGTGCATCTAGTGCACGAAATACAAATACGGTGCATCAAGTGCACGAAATACAAATACAATGGATCCTGTGCACGAAATACAAATACAGTGCATCTAGTGCACGAAATACAAATCTGGTGCATCAAGTGCACAAAATACCAATCTGGTGCATCAAATGCACAAAATACCAATCAATAACTCAAATGCGTAAATAGCAACACCGAGTGTACCAAGGTGTATAAAATCATAAACGTGTGCAATTGCGTGCGCAAAACACATATCAATGCTCTGCAAGCACATATAAGTTATACCGAGTGCAAAAATCAAACCGAGTGTGTATCACACGCACAAAATCAAATCAACTGTATGAAATCCACGAAATCATAAACATGTGCAGCCAAAGCACAAAATCAATATCAAGTGCAATAGATATGCACAAATCACAACCCAACACAACGGCGTATAAAACATATATCAAGTGAAATACTAGGCACAAATTGTAAATGCCCAGTAGGACCAGCCATGGTGCACGAAATCAATATTAAGAAACTCATCATCAAAACTCAAATCCAAGCGAGATAAGCATGATACTCAGATCACAAACGCAAATCACAACAAATGACATTGAGGTACACCTCCTACAATGTCGAAGAATAAATCCGTGCGCCTAAAACCGGCAAAACAAGAACATCCTCTTGCCTCCTGCTCACGGTCTGGCATCCTCTGTCTCTGTGGATTTACCAATCTCGCAATCCATCGGCTCATCGGCCCGGTCAGGTGTGCTAACGGGAATGATTCCGCTCGGGCACTTCTCTGGTCATCCCTCGGCCAATCATCATGACCACTCGTAAAGCAGCACGTCATTGGCGTCGTCCTCTTGCCCTCTGAATACACGTGACACAACTGATCCTGGGTGCAAATCTCATCGCAGCAGTGTCCTGGGAGGAACTTGCTCAGGGTCTCTCCCGATCTCGCCTATGCCGAACAATACGGAGGCTGGTACTCTAGCATAATCCTTGCTCGTTTTCTGGACATCTGCGTTCTCCGCACACATTTGCTCGGGAACTGGCCGTATCCCAACGCCTCTGTATGCATTTCAAATCTCCAATCTCGATGGGGAGTAACAACAGCTCGTCAGCATCTCGCATGAACCTCTGGCTCCACTCGTCTGTATCATCGTCCACTTCGACGTCATGTCGTGCTATCTGCGTACTGCAATGGTCCTCGGCTACAGTCAATCCGAAGTCTCTCACACGAACTCGAAATCACGAACTCGGTATCTTCATCACTCTGTAGAAGATATCTAGCCGAACACGTCCTCAGGAGCTCGTCCCAACCATCGGAGGAATACTCTATACTCGTCCGTTCTCGATCAACTCGCAACACATCCGGGTGAGGTCCTCTATCCGAAGCTGGTCAGCTTGCTGATCTCTTATCACATGATATTCGGACGACGTCAAACTTTTCGATCGATTCGTCAAAGTCCCATAATTCCTGTTAGTGTATATGCCCTAGAAGCCATTACAGTATCATACTAGTTTGTATATTACTTAATGGAAGCTTGGGATATTCACAGTTGTACAGACAATCTTGCTCAAATGGTAGTATGCTACTTATTTTGTTTCTATTTTAATGTGTGCATGTGTTTCTTTTAGCATATCGCATATACACATTAGTGGAGCCCTTAGGATCCTTGCTTGATTACCAGCGTTGTGATGGCAGTCACACTAGTGGGGGCTGGGTAATCTACAAGCACATCCTTATACAGGTCCCTAGTCGTAGGATTATCGAGACGGGGTATCGATACTCCGGAGTAGACTAGCGTCATCGAATCAACACTTGATCCGAGACCCGGCTATATCATATATACCCGGCCGATATCTCATATTGCGAGAATATAATACGGTATCGCATACACGCATCATTCTCGGTCCCGCACATATCACATATGTGCTCCTACTCCATTTTTCCTGAGCCAGGAAACCTCTGTGTAGGACTCTAAAGAATCATCAATACGCCGGCAGTAGGTGATGATCATATCAAACACCCACAAGCTGCTAGTGGTCAGCTAAACGTAACAGCCACCCAGGTATTGAGCGATCAGAAGATCAACAAGCAAGCCTGTACTTTCTCCCGCGAATCCAATCTGTAACACTCCCGTACAGTCCGGTCTCTTCTTCTGATATGTCGCATATCTCGCCTAGGGGTGGTAAACGTCAGACCCCAGTAGCTTGATAAGTCGTGTCGATATAAGGTCCATAACAGTTCGAGAAACTACTGATAACACTTACCAGTAAATCTCAGCAACCCTGGACAGGGATTTCCAGTTATAGCCAATCGAACACAGTGCAGCATCAACTCCCTATACCGGGAGAGACGAAACCCCTCCTATCGCTCATTGCCTCCATGTGATTCGGGACTGTACCCAAAAGCCACCTTTTTGCACGCCCTCTTGGACGTGGTATGATGGAAATCAAAGCACAGTGGGAATCACACAAGACTCTATGACGATCTCAGGTCTACAAACTAACCTGTACCAGTGTCACCAGAGAACTGCCATTTGACGTGAGGTATAATACCATCTGGGAGTTCTCGGCGAGTCCGTCCAGTGTACCCAGTCTCTACTGAGCACCCGTATACCTTCTCTGATGTCAAACACCAATGGATATGAGATCATCCATCGCCTATCATATGGGTCAAGAAGCGCATACGCTAGTCTACTCTGGAGTATCGATGCCCTGTCTCGGTACTCCCACGACTAGGAACATTTGAAGGATGTACTTGGCGACTACACTATCCTCACTAGTATGATCTGCATCATAGTCTTGGTAGTCAAGTAGTCATCCTAAGGGTTTTATAAACATGTAACATAGAGACTATCAAAGTACATGTTAAGATAAAGAGCAACCAGATAGCGTACTATCATGTCGAGCAAGAAAGTCCTCCCTATATATGTCCAAGCATCCACTACAATATAGATTGTATGTACAGTAATGGACTCTAGGGCATACATATAACTAACAGATTCATCTCTCCCGGTATTGGGGGTTGATATCGCGCTGTGTCTAGGAGAGCCATTACACAAAGTCCCTGGCCAGGGCAAGCGAGATATATCGGTAGCGTTTCCAGTGCTATCTCAGGGTGTTCTGGGCTACACTCCAACACGACTTGTACCGCTATAAGGGGACTGACGTTTACCACCCCCTAAGCCCGCCATGAGATACTCTTAGACGAACAGACTGGACTGTACGGAGATTGTCACATTCAGGCTCGGTAGGAGTTCGGATGGGTTCACCTCATCAGTCTTCTTATCGGCATCTACCTGGAGACCGTTACGTACAGCTAGTACCGCTTGTGGCCTATGGTTAAACCCACTGCCGGCATAGTGTCGATTCTTTAGAGTCCCACACAGAGGGTTATTCGTCTTTGGGCAAAACAGAGTAGAGGTCGCATGGTTTTGCGACGGGGTTCGTTCACATCCGCGCACTTGTGCACGTTTGGTGTCCGGGCAGTTATTACTAGCGGGCTTTGGTTTAAGCCAGATCCTAGTATTTGTTTTGGGATTGGTTTTGTCTCATTGTATTCATGTTTCTCGGAACACGGATGCGGGTGTGTATGCACAGTTGACAGAGGCAGAGGAATCTCATTAGGGTTTTTGACAGTTGACTTTTTCTTAACCCTAATGAGAATGAGAAATATGATTAATGATATTAATTAAGGATAATTGTTCCATGGTTAGGTTGACCATTTGACTTTGGTTGACCAGTTGATTTTTGTTGACCTTTTGACCATCATCATTTCACTTACAAGATACTTCTTGTTTCTTGCAAAATGCATTTATTGTGAAATGATAATGGTCATTCCAAACTAACCATCACAATTATCTTTATTATTACTATTATTATTATTTCATATTATCTCATATGTGGGCATGGTTGTATAATTCTATTCTTATTCTCTCTTGCTCTTTCTCTCTCATGTTTTTGAGCTCTTCCTCTTCCTCTCAAAGCTCTCTTATCTCATGTGTTGAGAACCATGATCTTGTGAGAGAAAACCATCAAGACTTCACTCTACTCATTCTAGGGTTCTAGGTTTAGCAAGCCAAGCACTCTAGTTACCTCTTGGTTGAGGTAGGAGCTCAAGGTAGAGGCCTTCGGGTGGATCTTTCTTCGGCAAAGAGAAGACGACGAGAAGGAGCCGTCTACACCACTCCAAATAGCAAGTAAGAAGGATGACCACAACAAGAAGAGAAGGTGTTCAAGACCTAGGTATAACCTTCTAACTGAGTAGCTAAAACATGTAATTAGTTTGTTAGTTTTTGTTTTGCAAAGATCCTCTAGTTCTAGTCCATGTTACCTTGTGTTAAAAAACCGGTTTTTTACCTATTCCGCCTCCCCGTAAGCACCGGGATGGGTAACGTGGACCTACAATGGTATCAAAGCCTAGCTAAACAACAACTAGCATGTTAGCAAAGTGTTTAGAACTTCGATCCGGAAAAAAAATCGCAAAAAACATCAAAATCCTATACTTTCTGCCGATTTTTAAAACAGACCTAAAAACATTTCCACACACCTTAAAAATCCGTGCAGGGTATTTTAGGAAAAACCAAGAAAAACGAGCCCATGAATCGGTCAAAGCGCCGCGGAAGCACGGCGAAACCAAGCGTCTCACCGCGGATCCGCGGCCGAGTTGACTCGGCCGCAACTCTTTTTTCCTGCAATTTGTTCGGCATGATGTTTTGGGATTTTTAAGATACTTTGTTTCTGCCCAGATTATCCAGAGAACAATGTTGTGTTTGGGGTAGTTACAAATTGGTATTTTGATCGAAGTTCTACAAACTTTGGCTAATTGGTTATATCTGTAATGTGATATATGCACTGAACGTCGACTAATCGCTATACGTCGATTAGCGGGGGTTATGCATATCTGTGATCTGTAATGTTGGATTGTGTATATGAACTTGTTGGATTGTCGCGGATGAATAGCCGGGGTTTGTGAGATGAGAGTTTCTTTATCTTTCATTTGATGTAATATGTAAATTGATGTAATATTATTTTTATGGCCGCACATCCGGGATGAGGTTATAGCCGCCATTGTATATTATTTCTTTTACTGTTTTTGCTCCTAGGATAGACCCAAGATGGGGTGCACAAACTACCGGGTACTTTGAAGTGCCGAGTGGCCTACTCACGTTGTTGAGGGAGGTTGCTTCACTTCGGGTACTTGGCGGGATGTTTGCCGCACCCGTAGGGGTCTAGGGTGGGGTTTGGCTATTCATCGCGACCGTGTAATCCGTCTTTTGTTGCAGGCTTGAACGAAACGCGGATTCCTAGCATATCCAATGTGTTTATCTGTGATATGGAATGGCTATCATTGCATCTGACGAATGTATATATCTATATATGATATCTATGTTAGTGTATATGCCCTAGAGGCCATTACTGTATCATACTAGTTTGTATATTACTTAATGGAAGCTTGGGATATTCACCTTGTATAAACAATCTTGCTCAATATAGTAGTATGCTACTTGGTTTGTTTCCACTTCAATGTGTACCTGTGTTTATTTTATGATATCACCTATACGCATTAGTGGAGCCCTTAGGATCTTTGCTTGATTACCAGCGTTGTGATGGCAGTCACACTAGTGGGGGCTGGGTAATCTATAAGCACATCCTTATACAGGTCCCTAGTTGCAGGACTATCGAGACAGGGCATCGATACTCCGGAGTAGACTAGCGTATGTGCTTCTCATCCCAGTGTGGGAGATGGTCTGTCCCACAGCCATCAGTACGTCGTTCTGGAGATAGTATACGGGTGCTCGTTAGGTTACGAGTACACTGGACAGGACTCGTCGGGGACTGACAGGTTGGTATTTTACCTATCGTCAGTTATCAGTTCCCAGGTGACATGAGTACAGCTTAGTCCGCTGACTTGACACTGTCACTTCGCCTCGAGTGTGTTCCCACTGTACTTTAATTACTACCCTACCACGGCTCAAAGGAGTCGTGCAAACAGGTAGTAGTTGGGTACAGTCCCGAAGCACTTGGAGGCAGTGACTGTTAGACAGGATTCGTTTCTCCCGGTATTGGGGGTTGACATCGTGCTGTGTCTAGGAGAGCCATTACACGAGTAGTCCCTGGCCTGGGCAAGTGAGATATACTGGTAGGCTTCCAGTGTTATCTCAGGGTGTTTTGGGCTTCACTCCGACACGACTTGTACCGCTATTAGGGGAGTGACATTTACCACCCCCTAGGCCCGCCATGCGATGTATCAGACGAACAGACCGGACTGTACGGAGATTGTCACATTCAGACTCAGTAGGAGTTCAGATGGGGCTCACCTCGTCAGTCTTCTTATCGGCATCTACCTGGGGACCGTTACGCACAGCTAGTGCCGCTTGCGGTCTATGGTTAAACCCACTGCCAGCGTAGTGTCGAGTCTTTAGAGTCCCACACAGAGGGCTATTCGCCGTTGGGCAAAACAGAGTAGAGGTCGCGATGTTTTGCGACAGGGTTCGTTCTCATCCGCGCACTTGTGCACGTTTGGAGTCCGGACGGATATTACTAGCGGGCTCTGGTTTGAGCCAGATACTAGTATATATTTTGGGGTTAGTTTTATCTCATTGTGTTCATGTTCCTCAGAACAAGAATGCGGGTGTGTATGCACAGTTGTTTGAGGCGGAGGAAGAGGATTTTCATTAGGGTTTCGGAACGGGTGTATATGCACAGTTGACAGTCTTCTTTTTCCAAACCCTAATGAATTTATGATATATCAATTAATAATATTAATTAAATGAAATTGTGTCATGGTTGGGTTTGTTGACTTCTTGACCAAGGTTGACTTGTTGACCATGGTTGAAAGTTTGACCATTATCATTACATATCAAAGATGCTCTTTGATTCTAGCAAAACCATTTAATGAATGTAATGATAATGGTCATTCTAAACCATCCATCAACTATTTCATTTTTATTATTATTGTTAATTTGATAATTCTTTTCATTTTGTTATGGTTGTAAAATGAGAAGGATATATTTTTTCATTCTATCATAACTCTTCTCTCTCTTCTTCTTCCTCCTCCTCTAGTTCAAGGAGCTTCCTTCTCATGTGTTGAGAATCCCTCTCCTTAAGATAAAAACACCCCAAAGCCACTCTCTACTCTCTCTTGGGTTAGAGGTTTAGCAAGCCAAAGATCCTAGTTCTCTCAAAGTTCGAGAAAGGAGCCCGAAGGTTGAACCCTCAGGTGGATCCATCTTTGACGGAAGAAGGCGACGAGGAAAGCACCATCCAAGCTCTACAAAGGTTTCAAGAAGAAAGAGTTCAAGTGAGGTATAACATCTTTTCCGAGTAGCTAACTCTCTTTAGCTTGGTAGCTAGTTTAGTTTAGAAAAGATCCCGACTTTTGTTAGTCCATGTTGCCTAAAGCGCTAAATATTTGTTTTTTATACCGTTTCCGCCTCCCCGCAAGAACCAGGGTTGGCAACGTGGACTTACAGTGGTATCAGAGCCTAACTAAACTTAAACTAGCTAAGTAGTAAAGTGTATGGAAGTTCGATCAGAAAAATCACAAAAACCTAAACATCAAAAACCCTAACTTTCTGTTGAAATTTTTTGTGCTCAAAAGATAAAAAGTTTTACTCCTAAAATCGGCTCAGGGTTTTGTGAAAACACCCACGAAAAACGGTCACCTGATTCCCTCAAACCGCCGCGGTTCCGCGGCGATAGGTATGCATTTGCCGCGGAACCGCCGCCGTTTTGGCTCCTCTCGTGATCTGGTTTTGTGCAGTGTTCTTCTGGTAGGGTTTTGGGATTTTTAAGATAGTTTATATGTTCCCAGGTTTTCCAGAAAAGAAATTTGTTTTTGGTGTCCTATAAATCCGTATTTTTGGATCGAACTTCACTATACTTTGACTAATAGGTTATATCTGTGATGTTTGTATGTATTGAACGTCGGTTAATCTCTATATGTCGATTAGTCGGGGTTATATATTTCTGTGATCTGTGTTTGATGATGGTATGTGTATATGAATGCGTTGGACTGTCGCGGGTGAATAGCCGGGGTGGATGTGAGATGAGCTTTTCTTTTTCTTTCTTTCATGTAATATGTAAATTGATGTAATATTATTTATATGGCCGCACAACCGGGTCGGGGTTGTAGCCGTCATTGTATAATTCTTTTTACTGTTTTTGCTCCTAGGATAGACCCATGGAGGGGGTGCACAAACTACCGGGTATCTCGAAGTGCCGAGTGGCCTACTCACGGTGTTGAGGGAGGTTGCTCCACTTCGGGTACTTGGCGGGTAGTTTGCCGCACCCGTAGGGGTCTTGGGTGGGGTTTTTGGCTATTCACCGCGACCGTGTAATCCGCTTTTCGTTGCAGGCTCGAACGGATTGCGGATTCCTAGTATATCCAATGTATTCATCTGTGATCTGTAATGTCTATCATTGCTTTATATTTATAACTATTTAGGCGTTGCTTATGTTTTAAAGCCGCGCTAGCCCAGCCCCCGCTCTGTCGTTAGTTAAGTAACCTAACGGGTGATGACGGGGCCCCGTGGCGAATACGAATGGCATAAGCGTACATCATATTTTGGTTGTTTTCTGCAATGGTAGGATTAATTGATGGGACGCATTAAAAGAACGAATGCAAGAATATCACGCATTAAAAGAACTAATGCAAGATAATAAACCAAGCAAAAGTCGTTGGAACACTTTCGAAAAACCACTCGGTTCTTTTCAAAAATAACTTTTAAATGCGGAGCTTGAGCCATTCCTTCTAAAAGCTATCTCGTTCCATCGATTATATCAAGTTCACTACGTTCACGGTTTCGCCAAAACCATTCGTAGCCCTCCGTCGTTTCACATGAATAGTCTATAGTATTCAAGCTGTGTTTGTTGGCCAAAGTCAAGGCATAGTGATTGGTAGCTATTGGGTATTCATGTGCAGCATAGATAGATGCGTTGATTTGGAACAGTCGTACTGCCTTGTTGGCCAAAGTCAAGGGTAGGTACGGGTGGATTCAAATTAACCTGGAGAACGACGGGTAGAACTTGACATGTGACTTATGATTTGTTGGCCAAAGTCAAGGTCATAAGAGCATGGGGCAAAAATCCACATCGGGAGTTTCATAAGTACTGAAACTTGCTAGATTTGCATACCATTTGGAGCGTGGTAATTCTGGTAGGATTCCGTCAGTTTCATCACGCGATGATATTTGGATCCCGATCCTACTGTGAGTATATGCTACTCCTCGGGAAATTTCTCACTAAACGATCAATGCTATAAACCTAATAGGTGCCTAGAAAGGTGTTAGCGGGGCAACGCCCCCAGGGAAAAGAGGTTATTTAATTAAGGAACTTCGCGAAAGCGTTGGAAAACCTCCCTCGAAGTACCGACACTGGCCTGGCTGAACGGTTAAGCAAGTATTGTGCGGTGGGATTGATCCCGACTAATTCTTCCTTTATGGTTTGAAGAGGGATTCGAGAGACAGTGGGAGCCATCCTGTTTAGACAAATTAAAAACCATTCTAAACTTGCAAGAGCATCATGCTGAGTGTTTCTTCTTCTCTCTCATAATTGCATCGACCAATCGACATGACTGGACTTAAGTTACTTCTAGATAAAAATATACCGACAGGGCCAAACTACAAAGATTGGCTCAGGAATGTCAAGATGGCAATCACTTACGACAAGCTGGGGTATCTTCTTACCACCAAAGCTCCCCCCGTCCCATGTCCCACCTCCAGCGTCGCGGATAAGGAAATCCGTAAGACTTGGGAGATTGATTGCGCGAAGGCCAAGTGCCTCGTGCTTGCCTCTATGGACAACGAACATCAGAGGAGGCACGAGAATATGGACCTTGAATCCATATTTCTCCATACAAAAGAACTGTATGGAGAGCAATCTCGTATCGCAAGATACGAAGTGTCGAAGAAGTTATTTTCGGCAAAGTTGGCCGTCGGATCATCGGTAGCGGAACACGTGCTTAAGATGATTGGCAACATTGAGGAGCTCGCGGAACTTGGGACCACATTGGATAGTGAGCTCTATACGGACTTAATTCTCCAGTCCTTTCCTTCCACTTATGCCCAGTTTATACTGAACTTCAACTTACAAGAAAAAGAAGTTGAACTTTCAGAACTTCTCAACATGCTGAGGAGCACAGAGGGCACCCTACAGAAAAGTAGGGAAACATCCACTTTGTTTGTAGGAGGATCTTCTTCTTCTAGGTCCAAGGCGAAAGCCGAGGGAAAGAAGAGGAAAGCCCCCGCCAAACCAAGGGGCGGTGTTAGAAAAGTGGATATGAAGGGAAAGGAAAAGGCAACAAAGATAGCGGGGAAGCTTGTGGGTAAAGAAGAATGCTTCTATTGTCATAAGAGTGGACACTGGAAGAAAGATTGCAGGGTTTGGAAGGCCAGGACATAGGAATTGAAGCAGGTTGCGGCTTCAGCTTCAGGTGTGTATGTTATTGAAAACTGTCTTTCAATAAACTCTACTTCCTGGGTATTGGATACCGGATCAGGATCTCATATCTGTAATTCTTTGCAGGCGTTGAGAAACCGTAGGGTTTTGAAGGCAGGTGACATGACCCTCAGAGTTGCGAACGGAGCTAGCATGGATGCTAAAGCCGTGGGGGACTATCACCTGGGAATGTCAGATGGACATGTTTTGGTTTTACGCAATTGCTTTTTTGTACCCAACGCAACTTGTAATATCATTTCTGTATCTTTGGTTTCTAAAGAAGGTTATGAATTTGCGTTTGTAAGTAATGTTGTAAACATTTACCTTAATCAAGTTCTGATTGGGTCAGGTACACTGAGCAATGGTATATACGTGTTAAACCAACCACAGATTTTCAATGTCCAGAATACACACAAAAGAAAGTCTCCGGAAATCAATCAGACTTTCTTATGGCATTGTAGATTGGGTCACATCAATGAGAGAAGGTTGACTAAGTTACATAATATTTGGATCCGTTCGAATATCAATCGTATGCCACTTGTCAATCCTGTCTCAAAGGAAAGATGACAAAGACTCCGTTCACTGGACACGGAGTAAGAGCGAGCGAGCTCTTGGGACTCGTACACAGCGACGTGTGCGGTCCAATGTCTACACATGCGCGAAGCGGTTATTCTTACTTCATTACTTTTACGGATGATTTTTCAAGGTACGGTTATGTCTTCTTAATGAAACATAAGTCCGAAGCCTTTGAAAAGTTTCAGGAATATAAGAATGAAGTAGAAAAACAAACCGGCAAAAGTATCAAGATTCTAAGATCGGATCGAGGTGGAGAATACTTAAGTGCCGAGTTCCTGAATTACTTAAAAGAGAATGGAATTCTCTCTCAGCTAACTCCTCCATACACTCCGCAACATAACGATGTATCGGAGAGACGGAACCGGACCCTATTGGATATGGTACGGTCCATGATGAGTAACGCTGAGTTACCGCGATCATTCTGGGGGTATGCACTAGAATCAGCTGCATACCTTTTGAACCGAGTTCCCACTAAGACTGTGCCTACCACACCATATGAGATGTAGTGTGGAAAGAGGCCCTAGCTTAATTACATTAAGACATGGGGATGTCCAGCTTTTGTTAAAAAGCAGCATGCGGACAAACTCGAGGCATGCTCAGTACAGTGCAAGTTCGTAGGATATCCAAAGAACTCCAAGGGATATTTCTTCTACTGCGAAGAGGAACAAAAAGTTCTTGTTTCTCGTCATGCCTACTTCTTGGAAACTGAGTTTTTGGAAAACCAGATAAGTGGGAGCACAGTAGAACTGGAAGAAATTCCAGAACCACGAGCTATTACTGAAAGCTTAGTGGAACCAGAGGGTTCAAAAGAACAGGACATTCCTACGCCACTCCGCAGGAGTAGTAGGCAGTCTCATCCGCCCGAGAGATACTACGGTTTTCTCATAGACGGGGATAGAGAGGATTGCATCATAGATTATGATGAGCCTACTAGCTTCCAGCAGGCCGTTCAGAGCGTTGACTCGGTAAAATGGCTGGATGCAATGCGGACCGAAATGGAGTCCATGTACACCAACAAAGTATGGACGTTGGACATTGCTCCAGACGGGGTAAAACCCGTAGGATGCAAGTGGGTCTTCAAAAGGAAGATTGGTGTAGATGGACAGGTTGAGACCTATAAAGCTAGACTTGTTGCAAAGGGTTTTCGTCAAAGACCTGGTTTGGACTATGACGAAACCTTTTCTCCAGTGGCTATGCTGAAATCCATTCGGATCCTTCTTATCATTGCTGCCTTCCACGATTATGAGATTTGGCAGATGGGCGTAAAGACGGCTTTTCTAAATGGAAATTTAGAGGAGTGTGTCTATATGGATCAGCCAGAGGGTTTCATTCAGAGTGGGAGCAGCGGAAAGGTGTGCAAGTTGCTTAAGTCCATCTATGGACTGAAGCAGGCATCGCGGAGTTGGAACATCTGTTTTGATGAGACGGTCAAGGAATTTGGCTTTATCAAAAATCCAGATGAACCATGCATCTATAGTAGATTTGTAGCGAGAACTGTAGTATTCCTCGTTTTATACGTGGATGATATTCTCTTAATAGGAAATGACATTCCTATGCTACAATCTGTCAAGGGGTTCTTGTCACACAGGTTCTCCATGAAAGACCTGGGTGATGCCTCATACATCCTGGGGATCCGGATCCATCGTGATAGATCCAAGAGGATATTAGGACTTTCTCAGTCCAGGTACATCGACACCATACTGAAAAGATTCAGTATGGAAGATTCCAAGCGCGGTAACCTACCGGCTTGTCACGGGATCACCCTCTCTAAAGAGATGTCTCCCAAGACTGATTTGGAGAGGGATCGCATGTCTATTATACCCTACGCTTCTGCGGTAGGCTCTATAATGTATGCGATGTTGTGTACCAGACCGGATGTAGCTTATGCACTGAGTGTGGTAAGCCGGTATCAGTCAAACCCTGGGGAGAAGCACTGGATAGCGGTAAAGAACATTCTCAAGTACCTGAGAAGGACTAAGGAGATGTTCTTGGTGTATGGCGGAAAAGTCCTCCAGATCGAGGCCTTTGCTGACTCCAGCTTCTAGAGTGACAAGGATGATTCCAAGTCCATGTCGGGTTTTGTCTTTACCCTCAATGGAGGGGCGGTGTGTTGGAAGAGTTCCAAACAGGAAACCGTTGCAGACTCGACGATGGAAGCGGAATACATCGCTGCATCTGAAGCCGCAAAAAAAGCTGTCTGGATGAGGAAGTTCTTGAAAGAACTTCAGGTGGTTCCGTCCATTGTTGATCCAATACCTCTGTATTGCAACAACAACGGGGCTATAGATTTAGCGAAGGAACCCAGGTCCCATCAGAAATCCAGACACATCTTGAGGCGGTATCACCTGATCAGGGAGATCGTGGATCGCCAGGAGATCGAGGTTCGGAGGGTCGCTTCAGAAGAAAACTCTGCAGATCCATTCACCAAGGCCTTGCCCCAGACTCAGTTCGAGCGGCTGATCGAGATGATAGGTCTTCGATACGCCAGTACATGGCCTTAGTGCAAGTGGGAGATTGTTAGTGTATATGCCCTAGAGGCCATTACTGTATCATACTAGTTTGTATATTACTTAATGGAAGCTTGGGATATTCACCTTGTATAAACAATCTTGCTCAATATAGTAGTATGCTACTTGGTTTGTTTCCACTTCAATGTGTACCTGTGTTTATTTTATGATATCACCTATACGCATTAGTGGAGCCCTTAGGATATTTGCTTGATTACCAGCGTTGTGATGGCAGTCACACTAGTGGGGGCTGGGTAATCTATAAGCACATCCTTATACAGGTCCCTAGTCGCAGGACTATCGAGACAGGGCATCGATACCCTGGAGTAGACTAGCGTATGCGCTTCTCATCCCAGTGTGGGAGATGGTCCGTCCCATAGCCATCAGTACGTCGTACTGGAGATAGTATACGGGTGCTCGTTAGGTTACGAGTACACTGGACAGGACTCGTCGGGAACTGACAGGTTGGTATTTTACCTATCGTCAGTTATCAGTTCCCAGGTGACATGAGTACAGCTTAGTCCGCTGACTTGACACTGTCACTTCGCCTCGAGTGTGTTCCCACTGTACCTTGATTACTACTCTACCACGGCTCAAAGGAGTCGTGCAAACAGGTAGTAGTTGGGTACAGTCCCGAAGCACTTGGAGGCAGTGACGGTTAGACAGGATTCGTCTCTCCCGGTATTGGGGGTTGACATCGCGCTGTGTCTAGGAGAGCCATTACACGAGCAGTCCCAGGCCAGGGCAAGCGAGATATACTGGTAGGCTTCCAGTGTTATCTCAGGGTGTTTTGGGCTTCACTCCGACACGACTTGTACCGCTATTAGGGGACTGACGTTTACCACCCCCTAGGCCCGCGATGCGATGTATCAGACGAACAGACCGGACTGTACGGAGATTGTCACATTCAGACTCAGTAGGAGTTCAGATGGGGCTCACCTCGTCAGTCTTCTTATCGGCATCTACCTGGGGACCGTTACGCACAGCTAGTGCCGCTTGCGGTCTGTGGTTAAACCCACTGCCAGCGTAGTGTCGAGTCTTTAGAGTCCCACACAGAGGGCTATTCGCCGTTGGGCAAAACAGAGTAGAGGTCGCGAGGTTTTGCGACAGGGTTCGTTCTCATCCGCGCACTTGTGCACGTTTGGAGTCCGGACGGATATTACTAGCGGGCTCTGGTTTGAGCCAGATACTAGTATATATTTTGGGGTTAGTTTTATCTCATTGTGTTAATGTTCCTCGGAACAAGAATGCGGGTGTGTATGCACAGTTGTTTGAGGCGGAGGAAGAGGATTTTCATTAGGGTTTCGGAACGGGTGTGTATGCACAGTTGATAGTCTTCTTTTTCCAAACCCTAATGAATTTATGATATATCAATTAATAATATTAATTAAATGAAATTGTGTCATGGTTGGGTTTGTTGACTTCTTGACCAAGGTTGACTTGTTGACCATGGTTGAAAGTTTGACCATTATCATTACATATCAAAGATGCTCTTTGATTCTAGCAAAACCATTTAATGAATGTAATGATAATGGTCATTTCAAACCATCCATCAACTATTTCATTTTTATTATTATTGTTAATTTGATAATTCTTTTCATTTTGTTATGGTTGTAAAATGAGAAGGATATATTTTTTCATTCTATCATAACTCTTCTCTCTCTTCTTCTTCCTCCTCCTCTAGTTCAAGGAGCTTCCTTCTCATGTGTTGAGAATCCCTCTCCTTGAGATAAAAACACCCCACAGCCACTCTCTACTCTCTCTAGGGTTAGAGGTTTAGCAAGCCAAAGATCCTAGTTCTCTCAAAGTTCGAGAAAGGAGCCCGAAGGTTGAACCCTCAGGTGGATCCATCTTTGACGGAAGAAGGCGACGAGGAAAGCACCATCCAAGCTCTACAAAGGTTTCAGGAAGAAGGAGTTCAAGTGAGGTATAACATCTTTTCCGAGTAGCTAACTCTCTTTAGCTTGGTAGCTAGTTTAGTTTAGAAAAGATCCCGACTTTTGTTAGTCCATGTTGCCTAAAGCGCTAAATATTTGTTTTTTATACCGTTTCCGCCTCCCCGCCAGAACCGGGGTTGGCAACGTGGACTTACAATCTAGTAGGCGTTGCTTATATTTTGCATCCGCGCTAGTCCAGCCCCCGCTCTGTTGTTAGTTAAGTAACCTAACGGGTGATGACGGGGCCCGTGGCGAATGCGGATGGCATAAGCGTACGTCATATTTTCGTTGTTTTCTGCAATGGTAGGATTAATTGATGGGACGCATTAAATTAATGCAAGAAAATAAACCAAAGTTAAATCGTTGGAACAGTTTCAAAACCACTCGGTTTCTTTTCAAAACAGAAAACTTTTAAAACGCGGAGCTTAAACCACTCCTCTTAAAAGCTATCAGGTTCCTTCGAATATATCAAGTTAACTACGTTCACGGTTTCGCCAAAACCATTCGTAGCCCTCCGTCATTTCATATGGAAAGTCAATAGTATTCAAGCTGTGTTTGTTGGCCAAAGTCAAGGCATAATGATTGGTAGCTATTGGATATTCATATGTAACATAGATAGATGTGTTGGTTTGGGACAGTCGTACTGCCTTGTTGGCCAAAGTCAAAGGTAGGTACGGGTGGGTTCAAATTAACCTGGAAAATGACGGGTAGAACTTGACATGTGACTTATGATTTGTTGGCCAAAGTCAAGGTCATAAGAGCATGGGGAAAAAATCCATATCGGGAGTTTCTAAAGAAACTGAAACTTGCTAGTGCTGCATACCATTTGGAGTGTGATGATTCTGGTAGGATTCCTTCAGCTTTATCACACGATGATATTTGGATCCCGATCCTACTGTGAGTATATGCTACTCCTCGGGAAACTTTCTCACTTAACGATCAATGCTATAAACCAAGTAGGTGTCTAGAAAGGTGTTAGCGGGGCTACGCCCACAGGGAAAAGAGGTTATTTAGTTAAGGAACTTCGCGAAAGCGTCGTAAAACCTCCCTCGAAATACCAACACTGGCCTGGCTGAACGGTTAAGCAACTATTATACGGTGAGATTGATCCCGACTAATTCTTCTTTTATGGTTTGAGGAAGGATTCGAGAAATAGTGGGAGCCATACTTTTTAGACAAACTAAAAACCACTCTAAACTTGCAAGAGCATCATGCTAAAGTGTTTCTTCTCTCTCTCCTAATTGCAGCGACCAAACATCATGACCGGCCTTAAGTTACTACTAGATAAAAATATACTGATAGGGCCAAACTACAAAGATTGGCTCAGGAATGTCAAAATGGCAATCACTTATGACAAGTTGGGGTATCTCCTTACCACCAAAGCTCCCCCTGTCCCAGGTCCTCAATCCAGCGTCGCGGATAAGAAAATCCGTAAGAACTGGGAGATTGATTGCGCAAAGGCCAAGTGCCTCATGCTTGCCTCTATGGACAATGAACATCAGAGGAGGCACGAGGATATGGATCTTGAATCCATATTTCTCTATACAAAGGATCTGTATAGAGAGCAATCACGTATCGCTAGATACGAAGTCTCGAAAAAGTTGTTTTCGGCGAGATTGGCCGTCGGATCATCGGTAGCGGAATACGTGCTTAAGATGATTGGCTACATTGAAGAGCTCGTAGACCTCGGGACCACGTTAGAGAACGAGCTCTACACTGACTTGATTCTCCAGTCCCTTCCTTCCACTTACTTCCAGTTTATCCTGAACTTCAACATGCAAGGAAAAGAAGTTGAACATCCGGAACTCCTCAACATGTTGAGGAGTGCAGAGGGCACCCTACAGAAAGTAAGAGAAACATCCACTTTGTTTGTTAGAGTAGCTTCCTCTTCTAGGTCCAAGGCGAAAGCCAAAGGAAAGAAGAAGAAGGCCCCCACCAAACCTAGGGGCGGTGTTAGTAAAGTGGAAGCCAAGGGAAAGGAAAAGGTAGCAAAGGTAGCGGGACAGCTTGTGGGGAAGGAAGAATGCTTTTATTGTCATAAGAAAGGACACTGGAAGAAAGATTGCAGGGTTTGGAAGGCCAACAACCAGGACCTAAAGCAAGTTGTGGCTTCGGCTTAAGGTGTGTATGTTATTGAAAACTGTCTATCAATAAACTCTACTTCCTGGGTATTGGATACCGGATCAGGATCTCATATCTGTAATTCTTTGCAGGCATTGAGAAAGCGTAGAGTTTTGAAGGCAGGTGATATGACCCTCTGTCACGACCCAAATAGCCCGTGATTGGCACTTGAATCAAATGAAGCTTATAGGACCCCATCTAATTCAAGTAAGCCAAAATCCCAGAAATCTAAAACCATTTTAAGTAATAAATAAAGGAAAACTAGTTTTAAAGAAGCGAAAAAAACATGTTTTAAAACAAAGGTTTTTAACAAACATAAGCCGAATATGCATTTTAAAAATTTCATGTCTTTTCTGAAAATTTCGGCAGAGTTTCCTTTGTAAAAACTGGCCTCGAACGGGGTACAACAAGAATAATATATGTACAATGATAAAAGGCATCCCCAAGCGGGAGCTAGCTCTTCGTCAATCGATGGTCACAACCACGCAAGCAATATAATATACAACGTCAAAGGGCGAGGATCAAAACTAAAAAAGAAACTCAAAATCATCAAGAAACCGTAATAATACAAGCGCGACTCTAAGGTCGAATAATGACAACTGGTTTCTAAGTCTGAATAAATATACAAGTTTGGTCGATGGAATTACTAGATACAACTGATAAAATAAATACAAGGGTGGTCACGAGGCGAGTGAACCCACCTACCAAAGCAACCATACAGGAAGGAAGCAGTGGGCCAGAAAAGCCGCAATGAAACCTGTACGGCAAAACCTGCAAGAACTGTGGCACAACGGGGGTGAGTTGCCAACTCGTGAATAGAAGATATCGTAGAGTAGAAATCGTATGCATGACATAATCCTAGGTCAATACGATCAATATATATAAACCTCAATATGAATAAACCTGAAGTATAATAAAAAGGCAAGGGTAAACATCTAAATATAAGTGTAATCTCATGTGCTCGTGTCAGTGCCTCAGGTAGCAAATATCGTAAATATGAGGTATGAATGCGGAAAAATGAAAACAGAAGACATCATGAATGAGAAAACCATTTTCTTAATATAGTGAGATTTTTATATAAACATTCAAATATCATCAATGAAATCATCAGAAAATCAGTGTCAAGCATCGACACAAAATATATATCATGTCCAATATGTATGCAACATTCATGAAGGTACTCTATCAGGTACTACTAATACATGAAGCAATAAATGGCAATGTGTATATGCAATGGTCATGAAAGGTACTCTATCAGGTACTACTAATACATGAAGTGATGCATATAAAATAAATGCGGGGTAGGGGATATAACATGCCATCCATACACCTCGACCATAAAGGCCCCTCACATCGACCATAAAAGCCCCTCATATCGACCATATAGGCCCCTCACATATCGACCAAAAAGTCCCCTCACATATATAATGAATAAGTAATTGCATAGATCATAATGATGATATATTAAGTAGGTGTATATATATATCAGCGTCCCATACTACTAATATATATATATATACTATGGGTATACGTATATATTTCAGCATCCCATACCACTGATATATGTACACAGGGGTAAAACAATCCAGAAAACATCATATGAAACAATATCGCAGTGCCAAATCCATGAATTATAATACATGCAACGTGAAATAATAATATGAGCATGTAACTATGTAAAGGCATATAGGTATACAGGTATGCTATATTTCATATGCACAAAGGAATATGAATCAATAACATCTAAGCATGCAATGCAATGCGAGCAGTAGAATAAATGGTAAATGAATAATAATGCAGCAATAAAGAAATATACATTCCTATATACGAGTCATACAGGTTTTTGGTATCTGAAAGTTGCACGAATCGTGGTGTTTTAGAAAATAGGGCTACGGTGTTTTTATGAAAAAGTATATTCTTGAAAATATTCGTAGTATCCCTTGGCCTGTCTTTAAAATACCCATGATTCGTTAGTTTTTGAAATAGGTATGACTCGGGTCTAATCTCACATAAACTTAGCAAACTACATGTCTAAATAACAAGCTAATCGAAAGGGTATGGAAACCGCCTAAATCTGAGTCGATATATATACATAAATATAATAGTCGGTGATCCCGCCTAAATAGTATCCCATACGATACAATATACATCATATAATATCCTCGAGTCATGAGTGCGGATCTATCATCAATAAATAGCTCGTACATAAATCCGTCGTACGGCATCCCAAATCTGGGTACGGGTCAATATCACATTCATCTCATCAATTATCTGGTATCCTTATAATCAAATCTTATGAACTGGGGTACTGATCTAAGTCTAGTATAAACTGATACCATCGATATATAAATATATATAAGTGCGTGTATGAAATCACACGCCTAAATGCCCGCTAAAATCTCATGTCGTATCCCAAATACGAACCATAGCATTTCACCGATCTCATGGCACTATGCCCAAAATCATCGACTCATCTCCAAATGTCATCCACTATCCTCATCATCCAAGTTTAAGTATAGCAAGTAAGCATGTGTGTGCGTGTGGGTGTAAACCTGTTCTAGGGTTCGCTACTAGGAAACTATACTAGTTCACTTCTAATAACCCTAATCTAACCATTAATGCAAAACCTATCTGGATAATCATCCACGTAACATAAACACATATATAACCATAAATATAAATAAACTACACTACGAATAGCGGGGGTACTATACGCCATCCACTTGACTTCCCCCGTAGATATAATCTACTCACCTGATCTTCGTTGGTCGATGTCGACGTTTCCACCATCATCTTCATCGCCTCGAATCACCGTGGGAGTACCTACATATCACACGTATCTCATCGCATTAAAACCAAATCATGACTAAAACGACACACGAAAACCAAAATGATACGCTTAAAATCTTATACGTTAGAACCTATGGACTACACTATCAAAACCATCAAACGACCCTCGATCTCGTCGTACAAACGTCAAGTGATCGAGGTAAAATGCAATACGCAAATCTAGAATTCAAAATACGAGAAATGAAATAACGAATCGGAACAGCAACACAGGAAAAAGGCTCCAGATTTTACCCTAGGTCAAATTGGACAATTTTGCATATGCCAGGTGTCTAATTTATAGACGTAGGAGCTACAGAACAAGAACGAGCCAAAATGCTCCAGGTCTGGCCGCAAATTGCGGCCAGAAGGAATAAACCTGCGGCCATGGTTGGGAGTTAGAGGCTAGGGTTTTGGTGGTAGATTCCTAGGTGCCTGCATGTATCACTGTCCATGCAAAATAATTTTCAGAGTCTCGGGGTGATAGCAGATTCCATTTAACCTTCACAGAATCACAGTTTTTCCGATACCGGCTTTTCTAAATCCGTATTCCGGGTTTCAAGTCTCTGGTTTGGGTCTCCAATCAATCACCACAGGGGTTGTATAGCTTTTAGTAACTCTAATTTCACCTTTGGTTTAAACTAAAACCCTAATCCTCAACTCAAGTTTTCAAACTCCCCAAAACCACACAATATCGGTTACAATATTAACATGGATGCTAAGAGAAAGGAAGTTCTATACTAGTGATGGAAAAATTACCTCATGTTGCACTCAAGAATCCTCTACAGCTCCAAAACTCAACTTTCTTGGTCCATGGGGTTGCTTGAGAGCTTGTGCACACTTTTTATGAAATGGAGATAGGGTTTTGAGGTGTTTTTAATGGTGTTTTGGAGGTTGTAGTGGAGGAAGAAGAGAGGGGGTAGCAGCAGCAGCAAAGAGGGGAGGGGAGAGGAAATGAGTGATGAAAATGGTGAGATGAGAGGGTGGCAAGTCAAAGGTAACCCCCTCACCTTTCTCTCTCTCACCCATACATATTACTATAATCATATCCATTTTCTTTTTTTCTTTTGTTTTCTTTTCCCCTCTCTAATAATTCAATAACCATGATATAAAACATGTAGGAAAGCCATAAGAATATGTAACAAGTGAAAAAAAGATATGGTGCATGTTTTGCACAAATATGCTAAAAATCCGATTAGCGATTTTTAATCGCGATTATGACTTAATTAGTGTCAAACTAATCATAAAAACTTAAAATTTGCATAATTCACATAAAACACCCTCTTTTAGTAATTTCTAAAATTTTCAAAATTTTCCCCCAATTTATTGGTATTTAATTATACCGAAATATTAAAATATTCATTAAAAAAATATTAGATTATAAAAATTCCCAAAAATAATATTTTATTTTTTTGAAATGTTACAATCTTCCCCTCTTAAAGAAATTCGGTCCCCGAATTTAAATTTAAACCCCCAAATTCTAAAATTTCCATAAAAGTCTAAGTCGTCGGGGCTCCGAAATCATTAATACATAAAACGCATTATAGCGCAATGCATGCGCAAGAACAATGAGCAGATCACTCAAAAAAAAAACTCCGTCAAGCATCCCGCAATCATCGGAGTTATGGTACAGACACAAATGTCAAATCCAATACGAAAACCAATATGATATAGATCAGAACTATACATGTAAATATATAAAGGAAATGCATGCTAATCCTTTTTAAGTCGTTGTGCGATGCGCGTATCGCGGCACAGTGGCGGACGTCTATTATAATAAAATAACCATATACGTATATATCCTTTGTTTAATATGTACGTCCCGCCGTTTTGAAAACAATTTAGAAGGGTTTCCTTATTTAAAACGTGTCGTGTCGTGTCATATCAGACACGTAGGTACATACTGAGACTATAGCTCGCTTTTTGGAAATCCCTTCGATAACTATCAATGCATGCAAAATATATCCAGGTACTGTCCTCTGACTAGTCCTGCTCAGTACGAAAACATATAGCAATATCATAAAAACGTACTGCTCCATAAGGAATCAATCCTAAAATGTATATAAGAATACCCTGTGCGTCTGGTGAGCACGGAAATCAAAATCCATATATGTGCCATACATGTGCACAGAAACAACATTTAGGTGCAATGGGTGTGCACGAAACATCTGCCAAGGGCAATGGGTTTGCCTGACAGCAGAATCAGGTGCATCTGACATGCACAAGGAATCCCGATTTAGTGCATCTGGTGTGTACCAAAATCGTATCTCAAAACATGCGCTCATCACGCGCGAAAATCCCAATCAAAATACTAAAAGTGCATGAAAACAATGCTGGAAGCATAAATCAAATCACCGGCCTAAAATAGGCATGAAATCACAATCCATACTTCAAGCGTAATAACTATGCGCAAAATATAAATACCCAGTAGGTGCAACCATGGTGCACGAAAACAAAAATCATGGAACTCAGCCATCAAGACCAAATCATGCGAACAGATCTCCCAAAAATACCGAAATCCAAGATGACGGATACGTGATAATCGAATCACAAAATCGCAAATCATAAATACCGTCGTCGGTATATCCTCCTTCAAAGTCAAGAAGGTGTCGGTGCATCCAATGCTAGCAGCGCAAGATATCTACTTGCCTCCTGTTCATGGTCTGGCATTCTCTGTCTCTGGGTCCTTATCTTCTCTGCGGATTACCTATCTCGCAATCAATCGGCTCATCGGCCCTGTCAGGTATGCTAACGGGGACGATTCCGTCTTGGCACTTCTCTGACCATCTGCGTCCTCAGCACAGCATTTCCTCGGAAACTGGTCGCATCCCAACGCCTCTGTAGACATATCCGACCTTTAATCTTAATGGGGAGTAACAACAGCTCGTCACATCTCGCCTCAACCTCTTGTCCCACTTGTCTATATCATCATCTATTCCGATGTCACGTCTCTATCTGCGCACTATAAATGTTCTCAGCTATGGTCAATCTGAAGTCTCTCACACGGGCTCGAAATAACGAACTCGGTATCTTCATCACTCTGTAGAAGATATCTAGCCGAACAGGTCTTCGAGAACTCGTCCCAACCTGCGGAGGTATACTCCATACTCATCCTTTCTTGATCAATTCACAAAGCATCTGGGTGAGGTCATCTATCCTAACCTGGTCAACTATCTCGTCGACGATGCCGAACTCTGGCCTGCTGGGTGTGCGCAATATGACCACTCCTGGGTCTAGGTCTTCTCGTATAGTATTCTAGAAAGGCCCTGCCGAAGTCTCTCTCAATTCTCATTTCTGCCGAATTGCCCGGAAGTCATCGTCCTTTACTAAAGCAAATTCTTGATCCGGAACGGCTGTATGCTCATCGCGACTCCTTCTGGAAGGTATATCCATGTACAACGCCTCTGCATGCGTATCGCATCTCTGATGTCAGCGGAGTAGAACGTCATCTCGTCGAAATCTCATGCGAACTCTTTACTCCACTTGTTCCAATGTCAACTGATTCGGACTCGTCTTCTCGTGGCTGCATGGACTGCGCTCCAACGGCTATACTCGTATCTGGAGTCTCCCAAGCAGTGTACCCCATCACATGATTGTAGGGCTGCTAGGCACGCGCACAAGGGTCTACGAGGCATCAACCATACCCGATTTAAAATTTAGCCGTGCCGAACAAGCCGAATACAGAACTTTAAACTAGAGATTAGGCGAAAACAAGCATGCTAAACATTTTAAAACTAAGTGAGAGGGATTACAACCTTTGTAGATCCGGTCCTTCACTTCATATGCTCCGTGTTGTGGTCCCTTCGCTGCGATCATCGGGATCCGGACTCTCGAAAGGTTCCACGAAGAGAACGACGCAACCTTTGCTTCAGATCTTCGATACTAAGATGATCTACCTTGAAGTTTCTTTAACACAAGCTAACACTCATGAAATGATGTGAACACCCTCATCTAAATGGCAAGAGAAGATGAGGATGATGAAGTAGGATTTTTGCTCTCTTTATTTATCTTTTTCTCATATTTATTCATCACCTTTGAAAAATCAAGCAAGCTTTTTCATGAAAAGAGAATGAAGAAGAAGATGAACAATAATAGAATTATCCTTTTGTGATGAATAGGAAAATAATCATATGATAGAATTATGCAACCATAGTCATGTAAACCTTTGTAGGGAATTAACTAGGGTTAGGGTTTGGGTTGGGTTAAAGCATGACTCACTTGAAAATATCTTTCACAAAACAAAATGAAAAGCTTCTAGAAACATCTAGAAAGCTTAACCCTAATCCAAACCCTAATCATGTTTAAACTCCACTAAACAAGTTGCATTAGTTATCATATCATGTTACAATATTATATATCACATATATAATATTTATCGTAACAAAATAAAATAATACAATTAACATATATCGCATATATATCAATGTATTACCCGAATGAGAAAAAGAATCTTTTAGTGAGCAAATATTAGTTAATGCAATTTAATATATCAAATATATTATTATACATTAAATTATCGAATCAACACTTGATCCGACAATCCGGCTATATCGCATATAACCGACTAATATTTATCCGTACCGATTCATCGAATCAACACTTGATCTGATGACCCGGCTGATATCAAATATCGCGAGAATATAATACGGTATCACATATCGCATTATCCTCGGTCCCGCACATATCACATATGTGCTCCTACTCCGTTTTGCCTGAGTCAAGAAACCTCTGTGTAGGACTCTAAAGAATCGTCAATACGCCGGCAGTAGGTGATGATCATATCAAACACCCACAAGCTGCAAGCGGTCAGCTAAACGTAACAGCTACCCAGGTAGTGAGCGCTCAGAAGATCAACAAGCAAGCCTGTACATTCTCCTGTGAATCCAAACAGTAACACTCCCGTACAGTCCGGTCTCGTCGTCTGATATGTTGCATATCTCGCCTAGGGGTGGTAAAACGTCAGACCCCAGTAGCTTGATAAGTCGTGTCGATTTGAGGTCTATAACAGTTCGAGAAACTACTGATAACACTTACCAGTAAATCTCAGCAACCCTGGCCAGGGATTTCTGGTTATAGCCAATCGAACACAGCACAACATCAACTCCCTATACCGGGAGAGACGAATCCCCTCCTATCGCCCATTGCCTCCATGTGATTCGGGACTGTACCCAAAAGCCACCTTTTTGCACGCCCTCTTGGACGTGGTATGATGGAAATCAAAGCACAGTGGGAATCACACAAGACTCTATGACGATCTCGGGTCGACAGACTACTCTGTACCAGTGTCACCGGAGAACTGCCATCTAACGTATGGTATAATACCATCTGGGAGTTCTCGGCGAGTCCGTCCAGTGTACCCAGTCTCTACTGAGCACCCGTACACCATCCTTGATGTCAAACACCGATGGATATGGGATCATCCATCGCCCATCATATGGGTCAAGATGCGTATACGCTAGTCTACTCTGGTGTATCGATGCCCTGTCCCGATACACCCTCGACTTGGAACAGTTATAGGATGTACTCATCGACTACCGTGGCCCCACTAGTATGATCTCATCATAGTCCCAGTAGTCGAGTACATATCCCAAGGGCTTTATCAACATGTAATATAGAGACAATCAGAGTACATGTTAAGATAAAGTACAACCAGATAGCATACTATCATGTCGAGCAAGAAAGTCCTCCCTATATATATCCAAGCATCCATTACAATATACATCGTATGTACAGTAATGGCCTCTAGGGCATACATATAACTAACAATCTCCCACTTGCACTAGGGCCATCTGTTATGGTATCGGATACCCAACAGTTAGCTGCGGTTGAAGTATCTCATACTCAACCATCCCATAAAATTCTCTACTGGGAAAAAAGGCTTTTGTGAGTGGATTCGCACTGTTGTCCTCTGTGTCTACTCTCCTAACCTCGATCTCCCTGGAGATCAACCATCTCCATGATCAGGTGATATTGCCTAAGAATTATATCTGGATTTCTGATGGGACGGTAGTTCCTTGGCTAAAGCCACAACTCCATTGTCACACAATGGTAGGAACGTAGTTCATCTTATGAACTTATATATATCCAGACTGCCACTTTGGTAGCATCCTTGGTAACGATGTATCTTGCCTTTAATCGTCTAGTATGTCACGGTATCTAGCTTGGAACTCTTCCAACATACCGTCCCTCCACTGAGGGTATAGACAAGCATGCGACTGACATTCAGTCATCCTTATCACCCTGGAACCCTTCCAGTGATTCTCCCCGGGATCGATTGATACCATCTCACTACAACTAGTGAGTATCCTAACATCCAATTAGATCTATCTCATAGATCCAAAACCTAGGATTTATTAGGTATCACTTTGATCCTATATAGAGAATCCTTGTGATAAGCGGAGATTGACCAAGCGTAGCATAGGAAACTCCTTCCCTATCAAGAGTATGTTATCCACATACTCTACGAGGATCACCACCATACTCTCTACTACCTTTTTGTATATACAAGGTTCATCTACCATTTTGATGAAGTCAAACCCTTTGACTACCACATCAAAACAGATGTTCCAACTCCGCGATGCCTGCTTTATCCTATAAAGCATCTTGCACACGTTTCCGCTGCTCCCACTGTCTACGAAGCCCTCTGGCTGTGTACTTACAGACACTCTTTTCAAAAACATCATTTAGAAAAGCAGTCATGACACCCAACCACCAGATATCGTAGTCATGGTATGTAGCCGTGGTAAGTAGGATCTGGATGGACTTAAGCATAGATCCTTAGAAAAGGTTTCAACATAATCCATACCTGGTCTATGATGCAAACCTTTAACAAGTCTAGCTTTGAAAGTCTCAACTTTTCCATGTACACCAAGTAATCTTCTCAAGATATACTTGCTCCTGATGGGGATTTAACCCTTCAGATAAAGCAACCAAAGTCCATACTTTGTTGGTGTATAAGGATTCCATCTCAGATCGATAAGCACCCAGCCATTCTTACAGAGTCCCACTCCCGATGGCCAGCTCGAAACTAGTTGGGTCATCATCTCATGATGCAATCCTCGCTCCCACTGTCATAGAGAAACCAAAGTATCTCTCAGGTGGGTGAGGAACCCTACTAGATCGGCGGAGAGGCTGAAGTTCGTTGGAAACTATTGAATCCTTTGGTTCTACCAAATCATCAGCCGCAGTTTGTATAGCTGGAACATTTCCAGTTCTACATAACAGACCTTGCCTCGAGCTTGTCCGGATTTTGCTTTTAGACATAGTCCAGACAACCCAAATCTTAACAAACTTAAGATATGGGCTCTTCCCTTTCCATATCACATATGAAGTGGTAGGCAATTGATTTGATTTGAACCCTATTCAATAGGTATGCAGCTTCTCAAGTGCATAACTCCCAAAAGGAAATAGGCAACTCAGTAGTACTCATCATAGAGCACACCATATCAAATAGGGTGCTATTGCTCCGCCCCGATATACCATCGTGCTATGGTGTATACGGAGGAGTAATGCTGAGAGAGAATCTCATTCTCCTTTAGAATAGTCCAGGAATTCCATGCTCAAGTATTCTCCTCCTTGATCTCAACAAAGGACATAATACTTATACCCGTATTTTGGTTCTCTACTTCTAACTTATATTCTGTGAATATCTCAAAAGGTTCGGACTTGTGTTTCAACAGGAACATATGTCTGAATCTTGAGAGATTATCAGAGAATGTAATGAAGTACAAAGAACCGATCTTGGCATGTGTAGACAGGGGACTTTCATACATCATCATGTATCAATCCCAAAAGTTCACTAACTCTTTCTCTGTTTCCAATAAACAGAGCTGTGGTCATCTTATCTTTGTGACATGATCGGCAAGTTTCATAAGATGTAAATTCAAACTAATTTAAATATGCATCTATATGTAACTTCAGCCAGTCGGGTCGCATTGATATGACCTAGTCTACAATGCCTCAAGAAGGATTCGTTCATTTCTGAACTATTCCACTTGTGTGTGTCCTGTATATAAAGAACTGTAGTTTGATTTAGAATGTCAATGCTTTTAGATAACGTGCCTGAACCGATCAACTCTTGATATAGGAAATGTTCAAAACATTATCCAACAATACAAAATTATATCCTTTCTTTACTAATAAAGAGACTGATATGATTTTGTATATCAGGTTCGGTATCTAATAACATTTGTTCAGAATCAATGTATTCCGGTAATACAGGGTGACAGTGACCAACAGACTTGGTTGCAACACTTGCACCGTTTTCTGTCTCATGAAACTTATCACCCGTTCTCAGTTCTCTACCTATCTATAGCCCATGTAACAGATTACATATACGGGATCCTGATCCGGTATCACATACCCAGGACGTAAAGGATACTGAGAAACAGTTCTGTGTAATGAACACACCCGAAGATGATGCATCAACATGCACTTTCTTCGTTTGGGCGGCACGGGAAATCTGATATTCCCCAATTTCCTGCTCTGTCTTATAACAATTATAAGTTGGAGCGGGACCAACGTTCCCCAGCTCAGTATAACAAGCGGGTTCGGTCAATATATCCGTTTTATTATCTTGATTAAGGCGTGATATAGTCGCTATTTGGAGAGAGAGAGAAGAAAACACTCAGCGTATGCTCTTGCAAGATTAGATTGGTTATATAATATATCTAATCAGGATGTCTCCCACTGTTTTAGTCAAATCTTCCTTCAAACCCTAAAAGGAAAGACTAGCCGGGATTAATTACATGCTACAAGTTCGCCAATCTTTCAGCCAGGCCAGTGTCAGTACTTTGAGGGAGGTCCCCCGTGCTTTCGCACGAACCTAATTACAGTAAACCTCGTTTTCCCAGAGGCGTAACCCCGTTAACACCTTTCTAGACACCTACTTGATCGACTAATTGTAATGTGTAAAACTCTCCCAGGAGTAACTCTTACTCGCAGCGGGTATCGGGATCCAACTATCTCATAGAAGGTATGCAATCTCATTGCAAATTTCAACACTTGAAATTCCCAATAATATTTTACCCCTAGCGTCCTATGACCTTGACGCAGGCCAACAAACCACAGTGCGCTAGTCAAGTTCAACCCGTCATTTCTTGATTGAATTAAACCCACCCGCACGACCCTTGACGCAGGCCAACAAAGTCGCACAACTACCCTAACTCAATCTGCATCATATGCATAAGCAGATAAATACTAGTTAGCTACCGCACACTACGCCTTGACGCAGGCCAACAAACGTAGCACGAATACTAACTACTACTTATCTGAAATGACGGAGGGCTACGACAGGTTTTTATGAAAACCCTTTGCGTAATGAACTTGATATCGTTGTAGAATCGAGTGATTTTAAATGGAGTGTTTTTTAGGCTTTTCTAGTTTTGCTAAAGGGGTCACTCCCGGTGAAGGGATCGTCGGCCCTTTCCTCATCGAATAAGGTGCAGGATATTTCACAAATACCACTATGCAAAGCAAGAACTATAGAAGCAATCAAAAGACAAACCGAGTTTGTAGCATCTGCCAGTTATTGCTAAAGGAGTCACTCCCGGTGAAAGGATCTCGGTCCTTTCCTTATTGAATAAGGTGCTGGATGTTCTACAAGGAACACCGCTATGCAAAGCATGAACAAGAGCTACCAGTTTTTGAACAAGTTTCTACAACATCTTAGGTTTCTTTTATTTCATTAATCTCATTAATGAAGTCCCATTTTAATTATGCTTCACAAGCATCTCTTTTGAAATGAAATCTGCAATATAACATATATCTCATATATATAATATAAACATTCGTCTCAGGCAGTAATATGATCTCATCACAGAACATTGCAACAGAAGAACATATATGAAATATTGGATATACTAGGACGTCCGTGTTTTCAATACGAGCCTGTATAAAACACGGATTCCACGGTCGTAATGAATAGCCAAACCCACATCCCTAGACCCCTACGAGTGCGGCAAGTAACACTGCCAATTCTAGGGTTAGGAGACCCGGTCTCGACTCCTCGAGATGGTCTCCCACTGGACCCTAGAACCCGGTTACTTGTGCTCCCCGCCTTGGGTCTACCTAATGCGGAAAAGTAAATAATATACAACGGTGACATCTTCCGCTACCTGGAAGTGCCCCAATAAAAGAATATTACATACAAATGAATTTTACATGAATGAAAAAGAAAAACTCTCATCTCACATAAAACCCACGGCTATTCAGACGCGACGATCCAATATAACATATCACAGCAACACATAATATCTCATATCATCAACGTAAGCAAGTATGCGTATCCCGATTGTCGTTGATGTATAGCAACGAAGCCGACGATACACCACATACTACGCTTACGGTCACAGAAAAGAAAGTGTAAAACTACAACAGTTGGAATCCGCAACCTCTTTAGAAATCGCATGCCTAACCAAATGAATTCCTTAGACATCACATGCCTAACAATTATAAACCCTGCATTTTAGTCTCATTATCGAAAACTCTTTTCAATATCAAGTCGGCCAATTCAACAAGATTCCCGACGTCCTGATCGAATGCTTGTCGCAAACTTTAGTAGACGGCCGCACCCCCGATACCGTCGACGAAGTGCACCAAGGCGGAACACCGCTACCGGGAGCACCCGACCGGATGCTTTCGGCGACGGGGTTCTCCTACAGTCACTTGGTCGGGGCTATGGAGTGAGGCTGTCTATTAAGTTTACCCGGTGAGTATTCGCGTACGCTACGTGATTGCGACGGACTTTTGATCGCATCAAAATTCCGTGGCAACCGATCATCTGAGACTAAACTGCTATATTTATAATATTCAAATCAGTTATCTCATAACTACCTGTGGATTCCAATTATTGTCTCACATTCCAGATAAATAGAAAAAATTAAACTTTCCGATCGAATCATCAAGCACCCAAGATTTCCCCAATATATCTCAACACTTGAAATCGGTTTAAAAACGTCCATCACATGCCACAGTACCAATGGTCCAGCCGTAGAAGGGTCAAGCCAACGCCTCACATGTGGCACGCCGTACTGCCCCAAACCCTAAGGTTCAAAGGGCAGTTCAAGACGGTCACATAATCGAGTTAAGCTTTGTTGTCTTCTAGAGGGTCCATCGAGTTACTTGCACGACTTAGAACATTCTTAAACACGAGGAAAAATCCAACTTTTGAAAAATTTTCCGACAGGGGAAAAAGTGAGTTATTGATATCCGTTCGAATTTTTTAACAGTTTCTAAAAGTTATCCGGAAAACCACATAGACAAAATCTGATACTCCGATCGAAACATCGAATCCCCAAAATAACCCCAGAAAACTCAACTGTAGAATAAACATTAAAAATTCCCAGAAAATCCAGCATAATTAAATAAGAGTTACTGTGCAAAAAAGAATTGATGACGTCACCTTTTCGCCGAGGAACCGCCGCAGAAAGCATGCTTCTGTCGCGGTTCCGCCGCGATTCTTACTGTTCATCGAAAAAATTTTGCGCCGTAATTCTTAGAATTCCCTGCTGAATTTTTTACGCATTTTTAATTTGGAAAAATCCCACTTTTTAGAAAAACTCCAAAGAGCATGTTTCCGGTTATCTTTTTGGTTCGATCGGACTTCAAACTCCGTCTAGACTTCGCCTACAGCTCTAGCTTGGCTCTGATACCACTGTAGGGTTGCTAGGAACGCACACAAGGGTCTACGAGGCATCAACCATGCCCGATTTAAAATTTAGCCGTGCCGAACTACCCAAATACGGAACTTTAAACTAGAGATTAGGCGAAAACAAGCATGCTAAACATTTTAACACTAAGTGAGAGAGATTACAACCTTTGTAGATCCGGTCCTTCACTTCATATGTTCCGTGTTGTGGTCCCTTCGCTGCGATCATCGGGATCCGGACTCTCGAGAGGTTCCACGAAGAGAACGACGCAACCTTTGCTTCCGATCTTCGATACTAAGATGATCTACCTTAAAGTTTCTTTAACACAAGCTAACACTCATGAAATGATGTGAACACCCTCATCTAAATGGCAAGGGAAGATGAGGATGATGAAGTAGGATTTTTGCTCTCTTTATTTATCTTTTTCTCATATTTATTCATCACCTTTGAAAAATCAAACAAGCTTTTTCATGAAAAGAGAATGAAGAAGAAGATGAACAATAATAGAATTATCCTTTTGTGATGAATAGGAAAATAATCATATGATAGAATTATGCAACCATGGTCAAGTGAACCATTGTAGAGAATTAACTAGGGTTAGGGTTTGGGTTGGGTTAAAGCATGACTCACTTGAAAATATCTTTCACAAAACAAAATGAAAAGCTTCTAGAAACATCTAGAAAGCTTAACCCTAATCCAAACCCTAATCATGTTTAAACTCCACTAAACAAGTTGCATTAGTTATCATATCATGTTACAATATTATATATCACATATATAATATTTATCGTAACAAAATAAAATAATACAATTAACATATATCGCATATATATCAATGTATTACCCGAATGAGAAAAAGAATCTTTTAGTGAGCAAATATTAGTTAATGCAATTTAATATATCAAATATATTATTATACATTAAATTATCGAATCAACACTTGATCCGACAATCCGGCTATATCGCATATAACCGACTAATATTTATCCGTACCGATTCATCGAATCAACACTTGATCTGATGACCCGGCTGATATCAAATATCGCGAGAATATAATACGGTATCACATATCGCATTATCCTCGGTCCCGCACATATCACATATGTGCTCCTACTCCGTTTTGCCTGAGTCAAGAAACCTCTGTGTAGGACTCTACAGAATCGTCAATACACCGGCAGTAGGTGATGATCATATCAAACACCCACAAGCTGCAAGCGGTCAGCTAAACGTAACAGCTACCCAGGTATTGAGCGCTCAGAAGATCAACAAGCAAGCCTGTACATTCTCCTGTGAATCCAAACAGTAACACTCCCGTACAGTCCGGTCTCGTCGTCTGATATGTTGCATATCTCGCCTAAGGGTGGTAAAACGTCAGACCCCAGTAGCTTGATAAGCCGTGTCGATTTGAGGTCTATAACAGTTCGAGAAACTACAGATAACACTTACCAGTAAATCTCAGCAACCCTGGCCAGGGATTTCCGGTTATAGCCAATCGAACACAGCACAACATCAACTCCCTATACCGGGAGAGACGAATCCCCTCCTATCGCCCATTGCCTCCATGTGATTCGGGACTGTACCCAAAAGCCAACTTTTTGCACGCCCTCTTGGACGTGGTATGATGGAAATCAAAGCACAGTGGGAATCACACAAGACTCTATGACGATCTCGGGTCGAAAGACTACTTTGTGCCAGTGTCACCGGAGAACTGCCATCTGACGTATGGTATAATACCATCTGGGAGTTCTCGGCGAGTCCGTCCAGTGTACCCAGTCTCTATTGATCACCCGTACACCATCCTTGATGTCAAACACCGATGGATATGGGATCATCCATCGCCCATCATATGGGTCAAGATGCGTATACGCTAGTCTACTCTGGTGTATCGATGCCCTGTCTCGATATACCCTCGAATAGGAACAGTTATAGGATGTACTCGTTGACTACCGTGGCCCCACTAGTATGATCTCATCATAGTCCCAGTAGTCGAGTACATATCCCAAGGGCTTTATCAACATGTAATATAGAGACAATCAGAGTACATGTTAAGATAAAGTACAACCAGATAGCATACTATCATGTCGGGCAAGAAAGTCCTCCCTATATATATCCAAGCATCCATTACAATATACATCGTATGTACAGTAATGGCCTCTAGGGCATACATATAACTAACAATGATATCCGTAATATGTCGAACCATCCGATCGATTTGTCAAAACCTCATAATCCCCCAAGAGCTCAATATCTTGGGCACAGTTTAATAGTATCGAGTACATACCACAGCGTCGGCGGTCCAGCCGTAGAAGGGCAAACCCAAGGCTCACTAATGGCGCCGCGGAACTGCCGCAAACCCTAAGGTTCAAAGGCTTTCACACGGTCATTATGTCGAGTTAGGGTTTCATTCTTCTAGAGGGTCCATAGAATCGCTTACATGTCTTTCCGGATACTTTAAACCTGGAATCGGGTTCCTAACATTCGATCGTCTCTATCAACTCTCAACGAATCTACGTGAAGTCGTCTCTAGCTGGAATCAATCAATCTGGTGACCTCGCATCGGGGTAAGCGAACGAACTACACGTCCTAGTCATTCATCCTCGGGTGACTAGCGACCTTCCATCGTATCTCTAAGTATATACTCATGCTGCAGTACCTCCAACATCTGGGCGATATCTCGTCATTGCAGCAACAACTGGCTCATTCGTCCGTACACTGAACAGTGCCTTAATCATCCTGAATAAGCGATATATCAATGGTCATCACACTCTGGCTGGCCTCTAGCAGTAGCCTGATCCTCTGGTGCCGATCTGCACGTTCGAGAAATCTCATAAAAACGATCCATCAAACGCTCATGGCGCGAGAACACAATAAAACGACGCCTCTCTATGCAATCGTATGTCTCTGGATCACACCCTGGTCAGTCCTCATTCATGACGAGCTCATGCTGACTGCAACTCTAGTAATAGCTCTCTCTGCCCGTGCAATCGTGGCAGCAAAATCATAACCAATATCGATGAGTATAGATCATAGGAATGAATATAATACTATGCAGGAAAATGTACATCCTAAGGTTTCTTAAGCGGAGTAGCGTATCGTGAATATGACGCGGAACATACGTACGGTATGTCACTCTACTCAAGCTACCTACTCCATCAACCAAGGGTCATCCTACGCGACGAAAGTTCGGGTATAATACCCCATCGACTAAGTCTATGTTCCGTAAGGTCAAGCCTAAGTTCCGTATATATATATATAAACGCCCTAGACTCCGCATAGTTAAATTTAGAATCGAACCAAGGTTAACCTAGCGCTTTGATACCAACTTTGTCATGACCCGAAATATCTCGTGACTAGCACTTGAATCATATGAAGCCTATAGGACCCCATCTAATTCAAGTAAGCCAAAAGCCCAGAAATCTAAAACCATTTTAAGTAATAAATAAAGGAAAACTAGTTTTAAAGAAGCGAAGAAAACATGTTTTAAAACAAGGATTTTTAACTAACATAAGCCGAATATTCATTTTAAAAATCTCATGTCTTTTCTGAAAATTTCAGTAGAGTTTCCTTTGTAAATACTGGCCCCGAACGGGGTATAACAAGAATAATATATGTATAATGATAAAAGACATCCCCAAGCGGGAGCTAGCTCTTCGTCAATCGACGGTCACAACCACGCAAGCAATATAATATACAATGCCAAAGGGCGAGAATCAAAACTAAAAAAGAAACTCAAAATCATCAAGAAACCGTAATAATACAAGCGCGACTCTAAGGTCGAATAATAACAACTATTCTCTAAGTCTGAATAAATATACAAGTTTGGTCAATGGAATTACTAGATACAACTGATAAAATAAATACAAGGGTGGTCACGATGCGAGTGAACGCACCTACCAAAACAACCATCCAGAAAGGAAGCAGTGTGCCAGAAATGCCGCAATGAAACCTGTACGGCAAAACCTGTAAAGAACTGTGGCACAACGGGGGTGAATTGCCAACTCGTGAATAGAAAACATCGCAGAGTAGAAATCGTATGCATGACATAATCCTAGGTCAATACGATCAGTATATATAAACCTCAATATGAATAAGCCTGAAGCATAATAAAAAGGCAAGGCTAAACATCTAAACATATGTGTAATCCCATGTGCTCGTGTCAGTGCCTCAGGTAGCAAATATCGTAAATATGAGGATGAATGTGGTAAAATGAAAACAGAAGACATCATGAATGAGAAGACAGTTTTCTTAATATAGTGAGATTTTTAAATAAACATTCAAATATCATCAATGAAATCATCAGAAAATCAGTGTCAAGTATCGACACAAAATATATATCATTTCCAATATGTATGCAACATTCATGAAGGTACTCTATCAGGTACTACTAATACATGAAGCAATAAATGGCAATGTGTTTATGCAATGGTCATGAAAGGTACTCTATCAGGTACTACTAATACATGAAGTGATGCATATAAAATAAATGTGGGGTAGGGGATATAACATGCCATCCATGCACCTCGACCATAAAGGCCCCTCACATCGACCATATAGGCCCCTCATATCGACCATATAAGCCCCTCACATCGACCATATAGGCCCCCCATATCGACCATATAGGCCCCTCACATATTGACCATAAAGGCCCCTCACATATATAATGAATAAGTAATTGCATAGATCATCATGATGATATATTAAGTAGGTATATATATATATATATATATATATATATATCAGCGTCCCATACCACTAATATATATATATACTATGGGTATACGTATATATTTCAGCGTCCCATACCACTGATATATATATATATATATATATATATATATACGCAGGGGTAAAACAATCCAGAAAACATCATATGAAACAATATCGCAGTTCGAAATCCATGAATTATAATACATGCAACGTGAAACAATAATATGAGCATGTAACTATGTAAAGGCATATAGGTATACAGGTATGCTATATGTCATATGCACAAAGGAATATGAATCAATAACATATAAGCATGCAATGCAATGCGAGCAGTAGAATAAATGGTAAATGAATAAGAATGCAGCAATAAAGAAATATACATTCCTATATACGAGTCATATAGGGTTTTGGTATTTGAAAGTTACACGAATCGTGGTGTTTTAGAAAATAGGGCTACGGTGTTTTTATGAAAAAGTATATTCTTGAAAATATTCGTAGTATCCCTTAGCCTGTCTTTAAAATACCCATGATTCTTTAGTTTTTGAAATAGGTATGACTCGGGTCTAATCTCACATCAACTAAGCAAACTACAGGTTTAAATAACAAGCTAATCGAAAGGGTATGGAAACCGCCTAAATCTGAGTCGATATATATACATAAATATAATAGTCGGTTATCCCGCCTAAATAGTATCACATACGATACAATATACATCATATAATATTCTCGAGTCATGAGTGCGGATCTATCATCAATAAATAGCTCGTACGTAAATCCGTCGTACGGCATCCCAAATCTGGGTAGGGGTCAATATCACATTCATCTCATCAATTATCTGGTATCCTTATCATCATATCTTATGAACTAGGGTACTGATCTAAGTCTAGTACAAACTGATACCATCGATATATAAATATATATAAGTGTGTGTATGAAATCACACGCCTAAAGGCCCTGTTAAAATCTCATGTCGTATCCCAAATATGAACCATAGCATATCACCGATCTCATGGCACTATGCCCAATATCATCGACTCATCTCCAAATGTCATCCACTATCCTCATCATCCATGTTTAAGTATAGCAAGTAAGCATGTATGTGTTTGTGGGTGTAAACCTGTTCTAGGGTTCGCTACTAGGAAACTATACTAGTTCACTTCTAATAACCTTAATCTAACCATTAACGCAAAACCTATCTTGATAATCATCCACGTAACATAAACACATATATAACCATAAATATAAATAAGCTACACTACGAACTGCGGGGGTGCTATACGCCATCCACCAGACTTCCCCCGTAGATATAATCTACTCACCTGATCTTCGTTGGTCGATGTCGACGTTGCCACCATCATCTTCATCGCTTCGAACACCATGTGAGTACCTACATATCACACGTATCGCATCGCATTAAAACAAAATCAAGACTAAAACGACACACGAAAACCAAAACGATACGCTTAAAAGCTAATAGGTTAGAACCTATGAACTACACTTTCAAAACCATCAAACGACCCTCGATCTCGTCGTACAAACGTCAAGTGATCGAGGTAAAATGCAATACGCAAATCAAGAATTCAAAATACGAGAAATGAAAACACGAATCAAAATAGCAACTCAGGAAAAAGGCTCCAGATTCTACCCTAGGTCAAACCGGACAATTTTGCATATGCCAGGGGTCTAATTTATAGATGTAGGAGCTACAGAACAAGAACGAGCCAAAATGCTCCAGGTCTGGCCATAAATTGCGGCCAGAAGGAATAAATCTGCGGCCATGGTTAGGAGTTAGAGGATAGGGTTTTGGTTGTAGCTTCCTAGGTGCCTGCATATATCACTGTCCATGCAAAATAATTTTCAGAGTCTCGGGGTGATAGCAGATTCCATTTAACCTTCACAGAATCAAAGTTTTTCCGATATCGCCTTTTCTAAATCCGTATTCCGGGTTTCAAGTCTCTGGTTTGGGTCTCCAATCAATCACCACAGGGGTTGTATAGCTTCTAGTAACTCTAATTTCACCTTTGGTTTAAACTAAAACCCTAATCCTCAACTCAAGTTTTCAAACTCCCCAAAACCACACAATATCGGTTACAATTTTAACATGGATGCTAAGGGAAAGGAAATTCTATACTAGTGATGGAAAAATTACCTCATGTTGCACTCAAGAATCCTTAACAGCTCCAAAACTCAACTTTCTTGGTCTAAGGGGTTGCTTGAGAGCTTGTGCACACTTTTTATGAAATGGAGATAGGGTTTTGAGGTATTTTTAATGGTGTTTTGGAGGTTGTAGTGGAGGAAGAAGAGAGGCGGCAGTAGCAGCAGCAGCAAAGAGAGGGAGGGGAGAGGAAATGAGTGATGAAAATGGTGAGATGAGAGGGTGGCAAGTCAAAGGTAACCCCCTCACCTTTCTCTCTCTCACCCATACCTATTACTATAATCATATCCCATTTCTTTTTTTCTTTTGTTTTCTTTTCCCCTCTCTAATAATTCAATAACCATGATATAAAACATGTAGGAAAGCCATAAGAATATGTAACAAGTGAAAAAATGATATGGTGCATGTTTTGCACAATTATGCTAAAAATCCGATTAGTAATTTTTAATCGCGAATAGCACTAAATTAGTGTCAAACTAATCATAATGACTTAAAATTTGCATAATTCACATAAAACACCCTCTTTTAGTAATTTCTAAAATTTTCAAAAAATTTCACCAATTTATCGGTATTTAATTATACCGAAATATTAAAATATTCATTAAAAAAATATTAAATTATAAAATTTCCCAAAAAGAATATTTTATTTTTTTGAAATGTTACACCCTCAGAGTTGCAAGCGGAGTTGGCAAGGATGCTGAGTCCGTGGGGGACTATCACTTGGGATTGTCAGATGGACATGTTTTGGTTTTGCGTGACTGTTATTTTGTACCCAGTGTGACTTGTAATATCATATATGTATCTTTAATGTTTAAAGAAGGTTCTGATTTTGCATTTGTAAGTAATGTTGTAAACATTCACCTTAATCATATTCTGATTGGGTCGGGTACATTAAGCAACAGTATATACGTATTGAACCAACCACAGATTTTCAATGTCCAGAATACACACAAAAGAAAGTCTCCAAAAATAAATCACGCTTTCTTATGGCATTGTAGACTGGGTCACATCAATGAGACAAGGTTGACTAAGTTGCTTAAAGAAGGATATTTGGATCCGTTCGATTATCAATCATATGCAACTTGTCAATCATGTCTCAAACGAAAGATGACAAAGACTCCGTTCACTGGACACGGAGTAAGAGCGAGCGAGCTCTTGGGAATCGTTCACAGCGATGTATGCAGTCCAATGTCTACACATGCGCGAAGTGGTTATTTTTACTTCATTACTTTCACAGATGATTTTTCGAGGTATGGACATGTCTTCTTAATGAAGCATAAATTTGAAGCCTTTGAAAAATTCTAGGAATACAAGAATGAAGTAGAAAAACAGACAGGCAAAAGTATCAAGACACTGAGATCTGATCGAGGTGGTTAATACTTGAGTGCCGAGTTCCTGGATTACTTAAAATAGAATGGAATTCTCTCTCAGCTTACACCTCCATACACTCTGTAAGTCGATGTACAACACCCCACGACTTGCGGGGAGGCGGAAATTTGAAAAACGATCTTGTTCTTTGCTTAAACATCGACTAACCGCATGAATCGAAGCTAAACGATAACTAACAAGAAACATAGAAGTTCTATACTACTATGCTTAGGGATTATACCTAACGAAACATGTCCTTCGTCTTTGCGAACTCCACCTCCTCCTCGGCCTTCTCGAAGTAGTAGACGATCCACCCGAGAGCTTTACTCCAAGCTTAGCCTCTAAACTTGAGGCAACTAACCTTCTTTAGGTGCTAATCAAAGAAGCTAGGTGATATAGAGTAAGGGTTATGGTTTAATTAGTCTAGCCAATCCTTGTACTCAACACATGAGAGGGGAGGATTAGGGTTTGAAGAGGGAGAGCTTGAGGAGAGAGAAGATGAGAATAATAATGAAGTGAGAATAATGAGTTATGATGAAATATATCAAGCATTTCTTTTTATCAAGGAAAGAAAATAAAACAATTTAGCAACCATGCTTGATAATATATAGTGATTCACTCCATGAGTCATTAAGCATTTTTCATGCATTAATGACATGGATGAATCATCCATATGACTCACTAATCACATTCATTGTATATGCCACCTAAACCTCCTTAGTCACAACCTTCTAGAAGCTTCTCGGGCAATTACGAGAACGCCCTCCTTTCCGCAAAAATACGGAAAAACTTTAGACTGTATAAATCCAATAACCGGATACCAGTAACTGGCTTAAACCAAAGCCGACTGGTAAAAACTGTCCGAAAGTCGTACGTGCGTAAACACACGTATGCGTCCGAACCCTTGTCGTAAAACCATACGACCTCTATATCGTTTCGCCCGGAGTAGGGAAACTCTCTGTGTGGGACTCTAGAGACTCGACAACTACGCTGGCAGTGGGTTTAACCACAGACCGCAAGCGGCACTAGCTGTACGTAACGGTCCCCAGGTAGATGTCGATAAGAAGGCCGATGAGGAAACCCATCCGAACTCCTACTGAGTCTGATGTGACAATCTCCATACAGTCCGGTCCGTTCATCCAAGACTATCGCATATCGGGCCTAGGGGGGCGGCAAGCATCAGCCCCCTAATAGCGGAATAAGTCGTGTCAGAGGGAAGCCCATTACACCCTGAGAAACTACTGGAACCTACCAGCAAATCTCGCTTGCCCTGGCCAGGGACTTTGCGTAATGGCTCTCTGACACAGCGCGATATCTACCCCCAATACCGGGAGAGACGAATCCTGTCTAACCACCACTGCCTCCAAGTGCTCGGGACTGCACCCAACTGCTACCTGTTTGCACGACTCCTTTGAGCCGTGGTAGGGTAGCAATCTAAGAACAGTGGGACACACTCGAGGCGAAGTAGCAGTGTCAAGTCTGCGGACTATGCTGTACTCATGTCACCTGGGAAATGTTCACTGACGACTGGTATAAAACCAACCAACAGTTCCCTGTGAGTCCTGTCCGGTGTACCCATAGCCTAACGAGGACCTGCATACTATCTCCAGTACGACGTACTGACGGCTGTGGGACAGACCATTTCACCAACTGGGATGAGAAGCGTACACACCAGTCTACTCCGGAGTATCGATGCTCTGTCTCGATAATCCAACGACTAGGGACCTGAATAAGGATGTGCTTGTAGACTACCCAGCCCCCACTAGTGTGACTGCCATCACAACGCTGGTAGTCAAGCAAGATCCTAAGAGCTCTATCAATACGTATACTCACATATTAAGATAGAAAAACCAAGTAGCATACTACCATGTTTATCAAGACTGTTATATACATGTGAATATCCCAAGCTTCCATTAAGTAATATACAAACTAGTATGATACAATAATGGCCCCTAGGGCATATACACTAACACACTCCACAACATAATGGTGTATCGGAGAGACGGAACTGAACCCTATTGGATATGGTACGTTCCATGATGAGTAACGCTGAGTTGCCGCGATCATTCTGGGGATATACACTAGAATCGGCTGGATATCTCTTGAACTGGGTTCCAACTAAGACAGTGCCTACCACACCATATCAGATATGGAGTGGGAAGAAAACCTATCTTAAACACATTAAGACATAGGGATGTCCAGCTTTTGTTAAAAAGCAGCATGCGGACAAACTCGAGGCACGCTCAGTACAGTGCAAGCTTGTGGGATATCCAAAGAACTCCAAGGGATTTTTCTTCTATTACGTAGAGGAACAAAAGGTTTTTGTTTCTCGTCATGCCTGCTTCTTGGAAAATGAATTTTTGGAAAATCAGATTAGTGGGAGCGCAATAGAACTGGAAGAAATTCCAGAACCACAAGCTATTACAGAAAGCTTAGTAGAACCACAGGGTGTGAAAGAACAGGACATTCCTGCGCCACTCCGCGGGAGTAGTAGGCAGTCTCATCCGCCCGAGAGATACTACGGTTTTCTCATAGACGGGGATAGAGAGGATTGCATCATTGATAATGATGAGCCGACTAGCTTCCAGCAGGCTATTCAGAGAACTGACTCGGTAAAATGGCTGGATGCAATGCGGACCGAAATGGAGTCCATGTACACCAACAAAGTATGGACTTTGGACGTTGCTCCAGAAGGGGTAAAACCCGTAGGCTGCAAATGGATCTTCAAAAGGAAGATTGGTGTAGATGGACAGGTTGAGACTTATAAGGTTAGATTTGTTGCAAAGGGTTTTCGTCAAAGACCTGGTTTGGACTATGATGAAACCTTTTCTCCAGTGGCTTTGCACAAATCTATTCGGATCCTTCTTGCCATCGCTGCCTTCCACGATTATGAAATTTGGCAGATGGACGTAAAAACCGCTTTTCGAAATGGAAATTTAGAGGAGTGTGTCTATATGGACCAGCCAGAGGGTTTCATTCAGAGTGGGAGTAGCGGGAAAGTGTGCAAGTTGCTTAAGTCCATTTATGGACTGAAGCAGGCATCGCAGAGTTGGAACATCTGTTTTGAAGACGGTCAAAGAATTTGGCTTTATCAAAAATCCAGATGAACCATGCATTTATAGTAAGATGGTAGCACGAACTTTCGTATTCCTCATTTTATACGTGGATGACTTTCTCTTGATAGGAAATGACATTCCTATGCTACAATCTGTCAAAGGGTTCTTGTCACATAGGTTCTCCATGAAAGACCTGGGTGATGGCTCTTACATTCTAGGGATCCAGATCCATCGTGATAGGTCCAAGAGGATATTAGGACTTTCACAGTTCAGGTACATCGACACCATACTGAAAAGATTCAGTATGGAAGATTCCAAGCGCGGTAATTTACCGGCTTGTCACGTGATCACCCTCTCCAAAGAGATGTCTCCCGAGACTGATTTGGAAAGGGATCGCATATCTATTATACCCTACACCTCTGCGGTAGGCTCTATAATATATGTGATGTTATGTACCAGACCAGATGTAGCTTATGCAATGAGTGTGGGAAGCCGGTATCAGTCAAACCCTGGGGAGAAGCACTGGAAAGCGGTAAAGAACATTCTGAAGTACCTGAGAAAGACTAATGATATGTTTTTGGTTTACGGCAGAAAAGATCTCCAAATGGAGGCTTTGCTGACTCCAGCTTCCAGAGTGACAAGGATGACTCCAAATCCATGTCGGGTTATGTCTTTACCCTCAATGGAGGGGCAGTGTGTTGGAAGAGTTCCAAACAGGAAACCGTTGCTGACTCAACGATGGAAGCGGAATATATCACAGCATCTGATGCCTCAAAAGAAGCCGTCTGGATGAGGAAGTTCTTGACAGAACTTCAGGTGGTTCCGTCCATTGTTGATCCAATACCTCTGTATTGTGACAACAACGGGGCTATAGCTTTAGCAAAGGAACCCAGGTCCCATCAGAAGTCCAGACACATCTTGAGGCGGTATCACCATATCAGGGAGATCGTGGATCGCCGGGAGATCGAGGTTCGGAGGGTTGCTACAGAAGATAACACTGCAGATCCATTCACGAAGGCCATACCCCAGACTCAGTTCGAGCGGCTGATCGAGATGATAGGTCTTCAATACGCCAGTACATGTCGTTAGTGCAAGTGGGAGATTGTTAGTGTATATGCCCTAGAAGCCATTATTGTATCATACTAGTTTGTATATTACTTAATGGAAACTTGGGATATTCACAGTTGTACATGTTGGAGATAGTGCCCTCAGAGTCAATTATTGGATCGCAGGTACGTGATTGCAATGACTGCGGAGGACCTATACCGGTAGGACAGTCTTACTCGAAATGATAGTATGCTATCTGGTTTGCCTTTATCAGTCGTGTACATGTTCAGGTGACCGATTATATATTACACTTTGATAGAGCCCTTAGGATCTTGCTTTACTGCCAACAGTATGATGGCGATCATATACGTGAGAGTTGGGTAGTTTATATGCATATCCTTAATTATGGTCCCTAGTCGTGGGAGTTTCGAGACAGGGCATCGATACTCCGGAGTAGACTAGTGTATACAGTCGAGACCCCGACGAGGGGCGGTGGCCGGTCTCACAAGCCACTGGTGTCAGTTGGATCACTTAAGATGTATACAGGTGCTCATTGGGTTATGAGTACACCGGACAGGACTCGCCGGGAATCTGCTAGTTAGTACTATACCTATCGTCAGATAGCAGTTCCCTGGTGACATGTGTACAGGTTAGTTCATCGACCTGAGGTCGTCATTTGTCTCGTGTGAGTTCCCACAGTGCTTTGATTTCTACCCTACCACGGCTCAAAGGAGTCGTGCAAACAGGTAGTTTTTGGGTATAGTCCCGAGCCATATGGAGGCACGTGAGCGGATCGGCAGGGGATTCGTCTCTCCCGGTATTGGGGGCGAGATCGTGCTGTGTCTAGGAGAGCCATTACACAAAGCCCACGGCCGTGGCAGGAGATTTACTGGTAGGTACTCCAGTAGTATCTCAGGGTGTTATTGGGCTTCACTCCGACACGACTTATACTGCTATTGGGGGTCTGACGTTACTAGCCCCCTAGGCAGATATGCGATACTCATAGACGAACGGACCGGACTGTATATACATTGTCACTGTTAGGCTCAGTAGGGTTTCTAGATGAGTTCGCTCATCAGCCTCCCTTGAGGTCAGTCCATGGGCAGCCGTTACGCATTGCTAGTGCCGCTGACGGTTTGTGGTTAAACCCACTGCCAGGGTACTGACGAGTCATTAGAGTCCCCCACAGACAGTTTCCCAAGTTTGGGCGAAACGTTGTAGAGGCCGTATGGTTTTATGGCAGGGTTCGGAAAATGCACGTGCGTTTACGCACGTGTTATTTTTCGGGCAGATGATACTGGTCGGCTTTGGTTTAAGCCGGATCCGAGTATTATATTGAGTTGGTATAATATCTTTGTCTCAGTTGCATTCGTATTCGGTCGTAATACAAATGCGGGTATATTTATACAGTTTCAGGGTTGTCCTGAAATTCGTTTCAGGATCACTTTTGGAAGTTGCCAGTTTCCTGTTTTCTATCAGCCGTCTTTTAACATTCGGTTAAAGACGGATTTATCTTTTCTTGGATGAGGGTGAGTCATGCTTCTAGAAGGTTCTAGAAATGGTGACTAGGGTGATGAGGTGGCTAATGACTCATCTTGACATTAATTGTTGCATTAATGACTTGATGAGGTGTATTAGTGACTCATGCTTTAGCATTAATGTTTCTTGTTTACTTAAGGATATTTGTTGTTGATATTTATCCTTGTGGTCACCCTCTTTGCTCCTACCATCACCTCCCTCTTCCTATAAATGGCCGGCCCCCTCCTCCCCTCTCACTTGACTTGAGTTTTCATTTGCAAAAGATTATGATAGATTTTGGGGTGTATGGAATTCACAGCTCATTTCATTCCATCACCCAATTCCCTCGGCAACTTCATTAACCGATCGTCCACGGATTTGGACGAAGTGAGACAAAGTCTTCTACTCATTCTCTACATCATTCTTGGTCGTCTCTTTTAGCAAACTTGACGACCGAGTTGCCTCATGTCAGAGGTGGGAGCCCGTTTAAAGAATCATTGACGTGGTGCCACCTCGACGAGCAGATCGGAGATCGACGAGATCGGAGCAGCCGCAACGGAGCGTGGGATGATGGTTAAAGAACGAAGGACTCGGATTGTTCGGTATAACCTTTCTACACTCTTTACAGTTTGTTAGTTTAGCAATAATGGCAGATCAGTATACGATTGCGCCAGTTAAAAGTTTTTGTTCCGCATTTGGCGTCTGTAGACGGCCGGGGCGCTAGCGTAGACTTACAGTGGTATCAGAGACTAACCATTTTGCTATACTAACTTGTGCTAACGCGTTTAAAACATCGATCGAACCGGAAATCAAAAACTGCAAAAATCCAAGTTCACGGTTTCTGTCGATTTTAAATGATGTCCTAAAATTATTCTACATATCTCAGAAAACTGTGCAGAGTTTTATTAGAACACCGTCCAAATTTGGGATCATTATTCGACAAGACTGCCGCGGAAACGCAGCCAAACCCATGGTTTGGCAGCGGATCCGCGGCCTTTCTGTGTCATCATGCCCCCAAATTTGGTCAGTAGGTTCTTCTCCGGAATTTGTGGTTTTTGGTATATATATTTTGGGCCCAGATTTTTTTACAGTTCACCAGTTGTTCGTGGGGCTCACTTCATGATATTTAGTCGATCAAAATTTAAACATGTTAGTTTGCAGTGCTTACATTATATCTCCGACCGGGAATGTCATTTGATCGGTAAACCGCGTCTGATTGCTATAGTTCTTTTAGACGGGTTTGCGAACGTGACATTCACGTTGATGTTCTGTGTTGTGCTGTGATGTTGCGGATTTGTCGTGGTGGATAGCAGTGTGCAATGGTAGTACAGTTTGAGTTTATTTGTACATTTGATATTGCGGGGCGAGCGTCCAACTTGTGGACTGCCGTCACTGCCTGTTGTATAATATTCTTTTGGGGCACGACCAGGTTGCGGTCGATGTACCTGTTGTACTATTTTTCATTACTGTACTAGGTTTTGCCCCGCGACGAAGTGCACGGATAGCCGGGTTCTGGAGAGGCAACGGGTCCGCATCTCATGGCTTTGAGAGGCAGAGGGGCCCCACTCTAGAATTGGCAAACTATTCGCCGCACTCGTAGGGGGTACTGGTTAACCCAAGGAGGGGTGCCCAAGATTACCGGATTCCGTGAAGTGCTGGGTGGTCCATTCACTATGTTGTAGGGGGCTGCCTCGCTTCAGGTTTTGGCGGGTAACTTGCCGCACCCGTAGGGGTCTAGGTTTCATTGCACAGGCTATCCACACGACAGGGGAACGTCGAGTTTCAGCAGCGGCTCTGTGAAACTCGGGGATCCCAGATTATCTGTATTGTTCTATGATGCTTATTACTTTTCTGTAATGTTGCATATTATCACGCCTGGAGCGATTATTGTATATTGGTTTATATACTATTAGATGTTGTAAATGTTTTACACCAGCGCTAGTCCAGTCCCCGCTCTGTCGTTAGTTAAGTAACCTAACGGGTGATGACGGGACCCAGTGACGAATGCGGATGACATATACGTACATTTTATTTTCGTTCTTTTCTGGTGTGATTGATTGATGGGACTGCGTTGATTCTGATCAATGCAAAGTAAAGCAAACCTGTTTACAGTTGTTGGAACAAATTTAAAAAGTGTTATTGCAAAGACGTTTCCTTTTGTTTTGCATAGCGGTATTCAGTGGAATAGCCTGCACCTCATTCGACGGGGCAAGGGCCGATATCCCTTCACCGGGACTGACCCCTTGGGCAGAAGTTTGCGTCAGGGTAATAACTTCACTATAGTCGATTACAAGTTGCTTTGCATAGCGGTATTCAGTGGAATATCCTGCACCTCATTCCACGAGGAAAGAGCCGAGATCCCTTCATCGGGAGTGACCTCTTTAGCAAAAGGTTTTCGCTACCATATTTTAAAAAACTATCAGGTTCCTTCAGCGATATCAAGTTCACTACGTTAAAGGTTTTTCGCCAAAAACTAGTCGTAGCCCTCCGTCGTTTCTTATGGATGGTCAGTAGTATTCAAGCTATGTTTGTTGGCTTTCGTCAAGGAATAGTGTTTGGTAGCTGCTGGGTATTCATTTGTTGCATAGATAGATGAGTTGGTTTGGGACAGTCGTATTACCTTGTTGGCTTTCGTCAAGGGTATGTACGGGTGGTTCAAATTAACAAGATAATGACGGGCAGAACTTGACATGTGACTTATGATTTGTTGACTTTCGCCAAGGTCATAAGAGCATGGGGCATAAATCATATCGGGAGTTTCTAAAGAAACTGAAACTTGCCAAGTATGCGCATACCTTCTGGAGTATGAGTAACGTGGATGCATTCCATCACGTTATCATGCGATGAGAGTTGGATCCCGATTCCCACTGATGAGTTTGTTTACTCTTCGGGTGATCCCGATTGATTCTTCTTTCTGGTTTGGAGGAGAATTTAACAGGACAGTGGGAGGTTTCCGGATTAGATAAAGTGATAACCATTCTGATCTAGGTTAGAGTGCACGCAAAGTGTTTCTTTTCTCTCTCTCTTTGGCAGCGACCATTGACCGACCCTAGACTATGACTCAGTGAACAAGTTCACCGAACCTTCTTAAAATACTGGCTTTTGGATTGTCTGAGTTGCATAAGTCATTGCCACTCCTTCTTTTACCCTTTGAATTTCTCAGAACACCCGTATTACTACGGATATCCACTTTCATTGGATAGATCCATCGTATGGTTATATACGAACTCGAAGGGACTTCTTCGAGGATGGATCCAGGTTCAGGAGAAATAGAATTGGTTTATTCAGTTGTCTTTTATTATCACCTTCTCTCAGGTTGCGAGGGCTCCTTGGTTTAGGAGAGTACACCTATTATGCTTATTGGATAGTCTTATTCCAAACCATAGGCAGGTGCCGAAAGGTAGGGAATGAAGAAAACCAATTAGCCTAAGTAGGGTGTGCAGAAGGTAATATGTAAAGACAAAATAAAGGGATTAGAAAGAGGGCAAAGTAAATTGCGACTGTTATCATTCACGACCAAACCGCGTACTTCATCGCCACTCCTATTTCACCTTTAAAGGAATAAGGTATTATTCAGTTGTCTTTTATCATCACCTTCTCTCAAGATACAAGTACTCCTTGGTTTAGGAGGGTACACCTATTATGCTTACTGGATAGTCTTCTTCCAAACCATAGGCTGGTGCCGAACGGTAGGGAAGGAAGAAAACCATTTAGCCTAACGATGGTGTACAGAAGGTAATGACTTAAGACAAATAAAGGGATTTGGAGAGATGGCAAAGAGATATACGGTTGAAGTCATGAATTGGATTATGGAAGAGGCATTACTATGAATACCAGGATACCCCTACGAAACATTTTCATGTTTCAGTGCATTGTTAAAGGAAAACTGTTTTCCCGATTAGATACTTACTCCAAGGGTATGTATTTACCAGGTTTCATTCTCATATCTGTATGGTTTTACAGATGATGAGTGGGAGTAAGTTATTGGGAATTAGGTGATCATCCTCATTATATCGGAATTCGTTGTAATTGGTGATATTTGAGGAAATTGCCGGGGTACAGTTTTCAACCTACGACGCACAGGTTTTGAGTTGCTTAAACTCAGCAGACTAATACAGAGTATTGTATGTTGTCCAGTGTCCATCAGGACAAAGGGGTAGGTCCTCGTACTATGTTCTGTTTACTTATAACTTCTCTAGTATTTAGACAAGTGTTTCGTAGAAATACAAGGTCTAAGTTTTGAGAAGTTGTGGGTATAAGAATAAAGTAGAGAACCAGGTATCACAAGTATCGGGATTCTTCAAAGAGATCGAAGATGTAGATTCTTGTGATTGGTATTCAGATGATAGTGATGGTTTTGAGAAACATGTTTCTCTTTCAGGTTACTCATAATTGGATGGATTCCTAAGTTGAGTAATGTTGATTAGCCTTTTTCCATTAAGTTGATATGCACTGGAGACGGCTGCATGATTTGAATATGGTTCCAATTAAATAAGTGCCAAAGTTTCTATATTGGATATAGAATAGTTCGTACCTTAAAAGATGTTAAGGTACGGGGAGTTGTCCAGCTTATGCTTAAAACCAGACTCTGGATAACTCAGGGCACGTTTCTGTAATGGCTGTTTGTGGGTTGACCCTGCCTATGACGATGGTTGATATTCTACCATTTGGAAGATCAATAGTGATATTGTTCTTGACTCGCCACAGTTTTAGTAAAAATGGATTTTTTCAGAAAACAGTAGTGGGAGTATGGTAGAACTGGAAGTGATTCGAGAACCGCGAACGATTACGGAAAATTTAATAGGACCTATATATTCAATCAGGTTTGACATTCCAATAGCCACTCCGCAGAAATGATGGGTAACCTCAGACACCCGGGAGGTACTCCGGTAGCCTCAGGGACGGTGACAGGGAGGTTATTATCTACCCAGACTTGACACTACTGTTGTTCCAGGATTTGAAACCCGGTAGGAGGGTTTTCGTAGTCAGTGGGAGCAGCGGAAGTTTAGTGGGCAAGTAGCTTATGTCTATTTATAGACCTGAGCAGTTATAGCGGAGATAGATCATCTAATTTTGATGTGACAGTCATGGGTTTGACTTCATCAGAATAGGGGATGGATCTGTTAAGAAGGTAGTAGGGTGTGATGTCATAGTATTTGGATGACATACACAGAGTAGGAATTAAAATTCCTATACTACGATCGGTTGTACTGTGGTCGTCACACAGTTGTTTCTCCAGACAGGATATGGATATAATATTTGACATTCAGGTTTCTAGATCTATGATTTTAGATCTGGATTTGGGTAGTTTCCCAATGTGGGTACTTTGACAGTATTCTAATGGTTTTTAGAATAGATGACTCCTAGCATGGTGGTGTACCTGCAGTTGATGGAGTCACCCTCTCTAAAGATGTCTTATAGACTAAAGGGGAGAGGGATGTACATGATCGGCAGATCACTTGCTTAGGCAATTGAGCCAATCGTGAGATGTCAAGTACCACACCAGATGTTGTTTTTGTACTAGATGCAATAAGTTTGTATTAATCCAATCCTGGAGAAACATAAGGAAGAAGTTATAGAACATAAGTACATGTTCTATGGATTTGATGACGGCAGCCTCCTTCGGGGGACAGTTATCATTCCAAGCTTCAAAGGTGACATGGTTGACAGAGTGATTGTCAGAGTTATAGTTTTTCCCTCTGACGAAGAGGGACAGTATTATGGACAGGTGGTCCAAGAGGATACTGTGGGAGGCATGGTGCCGATACTGATTAGGTTCAGTGATCGATACAGTCTAAGAAGTTTGGATTTGGAGTTCATTTATGAACTAGGTCCCATCAGATATCCAGACATATTCTAAGACAGGTATTACTCGATTCGGGAGATGGCTTTCTCCGCGAACTTGAGATTTAGAGAGATATAGAAAGAAACATCTAGGCGGATCCACTCACTGAGGCTATTTCTCGAACACAATAGTTTTACAAACGGGCTTTATGAAACTGATTAGTAGAGGAGTTGGATGTTCGGTTTCACACGGGCTGTGAGTAGTCGACATCGCAATAATTAGCCTTGAGTGCAAGTGGGAGATTGTTGGAGATAGTGCCCTCAGAGTCAATTATTGGATCGCAGGTACGTGATTGCAATGATTGCGGAGGACCTATACCGGTAGGACAGTCTTACTCTAAATGATAGTATGCTATCTGGTTTTCCTTTATCAGTCGTGTACATGTTCAGGTGACTGATTACATGTTACACTTTGATAGAGCCCTTAGGATCTTGCTTTACTGCCAACAGTATGATGGCGATCATATACATGAGAGTTGGGTAGTTTATATGCATATCCTTAATTGTGGTCCCTAGTCGTGGGAGTTTCGAGACAGGGCATCGATACTCCGGAGTAGACTAGTGTATACAGTCGAGACCCCGACGAGGGGCGGTGGCCGGTCTCACAAGCCACTGGCGTCTGTTGGATCACCTAAGATGTATACAGGTACTCATTGGGTTATGAGTACACCGGACATGACTCGCCGGGAATCTGCTAGTTAGTACTATACCTATCGTCAGATAGCAGTTCCCTGGTGACATGTGTACAGGTTAGTTCATCGACCTGAGGTCGTCATTTGTCTCGTGTGAGTTCCCACTGTGCTTTGATTTCTACCCTACCACGGCTCAAAGGAGTCGTGCAAACAGGTAGTTTTTGGGTACAGTCCCGAGCCATATGGAGGCACGTGAGCGGATCGGCAGGGGATTCGTCTCTCCCGGTATTGGGGGCGAGATCGTGCTGTGTCTAGGAGAGCCATTACACAAAGCCCACGGCCGTGGCAGGAGATTTACTGGTAGGTACTCCAGTAGTATCTCAGGGTGTTATTGGGCTTCACTCTGACACGACTTATACTGCTATTGGTGGGCTGACGTTACTAGCCCCCTAGGCAGATATGCGATACTCATAGACGAACGGACCGGACTGTATATACATTGTCACTGTTAGGCTCAGTAGGGTTTCTGGATGAGTTCGCTCATCAGCCTTCCTTGAGGTCAGTCCATGGGCAGCCGTTACGCATTGCTAGTGACGCTGACGGTTTGTGGTTAAACCCACTGCCAGGGTACTGACGAGTCATTAGAGTCCCCCACAGACAGTTTCCCAAGTTCGGGCGAAACGTTGTAGAGGCTGTATGGTTTTATGGCAGGGTTCGGAAAATGCACGTGCGTTTACGCACGTGTTATTTTTCGGGCAGATGATACTGGTCGGCTTTGTTTTAAGCCGGATCTGAGTATTATATTGAGTATGTATAATATCTTTGTCTCAGTTGCATTTTTATTCGGTCGTAATACAAATGCGGGTATATTTATACAGCTTCGGGGTTGTCCTGAAATTCGTTTCAGGATCACTTTTGGAAGTTGCCAGTTTCCTGTTTTCTATCAGCCGTCTTTTAACATTCGGTTAAAGACGGATTTATCTTTTCTTGGATGAGGGTGAGTCATGCTTCTAGAAGGTTCTAGAAATGGTGACTAGGGTGATGAGGTGGCTAATGACTCATCTTGACATTAATTGTTGCATTAATGACTTGATGAGGTGTATTAGTGACTCATGCTTTAGCATTAATGTTTCTTGTTTACTTAAGGATATTTGTTGTTGATATTTATCCTTGTGGTCACCCTCTTTGCTCCTACCATCACCTCTCTCTTCCTATAAATGGCCGGCCCCCTCCTCCCCTCTCACTTGACTTGAGTTTTCATTTGCAAAAGATTATGATAGATTTTGGGGTGTATGGAATTCACAGCTCATTTCATTCCATCACCCGATTCCCTCGGCAACTTCATTAACCGATCGTCCACGGATTTGGACGAAGTGAGACAAAGTCTTCTACTCATTCTCTACATCATTCTTGGTCGTCTCTTTTAGCAAACTTGACGACCGAGTTGCCTCAAGTCAGAGGCGGGAGCCCGTTTAAAGAATCATTGACGTGGTGCCACCTCGACGAGCAGATCGGAGATCGACGAGATCGGAGCAGCCGCAACGGAGCGTGGGATGATGGTTAAAGAACGAAGGACTCGGATCGTTCGGTATAACCTTTCTACACTCTTTACAGTTTGTTAGTTTAGCAATAATGGCAGATCCGGGTTAAAGTATACGATAGCGCCAGTTAAAAGTTTTTGTTCCGCATTTGGCGTCTGTAGACGGCCGGGGCGCTAGCGTAGACTTACAGTACAGACAATCTTGCTCAAAATGGTAGTATGCTACTTGGTTTGTTTCTACTTTAATGTGTGCATGTGTTTCTTTTAGCATATCGCCTATACACATTAGTGGAGCCCTTAGGATCTTTGCTTGATTACCAGCGTTGTGATGGCAGTCACACTAGTGGGGGCTGGGTAATCCACAAGCACATCCTTATACAGGTCCCTAGTCGTAGGATTATCGAGACGGGGCATCGATACTCCAGAGTAGACTAGCGTATGTGCTTCTCATCCCAGCAGGGGAGATGGTCTATCCCACAGCCATTAGTACGTCGTACTTGAGATAGTATGCGGGTGCTCGTTAGGTTATGAGTACACTGGACAGGACTCATCGGGAATTGTTGGTTGGTACTATACCTATCGTCAGTTATCAGTTCCCAGGTGACATGAGTATAGCTTAGTCAGTTGACTTGACATTGTCACTTCGCCTCGAGTGTGTTCCCACTGTTCTTAGATTTCTACCCTACCACGGCTCAAATGAGTCGTGCAAACTAGTAGTAGTTGGGTGCAGTCCTGAAGCACTTGGAGGCAGTGACGGTTAGACAGGATTCGTCTCTTCCGGTATTGGGGGTTGATATCGCGCTGTGTCTAGGAGAGCCACTACACAAAGTCCCTGGCCAGGGCAAGCAAGATATACTGGTAGCGTTTCCAGTGTTATCTCAGGGTGTTCTGGGCTACACTCCGACACGACTTGTACCTCTATTAGGGGACTGACGTTTACCTCCCCCCTAGGCCCGCCATGCGATACTCTTAGACGAACAGACCGGACTGTACGGAGATTGTCACATTCAGGCTCAGTAGGAGTTCGGATGGGTTCACCTCATCAGTCTTCTTATCGGCATCTACCTGGGGACCGTTACGTACATCTAGTACCGCTTGAGGCCTATGGTTAAACCCACTGCCAGCGTAGTGTCGAGTCTTTAGAGTCCCACACAGAGGGTTATTCGCCTTTGGGCAAAACAGAGTAGAGGTCGCATGGTTTTGCGACGGGGTTCGTTCACATCCGCGCACTTGTGCACGTTTGGTGTCCGGGTAGTTATTACAAGCGGGCTTTGGTTTAAGCCAGATCCCAGTATTTGTTTTGGGATTAGTTTTGTCTCATTGTATTCGTGTTCCTCGAAACACGGATGCGGGTGTGTATGCACAGTTGACAGAGGCAGAGGAATCTCATTAGGGTTTTTGACAGTTGACTTTTTCTTAACCCTAATGAGAATGAGAAATATGATTAATGATATTAATTAAGGATAATTGTGCCATGGTTAGGTTGACCATTTGACTTTTGTTGACCTTTTGACTTTGGTTGACCGGTTGACTTTTGTTGACCTTTTGACCATCATCATTTCACTTGCATGATACTTCTTGTTTCTTGCAAAATGCATTTATTGTGAAATAATAATGGTCATTCTAAACTAACCATCACAATTATCTTTATTATTATTATTATTTCATATTATCTCATATGTGAGCATGGTTGTATAATTCTATTCCTATTCTCTCTTGCTCTTTCTCTCTCATGTTTTTGCACTCTTCCTCTTCCTCTCAAAGCTCTCATCTCTCATGTGTTGAGAACCATGAGCTTGTGAGATAAAACCATCAAGACTTCACTCTACTCATTCTAGGGTTCTAGGTTTAGCAAGCCAAGCACTCTTGTTACCTCTTGGTTGAGGTAGGAGCTCAAGGTAGAGGCCTTCAGGTGGATCATTCTTCGGCAAAGACAAGACGACGAGGAGGAGCCGTCTACACCACTCCAAGGAGCAAGTAAGAAGGAGGACCACAACAAGAAGGGAAGGAGTTCAAGACCAAGGTATAACCTTCTAACCGAGTAGCTAAAACTTGTAGTTAGTTTGTTAGTTTTTGTTTAGCAAAGATCCTCTAGTTCTAGTCCATGTTACCTTGTATTAAAAAACCGTTTTTTACCTATTCCGCCTCCCTGTAAGCACTGGGGTGGGTAACGTGGACTTACAATTCCCCGAAAGTTCAACACCTCAGCACGGTCTAATAATATCTAGTACATGCCACAATACCTATGGACCAACCGTAGAAAGGAAAACCCAAGCCTCACTGATGGCATCGCTGAACTGCCGCAAACCCTAAGGTTCAGAAGCGGTTCCATGGTCATTATGTCGAGTTAGGGTTTCATTCTTCTAGAGGGTCCACAGAATTACTTACATGTTCCTTCGAATACTTTAAACTTGGAAAAATGGGTTCCTGACATTCGTTCGAACTTTTTAACTTCTCCTAGAAGACATGCGAAAGCCCTTCGTCCGCATGCTAAAAAACGTCTCAATCCTCCAGGAAAGACGATACATCAACGGTCATCTCTGGATCGGTCTACTCTAGATCTGAGTAAGACTCTCCACAGTGGAAATCTTCAACTCAGCTGGGCCTACGTCGGCGCATCAATCTGAAGAATCACCTTCGTCTCTCAGCTCGGGATAGACTAGCTATCAACTGTCGCATCTCTGCCTGGAAGCTCCAGCGATCTCAGCTCGTAAGCCCTGGAAGCGACATCCCATCATCTCAGCAACAGCTGGGTCATCTGTCTGCACGTTAGGCGACATCAAAATCTCTGAGGTGTGATGTACATCAACAGTCCCCTCGCAACTGGCACCTCTAACAATGGCCCGATCATCCGGTGTAAAACTAAACACTCGCTTCCACAAGAGGTCACAACATAACACTACATCGAGATGTTCCCATGTCACCAGAAAACACAATGGTCAGCCATCGTACAGGACGAGCTCGCCCTGAGCGCAACACTAGCAGCAGCTAAATCTATGCTCACACCATGGTGACAGGAACCTCAAGTATGTGTCACGACCCAAAGTTTGGCCCGTGACCGGCACTTAACCACGTAACGTCTACAGGCGTAACGCGACTAAGTGAACCGAAAACCCAGAAAACAAACCAGTAAAAGTATAGAGTGTTTTAAGTTTTTAAAATAGAAGCATTTAGAAGTGATAAGAAATCTTTAGTAAACAATCACCAAGATAGCAATATACAACGCCGTAGCGAAGATCAAGAGTAAAAAGTGGGAACATCACAGATAGAATAAACTGCATAAGTAAGTCGGCTCACAACGAGCTCGACACCAGAATACAAATAATATACATCATCGTCCTCACACTGTCTCTAAGTCAATACATAAGTGGTAGATGGAGAGTACTAGATACAACAATGTACATAACTGAAAGATAAACAGATACAGCACAAAACCCACCTATCAGCAAAAGAGCTAGTACGCCAACTGTAGGGGTATCTGTGTCAAAAGATGCAAGAACGCAGCCTGCCGCGACTACTCCGAAGGGCAACCTGCAAACACTGTGGCACAACGGGGGTGAGTTGCTAACTCGTGAATAGAGATAACATATAAAGGTAATCGCGAGCATGCACGTACTGCGCTACTCTATCATATGCCAACGGATGATATCAATGCATGGTAAGCAGTATGTGCAATAATCATGCAAGTGCTCTATCAGGTAATATAACTACAGGATGAGATATAATAATGAAAGCTGAGCATGGGAAATATAACATCTACATGGAATGTCAACGTGGAATATATACTCGGTGTCCATCAATGCACCCAGATACCCCAAATAACTCAAGCGCCGGCACTCTTATCAGCCCTCCAATCCTGTACATCTCTGGGAATCACGAGTGCCCAACATCGGCACCCAAATATCACAAATACTCGTGTCCAGCATCGACACACAAATCCTCATCCATCAGGCCCCGTCAGTCCGGGTCAGCCCACGGGCTCCGTCTGCGGTATCGGCCCTCGGCCCCAGCGGTACAGATCATCCCGCATCCATCTATCAACTCTGATCAGTATCCTCCGGATTACTGCTTGGTCCAACCAATCACCGGTAGGTAGTAGTCCCTCTGCCAGGCTCACCGTCTACTACACAGCAAAACCGTTCTCGCCCCGGGGTACCATACCGGGTCCACCATGTACCCGTAATCGGCCTTATCCAGCTCCTCGATTTGGGTTCACATATATCACTCTAGCACCGAGGAAACACATGGTGGACGCACCGAAATATCATATCAAGGGAACCGGGTTTTTAAATGATTACATATTTGAAATAGCCACGGTTCCCAAATCCAGAAATCACATGTAATCCAAACCAATATGCAAGTCAATGATCCGATGTGATATGTGCATCAAGTATGAATATCATGTCAAGTCACATAAAGATGAGCTACAACATAATGATCCGATGTGATATATGCATCAAGTATGAATATCATGTCAAGTCACATAAAGATGAGCTACAACATAATGATCCGTTATGATATATGCATCAAGTATGAATATCATGTCAAGTCACATAAAGATGAGCTACAACATAATGATCCGATGAAAATTCTACAGTGTGGGTGTCATGGAAATTACTAACGGTGTGTGTAACATGCAGGATAGTGCTCGTGCAACATGAACCGTTAGTAAGGGTGCGGTGTTCTATCAATTCTAGTTTATATACATACATCAGGGAAGGTGGTATGCACTAAATAGTAGCCATGAACAGTCAATGTATGGAAATGTAGCTATAAGATCCTATCAGCCCTGACGTAGAACGCCATGCGGGCGATATCCCCGTAGATGTTAAATCTACTCACCGTAGTCTCCCGCTAGGTATAGCCGACGACTCGTTCCCCTCCTTCGTGGCGCCCGTCGCACTCGCCTGCGAATCCTAGAATTTCACAATATATCACTCATAAGCTCAAAACCGTACAAACACGACATTTAAAGTCAACTAGAAACCCGTGTCGCAAACCAAGCGTGCGTGTGCGCGATACGCTAAAACGTGTGATTACGCGCCTGAAGCCACTCCGACGCGTCGCGATACGCAGAAACCCCAAACCCACACACACGTATCACACGTGTCGCGAAAGATTAAAAATACGGAAAATAGGGTATTCTACTCCAGATTTTGATACAGAATAGATATTATAAAAATATATATACCAAAATACTCTACATAGAAGCATACTCCAGTGGACCAAACCCCAACCCCCATCTCACCCATCTGGCCGCAAATTACGGCCAGAATGATTATTCCGGCGGCCTCCCTTGGGAATTGGGCTCCCAGGTTTGGTGTGTGTACTCTATATCCCCTATACATGCTACAGTAAATCCAATTTCATTCTAAAACAACCCGGGTAGCAGCAGATCCAACCGAGTCCTATTTCTAGTTAAAAACCACACTTTTACACTAAAATGAAACTTTAGGGTATTTTTATGAAACCTGAAGCAAAACCCCAGTTTAAAACCATCCTAACAACTATTCACCAAGCTAATCAAGCCATAAATATGCTAATTTTAACATATTATCACTAAATCCCTTCAATAGCACAAAACAATGCACAAAAAGTGATATTTAGCTAGAATTACTACAAGTTATGAAAAGAAGTGTTAAATATGCGCTATATACCTTCAAAGGATCCTAGTGAAGCTAAAACTCCAGCCCTTTCCCTCACCTGCACAGATTGGCCACCAAAAACCCAAAAGAACCCTTTTTTCTAAGCTTTAGAGTGAAGGAGGTGAGGGGTTTTGTGTAGGGTTTTGTTTGGCTTCAAGGGAAATGAAGAGATGAAGAAAATATGGTGTTGTTGCTGCTGGAATTCTGCTGGAGCTCAGAAGTGAGGAAGAGAAAAGGGGAGAGAGAAAAAAGGTCACAAAAAGTTAATTTCTACCTAACCACCATTCCTCATTTTTCTATTGCTAAAAGAAATTTAAAAAGGGTTTTGTTTTGATTAAAAATGGTGGGGAATTAACAAGGAAACATGCAAGGAAAGAATGGCTAACACTTTAACCTAGGTTACAACATGGCTAAGTGTGCATGTGTACACTACAAAATGGAAAATTTTCCAATTATGGTAACCCGACTAAAAATAACTAATAAACCCAAGTACACATATAAAATAACACGCACAAATTGCTAATTAACACGAAAAACATTCTAACGAAATTTCAAAGTGTTACAATCTACCCCCCTTAAAGAAATTCGGTCCCCGAATTTAAAAATCTAACTACACGCACCCTAAAAAAGATGGGGATACCTCTTCCTCATCTCTCTCTCGGTCTCCCAAGTGACCTCCTCTCTGCTCGGACCATGCCAAAGAACCTTGACGGACGGTATGTCCTTCGATCTCAATTTCTTCACTTGTCGATCCAAAATGATCACCGGCTGCTCTGCATAGGGAAGGTCACGCTCAAGCTGGATCGTCGGGTGATGAATCGCATGCGAAGGATCATGAAGATATCTGCGGAGCATCAAAACATGAAATACAGGGTGCACGTCTGGAAAAATGGGCGGAAGGGCCAACCGATACGCAACTGCACCAACACGCTCGAGGATCACGAAGGGGCCCACAAATCTGGGGCTAAGCTTACCCATCTTCCCAAATCTCATCATACCTTTCATTGGGGAGACCCTCAAGAAAACATGATCACCAACAGAAAACTCAAGTCTGTGCCGATGACGGTCCGCATAAGATCTCTGCCTACTCTAGGCTGCTCTCATCCTATCGCGAATCAACTGGATCTCCGCGGTCGTCTCATCCACAATCTGCGGCCCTAAGATACTGCCCTCACTGAGCTCTGTCAAACAAGCGGGCAATCTGCATCTCCTCCCATAAAGAGCCTCAAACGGTGCCATCTGAATGGTCTCCTGGTAGCTGTTGTTGTAGGAGAACTCTACTAAGGGTAAATGATGGTCCCAGCTACCTCCGAAGTCTAATACACACGCTCTGAGCATGTCCTCGAGAGTCTGAATAGTCCGCTCTGACTGTCCGTCGGTCTGCGGAGGAAATGATGTGCTGAAACTCAAGCGAGTGCCCAAAGCCTCCTGAAGTCTCTGCCATAGCCGGCTGGTAAACTGGGTGCCTCTGTCGGACACGATACATGTCGGAACTCCATGTAGTCGTACGATCTCGTCGATGTATATCTGAGCATACTGAGCAAATACGAAAGTCTTCTTCACCGGTAGGAAGTGATCCGCTTTCATCAAATGATTCACGATCACCCAGATGGAGTCATACCCTCGACTAGTCCTGGGTAGACCTACAATGAAGTCTATAGAAATCTGCTCCCATTTCCTTTCCGGAATGGGTAACGGCTGTAGTTCTCTCGCGGCCTCTGGTGCTCAGCCTTGACTTGCTGACAAGTCAGGCATCTCGACACAAGATCTACGATGTCTCTCTTCATTCCATCCCACCAGTAAACACCTCTCATATCATGGTATATCTTGGTGGAACCGGGATGAACACAATATACCGATCGATGTGCCTCCTCAAGAATCTCACGCCGCAATCCCTCAGCATCTGGTACGCCCAGTCTAGCCCCAACAGTAGTATCCTCTGATCATCGATCGCGAACTCGGGAAATCTGCCCTGTCCAATCTGTGCCCTGATCTCTGAACATCGGTCGTCACTATGCAGTGTCTCATGTATACGGTCGAGCAACTGTGGGCGTGCACGAACATGCGCAATCTGTCCTCCGATCGGCGTAAACTCGAACTGTACCCGGCTGTCGCATAAGATCTGCCAATCTGCCGACGACTGCCTCTGTACTGCGCTTAAATAAGATAGACTACTCCCGGGTCTCCTGCTCAAAGCATCCGCCACTACATTAGCCCTGCCCGGGTGATACAAGATCTCACAATCGTAGTCCTTCACTAACTCCATCCATCAGCTCTGTCTAAGGTTCAGGTCTCGCTGCTGGAATATATACTTTAAGCTCTTGTGATCAGTGAATATCTGGCACGACTCGCCATATAGGTAATGTCGCCAGATCTTAAATGCAAAGACCAATGCAGCCATCTCCAAATCGTGTGTGGGGTAATTCTGTCCATGTTCTTTAATTGCCACGAAGCATACGCGATCACCCTGTCATGCTGCAGTAATATGCACCCTAGCCCCACTCGTGAAGCATCACAATAGACCAGAAATCCGCCTAATCCTGAAAGCAATGATAGCACTGGTGTCGTAGTTAGTAGATCCCGTAGCTGCTGAAAATTGTGCTCACACTCCTCCGTCTAATCGAAATGAACTCCCTTCTGGATCAACCTGGTCAAAGGTATAGCAATACGGGAGAAGTCCTGCACGAATCGCCTGTAGTAGCCTGCCAGCCCTAGAAAGCTGCAAACCTCCGTCACTGACGTGGGTCTAGGCCAACTCCGAACGGCTTAAATCTTCCTCGGGTCTACACATATACCATCTTGTGTAATCACGTTCCCCAAGAAGTCTACGCTGTCCAGCCATAAAGCACACATGGAGAATTTGGCGAAAATCTGATGCTCCCTCAAGGTCTACAGTGTAATCCGCAGGTGCTGCTCGTTCTCCTCTCTACTCTGAGAATACACCAAGATATCGTTAATGAATACTATGATGAACAGATCAAGATACGGCCGGCAAATACGATTCATCAAGTCCATGAATGCTGCTGGAGCGTTGGTGAGTCCGAACGACATCATCAAAAACTCATAATGGTCATAACGCGTGCGGAAAGCTGTCCTAGGAATGTCCTCCCGTCGAACCTGAAGCCGATGGTAGCCTGATCGCAAATCGATCTTCGAAAAATATCCTGCACCCTGGAGCTGGTCGAACAAATCGTCGATGCGTGGCAAAGGATACCTGCTGCGCACTGTCACCATGTTCAGCTGGCGGCAGTCGATACACAAACGCATACTGTCGTCTTTCTTCTTGACAAACAGGACTGGAGCACCCCAAGGAGAAACACTGGGTCGAACAAGTCCCTTATCCAGCAAATCTTGCAACTGACCCTTCAATTCTCTAAGTTCCGCCGGGGCCATCCGATAAGGCGGTACAGAAATAGGCCCCGCGCCAGGAACCAAATCAATACAGAAAGAAATGTCACGCTCGGGCGGTAGCCCAGGAAGCTCGTCAGGGAACACATCAGGGAACTCGCTAACAACCGGAACCTGATCCAATGGAACCACTATAGCTCTAGTATCACAAACATATGCGAGAAATCCCTGACATCCCTTCCTCAAAAGCTGTCCCGCGTGAAAAGAAGAAATCACACTGTGAGGGGTGGCACCACGGTCCCCCAACACAACAAAAACCGACTCGCCGGGAAAACAAAATCTAATTGTCTTCTCGCGGCAGTCAACAGAAGCATAGAACGTGGATAACCAATCCATGCCCAAAAGAACGTCGAAGTCTAACATCTCAAGAAGGATCAAATCGACCGGCAACTCTCTCTCGCCAATACGGACGGTACAGGATCGGAACACATGACTAGCGACAAACGACTCTCCCACGGGAGTAGTCACAACTAGCGGCTGATCAAGCAAACCGGACTCTCTACCCAAACTCAGCACAAAGTGTGTGGATACATACGAGTATGTGGAAACATACGAGCACAAGGATCCGGATCAGACAATACATGTGCAACAAAGGACATACTGAAAGAGTACCTGAAAGCTCTGCGTTGGACGCCCTCGCATCCCGATGAGTCAAAGCGAAAACTTGTGCCTGTCCTTCATCTGCGACTGACCGAACTCCTCCTCTACTAACCGGACCCCTCTGCGCGAACCCTCCGCGTCCACGACGTCTCAGAATACGACCCTGGCGTGGTGTGAAGGAACACTTCCTGATGAGGTTTTGAAGGCTCCCACATCGTAAACATCTACGCGCTGGCTGCCGTCCTCCCTGGGGATGAGAGCCAAACAAATGTCCTCGTCCTAAGCCTCTGCTCTGGGCTGGTAAACAAGTACGATTCCTCAACTGTTCTAGAACTCTCACGGTCTTCGGAAGACGTGTCCCCTAAACTGGGGCTGCCTCCACCGGTGCTATGTAGGGGACGGAATACTGCATAATGATCGCAAGGAACAACTGGGTAACAGGGGTGACAACCACCTGTCGCTGCGCTTGAACGACCTCCACCAACGAGCTCATTGCCTGGCGCAAGCCCTGCATCTCTACCACTAGTCTAGCGATCTGAGCTGTCGTAGGGAGAACAATCTGTCCTGGTACAACAGGAGTACTACTCGGATCAGTCCTCGTCTCAGATGAATCAACTCGAACCTCGGCTCTCACGGTCGCTCTTTGCACCCTCGTAGTCCTTGGCGGCATAATGGCTGAAAAGAAGGTAGGATTCGATGAGGATACAGAAATCGAATCGCAAGGATGTATACAATCATGAGGGAATTTCAATCAATAAGTCCTAAGGTCACTTAGGCGGAGTACCGTGTCGTGAGTATGCCGCGGAACATACGCACGCTACGCCACTCTGCTGCAGCTACCTACTCCATCATACCAAGGTCATCCTACACTCCGAAGGTAAAACCTACGCTCTGATACCAACTTTGTCACGACCCAAAGTTTGGCCCGTGAACGGCACTTAACCACGTAACGTCTACAGGCGTAACGCGACTAAGTGAACCGAAAACCCATAAAACAAACCAGTAAAAGTATAGAGTGTTTTAAGTTTTTAAAATGGAAGCATTTAGAAGTGATAAGAAATCTTTAGTAAACAATCACCAAGATAGCAATATACGACGCCGTAGCGCAGATCAAGAGTAAAAAGTGGAAACATCACAGATAGAATAAACTGCATAAGTAAGTCGGCTCACAACGAGCTCGACACCAGAATACAAATAATATACATCATCGTCCTCACACTGTCTCTAAGTCAATACATAAGTGGTAGATGGAGAGTACTAGATACAACAATATACATAACTGAAAGATAAACAGATACCGCACAAAACCCACCTATCAGCAAAAGAGCTAGTACGCCAACTGTAGGGGTATCTGTGTCAAAAGATGCAAGAACGCAGCCTGCCGCGACTACTCCGAAAGGCAACCTGCAAACACTGTGGCACAACGGGGGTGAGTTGCCAACTCGTGAATAGAGATAACATATAAAGGGAATCGCGAGCATGCACATACTGCGCTACTCTATCATATGCCAACAGATGATGCGTGGTAAGCAGTATGTGCAATAATCATGCAAGTACTCTATCAGGTAATATAACTACAGGATGATATACAATAATGAATGCTGAGCATGGGAAATATAACATCTACACGGAATGTCAACGTGGAATATATACTCAGTGTCCATCAATGCACCCAGATCCCCCAAATAACTCAAGCGCCGGCACTCTCATCAGCCTTCCAATCCTGTACATCTCTGGGAATCACGAGTGCCCAACATCGGCACCAAAATATCACAAATACTCGTGTCCAGCATCGACACGCAAATCCTCATCCATCGGGCCCCGTCAGTCCGGGTCAGCCCACGGGCTCCGTCTGCGGTATCGGCCCTCGGCCCCGGCAGTACGGATCATCCCGCATCCATCTATCGACTCTGATCAGTACCTTCAGGATAACTGCCAGGTCCAACCAATCACCGGTAGGTAGTAGTCCCTCTGCCAGGCTCACCGTCTACTACACAGCGAAACCGTTCTCGCCCCGGGGTACCATACCGTGTCCACCATGTACCCGTAATCGGCCTCATCCAGCTCCTCGATTCGGGTTCACATATATCACTCTAGCACCGAGGAAACACATGGTGGACGCACCGAAATATCATATTAAGGGAACCGGGTTTTTAAATGATTGCATATTTGAAATAGCCACGGTTCCCAAATCCAGAAATCACATGTAATCCAAACCAATATGCAAGTCAATGATCCGATGTGATATGTGCATCAAGTATGAATATCATGTCAAGTCACATAAAGATGAGCTACAACATAATGATCCGATGTGTTATTTGCATCAAGTATGAATATCATGTCAAGTCACATAAAGATGAGCTACAACATAATGATCCGATGTGATATATGCATCAAGTAAGAATATCATGTCAAGTCACATAAACATGAGCTACAACATAATGATCCGATATAATATATGCATCAAGTATGAATATCATGTCAAGTCACATAAAGATGAGCTACAACATAATGATCCGAAGGAAATTCTACAGTGTGAGTGTCATGGCAATTACTCACGGTGTGTGTGTAACATGCAGGATAGTGCTCGTGCAACATGAACCGTTAGTAAGGGTGCGGTGTTCTATCAATTCTAGTTTATATACATACATCAGGGAAGGTGGTATGCACTAAATAGTAGCCATGAACAGTCAATGTATGGAAATATAGCTATAAGATCCTATCGGCCCTGACGTAGAACGCCATGCGGGCGATATCCCCGTAGATGTTAAATCTACTCACCATAGTCTCCCGCTAGGTATATCCGACGACTTGTTCCCCTCCTTCGCGGCGCCCGTCGCACTCGCCTGCGAATCCTAGAATTTAACAATATATCACTCATAAGCTCAAAACCATACAAACACGACATTTAAAGTCAACTAGACACCCGTGTCGCAAATCAAGCGCGCGTGCGCGCGATACGCTAAAACGTGTGATTACGCGCCTGAAGCCACTCCGACGCGTCGCGATACGCAGAATCCCAAACCCACACACACGTTTCACACATGTCGCGAAAGATTAAAAATACGGGAAATAGGGTATTCTACTCTAGATTTTGATACAGAACAGATATTATAAAAATATATATACCAAAATACTCCACATAGCAGCAGACTCTAGTGGACCAAACCCCAACCCCTATCTCACCCATCTGGCCGCAAATTGCGGCCATAATGATTATTCCGGTGGCCTCCATTGGGAATTGGGCTCCCAGGTTTGGTGTGTGTACTCTATATCCCCTATACATGCTACAGTAAATCCAATTTCATTCTGAAACAACCCGGGTAGCAGCAGATCCAACAGAGCCCTATTTCTAGTTAAAAACCACACTTTAACACTAAAATGAAACTTTAGGGAATATGAAACCTGAAGCAAAAACCCAGTTTAAAACCATCCTAACAACTCATCACCAAGCTAATCAAGCCATAAAAATGCTAATTTTAACATATTATCACTAAATCCCTTCAATAGCACAAAACAATGCACAAAAAGTGATATTTAGCTAGAATTACTACAAGTTATGAAAAGGAGTGTTAAATATGAGCTATATACCTTCAAAGGTTCTTAGTGAAGCTAAAACTCCAGCCCTTGCCCTCACTTGCACAGATTGGCCACCAAAAACCCAAATGAACCCTTTTTTCTAAGCTTTAGAGTGAAGGAGGTGAGGGATTTTGTGTAGGGTTTTGTTTGGCTTCAAGGGAAATGAAGAGATGAAGAAAATATGGTGTTGTTGCTGCTGGAATTCTCATGGAGCTCAGAAGAGAGGAAGAGAAAAGGAGAGAGAGAGAAAAGGTCACAAAAAGTCAATTTCTACCTAACCACCATTCCTCATTTTTCTATTGCTAAAAGAATTTTAAAAAGGGTTTTGTTTTGATTAAAAATGGTGGGGAATTAACAAGGAAAGAATGGCTAACACTTTAACCTAGGTTACAACATGGCTAAGTGTGCAAGTGTACACTACAAAATGGAAAATTTTCCAATTAGGGTAACCCGACTAAAAATAACAAATAAACCCAAGTACACATATAAAATAACACGCACAAATTGCTAATTAACACGAAAAACATTCTATCGAAATTTCAAAGTGTTACAGTATGTATAGCTGAAAGCAGATCAAGGGCATGAAAGGAAATGACAGATCCAGAATGGATACATGATCATAAGAAGGAACATCATCAATGAGAGTATGATCATGAAAACAAATAGAATCAAGGATCTCAAATGGATGTATAATCTTGGGTACGAAGAGAATCACAGAACTCAAAATATGTACATCCTAAGGTTTCTTAAGTGGGGTATCGTATCGTAAATATGTCGCGGAACATACGTACGGTACGTCACTCTACCCAAGCTACCTACTACATCAATCAGGGTCAGCCTATGAAACGAAAGTTCGGGTCTAATACCCCCCGTTCAAGTCTAACTTTCGTAAGGTCAAGCCTAGGTTCCGAAATAAATACCCGTCCTAGACTCCGCATAGTCAAACATAGACTCGAACCAAGGTTAAACCTAGCGCTCTAATACCAACTTTATCACGACCCGAAATATTAGCTCGTGACCAGCACTTAAATCATGCAACGTCTAAAGGCGTAACGTAATTCAAGTAAGCTAAAACCCAGAAATCTAAACCTTTTTTAGAAAATAAAAGAGGTGATGTTTTGAAATAAAGGTATAATGAAATCAAGTTTTCTTAAATGCATAGAAAAGGCACATGAATAATTCAAGTGAAATTTACTAATTTGAAAACATTTTTCGTCTTTTAAAAATTTGGACAGCACCTCCTTTGTATTTTTTTGATCCAAAACCACAATACTTGAAAATATAAAGGCATCCCCAAGCGGGAGCTAGCTCTTTGCAAAATGACAGATCCACAACCACGCAAAGCATAAATATAAGTATACGACGCCCAACGGCAAAGATCACCACAAAAGATAAAGTAAAGCAAGAAATCCCTAAAAGTGAACATAAAACCCATCGCTCCATTCTCGCAACTACAAGTCTTGCTATGTTTCATTACTTATACAAATACTAGTTTGATTTGATGGAGTTGAATAGATACAATATGAATATAAATACAAGAGGGAGCATGATACAAATGTCCCAACTTTGTCACGACCCGAAATATTAGCTCGTGACCAGCACTTAAATCACGCAACGTCTAAAAACGTAACGTAATTCAAGTAAGCTGAAACCCAGAAATCTAAACCTTTTTAAGAAAATAAAAGAGGTGAAGTTTTGAAATAAAGGTATAATAAAATCAAGTTTTCTTAAATGCACAGAAAAGGCATATGAATAATGCAAGTGAAATTTACTAGTTTGAAAACATGTTTCATCTTTTAAAAATTTGGGCAGCACCTCCTTTGTATTTTTTTTGATCCAAAACCACAATACATGAAAATATAAAGGCATCCCCAAGCGGGAGCTAGCTCTTCACCAAACGGCGGATCCACAACCACGCAAAAAAATAAATATAAGTATACGACGCCCAACGGCGAAGATCACTACAAAAGATAAAGTAAAGCAAGACATCAACCCCAAAAGTGAACATAAAATCCATCGCTCCAGTCTCGCAACTACAAGTCTTGCTAAGTCTCATTACTTATAGAAATACTAGTTTGATTTGATGGAGTTGACTAGATACAATATGAAATATAAATACAAGAGGGGGCACGATACAAATGTCCCACCTACCAAAGCAAAACACCCGAATGCAACTGTGTGCCAGCGATGCCGCTACTGATCCATGCGGTCAACCTGCAAGAACTGTGGCACAACGGGGGTGAGTTGCCAACTCGTGAGTAGAAAAACATCAACAAGAAGAAATCGAATAAACAATGACTCCTAGGTCAACTATATCATAAAGGTGATACTATGATACCTAGGGTGACCGTATCTGTATATGTGCCAACAATATAATCAATACCTATATGTATGCGGATATCATCCAACCATGTGATCAATGTCTATATGGATGTGGGTCTCGTCCAACCATATCATCAGTTATGTATGCATGTGGATCCCGTCCACGTGTCAACCAATGACACAACATCATGCATGTAAATATCATAAAAGAAGATGCATGAAATTATGAGCAAATAAATCAATGTGTGTCCCTCCCGACACATCAAAATCATGGAACCTGAGTGCCCAGCATCGACACTCGAAACATCATGAAACCCATGTCCAGCATCGACACGTAAATCCTCATATCACGGGCTCCGTCAGTCCGGATCGGCCCTCGGGCTCCGTCTGCGGGATCGGCCCGTGGGCTCCGGCAGACGGGTCGGCCCAATATCCATCTCTCGACCCGGTCGTTATCCTCCGGATAACCGCCAGGCCCAGACCAATCACCGGTAGGTAGTAGTCCCTCTGTCAGGCTCATCGTCATCCCCATGATCTTCTCGCCCCGGGGTACCGTACCGGGTCCACCATGAACCCGCAAACGGATCATCCAACTCCTCGAATCGGGTTTCACATATCACACGTCTCAGAACCGAGAAAACGCATGGTGGACGCACTGAAATATCATATCAAGAGAAACCAGGTTTTTAAAACAATACATACTTTCTTTTAAAATGACCGCGGTTCTCAAATCCAGAAATCTCATGAAAACAACATATCTCAATGCGTATAAGCATAAAGCATGATGTATGCGACATATAACAGAAATATAAGTATATCCGTATATCATGCAACATGGAACAATAATATGCACATATCGAGGTAAACCGCTCATTTAAATGAATCCAGTTTTAAAATATATCATGCGGTTCCCAAATCTCCAAAATCGAATGCAATATCGTATAAAGGTGCATATGTGTATGTACGCAAGTATGAATGTACAAATGTGTATGTCCGCAAGTATGGGTGTACAATATGTATGTAAGCAAGTATGGGTGTACAATATGTATGTACGCAAGTATGGGTGTATAATATGTATGTACGCAAGTATGGATGTACAATATGTAGCTATAGCAAGTATATCATGCAAGGAGTCATATCCTGATGCATCGATTCTACTGTGTAAGTTACATAGCAATTATCGATGATGTAGTGTGTGAGCCGGCCAATCTGTGTAAGTGTAGCATACACATCATCGATAATTGTGTAGGTGTACTAGCACAGGTATATGCAATGCCCTGAGAATAACATGAACGCAGCATAAGGTAAATGATATGCAAATGTTGACAGGTATACGTATATAACATGATCGAGTCGGTGAATCTAACCATCGGCATCTATCCTCATGACATCACATACGGTATAATCCATCGTACGGCATCCTCTAGTCAAGGGTATGGATCAATCATCAAGTCAAACTCATCACGTACGGAAAATCATCGTACGACGGTATTAAATCAATAGGGATCCTATCAACCTATATGACAATGAGGGTACGGCCTAATGTCATGTATGGCCTATCATTCATGATTCACAATATATATACATACATATATATATATATATATATATATCAATATACCTATGTCCCAAGTCACATCCATAACAATCGCATATCAGGGGACCGGCAAGGTATCAATCATCTCAATCGACTCGCATCCGTATACAAATATATCATCATATCACATGTCAAATCGTATTCTCTTTTCATCGCATTTATATCTCACATAAGATCAATTTACAAATACATTCTACCTTTACTATAAGCATACATATCTAATCTAATATACACACCCGAACCATACAATCAGTTTTTAAAAGATGCGAATCGTAGTTTTGAAAGTAGGGGCTACGGTGTTTTTAAGGAAAAGATATCATTTGAAAATCCATAACGTCCCTCAAGGTATCTGTTTAAAAGATGCATACCATTGTTTGGAAATAGGTAAGGATCGGATGACACATTTAAGTCGGCTATCTAGTCTTATAGTACCCTAAACGACAATATCATCAAACATCATCCTCAAATCCCGTCATCATATATTAGTCGTATCATATAACTTCTAACTATCCTTTAGTTTCTAATATGGTTTCTCTAACTATCTTTTAACTCTATCTATAGTTTTCTATTAAAGGTTCCCTTAACCATATTCTATATATAAATCAGTTTCCATCAAAGTTTGCGGGGGTGCTATACCCCATCCACCCGACTTCCCCCGTAGATATAGATCTACTCACCTTGATCCTTGCTTGCGGAAGTCGATGACGCCACGTTCTGTCACCTCGGAATCCACGCGATGGTACCTACAATCAATACAATCGCAATCGCTATTAAAATCGAATCCGGAAAACCAAAACGGCATACGGATCGCCTATAGGTTAGAACCTATAGCCTACGCATGCAAAACCAACATATCATCCCTTGTTGGTAATGTACAAATATCCAACAACCAAATACAAAATCAAATATCAAAACCTAGCATTCAAAATACGGAAAACATAACCAAAAACCACACCAAAGTGCTCCCAGATTTTGACTCGGGTGAAATTGGGATGAACAAACAATACTGGGATGATGTATATAGGGTATTTAACCTACTGAAGCAACCTGAACCCAAAGTTCCCCCCATGTGGCCGGCCACAAGGCCCCAAAATCCGGCCTCCTCGGCCCCCAATGCTCAGATAGGGTTCGTAAGGTCAAGGTGGTCTCCTAGTACCACTAATTTGGTCCCCTGGTATTGTTTGGTAAGCTCAGAAATTCCCCGGGTTGCTCCAGATTCACTGTAGGGGCACCAAATTGCAACAAAACCGACATGGACAATATTCTAAGTTTGTATTCTCTATTCTAGGTCCACCAATTGATCTCTAGGGTCTTGTACACCCTCACTGCAGCTCACAAGCCCACAAGTCACCAAACCCTCTCTTGAATTTTTCCAATTTCACAAAGCAATACCTTAAACCCATTCTAAACTAACTAGAATGCTAGAAAACATAAACTAAACTAAATGGAAAGGATTATACCTCAAGGATGAAACTCAAGAGAACCCTAGCTTCCTAATTGTTATGAAAATCCCATTTTGCTTGGTCCAATGCGATGATGGTGCGGAGGGTGATCATCTTTTGTGAAAGGGGCTTAGGGTTTTGAGGAGTATTTTGAGATGGGTCATGAGGGTAGATGATGGAGCTTGAAGATGAAGAAGGAGATGAAAAAAATGGTGAGGGGAAATGAATGTGTAAGCACTCTCCGTCTCTCTCTCTCACTCTCATTCTCTCTCCTAGCATGCCCCCAACATCATTATATCCCCCCTCTCTCTCTCCTCAAGTTATCATGACACCTTTTCCCTTTTATTTTCTCACCAATAAACACATAAACCCAATAAAACAACACAAATAAAACAACATGTAACATGTCATGGTGCACTAACCATGGAAAACTGTAGAAACACGGATTTAGCCTAATCGCAATTAGCAGTGCACTAATCGGGTTTTTATCCAACTGCATATAATAAATTTTAAAATGCCAAATCCTTTAATTATATTTTTAAATCAATAAATCATTTTAATCTCCAATTATTTCACAATAATTTGTATATATTTATACTCTTTTTCGAAAACCCCAATTTCACAAATCGACAGTTTTCGGGAAATATATTATTTTAATATTAAATTTCAAAAATAATATTTTATATTTTTCTGGAATGTTACAGATTCGTTCATTTCTGAACTCTTCCTCTTGTGTGTGTTATGTACGTTAAGAACTATGTTTTGATTTAGAACTTATAAACCGTTATATAACGCACCAAACCCAATCAACATTTAATTTAGGTAAATGTTCATAATATTATTCTCTACTACAAAGTTATATCATTCTTTATCTAATAAAGAAATTGATATTAAATTGCATATCATAGAGGGTACGTAATAACATTCGTTCAAGATCAAGGTATTCCCATTTGGTAATACAAGGTGGTATTCACCAACTATTTTGGTTGCAACACTTGCACCATTCCCTACTTTTAAAGAATGATCACCTATTCCCAGTTCTTTACCTTTCCTTAGCTCAAGTAACATATTACATATGTGGGATCCCGATCCGGTATCTAAAACCCAGGACGTAGAGTGTACTGAGAAACAGTTCTCGGTAACTAACACACCCGAAGAAGATGCATCAACATGCTTATTCTTCGTTTGGGTGACATGGGAACCTGGATGTTCCCCTAAATCCTGTTCGGACTTATAAAAATTATAAGTTGGAGCGGAACCAACGTTCCCCAGCGCCGTATAACAAGTGGGTTCGGTCAATACATCCATATTATTATCTTGATTAAGGCCTGACATGGTCACTACCTGGAGAGAGAGAGAACACTTAGCGCATGATCTTGCAAGATTAGATTGGTTATTATCTTATCTAATCAGGATGGCTCCCATCTGTTTTTATAAAATCTTCCTTCAAACCCTAAAAGGTATGACTAGCTGGGATTAATTACACCTTACATGTTCACCAATCTTTCAGCCAGGCCAGTGTTGGTACTTTGAGGGAGGTTCCCCGTGCTTTCGCACGGACCTAATTAAAATAAACCTCGTTTTCCCAAGGGCGCAACCCCACTAACACCTTTCTAGACACCTACTTGATCGGTTAATTGTGATGTGTAAAACCCTCTCAGGAGTAACTCTTACTCGCAGTTGGTATCGGGATCCAACTATCTCATAGAAGGTATGCAATCTCATTGCAAATTTCAATACTTGAAATTCCCGATAATATTTTACCCCTAGAGTCCTATGACCTTGACGGAGGTCAACAAACCATAGGTTGTTAGTCAAGTTCAACCCGTACATTTCATGATTGAATTAAACCCACTCGCATGACTTTTGACGGAGGCCAACAAAGTCGCACGACTAATCCTAATCCAATCTCATCTTATGTTGCAGATAAGCACTAGTTAGCTAGCGCAACACTACACCTTGACGGAGGGCCAACAAACGTAGCACGAATACTAAAGAAGTATTTATCTGAAATGTCGGAAAGCTACGACAGGTTTTTAAGAAAACCATTTGCGTAATGAACTTGATATCGTTGTAGAATCGAGTGATTTTGAAAAGGAGTGTTTTTTTAGGCTTTTTACTAGTTTTGCTAAAGAGGTCACTCCCGGTGAAGGGATTTCGGCTCTTTCCTTATCGAATAAGGCGCAGGATATTTCACAAATACCACTACGTAAAGCAAGAACTAAAGAAGAAATCAAAACTGAAAACCGAGTGGGTTTGTAGCATCTACTAGCTTTTTCTAAAAAGGTCACTCCCAATGAAGGGATCTCGGCTCTTTCCTCATCGAATGAGGTGCTGGATATTCTACAAGGAATACCGCTATGCAAAGCAAAAAAACTAGAGCTACCCTTTTTTAGACAATTTGATTCCACAACATCTTATAGGTTTCTTTCTTTTTCATTAATCTCATTAATGAAGACTCATTATTTTATGTTTCCTAAGCATCACAGAAAAAAACTAAAATACAACATACGTTTTATGCCATCCGCATTCGCCACAGTGTCCCGTTATGCACCGTTAGGTTACTTAACTAAACGGCATAGCGGGGGCGGGGACCAAGCGCGGGTGCAAAACATAAGCAACGTTTATATTATATATCATATATATAATAATAAAACTTTTGTCTCACGTATATAAAGTGATCACATCACAAAATATCAGCAGCAGAAGATAACATATGAAATATTGGATATATACTAGGAATTTCGTGTTTTAAAATTAAGCCCTGTATAAAACACGGCTTCCACGGTCGCGATGAATAGCCAAATACACATCCCTAGACCCCTACGAGAGCGGCAAGAAACCCTACCAATTATAGAGTTAGGAGACCCGGGTCTCGAGTCTTCGAGATGGTCTCCCACTGGACCCTAGAACTTGGTTACTTGTGCTCCCCTCCTCTTCGATCTATCCTAATGGGGAAAAGTAAATAATATACAACAATGGTGACATCATCCTCAACCCGGAAGTGCTCCAATAAAAGAATATTACATACAAGTTTTTACTATGAATGAAAATGAAACACTCTCATCTCATATAAAAAAAACCCGGCTATTCAAAACACGATGATCCAATATAACATATCCCGGCAACAACATAACATCACATGTCATCAACGTAAGTAAATATGTGTATCCCAATTGTCGTTGACATATAGCAACAAAACCAGCGATACACCACATATTACACTTACGGTCGCAGAAAAGAAAATGTCAAACTATAACATTTGGAATCCACAATCACCTTAGACATCATAAACCCAAAATATCACATACATCGGATTTCATGCCTAACAATATGAATTCCTAATATTATATCACATTTCACAGATAGCTAGACGATGTTAAACATTTCGATCGAATCAACAAACTCCCAAAATTTCCCAATGATCTTAACACTTGACCACAGTTTAAAAATACTCAGAACATGCCATAGTACCTATGGACCAACCGTAGAAGGACCAACCCTTGCCTCACCTATGGAGCCGCGGAACGACCGCAAACCCTAGGGTTTGGTAGCGGTTCTGACGGTCATATAATCGAGTTAGGGTTTCGTTCTTCTAGAGGGTCCATCGAATTACTTGCATGATTTTTGAATGTTTTAAACTTTGAAAAAATCCAACTCTTGGAAAATTTCCATCGAGGGAAAAAATGGGTTATTGATATTCGTTCGAAATTTTTAACGCCGTCTAATTTACTCGAAACGATGTTAGAATTACGACTACGAAACACTCCGAATTGTCTTTATAGAAAGTTAACATCACATGCAATTTCAGCAAAAACAAACGACACCTGAAACACCAAAACCCAGAGACCAGAACACCGAAGGAAAACGAACCCAAAATTTCATCATTTGGCCGGCCATGCCAGTTTATTTGTGTAAGTCACCGGGTCAAATCCGTCGAAATGGGTTCGTATTTGTCCTGTGTTCATGTTACATCTCATATAACATTCTGCAGTTGCTTAATTTTTTTTTTGAGGCCTTTTAAAAATCGACAGAAACTAGGTTTTTGTTTCTAGTGTTTCGGAGTTGTTTCGGTTTCGTAATTCTACAAATATCGTCTAATTCTCTAGCTTGGCTCTGATACCACTGTAGGGATGCCTAGCACGACAGCAAAGTTTCGGGAGGCATCGTCCATGCCATTTTCAAAAATTTGCCATACTAAACAACCCTAACCCTAGAATCTTAACTAGAGAATTAGACAATACAACATGTAAACAACATTATATTTAAGTGAATATGGAATACAACCTAGCTCTATGTAGTAGTCCCTTCGCTCGATGTAGTGATTTTCCGGACTCTAGAATGGCTCCACAAGACGAAAGGAACAAGCTTGCATGAAGCCTTCGAGGCCGAAGATGATCTACGTCGAGGAGACACTAACCCAAGCTACCTCTTCAGTAATTACGGATTAGTGAAGCTAACGCCCTAAAAAAAATGGCTAATCTAGTAGAGAATGATGAAGTAGGATTTTTGCTCACTTTAGAAATCTTTTTCTCACTAATTTTCTAAACCTCCTCAAAAGCTAGAGAGCTCTCTCTTGTTGATAAAGAAGATAAAGCCAATAATTTTGTAGCAACCATGGGTGATAAAATATCTCATATAACTCATGTAGAGAAATAACCATGGCTTAAGTTAATGGTTGGGTTAATAAATATCTAGTGTAAAACAAAACTAGTGGACTAAGTCAATGGTTCTACAAGTTTCCACTAAGCTCAACCATGTGACTAATTTCCAACTAATATTTGATTTACTTTAAATAAATAAACCCTACATTATCATGAGCATAGTGTGATCTCATACACCCATGAAGCATGTGGCATCAAGCATGACACAAAAAGAAACACAATTAATATATATCACATATATATTAAATGCATAAGTGAGATAAAGAAAAACTTAAGTGAGCATATATTAGTTAATGTAAATTAATATGTCACATATATATAATTATACATTAAATTATTAAATCAACACTTGATTCAATAATCCTGCTATATCACATACAACCGACTAATATTATTTGTATCAACTTATCGAATCAACACTTGATTCGATAACCCGGCTATATCACATATAACCGACCAATATCACATATCTTGATAATAGAATACGCGATCACATACTCGTATTAATCTCGGTCGCGGACATATCACATATGTGCTCCTACTTCATTTTTCCTGAGCCAGTAAACCTCTGTGTAGGACTCTAAAGACTCGTCAATACGCCGACGGTAGGTGATGATCATATCAGGCACCCACAAGCCGTTAGCGGTACTAGCTGGACGTAACTGTAGGGTTACCTTGCGCAGCAGTAAGGCTTCGGGAGGCATTGTCCATTCCGTTTTCAAAAATTTGTCGTTCTAAACAACCCTAACCGTAGAATCTTAACTAGAGATTTAAACAAAACATCATGCAAACAACTTTGCAAACAAGTGAATGTGGAATACAACCTTTGTAGACCGGTCCTTCACTTCTAAAGCTCCGTGTAGTAGTCTCTTCGCTCTAAGTAGTGAACATCCGAACTCTAGTAAGGGTTCCAATGAAGAAATGAACAACCTTGCTCGATATCTTCGAGGCCGAAGATGATCTACGTCGAGGAGACTCAAGCTCATGCTACCTCTTCACTAAATTAGGGTTTAGTGAAAAAAACACCCTAAACTAAATGGCTAATAGTAGAGGATGATGAAGTAGGAAGTGGACTCACTTTAGATTTAATTTTCTCACAATATTTCTCACTTAGAAAAAGCTAGCATGCTTTTTTTTTCATGAAGAAGAAGAAGAAGCATGATGATGAGAGAATGAACTCATGAGGTGAGAATAGCAACCATGGGTGAGTTAGTGTCATACACTAACTCATCTAGAGAATAAACCATGGGTTAACAATAATGGTTGGGGTAATAAATATCTTCAAGTAAAACAAAATGAGTGGACTTGGTCAATGGTTCCACAAGCTTCCACAAGCTTCAACCATGTGACTAATTACCACTAATTTGTGAATTACCAAGATAAATAAAAACCTTAGGATTATCATAACCATGGTGTAAGTCTCATACTCCTATGTAGCATGTGGCATCTAGCATGACACAAAATAATGTACATTAATATATATCACATATATACTATATGCACACAAGTGAGGAAAAGAAATGTTTAAGTGAGCTAATATTAGTTAATGTAAATTAATATATCACATATATAATTATACATTAAATTATCAAATCAACACATGATTTAATAATCCGGCTATATCACATACAACCGACTAATATAAAATGTATCAACTTATCGAATCAACACTTGATCCGATAACCCGGCTATATCTCATATAACCGACTGATATCACATATCGCGAGAATAGAATGCAGTATCACATACGTACATTAATCTCGGTCCCGCACATATCACATATGTGCTCCTACTTCATTTCGCATGAACCAGGAAACCTCTGTGTAGGACTCTAAAAACTCGTCAATACGCCGACAGTAGGTGATGATCATAACAAACACCCACAAGACGCAAGTGTTCTATTAAACGTAACGTCCACCCAGGTATTGAGCGATCAGAAGATCAACAAGCAAGCCTTCTCGTACTCCTGCGAATTCAATCAGTAACACTACTGTATAGTCCGGTCTCTTCGTCAGATATATCGCATATCACAGCCTGGGGGTGGTATAACGTCAGACCCCAATAGCCTGATAAGTCATGCCAATGCAAGGTCCATAACGGTTCGAGAAACTACTGATAACACTTACCAGTAAATCTCAGCAACCCTGGCCAGGGATTTCCTGTTATGGCCAATCGAGCATAGCGCAACATCAACTCCCAATACCGGGAGAGACGAATCCCCTCCTATCGCTCATTACCTCCATGTGACTCGAGAATGTATCCAAAAATCACCTTTTTGCACGATCTATTGACCGTGGTATGGTGTAAATCAAAGCACAGTGAGAATCACACAAGAACTTTTTGCACGATCTATTGACCGTGGTATGGTGGAAATCAAAGCACAGTGAGAATCACACAAGTCTCTATGACGATCTCGGGTCGACAGACTAGCCTATACCAGTGTCACCAGATAACAGCTATCTGACGATAGGTATAATACCATCTAGGAGTTCTCGGCGAGTCCGTTCAGTGTACCCAGTCTGCACTGAGCACCCGTATACCTTCTCTGATGTCAAACACCAATGGATGTGGGATCATCCATCGCCGATCATATGGGTCGAGAAGCGTATACGCTAGTCTACTCTGGAGTATCGATGCCCCATCTCGATACTCCTTCGACTAGGAACAATTTATAGGGTGTACTTGTGGACTACCATTGGCTCCACTAGCATGATCTCCATCATAGTCCTGGTAGTCAAGTACACATCCTAAGGGCTTTATCAACATGTGAGAGCAAGACAACATCACTTATACAAGTCAACATGTTAAGACAAAGTGCAACCAGATAGCATACTATCATGTCAAGCAAGAAAGTCCTCCCTATATATGTTCAAGCATCCACTACAATATACATCACATGTACAGTAATGGCCTATAGGGTATACATATAACTAACAATCTCCCACTTGCACTATGGACATTTGTTGCAGTATCTCATACTCAACAATTTAGCAGTGGTTGTAATATCTCATACTCAACCATCCCAAAATCTCTCAAATAGTATTTAGGGAAGCAGGCCTTGGTGAGTGGATCCGCCCTGTTAACCTCAAAATATTCTCTTCTTACCTCGATCCCTTGGAGATCAACCATCTTCTTGATCAGGTGATACTTGCCTAAGAATATGTCTGGATCGATGATGGGACAGGTGTTCCTAGGCTAAACCCACAACTCCATTGTAGTTAGAATAACAATTATTGGACGCTCAATGGTAGGAACCGTGTTCATCTCATGAACAAGAAATGTCCAGACAACCTCTTTGGTAGCATCGTTGGTACCAATGTATTCAGCCTTTATCGTCTAGTATGCCACGGTATCTAGCTTGGAACTCTTCCAATCATACCGTCCCTCCACTGAGGGTAAAGAAAATACTTGTGACTGACTTTCAGTCGAACTTATCACTCTGGAAGATTGAACCAAGAATATTCTTTTAGTTCTTCTCAAGTACTTAAGAATGTCCTCCACGGCTGTCCATAGATTCTCCCAAGATCCGATTGATTACTGATCACAACACCTAGTGAGTCATCTACATCTGGTCTGGTACATAACATCGCATAATATGATAGACCCTACTGCCGAAGCATAGGGCATCCCTTGCATGCGAGCTCTTTCCAAATCAGTCTTGGAAGACATCTTTTTGGAGAGAGTGATTCCTGAGTAAGTGGACGAACCACCACGCTTAGAATCCTCCATACTAAACCCCTTTAGTATGGTGTTAATGTACCTGGATTTGGGACACTCCCAACATCTACTTAGATCTCTCACCATATATCATAATCCATAAGATGTAGTAGGTATCATCCAGATCTTCTATTGAGAATCCTCGTGATAAGAGGAGCTTAACCGAGTGTAGCATAGGAAACCATTTCCTATCAAGAGTATGTCATCTACGTGCAATACATGGAAGACAACCTTACTCTCTACAACCTTCTTGTATATACAAGGTTCATCTACCTTTTTGATGAAGTCAAACTCTTTGACTGCCACATCAAAACAGATGTTCCAACTCCGCGATGCATGCATTGATCCTGATGGACTTAAGCATAGCTTTGAAAGCCACAACTTTTTCATCTACACCAAGAATCTTCTCAAGATCCAATTTTCTCCTAATGGGTTTTACCCCTTCAGGTGCAGCATTCAATGTAATACTTTGTTGGTGTACATGGATACCATCTTTGATTGCATAGCATCCATCCATTTTATAAAGTCTCCACTTGTGATGGCCTGGCTGAACCTAGTTGGGCCATCATCTAACATGATGCAATCCTCGCTCCCGTTGTCACCGAGAAGACCGTAGTATCTCTCAAGTGGATGAGGAACCCTACTAGATTCTTGGAGAGGCTGAGGTTCGTTGGAGACTATTGAATCCTTTGGTTCCACTAAATCATCAGTTGTTAGTTTGTCTAGCCGGACTCCTTCCTGTTCTACCTCATGACCACAAATTTCTTCACAAGAAATTCCTTTTCTAAAAAGGTGACATGCTGAGAAACAAAACACCTTTTGCTTCTCAGAGTGGAAGAAGATATTGTTGGATATAGTGCCCTCAGAGTCAATTATTGGATCACAGGCACGTGATTGCAATGATTGAGGGAGGACCTATACCGGTAGGACAGTCTTACTCAAGATGATAATATGCTATCTGGTTTATCTTTATCGTCGTGTACTGCTTTAGGTGACCTTACAGGTCGCTATTGCACGCTGATAGAGCCCTTAGGATTCTTGCTTGACGACGAGCAGTATGATGGCGATCATATACGTGGGAGCTGGGGTCTATAAGTACATCCTTAAAAGGTCCCTAGTCGTGGGAGTTTTGAGATTGGGCATCGATACTCCATTAGTAGACTAGTGTATACAGTCGAGACCTCGACGAGGGGCGGTGGCCGGTCTCACAAGCCACTGGTGTCAGTTAGTTCACCTATGATGTATACAGGTGCTCATTGGGTTATGAGTACACTGGACATGACTCACCGGGAACATACTAGTTGGTATTATACCTGACGTCAGATAGTAGTTCCCTGGTGACATGTGTACAGGTTAGTTCATCGACCTGAGATCGTCATTTTTCTCGTGTGAGTTCCCACTGTACTTTGATTACTACCCTACCACGACTCAAAGGAGTCATGCAAACAGGTTTTAGTTGGGTACAGTCCCGAGCCACATGGAGTCAGTCAGCGGATCGTCAGGGGTTCGTCTCTCCCGGTATTGGGGGTGAGGTCGCGCTGTGTCTATGAGAGCCATTACACAAAGCCCTAGGCCGAGGCAGGAGATTTACTGGTAGGTATTCCAGTAGTATCACAGGGTGTTCTGGGCTACACTCCGACACGACTTGTACCGCTTTTGGGGGTCTGACATTTACCAACCCCCTAGGCCCGCCATGCGATGCTCATAGACGAACGGACCGGACTGTACGGATATTGTCACTGACAGGCTCAGTAGGGTGTCAGGATGAGTTCGCTCATCGACGTCCCTTTTGGTCAATACTTGGTAGCCCGTTACGTATGGCTAATACCTCTGACATGCTAGTGGTTAAATCCACAGCCAAAGTATTGGTGAGTCTTTAGAGCCCCCCACAGACAGTTTCTCAAGTTTCGGGCGAAACGTTGTAGAGGCCGTATGATATATGGCAGGGTTCGATCTTATACGTGCGGTATTGCACGGATCATGATCGGACGGATCATACTAGTGGGCTTTGGTTTAAGCCGGATCCTAGTATTAGATTTGTTAGATTACTTTAGTCTCATCGCATTCGCATTTAGTCGGAATGCGGGTGCAGGTATGTATATACAGGTGAGGGGTATCCTTGTGATCCATCACGAGTTTACTTTAGATGTTGCCGGATCTTTTTGTTGTGGCAAACATTTGGATTAATGTTTGCTTAAGGAAATAATGAGCTAGAAATTCATCATGACAATGCATTAATGTGACATGGACATATACTATGAGTCATGGTCTCTTTTTTAGAAAAAGTGTCACATTAATGGATTGATTTGTGATGATATGAGAGGAAGAGAGAGAGAGGGGCTGCCATGAGGTTATTTTTAGCTCTCATATTATTTTCCTCACTCTCTCTCATTCCATGATAACAATAAAAGAAAAGAAAAGGAAAAAGAAAGACTTTTCTTCTTCTTCTTCTTCCCCTAGCTCATCATCTCCTCCAATGGAAACACCTTCAACCTCCATGCAAATTAATGGATGCAAGAGACAAAGTGATCACAACATTCTCTACTTCACCTTGGGCACGTCGGCTAGCACACTTCGCGCCCGAGTTGCTTCGGATGAAGCGGGAGCCTGTAAAAAGACTTCTCGATGTGGTGCCCTTTCCGACGAGGAGATGAAGAACGGAGATGCCGCGAGGAGCTTGGGATGGTGGCCGAAGACCGAAGGACACGGATCGATCGGTATAGCCCTCTATCCCTTCTCTTGATAGCTGGGTATAGGTTAATGGTTCGATCCGGGTTTTTAGGATGCGGTAGTGCCGGTTTAAAGTCAAGAAAAATTTTCGTTTCCGCATTTTGGCCTCGGATAGATGGCCGGGGCGCTACCGTAGTCCTACATGGTATCAAAGCGACGCCATTAACCTAGTCTAGCTTGCTCTAACGTGTTTACAAGTTCGATCGAACGAAAATGCGGAAAACGCGAGGAGCTTGATTAGCAATATAGCGGCACAACCATACCCACTGGCCATCGCTCCGACTGGCCATCGGTCTATATAGTCCGCTCCGACTGGCCATAGTTGTGCCGCCTCTCATAGTTGTGCCGCCTCTCACAGCTGAATTAAATAGGACAAAACTAGATGATAATGTGTTTTGTAGCTAATTATATTTTAATGTATGGTTTTTAATAAAAAGTTTACCAAATTGGTTTTTAATTATTTTATCCTATTTAATGAATATTTTATTAGAATTTTTCTAGGCACACACACTTGTGCATGTTAGCTAGGGTGTTATTTGGGGTTAAACCTTGATTAGCAATATGGTGGTTAACCATTCCCTAATCTAGTTTAATAAGTTTGTTTAAGTGTTAAGGGTTTATTGTGTATGGATGTTTTTAAATAAAATGAGAATAAAAAGGGTTTTATTTTGGTAAGAAATGTTGACTTTGTGAGAGGGAGAGGGTATGGTACTACATGGAGAGAGAGCCATGCCTCATTAATGAAGTGAGAGAGGGTGAGAAGGGGTTGTTGTTGTTGTGTTCTCTCATTCTCACTCATTGCTCTCATTCTCTCACTCTCAAACACACACACACACACTCACCTGCAGCAGCCTTCAGCAACAGCAGCAGCTCCTTCATCAGCAGCAACACCAGAGCTTCAGCAGCAGCAACAGAACATCAGCATCAGCAGTAAGCAGCAGTAGCAGCAACATCTGAAGCAACAGCAACTTGCAGCAGCTCTCCCTCCTCCATTCACTCATTCTCCTGCTTCTTAGGGTTCCTTAGGGTATAATTTCTTAACCCAATTTCCATTTTTCTTAGCTTATGTGATAATTAGTTTGGGTTTGCTCTTAAAGCTAGTTTAGTGCTAATTAAGATGATTTGTGAGGAATGTTGTTTAAGTGATGATTGTGTTAGTTAACCTAGCCTATTTTAGTGTTGTTAGGGTTACTTTAACTGAGAATTAATCCATATTTCACTAAAATACCATAGGGTTTGCTTTTTGTGCAATTTAGCGTTTTTAAAGAGATTTATTGGCAATCCGAGTTCTGCTTTTGACCCGGACCCTTCAGAATAAATTTGAGAATACTGGAGCATGCTTACTAGGTCTAGACCACACCACCAGAACACGAGCCACCCATCCCAAAACTTGGCAGCAGATTTATTCAATCTGGCCGCAAATTGCGGCCAGGAAGAGGGGTTGGGTCTTGGGGTTTTAGGTACTGTAGTCTGCTATGTTTTGTAGTGTTTTGGCATGTCTAGTTTTGTGAGATTTGACCTGTAGGAAAATCTGGGATCAAATATCGTATTTGGTGTTCGTTGTGTTTGCGCGATACGTGAGAGGGTTCTGTGATCCAGCGTATCGCGGCGTGTCGCGATGGTTTTTGACGCGTATACACACGTTTTAGCGTATCGTGCACGCGCGTTTAGTTCGCGACGCGAGTTTCTCGTTTGGGTTCGATATCGCATTTTGCGAGATATTTGGCTTATATGTGATTTCCATGTCTTATTTACAGGTTTGCAGGCGGGGACTATGGGCACTGCTATAGGGGGAGCAGATGGTAGGATTCACCTAGCGTGGAGTGTAGGTGAGTAGATTTAACATCTACAGGGAAATCGCCCGCATGGCGTTATGCGTCTGGGCTAGGATTCTAATACTTGTCGCATATTCTACGTCATTATTAGAATTGCGCCTTTACCTATTTACTTAGATATAGTTGTACTGTGACTAGTAGCCGTATGGTATGATACATTATTGACGGTTCATGTTGCACGAGCACGCGTTGTATGCTACACACACACCGTTAATAATTGCCATGTCACACACAAACCATTATAGATACTATTGCTTATCACACATGACATCTAGCTTATCGGTATACCTATAGTGTATCATACCTTTAGTGATAGGTACAGATACTCTTTGCGATACAGCTACATGTATACCTTGCACATGTTTTACTTATACCGGGGGGGATATCCTACATATTTTACTTATACCCAGGGGGGTATACGACATCAGTTCTTATAGGTAGATACCTATACATTTCTACACCTGTATGTTACACACATATTCAGTTGTTGTTACATATTAACCTTTACTGATGTTACTTAGCTGTACCTTATTGGTTTCGCATACATCTGGTTTCAGCTACATATTCTCATTTATATGCTCGCATTTCAGATATATCGCATATATTTATTCCTGGATTTGCTCATTGTTATTTGGATTTCACATGATAATTTCTGGATTTGGGAACCTGGGAGTTCATGAAATTATGCATACATTCAAAAACTCGGTTTCCTTGATATGATATCACCATGAGATTTATCGGTTCTGATTATATACTCCATACGAGGTGTGGTTGCCGTATGAGGGTACATGGTGGGGCCCGGTATGGTTCCCCTCGGCAAGGAGATCGATGGATGTTGCTGATTGAGCCTGGAGGCGGGCTAGTACCTACCGGTGACAGTACTAATGACTCGGTGGGTGTCATGGAGACACCGTTGGGAGTCATGCATGCATGCATACGTCGAAAGGAGAGGGTCAGAGCTAGGCACTCGTGCTTTCGGGACAACGTATGATACGTACCTATCAGGATTTCTGTGTCGAGGCTTGGCACATTGTTTTCATGATATTTCTTTTAAACACCTTTGTATATATAACAGGGGATTAGCCGTTGTTATATATACCCTTACACCAAAATTAGTAGAATGGGACGCTAATACATGTGTATTGACCCCATCATATTTATTTCTGCATATATACATATACTTAGGATGCTAGAAACTTACTTGAGACTTTGACTTGGGATATCAGGTGATTCATTGAGATTGGACATACATATGGGATTATTGATTTGTACATTCGGGATATAGGAGATTATTCAATATTGTACATTGAGGTGATGTGAGACTTATATGATGTGAGAGCCCAGTTTGGGGGCTGATTTGAGGAATTGTGGATTTGAGTGTCTTGATGGATTGTGATCCTGCCACGATGTCAGGTTTCCGTGGAAATGACATATTCCACCCCATACCTCACCTTTATCTATTTTATGCACAGTTTCATATGTTGGCAGTACCTGTTAGTGTACCCTTATGATAGTTGCATATCTACATTCTCATATCCCTATTGCATGGTTATTGCATATTATTGTCATGTTACTATTACTTCACATATTGATTGTACCTGCTAGTGTACTTTCCATTAATTTGCATTCACATGACATGTTATTACTGTAATCGCATACCTTAGATTCATGCTGTACGTACATTCCTGCGATTACCTGCATATGTTATCTACTATTCACGAGTTGGCAACTCACCCCCGTTGTGCCACAGGTGTTTCAGGTTGTTCCCTAGAGTAGTCGAGGCAGGCTATTCAGCTATCCTCTTTTGCTACAGATACCGCATCAGCTCACAGTACTATTTTGCTTAGGTGGGTTTTGGTGGTTATCTGTATTTTGTATTTTACATTCATTGTATCTTGTACTCTCCATCTACTATTATGTTGTTGACTTAGAGACTTGGTGAGGACGATATTGTATATTATTGTGGATTTGTTGTCTTTTATATACATCTTTCTCTCTATTGTCTTTATTTCTTCGCTACAGCGTCATATTTTTGTGTTGCATTCATCTTGGCTAGTTTTTACAAAAAGGGGGTGTTGCTAAAATTTTAAAGAAATAAAGTAGGACTTTTAAAGAATTTGGGTTGCGATTTCAAATGTTTCAAAAACTTATATTATCTTTTTCGTAATTTTATGGTTTAGATTTCTGGGTTTTGGCTTTCTTTTACTGCGTTACGTCTTTAGGCGTTGCGTAGTATTGGCGCCGTCACGGGCCAATTTTGGGTCGTGACAAAGTTGGTATCAGAGTGCTAGGTTTTACCTTTCGGAGTGTAGGATGGCCTTAGTATGATGGAGTGGTAGCTTAAGCAGAGTAACGTAGTGTGTGTATGTCTGCAGCATACCCACGATGCGGTACCTTGCATTAAGTGACCTAAGTACAAATTGCTTGAAATTCCTTCCTTGATGATTCATATCCTTGAGATTCGATTCCTTATTCTTATCGAATCTTATATCTATTTATAGCCTTGCCGCCGATGACTATGGGGACTCAGAGTGATGCAGCGAGGGCCGAGGTCAGAGTTGGCTCGGGTGAGACGAGTCCTGACCAGGATGGCACTCTAGTTGCACAGGTGCAGACGGATCAGCCTACGACATATACTATTGATAGACTTTTGGCAGAGATGCAGGACTTCCGCAAGACTATGAGTTCATTGGTTTATGTCGTTCGGGAGCTACGACAGGAGGTTGTCACCCCTGTTACTTAGTTGTCACTTACGATCAGCATGCAGCAGTCCGTCACCTACATAGCACCAGTGGTTGCAGCTCCAGTTGATGAGGCGCATATTCCAGAGGCTCAGAGAGTTCCAGGACAGTGGAGGACTCGTACAAGTGTACCAGCCCGGAGACAGAGGTTTGGTCATCGAGACAGATTTCGTGGCCGTCGTGGGAGTAGCAGAGGCTTAGGACGAGGACAGTCGTTCAGCTCTCATCCCCAGGATGGTCAGCAGTCAGCGCGTGGATGTTTTCGATGCGGGAGCCTTCAGCACCTCGTCAGGGATTGTTCCTTAGCACCTCGTCATGATCGTTTTCAGAGAGGCCGTGGACGTGGAAGATTTGCTCAGAGGGCTCAGTCTACCAGAGGAGTTCAGCCAGCTGCGGGTAGAGGGCAGACGCAGGAGTTTGCTTCTACTCATCGGGACGCGCAGGCGTCCAATGCAGAGTCTTCAAGTATCCTTAATTCGCTTGTTCTTTGATGTATTCGTTTGTTTTTCATACTTGTACCGTGGTTGGGTAGATTAGTCGTAGTTGTGTTAACTTCTTTCAGCGATTCTTTTGTTGCGCGACACGTATTCAGTTGTGTGCCAATCGGATAGGAGATAGAGATTCGTCCGTCGTTTTGATCCTTCTAGAGATGTTGGATTTGACGTTCTCCTGGGCACGGATTGTTTAGTTACGTGTTAGGCGTCTGTGGACTACCGTGAGGAAACAGTCAGGTTTGTTTTCCCGGCAGGTCAGTTCTTGTTGTGCAGGTGGATAGTTGTGCCGCTTCTCACAACTTGAATTCAGCCTTTTTCGCTAGTCGGCTTCTGAGAAGATGTCGTGGATGTTCTGTGTTGGGGTGTGTTTTGTAGCTAGTCGGCTTTTCATCGCTCCGACTGGCCATCGCTCCGACTGGCCATCGGTCGGCTTTTCATCCACAGACCGATGGCCAGTCGGAGTGGACTATATAGACTCTAGAGGATATGCTCCGTGCATGCGTGCTTGATTTTGGTGGCAGCTGGGATCGTCACTTGCCATTGATTGAGTTCTCCTATAACAACAGCTTTCAGGAGACTATTCAGATGGCACCTTTTGAGGCTTTATATGGTAGGAAGTATCGATCGCCAGTCTGTTGGACCGAGCTTAGTGTGAGTCTGGTTTTGGGACCCCAGCTAGTTCAGGAGACCATGGAGAAGATCCAGCTGATTCAGGATAGGATGAGAGCAGCCCAGTGCAGGCAGAAGTCTTATGCCGACCGTCGTCGTCGCAGACTTGAGTTCACAGTGGGGGATCATGTATTCCTGAGGATTTCTCCGATAAAGGGCGTTATGCGATTTGGGAAGAGAGGGAAGCTCAGTCCCAGATGTGTAGATCCTTTCTAGATCCTTGAGCGAGTGGGTTCTGTTGCTTATCGTTTGGCGCTTCTGCCCAGTTTTCCGGATGTTCACCCTGTTTTTCATGTGTCGATGCTTCGTAGATACCTTCATGATCCTTCTCAAACGATTCGGCACGAGACCGTTCAGCTTGAGCGCGATCTTTCGTTCACCGAGCAGCCGGTAGTTATTTTGGATCGGCAGGTGAAGAAACTTCGGTCAAAGGTCTTGCCATCTGTGAAGGTTCTTTGGCATAGCCCGACTAGTGAGGAGATCACTTAGGAGGCCGAGAGCGAGATGCGGAAGAAATTCCCTCATCTTTTTGAAGGTACGCTTAGTATGAAATTTTAATTCGGGGACCGAATTTCTATAAGGAGGGGAGATTGTAACGTTTTAGAAATCGTTTTGCGAATTTTCCCGTTTTAGGGTAAAATTGTCGGTTTTCCCCGTTTTAACCCGATTTCGATCAAACGACCGTATAAGCTTACCGACACCTAGTTTGGCTAAAATAAAGCTTGTGCGCGAACTTTGGGAGTATTTGGGAGGTTTTGGTTCAGATAGAATTTTTCCCAAATAAAATATTATTTTAAGCGGTATTTTTTGTGCACGTAAATCGGGAAAATTTTTCTCTTGTGAATAAATTAATTTTGTCACTAGAATTATTTTAGAAACTTCTTTTTAAATATCTAGATATTTCTTTTGTGCAAAAGGAATTGAATTAAAAAAGAAAAGAAAAGAGAGAAAGGTGGCAATTAGCTTTAATTAGCATTTATTACCCTTTTTCCTAGCAATTTCCTCACACAAATTTCACAAAACTACCCCCATTCCTCCTTGTCCGAAACCCCTCCCCATTTGTGCTCTCTTGCTTTTCTTTTCCCAATTTCTTCATGTAACGTTTTGAAAATCGTTTCGGTAAAATTTCGAAAAAACGGTAAAATAAGGGGGTTTTCTGTAAAAAATCAAAATACAAATATCTTATTATAAAAATTAAATATACATATTCTAGCGATGAAATTGCTATTATTTGGTGTTTATTGAGCCGCGGGTGAAATTTCAAATTTTCTGAAAAAAAATATTATTTTATTATTATTTTAAGCCGTCACTAATACATTTAATTAGGGAAAATTACAAATTGGAATGAGTTGAAATAAATTTTGTGCATCATAAAACATTAAATAAAATTTTATCATGTGGTTTTTGGAACGAAATCATTTGCCAAAACGGTTTAGAAATTATTGAAGAAAAAAAGCTTTTTTTTAGCATAAATGGATGTTTGGGGTATTGTATTTATCATTTTTCATCACCCCACACCCGTACCCACACCCACACACCCCCATTCACTTATCCCCTTGAAGAATTCAGCAGCCCCCTCTTTTGTCCCCACTTGGATTTCAAAGGAAATGAAATGAAAGAAAAGAAAAGAAAAGAGTAGAAAATGATATAATTTGAGTTGACTTTGACTTGAACTATCTTTCTCCACCTCACTCTCTCTCCTCCCTCACCCAACCCCTCCACAATTTGGCCGAAACCAGCAACCCCAACAGCCCCCTTTTCCTCTTCTCCTCTCTTTGTTCCATCAAAGAAAATCCAAAGAAAAATCCACTAAAAATCAAGCAAAAATCCAAATCAAGATCCGACTCCTACCCATTTTAGCTTAGCCGTATAGAATGGATTTTTGGTGACAAGGGAGCATTTTGGAGGGCTATGTGTGCTTGTGGGATCTTCAATTTGTTTGGGTAAATTCTAACCCTTTTGCTTAAATTGTTGTTAATTGCTTGTAGTTAGCTTAATTAAGTGTTACTTTGGTTTTATGTGGGTTCAATTGTATGATTAAGGAATTCTAGTTAGGGTTTTGTTTTGAAATATGGTTGTGATCACTTGTGCATGGTTTGTGATGTGAGCTAACATCTTGAAAACTTGTTAAAATTTATCTAGTTGCATATTACAAGTTGTTACTTGAAAAATGTCCAAATTAAGCCTTTTTGTGCAAACTAGGGTTTTATGAAATGCATTTATATGTGAGATGAAAAATATGGTTAGGGTTTTTTATCATATTATTAACTTTATTAAGTGTGGTTTAACACTTTAGTTCATGGAAATCCAACCTAAATTGTAGTTTGTGCATTTTGCTTGAAAATTGTTAAAATTGGATAATTTGTAAACTAGGTTTTTGGGGTTTATGGAATTTAATGAGATTAAATTATGGGAATCATTTTTTTGACTTATTTAAGATATTTAGTGAATATTGTGGCCTCTATATTCGTTTAAATATCATGTTTTGTACAAAAACGGCGAATTGTGCTTGCTAGATTTTCGGGAAAATGACTTTTTAAGTAAAATTAGGGTTTTTGTGAGTTTTAAGCTATTTTATATTAAAATTAGAGTTTGTGAATATGCAAATGAGTGTATTTGGGTTTTTCTCGATGGTTTGGCGTTTGTACGCCGACATCGAGGGTTTTTGGGTTGATTTGTGAAAAGCAACCATAGGTTTTGACCTATGTGGGATTCGTGTGTCGTTTTGGTCATGAGTCAGATTTTAATGCGATACGGTGCGTTATGATATGTAGGTACCCTATGTGGACTTCGAGACGACAAGCAAGAACGTGGCGACGTCGGCACCGGCGAGCGAAGATCAGGTGAGTAGATTTATATCTACGGGGAGAAGTCGGGTGGATGGCGTATAGCACCCCCGCAGTTCGTGGTGATGTATACGAATACGTATACACACATTTATTGATTTTATATTGTTTGAGTTTATTGATGATAAATATGGATGGTTTAGTATCGCGAAACCGTAGAGTAGTGGTCGCACCATACATGCACACACCCACCCATACTTGCATACATTCTTCTTCCATTTGTGTTTACGGGAATATATATATAGTTATGTGTTCACATGGGTATGGGACTATGTGTTCACATACGGATCCGAGGATGATACTTGGGATTGAGCTGAGTCGATGAGATTTGTGTGAGGCCGTGAGATCGATGATATAGCAGGGTTCGTATTTGAGATACGACATGACGTTGTAGCGGGTCCTTGACGTAGTGTTTCACGCACGTCCATGCATACGTAGGCGGTATCAGTATGGTACTAGACGTAGATCAGTACCCCGATCATGATATTTGATAGAGAGGATACCAGGTGAATAGTATGATGAATGTGATATTGACCCGTACCCAGATTTGAGATGCCATACGACGGATTTACGTACGAGCTATATCTTGATGATTGATCCGCATTCTTGACTTGGGATGTCTGATTTTAGATATGGTATCGGATATGATATTATTGAGGCGGGATCACCGACTGTACATATACAGGTATGTATATGTATCGACTCAGATGATAGGCGGTTCCCTTACCTGTAGTTCAGCTTGTTAGTTCAGCCGTATAGTTTAGTGTAGTTGTTAGATTAGATTAGACTTCTTACCTATTTCAAAAACTAACGAATCGTGGGTATTTTAAAAGACAGCCCAAGGGATCCTACGGATATTTCAAAAGACGTATCTTCTCATAAAAACATCGTAGCCCCTATTTTCAAAACCCCATGATTCGTGTTATTTCAAAAGGCACCATTTGTAGGACTTATATTAGATTAATGCAAATTAGTTATCGTTGCGTCTAGTTTTCAGCTCCCGCACATTATTGCTGTTCGCTCTGCCTCGCATACTTATTTTGCTGCATATTCCATTATTGATACCATGCTGTTAGGACACCAGCACCATTACCGATGATGCGTATGTACCACGTACACCTACTTGCCGGCTCACACACATCATCGGTAATTGCCATGTCACATACACTTTAGAGAATATATTTGCTTGACTTAGCTTGTTAGCTAGTAGTTTTGACATGATATTAGTGTACTTCCCTTATATGCCATATTAGACATTGTAGTTATTACCTGCCACTTCATGCATACTGTTATTCAATTGTTTATGCCTAGTTTATTAATCATACATTGCAACTTGGTTATTGATACCATATGCATTCATTATCATTGACATATGCACTTGTGATGATTTCTTGAGATTTATGATATTTCTGGATTTCGGGGAAAGCCGCAAAATTTACAACTTATGATCTTTTAAAATATAAAGTGTTGCGGTTTTCTAGTGATGTATGAGTCGTCCACCATGAGTTTGCTGATGGATTTCGAGACCCAATTCGAGGAGACGGATGAACCGTTTCGGGTACATGGTGGACCCGGTAAGGTACCCCGGGGTAAGAAGCGCGTGATGATGACGATGTGAGCCTGGCAGGGGAGTACTACCTACCGGTGATATTACCCGACGCGTCGGATATCCGGAGGATACCGTCGTGGTCTTGAGATGGATGGTAGGGGCCGGTCTGGACTAACGGCGCCCTAGATATTGTGATTGAGGTATAGAGACTGTGATACCGAGATATCGAGATATTGGGATTACGTTTTATGCCGATGCTAGGCACTGTTTTATGCTGATTTCATTATGATACCTCATTTTGAAAATATACAAAGGAAATCTCACTAATTTATGAAAACAGTTTCTTTATTTGCATGTATTCTGTCTTCATGCATTCATACCTCATTCATATGATATATTGCTACCTGAGGCACTGACACGGGCATGAGTTTACACTCGGGTTAGATATTTACCCTAGCCTTGTTATAGGCTGCTGGTTATATTTGAGGATATATTATGATCATTGACCTAGGTTGCGTTATTTATGCGATTTCTGTGCGTAGATATTTTTCTATTCACGAGTTGGCAACTCACCCCCGTTGTGCCCCAGTTTCTTGCAGGTTTGCCATACAGGTTTCTTTACGGCTGTGCGGGCAAAGTTTCCTTCGGGTGACTTGCTAGTAGGTGGGTTTTTCTTGTATCGTACCCATCATATTACCTTGTATAATATTATTCCGTTGTATCTAGTAAATTCCATCAACCAAACATGTATTTATTGAGATTGAGACCAGTGTTGTTTATTCTTTCGACTTTAGAGTCGCTCGTTATATTTCTGGTGGTTTTGGGTTCCTTTTGAGTTTTGATCCTCGCCGTTGGCGTTGTATATTATATTGCTTGTGTGGTTGTGACCGTCGATTGACGAAGAGCTAGCTCCCGCTTGGGGATGCATTTTTCTTGATTTCGTATACTATTCATGTTATATCCCGTTTGGGGGCCAGTATTTACAAAGGAGACTCTGCCGAAATTATCAGTAAATTTTTGATGTTTTTAAAAACCGCATAATTCGGCTTATGCTATTGAAACTACTTGCTTTAAGTTGGTTTTTTCCTGCACTCTACTACTTTTCTTGGTTTGGATTTCTGGGTTTTCGGTTTACTTAGATTACGTACGCCTCGAGACGTTCGTAGTTTAAGTGCCGGTCATGTTCCGTACTTTCGGGTCGTGACAAAGTTGGTATCAGAGCGTTAGGTTTTACCTTCGGAGCATAGGATGACCCTTGGTTGATGGAATAGGTGACTAAAGTAGAGTGACGTACCGTAGGTATGTTCCGCGGCATACTTACGACACGCCACTCCACTTAAGAAGCCTTAGGATGTACATTTCCTTGTTCAGTATTATATTCCTTCCTGATCTAGCCTCATCGGTACCAGTTTGGTTTTGCTGCTACGGTTACGGGCAGGGAGAGCTACGGCTAGAGTTGCGGTCAGCACAAGCTCGTCACGAACGAGGACTGACCAGGGCGAAATTCCGGCGACACACGATTGCAGAGATGTGTCTTTTTACTGTGTTTCCGCGCCACGAGTGTTTAGAGGATCGCCTTTATGAGGTTACTCGGAGGTGCTGATCGACACTTGAGAATTGAGCCAATGATACAGGCCAACCAGATTTTGATGACCGTTGGTGTGTTGCTTATTCATGATGGTCGAGGCACTGTTCAACGTGCAGACGAGCGAGCCAGTTATTGCTGCGAACGACGAGATATTGCCCCAGATGCTGGAGTTAGTGCAGAATGAGTTGTACTAAAATATGATAGAAGGTCGCTAGTCATCGAGGATGAATGACTAGGACTTGTGGATCGTTCGCTTACCCCGATGCGAGGTCATCAGATAGATTGATTCCAGCTAGAGACGACTTCACGCAGAGACGTGAGGGTCGACAGAGACGATCGAATGTCGGAAACCTATTATTCCAAGTTTAAAGTAGTCGGAAAGACATGCAGGCAATTCTATGGTCCCTCTAGAAGAATGAAACCCTAACTCGACTTAATGACCGTGTGAAAGCCTTTGAACCTTCGGGTTTGCGGCGGTTCTACGGCGCCATTAGTGAGGCTTGGGTTTGCCCTTCTACGGCTGGACCACCGATGCTGTGGTATGTACTCGATACTATTATACTGTACCCAAGATGTTGAGCTCTTGGGGGATTATGAGGTTTTGACGACTCGATCGGATGACTCGACTTAATTCGGATGCTAGGTGGTGAGATGCATTCTTGGGAGACTCCAGATACGAGGATAGTCGTTGGAGCTCAGTCCATGCAGCCACGACGAGACGAGTCCAAAGCAGACGACATTAGAGAACAGTGAAGTAGGAGGTTCGTACCAGATCTAGATGAGATGACATTCCACTCCGCCAACATCAGAGATGCGATGCGCATGCCGAGGCATGGTACTTGGACTTACCTTCCAGAAGGAGTTGCGATGAGTATGTAGCCGTTCCGGAACGAGAACAAATCTAGTAAGGGACGATGACTTCCGGACAGTTCGGCAGAGGCGAGATTTGGGAGAGGTTTCGACAGGACCTTTCTGGAATGATTTACGAGGAGACTTAGACCCAGGAGTGGTCATGTTACGCACACCAGCAGGCCAGGGTTCATGATCGTCGACGAGACGTCCCATTAGTGACCGCGCCAGTTGGCCCGAGCTTCTTTAGAGGATGCGCTTGAGCGGTACTATGCCGCCATTACTGATTTCGATGTTTTGGGTAAATTATTCGAATGATCTGATTTTGATGATTGAGGATTTACGATCTTTGCACAGAGTTGCACTTGATATCGTTTTCGTGCTTTAGTTTCACATGTTTGTGATTTTACGGTTTTAAACAGTTGAGTTGATTTTGTGCGTATGCACGCACGCGATTTGGTTCCTGCACTCTGTATAGTTATTATATGCTTGCAGTGCAGTGATACGCCTTTTGTGCACTTAGATGCACTAGACTTTGATTTTGATTGTGATACTCGATATTTGTTTTGTGCACCTTGTGCACCTGATTGATTTTGCGCACGTTCGGCGCTTGATATTGGATTTCATGATTTCGTGCACGATGGATGCACCTGATTTGGATTTTCGTGCATGTTGGGCGCATGTTTTGAAGGGTGATTTTGGTGCACACCAGAGGCACTAAATCGAGATTCTTCGTGCGTGTCAGACGCACCTGTCCTTGCTGTCAGGCACACACGTTGCCTACGACAGATGTTTCGTGCACACCCGATGCACTTAGATGTTGTTTCTGTGCGCATGTATGGCACATTCATGGATTTTGATTTCCGTGCGCACCAGACGCACGTAGCATTCATGTGCATATTTTTGGGATTGATTTCGTATAGAGCATTACGTTTTTATGATATTGCTATGTGTTTTCGTACTGAGCAGGACTAGTCAGAGGACAGTACCTGAATATATTTTGCATGCATTGATAGTTATTGAAGGGATATCCAAAAAGCGAGCTATAGCCTCAGTATTTACCTACGTGTCTGATATGACACGAAATGTTTAAAACAAGGAGACCCTTCTAAATTGTTTCCAAAACGGCCGGACGTACATTTCAAACAAAGATATATATGTATATAGTTATTTTCTTATGATAGACGTCCGCCACTGTGCAGTATTATACGCGTTGCACAGCGACTTAAAGAGATTTGGCATGCAATTCCTTCAGATGCTTACATATATAGATTCGATATTTACATGTATAGTTTCGAGTTATATCATATTGGTTTTGCCTTGGATTTGGCATTGATGTCTTCCCCATGACTCCGATGATTGCGGGATGCTTGACGGAGTTGTGATTTGAGTTATATGCTCATTTTTCATGCGCATGCGCTGCGCTACGAATTGTTTTATGTATTTACAATTTCGGAGCCCCGCCGACTTGATGGTTTTGGTTGAGATGTTTTAGTATTTGGGGAGAGTTTTAATTTAAATTCGGGGACCGAATTTCTTTAAGGGGGGAAGATTGTAACGTTTTGAAAATCGTTTCGGTGAAATTTCGAAAAAACGGTAAAATAAGGGGGTTTTCTGTAAAAAATCAAAATATAAATACCTTATTATAAAAATTAAATATACATATTCTAGCTATGAAATTGCTATTATTTGGTGTTTATTGAGCCGCGGGTGAAATTTCAAATTTTCTGAAAAAAAATATTATTTTATTATTATTTTAAGCCGTCACTAATACATTTAATTAGGGAAAATTACAAATTGGAATGAGTTGAAACAAATTTTGTGCATCATAAAACATTAAATAAAATTTTATCATGTGGTTTTTGGAACGAAATCATTTGCCAAAATGGTTTAGAAATTATTGAAGAAAAAAGGCTTTTTTTTAGCGTAAATGGATGTTTGGGGGTATTGTATTTATCATTTTTCATCACCCCACACCCGTACCCACACCCACACACCCCCATTCACTTATCCCCTTGAAGAATTCAGCAGCCCCATCTTTTTTCCCCACTTGGATTTCAAAGGAAATGAAATGAAAGAAAAGAAAAGAAAAGAGTAGAAAATGATATAATTTGAGTTGACTTTGACTTGAACTATCTTTCTCCACCTCACTCTCTCTCCTCCCTCACCCAAACCCTCCACAATCTGGCCGAAACCAGCAACCCCCAACAGCCCCCTTTTCCTCTTCTCCTCTCTTTGTTCCATCAAAGAATATCCAAAGAAAAATCAACTAAAAATCAAGCAAAAATCCAAATCAAGATCCGACTCCTACCCATTTTAGCTTAGCCGTATAGCATGGATTTTTGGTGACAAGGGATCATTTTGGAGGGCTATGTGTGCTTGTGGGATCTTCAATTTGTTTGGGTAAATTCTAACCCTTTTGCTTAAATTGTTGTTAATTGCTTGTAGTTAGCTTAATTAAGTGTTACTTTGGTTTTATGTGGGTTCAGTTGTATGATTAAGGAATTCTAGTTAGGGTTTTGTTTTGAAATTGGGTTGTGATCACTTGTGCATGGTTTGTGATGTGAGCTAACATCTTGAAAACTTGTTAAAATTTATCTAGTTGCATATTACAAGTTGTTACTTGAAAAATGTCCAAATTAAGCATTTTTGTGCAAACTAGGGTTTTATGAAATGCATTTATATGTGAGATGAAAAATATGGTTAGGGTTTTTATCATATTATTAACTTTATTAAGTGTGGTTTAAAACTTTAGTTCATGGAAATCCAACCTAAATTGTAGTTTGTGCATTTTGCTTGAAAATTGTTAAAATTGGATAATTTGTAAACTAGGTTTTTGGGGTTTATGGAATTTAATGAGATTAAATTATGGGAATCATTTTTTTGACTTATTTAAGATATTTAGTGAATATTGTGGCCTCTAGATTCGTTTAAATATCATGTTTTGTACAAAAACGGCGAATTGTGCTTGCTAGATTTTCGGGAAAATGACCTTTTAAGTAAAATTGGTGTTTTTGTGAGTTTTAAGCTATTTTATATTAAAATTAGAGTTTGTGAATATGCAAATGAGTGTATTTGGGTTTTTCTCGATGGTTTGGCGTTTGTATGCCGACATCGAGGGTTTTTAGGTTGATTTGTGAAAAGCAACCATAGGTTTTGACCTATGTGGGATTCGTGTGTCGTTTTGGTCATGAGTCGGATTTTAATGCGATACGGTGCGTTATGATATGTAGGTACCCTATGTGGACTTCGAGATGACAAGCAAGAACGTGGCGACGTCGGCACCGGCGAGCGAAGATCAGGTGAGTAGATTTATATCTACGGGGAGAAGTCGGGTGGATGGCGTATAGCACCCCCGCAGTTTCTGGTGATGTATACGAATACGTATACACACATTTATTGATTATATATTGTTTGAGTTTATTGATGATAAATATGGATGGTTTAGTATCGCGAAACCCTAGAGTAGTGGTCGCACCATACATGCACACACCTACCCATACTTGCATACATTCTTCTTCCATTTGTGTTTACGGGAATATATATATAGTTATGTGTTCATATGGGTATGGGACTATGTGTTCACATACGGATCCGAGGATGATACTTAGGATTGAGCTGAGTCGATGAGATTTGTTTGAGGCCGTGAGATCGGTGATATAGCAGGGTTCGTATTTGAGATACGACATGACGTTGTAGCGGGTCCTTGACGTAGTGTTTCACGCACGTCCATGCATACGTAGGCGGTATCAGTATGGTACTAGACGTAGATCAGTACCCCGATCATGATATTTGATAGAGAGGATACCAGGTGAATAGTATGATGAATGTGATATTGACCCGTACCCAGATTTGGGATGCCGTACGACGGATTTACGTACGAGCTATATCTTGATGATTGATCCGCACTCTTGACTTCGGATGTCTGATTTTAGATATGGTATCGGATATGATATTATTGAGGCGGGATCACCGACTGTACATATACAGATATGTATATGTATCGACTCAGATGATAGGCGGTTCCCTTACTTGTAATTCAGCTTGTTAGTTCAGCCGTATAGTTTAGTGTAGTTGTTAGATTAGATTAGACTTCTTACCTATTTCAAAAACTAACGAATCGTGGGTATTTTAAAAGACAGCCCAAGGGATCCTACGGATATTTCAAAAGACGTATCTTTTCATAAAAACACCGTAGCCCCTATTTTCAAAACCCCATGATTCGTGTTATTTCAAAAGGCACCATTTGTATGACTTATATTAGATTAATGCAAATTAGTTATCGTTGCGTTTAGTTTTCAGCTCCCGCACATTATTGCTGTTCGCTCTGCCTCGCATACTTATTTTGCTGCATATTCCATTATTGATATCATGCTGTTAGGACACCAGCACCATTACCGATGATGCGTATGTACCACGTACACCTACTTGCCGGCTCACACACATCTTCATCGGTAATTGCCATGTCACATACACTTTAGAGAATATATTTGCTTAACTTAGCTTGTTAGCTAGTAGTTTTGACATGATATTAGTGTACTTCCCTTATATGCCATATTAGACATTGTAGTTATTACCTGCCACTTCATGCATACTGTTATTCAATTGTTCACGCCTAGTTTATTAATCATACATTGTAACTTGGTTATTGATACCATATGCATTCATTATCATTGACATATGCACTTGTGATGATTTCTTGAGATTTATGATATTTCTGGATTTCGGGAAAAGCCGCAAAATTTACAACTTATGATCTTTTAAAATATAAAGTGTTGCGGTTATCTAGTGATGTATGAGTCGTCCACCATGAGTTTGCTGATGGATTTCGAGACCCGATTCGAGGAGACGGATGAACCGTTTCGGGTACATGGTGAACCCGGTAAGGTACCCCGGGGCAAGAAGCGCGTGATGATGGCGATGTGAGCCTGGCAGGGGAGTACTACCTACCGGTGATATTACCCGACCCGTCGGATATCCGGAGAATACCGTCGTGGTCTTGAGATGGATGGTAGGGGCCGGTCTGGACTAACGGCGGCCTAGATATTGTGTTTGAGGTACAGAGACTGTGATACCGAGATATCGAGATATTGGTATTACGTTTTATGCCGATGCTAGGCACTATTTTATGCTGATTTCATTATGATACCTCATTTTGAAAATATACAAAGGAAATCTCACTAATTTATTTAAACAGTTTCTTCATTTGCATGTATTCTGTCTTCATGCATTCATACCTCATTCATATGATATATTGCTACCTGAGGCACTGACACGGGCATGAGTTTACACTCGGGTTAGATATTTACCCTAGCCTTGTTATAGGCTGCTGGTTATATTTGAGGATATATTATGATCATTGACCTAGGTTGCGTTATTTATGCGATTTATGTGCGTAGATATTTTTCTATTCACGAGTTGGCAACTCACCCCCGTTGTGCCCCAGTTTCTTGCAGGTTTGCCGTACAGGTTTCTTTACGGCTGTGCGGGCATAGTTTCCTTCGGGTGACTTGCTAGTAGGTGGGTTTTTCTTGTATCGTACCCATCATATTACCTTGTATAATATTATTCCGTTGTATCTAGTAAATTCCATCAACCAAACATGTATTTATTGAGATTGAGACCAGTGTTGTTTATTCTTTCGACCTTAGAGTCGCTCGTTATATTTCTGGTGGTTTTGGGTTCCTTTTGAGTTTTGATCCTCGCCGTTGGCGTTGTATATTATATTGCTTGTGTGGTTGTGACCGTTGATTGACGAAGAGCTAGCTCCCGCTTGGGGATGCCTTTTTCTTGATTTCGTATACTATTCATGTTATATCCCGATTGGGGGCCAGTATTTACAAAAGAGACTCTGCCGAAATTTTTAGTAAATTTTTGATGTTTTTAAAAACCGTATAATTCGGCTTATGCTATTGAAACTACTTGCTTTAAGTTGGTTTTTCCTGCACTCTACTACTTTTCTTGGTTTGGATTTATGGGTTTTCGGTTTACTTAGATTACGTACGCCTCGAGACGTTCGTAGTTTAAGTGCCGGTCATGTTCCGTACTTTCGGGTCGTGACACTTCATTCCAAGATCAATAATTCATCAAAATTCCTTAAAAAATTCCACAAAACTTATAAACAATCAATAACCAATCTTTATCCTTCACAAATCTTGCTTATACCTTCAAGGAAAACATCATTTTTGGAGAAAAAAATGATGGATCTAGTTGCTTGTTTGTGTTCTTGAGAGGTATAATTTCAAACCCTAATCTTTAATTGTGGTATTTAAATCTTTTAGCTAGCTAATTTAGTTAACTATTTATGTGCTTAGTTTAGCATTTAATTCATGATTAATTCATTATATTTGGTTTAAGAAATTCATGTTAGGGTTAATTTTTGATTATGTGATTAGTGTTTATTTGAAGTGTTAAATTGGGTTTTAGAAAAGATTAATCTAGTAGAAAATGTTAAAATTTGCTAATAAGCATTTTGTTTAATTAAGCAAAGTTGCTTACTAGATTTTTGCTAAAACATAATTAGCGAGTGTTAAAAATATAGGATTGGTTTAGATAGCTTAGTTAAGCTATTTTAAGGTATTTGATTATGGATTGCTATGAAAGTCAGTCAACCAGTGTAATTGTTAGATTTGCGTTATCTTGAATCTAGTGCGATATATCGCGATAGGTTGCTTACTAGATTTCGGGGTTTTTCCGACGTAGGGTTCGTTTGGTAGTTGCGAGGTTATATCTAGTGTATTTCTCGTAATTTTTGTGTTGTGTTGCGCGATCGGGACGATCGGGGTCCAGAATTGGTGTTTTGTAGTTTAGCGACCCCAATTAGGGTTTTGGCCGGTATCGTGCGCGATAGATTCGCTAAGCGCGCAGTGTAATTTTCCGGGCGTTTTCGTCGCGTTTCGTTGTCTTTTCGTCATTATAGGATATTTAGCTTATGTGTTGTATTTATGAAATTTTAGGTTCACAAGCAGGGATTTCAGGTGCTGCGGACAAGGGGAAGCAGGTGGTCGGATTTTCATAGCTCGAGACCATCGGTGAGTAGATTTAACATCTACGGGGAAATCGCTCGTATGGCGTTATGCATCGGGGCGAATATGATATGATAGCTGCATGTATTTGCATATTAGTTACTTTCATATGAATGTCATTGCATAGCATTATCTGTTGTACTTGACTCGTACCTTTAGATATAACACATTACTGACGGTTCATGTTGCACGAGCACTAAATTGTATGCTACACCCACACCGTCTGTAATTGCCATGACACGCACAAACACCTACATATGTGATATGATAGTGGATAGGAATGATTGGAGTAGTAACTCTTATTCTATTGTGCATATGAAATACCGTGGACACATACATACGTGATATTGCATTGGGCAGGAATAGTTAAGGTAGTGAACCTTGTTCCACTTCACTTATATCTTGCTATATTTACTTATACATCATGCATACATATTGACATGTACACCCTCATACTTGATTACATGTAGATACTTAAACCTTGCTACACTTACATGTACACTTCATATGATACTGCATTTATTTTCGAAGGAATTGGGAACCGCATGATATGTTTTAAAGCTAGATTCAATTTAAAGAGCGGTTTTCCCTTTATATGCTCATATTGATGTTTTATGTTGTATATATCATTTTTATATGGATTTTACGCATTGAGATATGGAATTCATATGATTTATGGATTTGAGAACCGTGGGGGATTTTTCAAGAAAACTATGTATTGTTTGAAAACCCGGTTTCTCTTGATATGATATTTGATGCGTCCACCATGTGATTTCTCGGTTCTGAGATTTGGCTTGTGATACTCGATTCGAGGAGCGGGACGCACCGTCTGCGGGTACATGGTGGACCCGGTATGGTACCCCGGGGTGAGTGGTGATTTCGTGGTGTAGACGATAAGCCTGACGGTGGGACCACTACCTACCGGTGATTGTATTTGGACTCATCGGTTATCATGGAGATACCGACCGGAGTGAGGTATGACATATCGTCAGGGCCAGTCATGGTGACAGCGCCTGAGTTATGAGGATTTACGTGTCGATGCTAGATACGGGTTTCATGATGTTTCGAGTGTCGGTGTTTAACACTCAGGTTTTCATGAGACATACAGGATGTGAGGGCCGATCTGAGGATGCGGTGCCTGAGGATTTGGGATTTGGTGTGTCAGTGAGGGACACTGGTGTTTTTCCATGCTGATGATTTTCGCATGAGATTTTATATTATATCATCCCACACTCAGGATTATGTTGATATGCATTGTTCTATGTAGTTGTAGTACCCTGATGATGTACCTTTACATGATTGTTGCATATTCACCTATCATACTTATGCTATCGGATTACTTGTGATAGATAGATCGCTGTTCGTGCATACTTGCGATTACTGTATGATGTTATTTACTATTCACGAGTTGGCAACTCACCCCCGTTGTGCCACAGTGTTGTGCAGGACTTATCCTCTGAGTAGTCGTGGCAGGGCATCTTATTATCTCTACTTTTGCGGATACCGCTACGGTTAGCTGTGAAGCCTTGCTTTTAGGTGGGTTGCGATTATCTGTTTGTACTTTGTATATTTTTTTGTTGGATCTAGTATTCTCCATCTACCACTATTGTATATGACTTAGAGACGACTTGTGAGGATTCAGTGTTATATTTTGTGGTGACTTTGGGTGCCGTGCTCGTGGGAGCCGGTTTTGTTGAAAAGTTTTACTTCTTTATGCAGTTTTCTTTTATATTTCTTCACTTCGGCGTCGTATATATGTTGTGGTGGTTGTCTCCGCCGTTAGGCGTGATTTGCTCCCATTTGGGATGCTTTTAGTATTATCTATGTTGTACCCGTTTTCGGGGTTAGTTTTTACAAAGGAGGTGCTGCCAAAATTTTTAAGAACGAAAACTAAAATTAAAGATTTTTACTTGAAAAATTTCCGAATGTTTAAAACTATGTTTTTTTTCTCCGTTGATCCAGTTTTGGGTGGTTTAGATTTCTGGGTTTCGGCTTACTTAAGTTGCGTACGCCTTTAGACGTTACGTAGTTTAAGTGCCGGTTACGGGCCAAATTTGGGTCGTGACACTCCAATTGGCAACCTTTAGGCTTAGGGGTTAGGTCGTGTCGATCACCAGTCTGTTGTTTTTCTGACTCTGCGTATGTAGGATTTTGGACCCCAACTAGTCTAGAGACTTCGGAGATGATCCGGTTGTTCAGGTCAGGATGAGAGTAGCCTAGCGCAAATAGAGGTCTTATGCCGACTGTGTTGGTCGTAGACTTAAGTGAGCTGTGGCAAACCATGTATTCCTGTGGATTTTTCCGATGAATGACGTGTTAGATTTTGGGAAGCTTGTCCCAGGATTGTGGGTCCTTTCGAGATCCTATAAGCGAGTTAGTTTCGTTGCCTTTAATTTGGCACTTCCGCCCAGATTATTGGATTTTCACCCCGTATTCCTTGTGATGATACTTTACAATTACCTTCTTGACCTTTCTCACCTGATTTAGCACCAGACCATGTAGCTTGGACGCGATCTTTCGTTCACCAGCAGCCATGCGTGTTAATGGCTCGGCAGGTGGAGGAATGTCGGTCAAGGGTCTTGCCATCTGTGAAGGGTTTTCTTGGACGTAGCCGTATAGTGAGATAATCACTTGGGAGGCTGCGAGCGAGATTTGGGAGTTATAATCTTCCCTTTGAAGGTACGCGTATCGGTATATTTTTAAATTCGGGGACGAATTTCTTTTAAGGGGGGAGATTGTAACACCTTAGAATGCGTTTTGTAGCTAATTATATTTTAATGTATGGTTTTTAATAAAAAGTTTACCAAATTGGTTTTTAATTATTTTATCCTATTTAATGAATATTTTATTAGAATTTTTCTAGGCGCACACACACTTGTGCATGTTAGCTAGGGTGTTATTTGGGGTTAAACATTGATTAGCAATATGGTGGTTAACTATTCCCTAATCTAGTTTAATAAGTTTGTTTAAGTGTTATGGGTTTATTGTGTATGGTTGTTTTTAAATAAAATGAGAATAAAAGGGTTTTATTTTGGTAAGAAATGTTGACTTTGTGAGAGGGAGAGGGTATGGTGCTACATGGAGAGAGAGCCATGCCTCATTAATGAAGTGAGAGAGAGTGAGAAGGGGTTGTTGTTGTTGTGTTCTCTCATTCTCACTCATTGCTCTCATTCTCTCACTCTCAAACACATACACACACTCACCTGCAGCAGCCTTCAGCAACAGCAGCAGCTCCTTCATCAGCAGCAACAGCAGAGCTTCAGCAGCAGCAACAGAACATCAGCATCAGCAGCAAGCAGCAGTAGCAGCAACATCTGAAGCAACAGAAACTTGCAGAAGCTCTCCCTCCTCCATTCACTCATTCTCCTGCTTCTTAGGGTTCCTTAGGGTATAATTTCTTAACCTAATTTCCCTTTTTCTTAGCTTATGTGATAATTAGTTTCGGTTTGCTCTCAAAGCTAGTTTAGTGCTAATTAAGGTGATTTGTGTGGAATGTTGTTTAAGTGATGATTGTGTTAGTTAACCTAGCCTATTTTAGTGTTGTTTGGGTTACTTTAACTGAGAATTAATCCAGATTTCACTAAAATAACATAGGGTTTGTGATCGCACGCTTTTGGCGTGTCGGATGAAAGAATTTGAGTTTACCGCGATCAGGACGGTGTCGCTTTGCAGCTAGCCGGTGAGCACGGGTCGGTCCACAGGGAGATGGTGTATCTTACCTTCTTGCTTTAGACAAGTCAATAAAGAATATTGTATGTTTGTTTGATCTAACCTATGTGTATATCTGCAAGTATAAAGTTGTTAAGAAAATACGAGATTGTAAGCTAAGAAATCCGTACTCAAAAACCTTTGAGCCGAGTCTTGACCAATTGAAGCTAAGCAATCAGAAACAACGTGGATTAGGGGGTTTAAACGCGGTATTCGTGGAATCCGGCTTATTTACCCTTGTCCTTCCGTTCTTGTCTCTTGCCTTCGCCTCCGGCCAAACCGAACGCAACCGGTCGTGGTTAGGAATCACCGTTACCTTGTCAGGGTACGGTGCCTAACGGAGCGCTTGCGTATGGTTTGGACGAAGTTCAAATGGAAAATAACGGGAAAAGGGATTGGTAAAGAAATGTTAACTTATAAAATCGTATTAATTCTTAACAACAACAATAATTACAACATTCACAATATGAACAAAAGAAAAGAACAAAAAGAAAAGAACAAAGAAAAGAAAAGAAACAAGTAATAAAAGAGCATGAATAAAATTGCATGAAAGAAAATGCAAGTAATAAAAAGCGGGTAATAAAAAGAACAAGAAAAGAACGCGGAAGTAGAACCCAAGCCAAGCATGTGCTCAATAGCCAACCCTTAAACTTGCAAGCTCAATGAAGAACTTGCAAGATCAAGGGAAGGGGAGAGAACGCATGTGAAGTGAAGATCTAGTCCCGCGAGAAAATACGACCCTTGAGATCAATAACTAACTCTTAACCATTCAACCTCAATGAAGAGATTGAATGAGCAAGAGAAAGCAGAAATCTCAAGGGGGAGCAAACTAACAAGAAAGATACAAAACCCTCATCTTCATTAACATCCACTCAAAAGCTCTCACTACAATTTAATGGAGGAATGAAGAAGAAGAAGAAAGAAAATAACAAAAATGAGGCTAAAACAAAACTCAAAAATTGCTCCCTTGGTTAAGCTCTGAACTGCTGTATTTATAGGCTGGAGAATCGAATTCTAGGGCATCCACCATAACATATTTGAAGTACCCAAAACACCCCTGAAGTTTGACAGTGAGAGGACACCGTACGGCCGCGGATCCGCCGCCTATAGCCCCCTATGGCCGTGGATCCGCGCCCCTACTGTGGGTTTAGGGTGTGGGTTTCTGTGGCCTGCCCTGGTTTTCTGTTTCCTGTTGTTTAGTACATGTAGTTTCTGATAATCTTTCCAGAATATCTTTAGAATTCCAAGTCCAAGATTGCATTATCTTTTCTTCACTTTTGACTTTATCTCCCTCGAGCTCCGTGCACCCATTGATTCTTGTGCAGCCCCTCTTGTGTTTTGTGCTTGGCCGAGACACGAATGACCGCTGTCATACGTCTTGTCCCAGGAACCGGTACGCAGCACCGGACGGATATGGATGACCGGAACCCGGCTTTTATCTGTTGTCAACAGATGTTCTGTATTTGGTGTAACTGTGGAGATTTTGTCCTGATTTGCAATATTTGTACTGGAAACCTGTATACTGTAAACATGTAACACACACGGATTAAAAGTACCTACCTATAAACACACGAGCGTAAGAATGGGCGGTATAAAATGCAATATTCTGATATGAACAAATACCCCCAAACTTAACTTTTGCTCGTCCCGAGCAAAACCAATTATTCACAAAAATAAAATGATAACCGCACTTTCGCAGGGAACGCGATTGCACTGAGCGCGTGCAACAAGCCGTTAAACCTCTAGGTGTCCCTAGTAGGAGGAGTGTTGTCTTCTGAGGGTTTTCAGCGGATACTACCCACAAAATCCGGTCAAGCTAGCTTTGTAAAATAACTAAGATTCAAGCCCCTAAAGTTTTGTTTCAGAAAATAACAATTCTATAATCCTAAGTTTAGACTATCGAACCTTTATTTTTCACATCTCTCTTCTTATTTAACTACAGATTTTATATGTCTTTACATGCAGTGCAAAATAGTGTCGTTAAGTTCCCGAAAGGTCGAATAAAGTCATTATGTCACACAATAAAGCCCAGATAACAATTTTAAAAGGATCACATAAGTTTTATAGAGAGTTAAGCATTTTTCAAGTTTCGTTTTCCAGTAAGATTTCAACTTCAGAATTTCTATCTTCCCTAACAGGAAACTAGGTCTTATTCTTCACTCCACCTTTTTCTTGTTTTCATTTCATACACACCTCTGTGAACGTGCAATAGTCTTTATCATAGAATAAAACCTTCATATCTCCGTTAAAATTTTTATAAAAGCCTGTCTTTTATCAAGATTATTCTCACACAAAGAACCGTTAGGAATTTTAACTCGGAGAGAACACTTGCTTGACCTTGTTTTAAAACTGGACTTTCTAGGCTTCTTAGCGAGCTTTGGGCTAATGCACCCAAACCAGTTGGTTTTAGGGCCTTAGGTGTAGAAACACCCCAGCGGACTTAATTACTCAAGTTACCTAGGTCCAAAAACAAAAGACAGTTTGGCGTGAAAAACATGATGATTCAATACGAACGGAGATATAACCGGTAGTTCAATTATTTTTTGGATAAAAGACGTGTTTAGTGGGTTTGGTGTGTAATCATTCCAATCAAGTTTCAGATGGGTTATTTTTCAGACTTAGTTCCAATTAAGGCATCAATAACATTCCTTCATATTCACTCACTTCATAAACTATTCTTGATATATTACTTATTTCAGAACAAACCTATTTGATCCTCAGAAAATCATTTATCTATTTAAAAGTTTTTTAAACATAAAAGACTTGTCATCTAATTTCCAAGACACACAACATGTATAGTGTAATGTAAAGACGTATATCAGCTATAGTTAACTTCAAAGGAGAGTTATCTTTCAGGTTTTCAAAATCTAAACATAGGATTTAGTTATTTTTATTTTTTCAAACAAAAACCGTCGAATATTGAATCAGAGTTCTTCCACAAGCTAACTTGACAAAAAAGTTTTTATATTTTTAGAAAATTTTTAAATTTTTATGGGTTTTTAATAAGGTATGCAAATGCAAAATATACAAATGATGCGAAGGAAGAAAGCTTACCGAGCACACCCCCAAACTTAAACTTGACAGTGCCCTCACTGTCAGGCAATACCAAGAGGGTCAAAATTGCCGGTGCTTCCTTAAAAAACAAATTATATACAAAACAAAAAAGGAAAACCAAAAATATATACAAAAAAATGTCCCCCCCAAACTTAAGTAAAACAGTGTTTCCACTATTAAGCGTTGAAATTCAGGATTAGGGGGGAAAGAACAGTATCCATCTATACAAGGCCTTACACATGCCAAAAGTTAACACCAACCATTCAAAAATCTTATCTCTGTAAAGCAGTGGCTGGCGAAAGAAGGCGTAGAGAAAAGAAATGGAGACTACGCGAGACCGCTTGTGGAGAGAAGTGGAATGCGGTCTCGGTAGATGAGAAGAAAAAGAAAGGCGGAAGGGAAAAAGAAGTGGAGTACGAACTTGAGGGTGCAAATGGAGTAAATAGATTAGCACAATTTTTGATGACCGATTTGTGAAAATTGATTGTGCTAATATATTTACCCGTCGAGAAATGGGGTCAAATCCCTCAAGATTCGTAAGAAACCATGGGTACGCCGAACTTGGTAAACCAGACATATGAAATGTAAGTGATACGGGTTCTTGCAAGGTCGGAACGATTGAAAGGATGGAGGGAAGTGGTTGAGGAAGGGTATCGGTTAAGGCTTCTGGAGGGTGTGTACAGTCAGTGAAAGGAACAGGATGAATTGGAAAATCCGACTCATCAACTCGAACTGTTTCATCCTCAAAAATATCCTTAAAATTCTCCTCAAAGTTAAGCTTATCCATGCACATTTCATCAAAATCCAGACGCATATGAGGTTCGGGAAAAACAGTTGAAGACTCGGGATGATGATTTGAACAGACAAACTCAGCTAAATCTACGGGTTCATCATCCAAAATATTCCCAGCGTCAATATCCTCAATCAAGTGAAAATCAATATTCTCAGACACCTCATCAAAAGCATGGATTTCGATCGATTCTGGTTCTAAGATGGAGGTGTAGAGGTCAAAAGGTTTAGGATTGGTTTCACTTGGAAAGGACCCTTCACCATCGGGCAAATCAAACACTACGAAGTCGCACAACTCATTCAACATTCTATCTTCAACTGATAGTTCATTTGGGACACTTGATAGACGTTCAAAGCAGGAGTTGTGAGATTCAATTTGGGACGGGTAGGTTTGATTTGGAAGGGGGTACATCTCACTCTCTCCACTCAAATTCACAGCCTGTCCTACCGCCTCTTCATACATTGAAAAATTTGGAGCTAGTTGAAAACTAGCTACCGGATCACTAGGTTGTATGAGGGCGGCCATGGACGCATTCAAATCCATCATTTGTTGGCTTGACGCTACCCTAAAGTCTTCCAACGACTGTTCTAGACTAGACATTGGTTGTGAAGGGGTTTCAGTAAAAGATTCACAGTTGTATGGATACTGAAAACTCCCAAATTGCGGTTCTGATGCAATGTCTAGGGAAGGTGCAAAATTAGGGTAGGATTGGTAGGAGTTGAATGGCTGGACAGGAGTGGGATCAACATTTGGATAAGAAGGTGAATGGAATTGTTGATCCCAAGAATTTGTAGTGGTGAAAGGAGTGAAAGATCGGCTACGGGATTGTTCAATTCGTTCAGCGATGGACAAAGGACGACTTGCAGAAGGGGTATCAACATAAGCGGGTACGGGAGGTTGAAAAGGTTGATACAAAGTGGAATGAGGGGTGCAAGTGTTTGTCCTAGACGCTGCTATGCGATCTTTCAGTGAAATTTTGGGCATGGATGGGTCGTTCGATGTTCGACCATAACAAGAACCGTATGAAGTAATGTCTGGTTGTGGGTACCATAGTTCGGCAAGAGTTTTGCGAGGTGGAGTACCCATGATATGAAGAGAGAATGAAAGAAAGGTAGAGAAAAAGGAGGGGGGAAAGAATGTGATATATATATTTTTTTTTATAATTTTTTTTTGTTAGTTGTTAGCAAAAGAATGAAATATGCACAAAAAAGAATATGGACAAAAAATCACGACACAAAAATACCACACACCTAATCGTTCTAGGGTTCACCTAGGTCAACTAGACCTGCTCAAGAACTTGATTGTCGAAGTAAAACTGTGTCGAGAAACAGGCTTAAAAATACACTGATCACGAGGCCAGGTAAGTGCAGAGATAAGGGGAGGTTTTCCAACGCTTTCGCGAAGTTCCTTAATTAAATAACCCTTTCTCTTTTGGCGGTTTCGCCGTTAACACTTTCCTAGACACCCCGTAAACAATATACCGTTAAGCAAGCTTCTAAATACAGTTAACTTCTCCTAGTGAGCGCGAAGTCCTTAAGGCTTAAAGTCTAGTTTCTTTTAAATTTTGTGCGGGTAGACGTTATGCGCTAGTTCGTGATTTGTGGGCCACGGAAAAGGTGATGAAATCCTTTACCGTATGTTGTGGGGTTCGCTTGCCCTTAAGTCCGTATTAATTGATGCAATACGCAATTCAATAAAAATTCTATAAAGAATAAAACAATCGTTTTAAGTTTTAAGCGCGGCGCTGCAACAAATACGGGTTAGTCAATTTTTTTGTGTTTGCTACCGAACTTGCAAAGAATCCTGTAAAAGAATAGTATATTGGAAGCGTCGGATTTGAGAAGAAGGTGTTAGTAAAGTACGTACCGTTTAAGTTTTGGGTTAAGAAACCCCCGTTGAATCGAATCCGGTAATCTTGAAAGGTTCGCTTGCGCGGGTCAAACAACCCGGATCTTTGTCACTGTACTCCGTAATCACCTTAACTTTGAATGTACACTTTGCTCCCACAATCGCAGTTTGCAAATCTGCAAAAATCTGCACACTTGCCCACAAAAATATTGTCCAAAAAAAAACAAAAAGAATATATATATTTTATATATATATATATACAAAAAGAATATTAACCCGAATAACAAGAAAGAAAATACGCTACCGTCTCCCCGGCAACGGCGCCATTTGATCGCACGCTTTTGGCGTGTCGGATGAAAGAATTTGAGATTACCGCGATCAGGACGGTGTCGCTTTGCAGCTAGCCGGTGAGCACGGGTCGGTCCACAGGGAGATGGTGTATCTTACCTTCTTGCTTTAGACGAGTCAATAAAGAATATTCTATGTTTGTTTGATCTAACCTATGTGTATATCTGCAAGTATAAAGTTGTTAAGAAAATACGAGATTGTAAGCTAAGAAATCCGTACTCAAAAACCTTTGAGCCGAGTCTTGACCAATTGAAGCTAAGCAATCAGCAACAACGTGGATTAGGGGGTTTAAGCGCGGTATTCGTGGAATCCGGCTTATTTACCCTTGTCCTTCCGTTCTTGTCTCTTGCCTTCGCCTCCGGCCAAACCGAACGCAACCGGTCGTGGTTAGGAATCACCGTTACCTTGTCAGGGTACGGTGCCTAACGGAGCGCTTGCGTATGGTTTGGACGAAGTTCAAATGGAAAATAACGGGAAAAGGGATTGGTAAAGAAATGTTAACTTATAAAATCGTATTAATTCTTAACAACAACAATAATTACAACATTCACAATATGAACAAAAGAAAAGAACAAAAAGAAAAGAACAAAGAAAAGAAAAGAAACAAGTAATAAAAGAGCATGAATAAAATTGCATGAAAGAAAATGCAAGTAATAAAAAGCGGGTAATAAAAAGAACAAGAAAAGAACGCGGAAGTAGAACCCAAGCCAAGCATGTGCTCAATAGCGAACCCTTAAACTTGCAAGCTCAATGAAGAACTTGCAAGATCAAGGGAAGGGGAGAGAATGCATGTGAAGTGAAGATCTAGTCCCGCGAGAAAATACGACCCTTGAGATCAATAACTAACTCTTAACCATTCAACCTCAATGAAGAGATTGAATGAGCAAGAGAAAGCAGAAATCTCAAGGGGGAGCAAACTAACAAGAAAGATACAAAACCCTCATCTTCATTAACATCCACTCAAAAGCTCTCACTACAATTTAATGGAGGAATGAAGAAGAAGAAGAAAGAAACTAACAAAAATGAGGCTAAAACAAAACTCAAAAATTGCTCCCTTGGTTAAGCTCTGAACTACTGTATTTATAGGCTGGAGAATCGAATTCTAGGGCATCCACCATAACATATTTGAAGTACCCAAAACACCCCTGAAGTTTGACAGTGAGAGGACACCGTACGGCCGCGGATCCGCCGCCTATAGCCCCCTATGGCCGCGGATCCGCGCCCCTACTGTGGGTTTAGGGTGTGGGTTTCTGTGGCCTGCCCTGGTTTTCTGTTTCCTGTTGTTTAGTACATGTAGTTTCTGATAATCTTTCCAGAATATCTTTAGAATTCCAAGTCCAAGATTGCATTATCTTTTCTTCACTTTTGACTTTATCTCCCTCGAGCTCCGTGCACCCATTGATTCTTGTGCAGCCCCTCTTGTGCTTTGTGCTTGGCCGAGACACGAATGACCGCTGTCATACGTCTTGTCCCAGGAACCGGTACGCAGCACCGGACGGATATGGATGACCGGAACCCGGCTTTTATCTGTTGTCAACAGATGTTCTATATTTGGTGTAACTGTGGAGATTTTGTCCTGATTTGCAATATTTGTACAGGAAACCTGTATACTGTAAACATGTAACACACACGGATTAAAAGTACCTACCTATAAACACACGAGCGTAAGAATGGGCGGTATAAAATGCAATATTCTGATATGAACAGTTTGCTTTTTGTGTAATTTAGCGTTTTTAAAGCGATTTATTGGCAATCTGAGTTCTGCTTTTGACCCGGACCCTTCAGAATAAATTTGAGAATACTGGAGCATGCTTACTAGGTCTAGACCACACCACCAGAACATGAGCCACCCATCCCAAAACTTGGCCGCAGATTTATTCAATCTGGCCGCAAATTGCGGCCAGGAATAGTGGTTGGGTCTTGGGGTTTTGGGTACTGTAGTCTGCTATGTTTTGAAGTGTTTTGGCATGTCAAGTTTTGTGAGATTTGACCTGTAGGAAAATCTGGGATCAAATATCATATTTGGTGTTCGTTGTGTTTGCGCGATACGTGCGATACGTGAGAGGGTTCTGTGATCCAGCGTATCGCGATGGTTTTAGACGCGTATACACACGTTTTAGCGTATCGTGCACGTGCGTTTAGTTCGCGACGTGAGTTTCTCGTTTGGGTTCGATATCGCGTTTTGCAAGATATTTGGCTTATATGTGATTTCCATGTCTTATTTGCAGGTTTGCAGGCGGGGACTACGGGCACTATTACAGGGAGGAGCAGATGGTAGGATTCACCTAGCGTGGAGTGTAGGTGAGTAGATTTAACATCTACAGGGGAATCGCCCGCATGGCGTTATGCGTCTGGGCTAGGATTCTAATACTTGTCGCATATTCTACGTCATTGTTACAATTGCGCCTTTACCTATTTACTTAGATATAGTTGTACTGTGACTAGTTGCCGTATGGCACTGCACACATTATTGACGATTCATGTTGCACGAGCACGGGTTGTATGCTACACACACACCGTCAATAATTTCCATGTCACACACTAACCATTATAGATACTTTTGCTTATCACACATGACATCTAGTTTATCGTTATACCTATAGTGTATCATACCTTTAGTGATAGGTACAGATACACCTTGCGATACAGCTACAGGTATACCTTGCACATGTTTTACTTATACCGGGGGGGATATCCTACATATTTTACTTATACCCAGGGGGGTATACGACATCAGTTCTTATAGGTAGATACCTATACATTGCTACACCTGTATGTTACACACATATTCAGTTGCTGTTACATATTTACCTTTACTGATGTTACTTAGCTGTACCTTATTGGTTTCGCATACATCCGGTTTCAGCTACATATTCTCATTTATATGCTCGCATTTCAGATATAACGCATATATTTATTCCTGGATTTGCGCATTGTTATTTGGATTTCACATGATAATTTCTGGATTTGGGAACCGTGGAGTTCATGAAATTATGCATACATTGAAAAACCCGATTTCCTTGATATGATATTTGCGCAGCCACCATGAGATTTATCGGTTCTAATTATATACTCCATACGAGGTGTGGTTGCCGTATGAGGGTACATGGTGGGGCCCGGTATGGTTCCCCTCGGCAAGAAGATCGATGGATGTTGCCGATTGAGCCTGGAGGCGGGCTAGTACCTACCGGTGACAGTACTAATGACTCAGCGGGGGTCATGGAGACACCGTTGGGAGTCATGCACGTATGCATACGTCGAAAGGCGAGGTTCAAAGCTAGGCACTCGTGCTTTCGGGACAACGTATGATACGTACCTATCAAGATTTCTGTGTCGAGCCTTGGCACATTGTTTTCATGATATTTCTTTTAAACACCTTTGTATATATAACAAGGGATTAATCGTTGTTATATATACCCTTACACCAATATTAGTGGAATGGGACGCTAATATATGTGTATTGACCACATCATATTTATTTCTGCATATATACATATACTTAGGATGCTAGAAACTTACTTGAGACTTTGACTTGGGATATCAGGTGATTCATTGAGATTGGACATACATATGGGATTATTGATTTGTACATTCGGGATATAGGAGATTATTCAATATTGTACATTGAGGTGATGTGAGACTTATATGATGTGAGAGCCCAGTTTGGGGGCTGATTTGAGGAATTGTGGATTTGAGTGTCTTGATGGATTGTGATCCTGCCACGATGTCAGGTTTCCGTGGAAATGACATATTCCACCCTATACCTCACCTTTATCTATTTTATGCACAGTTTCATATGTTGGTAGTACCTGTTAGTGTACCCTTATGATAGTTGCATATCTACATTCTCATATCCCTATTGCATGGTTATTGCATATTATTGTCATGTTACTATTACTTCACATATTGATTGTACCTGCTAGTGTACTTTCCATTAATTTGCATTCACATGACATGTTATTACTGTAATCGCATACCTTAGATTCATGCTGTACGTACATTCCTGCGATTACCTGCATATGTTATCTACTATTCACGAGTTGGCAACTCACCCCCGTTGTGCCACAGGTGTTTCAGGTTGTTCACCAGAGTAGTCGAGGCAGACTATTCAGCTATTCAACTATCCTCTTTTGCTACAGATACCGCATCAGCTCACAGTACTATTTTGCTTAGGTGGGTTTTGGTGGTTATCTGTATTTTGTATTGTACATTCGTTGTATCTTGTACTCTCCATCTACTATTATGTTGTTGATTTAGAGACTTGGTGAGGACGATATTGTATATTGTTGTGGATTTGTTGTTTTTTATATATAGCTTTCTCTCTATTGGCTTTATTTCTTCGCTACAGCGTCATATTTTTGTGTTGCATTCATCTTGGCTAGTTTTTATAAAAAAGGGGTATTGCTAAAATTTTAAAGAAATAAAGTAGGACTTTTAAAGAATTTGGGTTGCGATTTCAAATGTTTCAAAAACTTATATTATCTTTTCCTTATTTTTATGGTTTAGATTTCTGGGTTTTGGCTTTCTTTTACTGCGTTGCGTCTTTAGGCGTTGCGTAGTATTAGGGCCGTCACGGACCAATTTTGGGTCGTGACACAGGTATTGCTCATTTGGGCAGATGGGTTTCTCCGCGACCTTGAGATAAAGAGAGACATAGAAAGAAACATCAGAGCGGATCCACTCACTAAGGCTATTCCTCGAACGCAATAGTTTCGCAAACAGGTTTTGTGAGACAGACTAGTAGAGGAGTTGGGTGTTCGGTATCATACGGGCTGTGAGTATGCGACATCGCAATAATTAGCCTTGAGTGCAAGTGGGAGATTGTTGGATATAGTGCCCTCAGAGTCAATTATTGGATCACAGGCACGTGATTGCAATGATTGATGGAGGACCTATACCGGTAGGACAGTCTTACTCAAGATGATAGTATGTTATCTGGTTTATCTTTATCGTCGTGTACTGCTTTAGGTAACCTTACAGGTCGCTATTGCACGCTGATAGAGCCCTTAGGATTCTTGCTTGACGACTAGCGGTATGATGGCGATCATATACGTGGGAGCTGGGGTCTATAAGTACATCCTTAAAAGGTCCCTAGTCGTGGGAGTTTCAAGACTGGGCATCGATACTCCATTAGTAGACTAGTGTATACAGTCGAGACCCCGACGAAGGGCGGTGGCCGGTCTCACAAGCCACTGGTGTCCGTTGGTTCACCTAAGATGTATACAGGTGCTCATTGGGTTATGAGTACACCGGACAGGACTCGCCGGGAACATGCTAGTTGGTATTATACCTGAAGTCAGATAGCAGTTCCCTGGTGACATTTGTACAGGTTAGTTCATCGACCTGAGATCGTCATTTGTCTCGTATGAGTTCCCACTGTACTTTGATTACTACCCTACCACGGCTCAAAGGAGTCGTGCAAACAGGTTTTAGTTGGGTACAGTCCCGAGCCACATGGAGTCAGTGAGCGGATCGTCAGGGGTTCGTCTCTCCCGGTATTGGAGGTGAGGTCGCGCTGTGTCTAGGAGAGCCATTACACAAAGCCCTCGGCCGAGACAGGAGATTTACTGGTAGGTATTCTAGTAGTATCTCAGGGTGTTCTGGGCTACACTCCGACACGACTTGTACCGCTTTTGGGGGTCTGACTTTTACCAACCCCATAGGCCCTCCATGCCATGCTCATAGACGAACGGACCGGACTGTACGGATATTGTCACTGACAGGCTCAGTAGGGTGTCAGGATGAGTTCGCTCATCGACGTCTCTTTTGGTCAATACTTGGTAGCCCGTTACGTACGACGAATACCTTTGACGTGCTAGTGGTTAAATCCACAGCCAAAGTATTGACGAGTCTTTAGAGTCCCCCACAGACTGTTTCTCAAGTTTCGGTCGAAACGTTGTAGAGGCCGTATGATATATGGCAGGGTTCGATCTTATACGTGCGGTATTGCACGGATCATGATCGGACGGGTCATACTAGTAGGCTTTGGTTTAAGCCGGATCCTAGTATTAGATTTGTTAGATTACTTTAGTCTCATCGCATTCGCATTCAGTCGGAATGCGGGTGCAGGTATGTATATACATGTGAGGGGTATCCTTGTGATCCGTCACGAGTTTACTTTAGATGTTGCCGGATCTTTTTGTTGTGGCAAACATTTGGATTAATGTTTGCTTAAGGAAATAATGAGCTAGAAATTCATCATGACAATGTATTAATGTGACATGGACATATACTATGAGTCATGGTCTCTTTTTTAGCAAAAGTGTCACATTAATGGATTGATTTGTGATGATATAAGAGGAAGAGAGAGAGAGGGAATGCCATGAGGTTATTTTTATCTCTCATATTATTTTCCTCACTCTCTCTCATTCCATGATAACAACAAAAGAAAAGAAAACGAAAAAGAAAGCCTTTTCTTCTTCTTCTTCTTCTTCCTTTAGCTCATCATCTCCTCCAATGGCAACACCTTCAACCTCCATCCAAATTAATGGATGCAAGAGACAAAGTGATCACAACATTCTCTACTTCACCTTGGGCACGTCGGCTAGCACACTTCGCGCTCGAGTTGCTTCGGATGAAGCGGGAGCCCATAAAAAGACTTCTCGATGTGGTGCACTTTCCGACGAGGAGATGAAGACCGGAGATGCCGCGGGGAGCTTGGGATGGTGGCCGAAGACCGAAGGACACGGATCGATCGGTATAGCCCTTTATCCCTTCTCTTGATAGCTAGGTATAGGTTAATGGTTCGATCCGGGTTTTTAGGATGCGGTAGTGCCGGTTTAGAGTCAAGAAAAATTTTCGTTTTCGCATTTTGGTCTCGGATAGACGGCCAGGGCACTACCGTAGTCCTACAGATATTCCCTCGCAAATGTTTGGGATATCCTAACAAACTTATAAAGAACCGACCTTGCCTCGAGATTGTCCAGATTTTTCTTTTCAACATAGGCCGGACAACTCCATATCTTAACTCGTTTAAGACATGGTCTCTTCCCATACCATATCTCATATGGAGTGGTAGACACTGATTTGGATGGAACCCCATTCAATAGGCATGCAGCTTCTCAAGTGCATAACACCAAAAGGGAATAGGTAACTCAGCAGTACTCATCATAGAGCCCGCTATATATCATAGGGTGCGATACCTCTGCCCCGATACACCGTTGTGCTGTGGTGTATACGAAGGAGTAAGCTGAGAGAGAATCACATTCTCTATGCCCAAGTATTCGCCTCCCCAATCTCATCGTAGGACTTAATACTTTTACCCGTTTGGTTCTTAATCTTCAAGCTTATATTCTTTGAATTTCTAAAAAGTTTCAGATTCGTGTTTCAACAGGAACACATGTCCGAATCTTGAGAGATCGTCGATGAATGTAATGAAGTACATAGAACCAACCTTGGCATTTATAGATATAGGACCGTATACATCATCATGTATGCGTCCCAAGAGTTCAGTAACCCATTCTCTGTTTCAAGTAAATAGAGTATTGGTCACTTTACCTTTGTGACAAGACTGACAAGTATCATAAGATGAAAATTCGAACAGATTCTTATATTCATCTTTATGTAACTTAGCTGGTCTTGTCACAATGATATGATCTATTCTACAATGCCACAAGAAAGATTCGTTCATTTCTGAATTACTCCTCTTGTGTGTGTTCGGTATACTTTGAACCGTGGTTTGATTTATAACGTGTATGCTATTATATAACATGCCTGATCGAATCAACTCTTGATTCAGGAAAATGTTCTCAACATTATCCTCCAATACAGAATTATATCTTTCTTTAACTTAATAAAGAAACTGATGTAATGTTGTATATCAGGTTCGTTATCTAATAACATTTGTTTAGAATCAATGTAAGGTGATATCTGCCAACTGACTTGGCTGCAACAATTGCATCATTCTGTAATACTTAGAGACATATCACCCATTCCCAGTTCTCTACCTATCTGTAGCCCATGTAACACATTACATATGCGGGATCCTGATCCGGTATCACATTGTAACACCTTAGGATAAGGGTTAGTGTATAATTATAATTAAATAATGGTTTTTAATGAAAAGTTTACCAAATTGTGTTTTAAATATTTTTCCTAATTTAATAAATATTTTTCCAAAATTTTATTAGGCTTGCACAAACATGTGCATGTAAACTAGGGTTTTTAAATTAAGTTAATTCCATAATTATTAACTATGGTGGGTTAATCTTGAGGGTTAAAGTGTTATGGATTCTTAAATGGGTTTTAAATTGGTTAATTAAAAGATTACTTTAATTCAAATGGTTTAGGGGTTGACTTGTGAGAGTGAGGGAGAGGGGTGCATCATGGCTCAAGCCATGCTTGCATTAAATGAAGAGAGAGAGAGGAGGGGTGACTTTTGGGGTAAATGATTGTTTTCTTCTCTCATTTCTTTTTCTCTCAAACCTCACACACACACTTGCCTCTCTTCACACCCCAGCAGCAGCAGCAGGAGAAAAAGCAACAGCAGCAACTGAGCCTGAAGCAAGCATCAGCAGCATCAGCAGTAGGGAACAGTAGCAGCAGCACCAAGCTTCACAACAGCAGCTTCTCTTCTTCTGCTTCCTCCAGCTTCCTAGGGTTAAGTATGAGGTATATTTTTAAAACTTATTCCCTAGTTAGCTTGGTTAGTGTATGTTTTGCATTGGTTAGTGGATTTTAGTGTGTTTTAGTGTGTTATGGGGTGTTTAGTGTGAACTTTGTGCTAATGAGGTGTAGATTGGTTTCAGTAGGATGCTTGAGGTTTGTTGTGACCATGTTAACTTAGTTGAACCCCTATTACACTAAAATACCACCAGTTTTCATACTCGATGCAAATGTCGTATTTGTGCAAAAATGAGTTTTTCTGGATCTGCTTTTGACCCGGTGATTTCAGAATGAAATTGGGAAGACTGTAGTATAGTGGAGTAGAGCTGATACCACAGGTGAAACCCGACCCCCTAATTCTTTCTTTCGGCCGCCAATTTCCTCATTCTGGCCGCAATTTGCGGCCAGATGGGTAGTGTTTGGGTTGGGGTTTGGTCCAGTGGGTGTCTGCTAAGGTGTGTAGTGTTTTGGTATATATATTTTTGTAAGATTAGTTCTGTAGCAAAATCTGGGATCAAATACCTATTTTGCCGTTTTCTAAACCTTCGCGACACGCGTGGTACGTGAGTAGGTTTGGGTTTTTGCGTATCGCGGCGCGTCGGGGTAGTTTCGTAGCGCGTGATTACACGTTTTAGCGTATCGCGCACACGCGCGATTGGTTGCGACACGAGAGTCTAGTTGGACCGTAATGTCGCGTTTTTGTGAAATGAGCTTATATGTGATATATGTTATGTGATCTAGGTTCGCAGGCCAGTGAGACGGACGCTGCAAAGAAGGGCAAGCAAGTGGTTGGGTACACTTAGCGCGAGACATGGTGAGTAGATTTCACATCTACGGGGATATCGCCCGCATGGCGTTATGCGTCAGGGCTGATAGGACCTTATTGTTATATACTGCATATACCATACCATGGATTGTCATCGCATATTGCATTCCCTGTTATATATATATATGTTGCTTAGAACTGATAGAACTGCCATGATCATACTGTCGTACATTGTTGTAGCTCATCTATACTTGACATGACTTGGAATTTTATACGTGATACCTATATCACAGTGGGTCATTGCATTGTAGTTCATTCTTATGTGACATGACTTGATATACATAATTGATGCACCTATCACATCACAGTTACTTGTATTATTGTTGGGATTTCATATGATTTCTGGATTTGGGAACCGTGGCCTTTTCAAATAAGTAATCATTTAAAAACCCGGTTCCCTTGATATGATATTTTGGGGCGTCACCCCGTGTTTTCTCGGTGCTTGAGGCACGGATTGATAGAGGGCTGACCCGGAATGACGGATGCCCGACGGATTGATAGAGAGCTGACCCGGACTGACGGATGCCCGATGGATTGATAGAGGGCTGACCCGGACTGACGGATGCCCGATGGATTGATAGAGGGCTGACCCGGACTGACGGATGCCCGATGGATTGATAGTGGGCTGACCCGGACGGACGGACGCCCGATATTGAGAGAGGGATGACCCGGACTGACGGATTCCCGGTATATACTTTGAGAGAGGGCTGACCCGGATTGACGAAGGCCGATACAGGAGGTTTTGCGTGTCGATGCTAGACACGAGTATTTATGATATTTGGGTGCCGATGTTGGGCACTCGGGATTTTCAGGAATATACAGGATATGAGGGCCGATGGAGTACCGGCGTTTGAGATGTTGGGATTTGTGGTGCATACATACTTATGTAGTCCACCCCGATACTTCATGTAGATACTGTATCCCCATGCTCAGCATTCATTATCACATCTCATCCTGTAGCATATCACCTGATAGAGGACTTGCATTATTACCATGCATGCTGTTTACCTCGCATTGATATCATCTGCTGGCATTTGTTAGAGTAGCGCTGTACGTGCATGCTCGCGATTACCTTTATATGTTATCTCTATTCACGAGTTGGCAACTCACCCCCGTTGTGCCACAGTGTTTGCAGGTTGCCCTGGGGAGTAGTCACGGCTGGCTGTTACCGCATCTTTTGGCACAGATACCCCTTTTGAGCAGAGATAGCCCTTTTGCTGTTTAGGTGGGTTTTGTACGGTATCTGTTATCATTTCAGTTGTATATTGATGTATCTAGTACTCTCCATCTACCTTCTGTATTGACTTAGAGACAGTTGTGAGGACGATATGTATGATTTTACATTCTGGTGTCGAGCTCGCATGTGAGTCGACGTTACTTTATGCAGTCTCATCTTTTATGATATTGTCCTTGTTTTACTGTGTATTCTTCGCTACGGCGTCGTATATCATATTGTGATGCTTTATTCATGTCACTTGTTATTTCTGCTACACCTTGTTTTTATCCGACTTTCGGAACTAATGTTTTAAAAAGGAAATGTTACCAAAATTATAAAACTTATAACTATTGAATTTAAAAAGGATTTCTACTAAATAAATGGAAGTTTTTCGGACATGTACGATTGTTTTTTTTTTAAATGTTTTAAATCACTCCATATTTATTGGTTTTGATTTCTGGGTTCGGCTTACTTAGCCGCGTTGCGCCTGTAGACGTTGCGTGGTTAAGTGCCGGTCACGAGTCGAATTCTCGGGTCGTGACACACATACCCAGGACGTAGAAGATACTGAGAAACAGTTCTCGGTAATGAACACACCCGAAGAAGATGCATCAGCAAGCACTTTCTTCGATTGAGTGGCATGGGAATCCGGATATTCCCCTATTTCCTTCTCGGACTTATAACAATTATAAGATAGAGCGGAACCAACGTTCCCTAGCACAATATAATAAGCAGGTTCGGTCAATGCATCCATATTATTATCTTGATTAAGGCGTGACATGGTCGCTACCAGGAGAGAGAGAGAGAGAGAGAGAGAAGAAAACACTCTGCGTGCGCACTTTATAAGATTAGATTGGTTATTATTTTGTCTAATCAGGATGGCTCCCGCTGTTTTTATCAAATCTTCCTTCAAACCCTAAAAAGTTAAGACTAGCCGGGATTAATTACACCCTACAAGTTTGCCAATCTCTCGGCCAGGCCAGTATCGGTACTTTGAGGGAGGTTCCCCTTGCTTTCGCACGGACCTAATTAAAATACACCTCATTTTCCCAGGGGCGTAACCCTGTTAACACCTTTCTAGACACCTACTTGATCGGCTAATTGTAATGTGTAAAACTCTTCCAGGAGTAACTCTTACTCGCAGTGGGTATCGGGATCCAACTATCTCATAGAAGGTATGCAATCTCATTGCAAATTTCAACACTTAAAATTCCCGATAATATTTTTGCCCCTAGTGACTTATGACCTTAACATGGTCAACAACTCATAAGCGCTAGCCAAGTTCAACCCGTCATTTCCTGATTGAATTAAACCCACCCGCACGACCCTTAACACGGTCAACAAAGTCGTACGACTAACCTAATCCAATTGCATCATATGCTTATGCAGATAAGCACTAATCAGCTACCGCACACTACGCCTTAACATGGTAAACAAATGTAGCACGAATACTTAGTAGTACTTATCTGAAATGACGGAGGGCTACGACAGTTTTTTAAGAAAACCTTTTGCGTAATGAACTTGATATCGTTATAGAATCGAGTGATTTTGAAAAGGAGTGTTTTTTAGGCCTTTACTGGTTTTGCTAAAGAGGTCACTCCCGGTGAAGGGATCTCGGCTCTTTCCTCATCGAATGAGGTGCAGGATATTTCACAAATACCACTATGCAAAGCCAAAATTGTAGAAGCAATCAAAAGACAAACCGAGTGGGTTGTACTATCTGCCAGTTTCGCTAAAAAGGTCACTCCCGGTGAAGGGATCTCGGCCCTTTCCTTATCGAATAAGGTGCTGGATATTCTACAAGGACTACCGCGATGCAAATCAAAAACTAGGGCTACCAGTTTTTTAAAACAAGTTTCTACAACATCTTTAAGATTCTTTTATTTCATTAATCTCATTAATGAAGTCCGATTAATTATGCTTCCCAAACATCACATATGAAACGAAAGCAACAATATTAATTATATCTCAAATATATAATATAGGCATTCATCTCAGAACATATCAAGTGATCACATCACAAAATATCAGCAGCAGAGGAATCATATATGAAATATTGGATATACTAGGAATTCCGTGTTTTAAATTAAGCCAGTATAAAACACGGAATCCACGGTCGCGATGAATAGACAAACCCACATCCCTAGACCCCTACGAGAGCGGCAAGCAACCCTTCCAATTCTAGAGGTCGGAGACCCGGTCTCGACTCCTCGAGATGGTCTCCCACTGGACCCTATAACCCGGTTACTTGTGCTCTCCTCCTTGGGTCTATCCTAATGCGAGAAAGTAAATAATATACATCAATGGTGACATCATCCTCAACCCGGAAGTGCCCCAATAAAAGAATATTACAGGCAAGCTTTTACATGAATGAAAATGAAAAACTCTCATCTCACATAAAAACTCCCGGCTATTCAAAACACGACGATCCAATATAACATATCACAGCAACACATAACATCACATGTCATCAACGTAAGTAAATATCCGTATCCCAATTGTCATTGACGTATAGCAACGAAACCGGCGATACACCACATATTACACTTACGGTCGAAGAAAAGAAAGTGAAAAACTATAACAATTAGAATCCGCAACCACCTGAGACAGCATAAACCCAATGTATCACATACTTTAGATTTCATGCCCAACCAAATGAATTCCTTAGACATCACATGCCTAACAATTATAAACCTCACATTTTAGTCTCGATATTGAAAACACTTTTCAATAACCTGTCGGGTAATTCAACAAGATTCCCGATAACCTGATCGAATGCTCGTCGGAAACTTTAGTAGACGACCGCACCCCGGATGCCGTCGACGAAGTGCACTAAGGCGGAACACCGCGGCCGCGAGCACCCGAACAGATGCTTTTGGCGACGGGGTTCTCTTACAGTCACTTGGTTGGGGCTATAGGGCATGGCTATCTAGTAAGGTTACCCGACGTGTATCCGCATACACTACGTAATTGCGACGGACTTTTGATCAACATTAAAATCCCGTGGCAACCGATCAAATGAGACTAAACTGCTAGATTTATAAAATTCAAACTAGTTATCTCATAACTAATTATGTGGATTCCAAATATTGTATAACAATTACAGATAGCTAGACGAAGATAAACTTTTCGATCGAATAAGCAAGCACCCAAAATTTCCCAATAAGCTCAACACTTGAGCGGAGTTCATAAAGTACCCAGAAACTGCCACAGCTCCTATGAACCATCCGTAGAAGGGCCGACCCATGCCTCACTCATGTCGCCATGGAACTGCGGCAAAGCCTAGGGTATGTCCGCGGTTCCGCGATCCAAAAAGTTGAGTTTGGGTATCGTTCTTCTAGAGGGTCCACAGAATCGCTTGCATGATTTTCTGAAGATTTTAAACTTGGAAAAATCCAACTCTTGGAAAATTTCAGTGATGGAAAAATTGGGTTATTGATATCCGTTAAAATTTTTTAACTTCGTCTAAATAACCCGAATACATGTTAGAATTACGACTACGAAACACTCCGAGTTGCCTTTGCAGAAAGTTAACATCACATGCAAATTTAGCAAAAACTAGCAACACCTGAAACACCAAAACCCAGAGACTGGAACACATTACAAAACTCAACCCTAAAACTCTTAACTTGTCCGAGCAGGCCAGTTTTGGCATCAATGTGGCTGGCCAAAAACCGTTGATGGGGGGGGTGAGTTTTCTACTGTGTTCATGTTGAATCTCATACAACACTCTGCAGTTGTTTAAAAAAATTTTATAGGCCTTTTTAAATTCGACAGAAACTGGGTTGCAATGTTTAAAGTTTCGAAGTATCGATGCCCCGTCTCGATACTCTCTCGACTAGGAACAATTTATAGGGTGTACATGTGGACTACCATTGGCCCCACTAGTATGATCTCCATCATAGTCCTGATAATCAAGTACACATCCTAAGGGCTTTATCAACATGTGAGACCAAGACAGCATCACTTATACAAGTCAACATGTTAAGACAAAGTGCAACCAGATAGCATACTATCATGTCGAGCAAGAAAGTCCTCTCTATCTATATATGTACAAGCATCCACTACAATATACATCACATGTACAGTAATGACCTCTTGGGCATACATATAACTAACCGTAATGGCTACCCGGGTATTGAGCGATCAGAAGATCAACAAGCAAGTCAGCTCATACTCCTGTAAAGCCTGTCAGTAACACTACCGTACAGTCTGGTCTCTTTGTCTGATATGTCGCATATCAAGTCTAGGGGTGGTAAACATCAGACCCCAGTAACCGATAAGTCATGCCGATGCGAGGCTCATAACGGGTCGAGAAACTACTGATAACACTTACCAGTAAATCTCCGTATATGCCCTGGCCAGGGACTTCCTGTTATAGCACATCGAGCACAACGCAACATCAACCCGCAATACCGGGAGAGACGAATCCCCTCCTATTACTCATTGCCTCCATGTGATTCGGGACTGTACCCAAAAGCCACCGTTTTGCACGTTTTCTTGAACGTGGTAAGGTGGAAATCAATGCACAGTGGGAATCACACAAGACTCTATGACAATCTCATGTCTACATACTAACATGTACCAGTGTCACCAGAGAACTGCTATGTGACGATTGGTATAATACCAGCTAGGAGTTCTCGGCGAGTCCGTTCAGTGTACCCAGTCTCCACTGAGCACCCGTATACCATCTTCGATGTCAAACACCAATAGATGTAGGATCATCCATCGCCCATCATATGGGTCAAGAAGTGCATACACTAGTCTACTCTGGAATATCGATGCCCTGTCTCGATACACCCTCGACTAGGAACAATTACAGGATGTACTTGTAGACTACCCTGGCCCCACTAGTATGATCTCCATCATAGTCCTGGTAGTCAAGTACATATCCTAAGGGCTTTATCAACATGTGAGAGAAAGACAATATCACAATACAAGTCTACATGTTAAGACAAAGAGCAACCAGATGACATACTATCATGTCGAGCAAGAAAGTCCTCTCTATATATGTCTAAGCATCCACTATAATATACATCATATGTACAATAATGGCCTATAGGGCATACATATAACTAACAGTCAGTGCCTACTACACCATATCAGATGTGGCGTGGGAAGAAACCTTATCTTTGTTAGTTATATGTATGCCCTAGTGGCCATTACTGTACATACGATGTATATTGTAGTGGATGCTTAGACATATATAGTGAGGAGTTTCTTACTCGACATGATAGTATGCTATTTGGTTGCTTTTTATCTTAACATGTACTCTGATTGTCTCTATGTTACATGTTGATAAAGCCCTTAGGATGAGTTCTTGACTACCAGGATTATGATGCAGATCATACTAGTGGGGACAGTGTGTCGCTAAGTACATCCTTCAAATGTTCCTAGTCGAGGGTGTATCGAGACAGGGCATCGATATACCAGAGTAGACTAGGGTATAGCTTCTCGACCCATGTAGATGGGCGATGGATGGTCCCATATCCATTGGTGTTTGACATCAGAGACAGTATACAGATGCTCAGTAGAGACAGGGTACAGTGGACGGACTCGCCGAGAACTCCCAGATGGTATTATACCTCACGTCATATGGCAGTTCTCTGGTGACACTAGAACAGGTTTGTCTGTAGACCCGAGATCGTCATAGAGTCTTGTGTGATTCCCACTATGCTTTGATTTCCACCTTACCACGTTCAAGAGAATGTGCAAAACGGTGGTTTTTTGGTACAGTCCCGAATCATATGGAGGCAATGAGCGATAGGAGGGGTTTCATCTCTCCCGGTATTGGGGGTTGATGTTGCGCTGTGCTCGATTGGCTATAACAAGAAGTCCCTGGCCAGGGCTGCTTTAGAGATATACTGGTAAGTGTTATCAGTAGTTTCTCAACCCGTTATGAGCCTCATATCGACACGACTTATCGAGTTACTGGGGTATGACGTTTACCACCCATAGACGAGATATGCGACATATCAGACGAAGAGACCGGACTGTACGGTAGTGTTACTGATTGGATTCGTAGGAGTGTGAGCAGGCTTGCTTGTTGATCTTCTGATCGCTCAATACCCGGGTGGCCGTTACGTTTAGCAGACCGCATGCGGCTTGTGGGTGTTTGATATGACCATCACCTACTACCGGTGTATTGACGAGTCTTTAGAGTCCTACACAGGGGTTTCCTGGCTCAAGCGAAATGGAATAGGAGCACATATGTGATATTTACGGGACCGAGATTAATACGCTATGTGATACCGTATTCTATTCTCACGAATTGTGACATTGGTCGGTTATATGCGATATAGTCGGGTTATCGGATCAAGTATTGATTTGATAAGTTATTACACATGATATTAGTCGGTTATATGTGATATAGCCGGATTATTAAATCAAGAGTTGATTTAATAATTTAATGTATAATTATATATTTAATATATTATATTACATTAACTAATATTAATCTCACTTATGATTTCTTTTTCTCATTTTGTGCACATTGAATATATGCGATATAATTTTTGTGTACATGATATGTGTCATGCTTGATGATACATGCAACAAAGGTGTGTGTGACTTACACCATGCTTGGTTTAATCCTAGGGTTTTTAATGGATTAAGTAATTCAAAACTAAAGTCTCTTGTCATGGCAAGAAGCTTTTGGAAGCTTGGATTTGCATTGACTAAAGTCTTCAAGTTTTGTTTTGCCTTAAGATATTTATAAACCCAACCAATTAAACCTAGTCATGATTAACTCTCTACAAAGGTTAATATATGATATTAACTCACCATGGTTGCCATTATCTTTCTGGATAATAATCAAGAGAGCTTTCTTTTTCTTCTTCCTCACAAAAGCTTTCTAGCTTCAATGGAGTTGATAGAAAAGGTGTGAGAAAATCAAATCTAAAGTGAGCCCACTTCCTACTTCATCATCCTCTACTACTTGCCATTTAGTATAGGGTGTTTGCTTCACTAATTCCATGATTAGTGAAGAGATAGCTTGGGTTAGTGTCTCCTCGACATAGATCATCTTCGGCCTCAAAGTCTTCGAAGCAAGCATGTTCGTTTCTTCAAGGGTGCCTTTCTAGAGTCTGGAGTTCACGATCGCAGTGAAGGGGGCTACTACACGGAGCTATTGAAGTGAACGACCGGTCTACAAAGGTTGTATTCCTTGTTCACTTTACTTGCAAAGTGTTTGCATTTCTTTTTCCGTCGATTTCTAGTTAACGATTCTTAGTTAGGGTTAGCTAAAACGGAAATTTTTTGAATTTGGCATGGACGATGCCTCCCGAAACCTTGCTGCCGTCTTAGGTAACCCTGCAGTAGTATCAGAGCCATGCTAAAAATTTATACGGATTTTGTTAAGATTACGAAACCGAAATACTCCGAAACTTGAAACTGAAAAATGATGTTTCTGTCGATTTTAAATATTTGTCAAATTTTTTTTTAAACAAGTACAGAGTGCTATATATGATATAACATGAAAACTGACAAAATTTGAGGCAATTTGGAGAAAAATTGTCCGAGCACCATACCCTTGATCTCGGCCAAATCCGAGCTCCCCCCCTTAAAATTTTTGTGTGTTCCAGTGACTTGGTTTGGATGTTTCAAGTGTTGTTTGTTTTTGCTAATTTTGCATGTGATATAATCTTACACTATAAACAATTCAGAGTGTTTCGTATTCGTAGTTTTAACATTGTTTCGGGTTATTCACATATTGTCTAGGTGAAGTTAAAATGTTCGATTGAATGTCAAAAACCCATTTTTCCAAGTTTAACGTATTCGGAAAAACATGCAAGTGATTCTATGAACCCTCTAGAAGAATGAAACCCTAACTCGATTTTTTGGATCGCGGAACCGCGGTCAAACCCTAGGGTTTGCCGTAGTTCCATGGCGACATGAGTGAGGCTTGGGTTTGCCCTTCTACGACTGATGCGTAGGTACTGTGGCATATTCTGGGTATTATTAAAATTGTGCTCAAGTGTTGAGTCGTCGGGAAATTGTGGGACTTTGATGAATCGATCGAAATGTTTAACGTTCGTCCGGATATTATGTGATGGGATACAATATTTGGAATCCACAAGTAGTTATGAGATAACTAGTTTGAATGTTATAAATCTAGCAGTTTAGTCTCATTTGATCGGTTGCCACGGGATTTCGATGTGATCAAAAGTCCGTCTCAATCACGTAGTGTACGCGGATACTCGCCGGGTAACATTATTAGATAGCCACGCCCTATAGCCCCGAACAAGTGACTGTAGGAGAACCCAGTCGCCAAAAGCATCCGTTCGGGTGCTCACGACAGCAGTGTTCCGCCTTAGTGTACTTCGTCGACGGTATCGGGGGTGCGGCCGTCAACTAAAGTTTCTGACGATCATTTGATCAGGATGTCGGGAATTTTGTTGAATTGCCCGACTTGTTATTGAAAAGTGTTTTCGGTATTGAGACTAAAATGCGGGGTTTATAATTGTTAGGCATGTGATATCTAAGGAATTCATTTGGTTAGGCATGTGATGTCTAAGGTGGTTGCGGATTCCAACTGTTGTAGTTTTACTTTCTTTTCTCGGACCCTAAGTGTAATATGTGGTGTATCGCCGGTTTCATTGCTATATGTCAACGACAATTGGAATACACATATTTACTTACATTGATGACATGTGATGTTATGTGTTGCTGTGATATGTTATATTGGATCGTTGTGTTTGAATAGCCGGGGGTTTTATGTGAGATGAGAGTTTTTCATTTTCATTCATGTAAAATTCATTGTATGTAATATTCTTTTATTGGGGCACTTCCGGGTTGAGGATGATGTCATCGTTGTATATTTTTTACTTTTCCGCATTAGGATAGACCCAAGGCGAGGAGCACAAGTAACCGGGTTCTAGGGTCCAGTGGGAGACCATCTCGAGGAGTCGAGTTCGGGTCTCCTAACTTTAGAATTTGTTGGGTTGCTTGCCGCTCCCGTAGGAGTCTGGGGATGTGGGTTTGGCTATTCATCACGACCGTGGAATCCTGTTTTATACAGGCTTAAAATAAAACACGGAAATCCTAGTATATCCAATATTTCATATGTTCTTTTCTGCTGCGATATCTGTGATGTGATCAGTTGATATATTGATGAGATGAATACAGGATATAATATATGTGATATATTATATAGACGTTGCTTATCTTTTACACCAACGCTAGCCCTGCCCCGCTCTGCCGTTAGTTGCCTAACCTAACGGTGCACGAGGGGACATCGAGGCGAATGCGGATGGCATAAGCGTACGTTGTATTTATCTATGATGTTTAGGTAACTTAAAAGGACAAGACTGAAGGGGTTCCTACAGCACCACTACAAGGGTTTGGAGGCATCACACATGCCATATTTTAAATTTATATGGTGCTAAGGAAACAAACCTAAGGATCATGCTAGAAAAGCTAGGGTAACAAAACAATAACACAAACACAAGTAGTAAAAGCTAGGGTTTTGAGAGTACAACCTTTGTAGCTCCCTACGCTAGACTCCTTGGCTACTTGAGGGTTGGAAAAAGCTCTCTTGAGATCCTCTAGGTCCACGACGATCCACCCGGAGTCCTCTTTGTCCAAACTTGAAGCTCCACTAGATCAAGAGAAGAAGTAGAAGCTAACACTCTACACTAATGGGCAAGACTAGTGTAGAATGGTGATGTGGTTTGTTTTCTCACTTCAAAACCTTAACTTGATAACTCTTTTTCTCACAATAAGAAGCTAGAGAGCAAGAGAGAGAGAGGAAGAAGAAGATGATGGCTTGTAAAGAGCTCAAGATAATGATAAGCTTATGAATAAAAATGAGAAATGAAAATATATATACTTTCTCATTCTTTACCATAGTTATAAAATATCTAGATATTTATTTTGGATCAAAAATGGCCATAGAAATTAAATCATGGTTAAAGTAAAGGGTTAGTGCAAGAATAAAATATTAAACCATGATAACAATTTCCATTTCCATTTTTCTTTTCCAAAAAAGAAATATCCATATATTTATAAATGGTGTGAGTCTTATATTGCCACCATCCACTATATCAACAACCATGATAGAATTATGTATGCATGTATGTGTGCATGCACATCCATATGTGCATGAATGAGAATAAATGCATACATGCATTGTCACGACCCGAAATTACGGAACATGACCGGCACTTAAGTTACGAAACGTCTCAAGGCGTCCGTAAAATAAGTAAGCCGAAGCCCAGAAATCCAAACCAAGAGAAGTAGTAGAGTGTAGGAAAAACCATATGTGAATCAACCTGTAGCAACATAATATACAACGCCTAAAGGCGAGGATCACAACAGAAAAGGGAACTCCAACCAACATGAAATCCATAGAATATAACGCGCGACTCTACGGTCGAAAGAATAAACATCCCTGGTCTCTATCTCAAATAAATACATGTTTTGGTTGATGGAATTCTAGATACAACTGAATATAATATACAATGTATAATGATGGGTACGATACAAATAACCCACCTTCTAGCAAGTCACCCGAAAGCTACAGTGCCCGCAAAGCCGTAATGAAATCCGTACGGCAACACCTGCAAGAAACTGGGGCACAACGGGGGTGAGTTGCCAACTCGTGAGTAGAAAAAGATCTACGAACAGAAAATCGCATGTATGACGCAACCTAGGTCATACGATCATAATATATATAATCCTCAAATATATAACCAGTAATCTCTAACCATGTCTAGGGTAAATATCTAACCCAAGTGTAATCCCATATGTCCATGTCAGTGCATCAGGTAACAATGTATCATATAGATGATGTATGAATGCATGTAACAGAATGCATGTACTGAAGAAAACTGTTTTCATAATTTGTGAGATTTCTGTATTTTTAAAATGAGGTATCACGATGAAATCAGTATAAAACAGTGCCTAGCATCGGCACAAAACATAAGTCTCAGTATCTCGATACCTCTGTATCACAATCTCTGTACCTCAATATCTCGAAATCTCAATGTCTCAATCATAAAATCTAGGGCGCCGTCAGTCCAGATCGGCCCCTACCATCCATCTCATGACTACGACGGTATCCTCCGGATATCCGACGTGTCGGGTAATATCACCGGTAGGTAGTGCTCCCCTGCACAGGCTCAATGCCATCATCTGCGATCTTCTTGCCCCGGGGTACCGCACCGGGTCCACCATGTTCCCGCAATCGGTCTCATCCGCCTCCTCGATTCGGGTTTCACATGTCACTCTCAGCACCGAGAAAACACATGGTGAACGCACTGAAATATCATATCAAAGGTAACCGGGTTTTTAAAACATTTACATAATCTCTTTGAAATACCCACGGTTCCCAAATCCAGAATAACATAGAAACAACATATCTCAATGCGTATAATCAGGAAGCATGATGTATATGACATATAAATGGAATGCAAGTGTAACTGTATGTCCTGCAACATGGAATAATAGTATGCACATACAAGGGTCATATCCTGATGCAATAATACTACTGTGTAGTGACATGGCAATTACCGATGAAGAAGTGTGTGAGCTGGCAAGTAAGTGTATGTGGAACATACGCATCATCGGTAATGGTGCTGGTGTCCTAACAGCATGATATCAATAATAGAATATGAATCATAACATTATGCGATGCAGAGCAACAATAATAATATGCAGGAGCTGAAATACTGAACACCATGATCGCTAAACTGCATCTAATGTCATAAAGGTCATATAGCTACCCTACTACAAGGCTGAGCTAAAGCTAGTAGTAGGTAAGGGAAACCGCCTAACATCTGAGTCGATACATATATATATATATATATATACATACATACATACACATATATAGTCGGTGATCCCGCCTCGATCATATCACATCCGATACCATATCCCTATAATCGGTTATTCCCAAGTCAAATAGGCGGATCAAACATCAAAATATAGCTCGTACGTAAATTCGTCATACGGCATCCCCAAATCTGGGTACGGGTCAATATCACATTTGTCATATCATTCATCTGATATTCTCTTTATCAATATCGTATATGGGTACTGACCTATGTCTAGTACAATACTAACATCATTACTACAATCAAGATCTAACTACTGGTCGACAATCCCGTATAAATCGATATCATCAGCACATATCATCTCAAGGAGTATACCCCGCCCAAGGCGGCCTATTATAAATATCCTGTCATATCATATCATATCTCGTATCATAATCACATGTCGATCATTTACATATTTATGTCACTATTCCTATGGCATCATTATCCCAAAATCCGCTAAGGCATCAAGACTTATCTCGAATATGAATTTTACCATATCACCGATATCATAATCTCGGATCAAACTCATCGACTCATATCAATTCCATGTATCATCCTCAAATCCGTAATAAACACATAGCCTCATACCCAAGTGAACACATGTCCATAACGAATCCCATAAGCATCTATGAAGTGAGGATGTATGCAAGTATGTATATGTGTGCATGAATGTGTAGTGCACCCACTACCCTATGGTTTCGTAACCAAAATCATCCAAGTTCACCAATATCCATTTTAAATCATCAATAATAATCCCAACAACAATAATATTTATAGGTGTGTATACGCATCCGTATACATCACCACGGACTGTGGGGGTGCTATACGCCATCCACCCGACTTCTCTCCGTAGATATAAATCTACTCACCTTTCTTTAAGCATGCCGGTGCCGATGTCGCCATTTGCATCTCCAACGCATCGACGCCATGTGGGGTACCTACAAGGATATCACACGCTAAAACTCATGAAAATCACATCGGAAACCAAAATGGTGCACACTACGCCCATAGGTAAAAACCTGTGACCTTGTGTGCAAACACTGCCAAAATCCACTGTCGTTGACGTCAAAACGCCACCCGACAGAAACGAATCACCAAATGACAAAACTTAAATCTATAAAAATCATGAAAAACATGGCAACAACCCAGAAAAGTGGTCCCAGATTTCTTTTCAGGTCAAAACAAGGCAATTAAACAACTCTGGGTGATATACAGGGTAAATATGACCTACCGAAGCTATTTGGGCACCTAATTTTGTAGGGGCGCCGGCCACATTCCCCTAAAAACCGGAGAGGCTGGCCCTAAGATGGATTTGGGCTCTCTTCTACAGTGGGTGGTCTCCTGGTGGTCTATCTAAGCCTCTAGTATTGTTTACTTTCCCCGTAATGACCCCGGATCACTCCAGATTCACCTGCACGCCATATATCCTCGCAAACCGACATGAAACTGTTCTGTTTTGGGTTCCATGTTTGAAATGTGTCCAATCTGGGTTAGATCTATGCTTAACTGATATCAACAGCTCCTAATAAGGTTATACCAACATTCCAAACCAATACTTTGTCAAGTCTCGCTCAAATTTCCTAAAGTAGCACTAACTCACGTAGTAACACGATATTTCAGCTAAACATCTATAACTTGGCAAGAAAAGAGTTTGGGTTGCGAGATTATATCTCGAGGGGGTCCTAGGAGGAAGGAGAAGGGAAGGAGATAAGGTGGAAGGGCTGTTGCTGCTGGGGAGTTTCTCCATTTGCTCCAGGACATGATGTTTCTGCTGTAGCTGATGTTGTTTTAGCAGCTGCTGCTGCTTACAACTCTCTCTCTCTTTTGCTCTTCTTTCTCTCTTTTTTTCTCATGTGTTGCAGGAGAAGAAGTGTTGGGCTGTTGCTTATGATATTGTGGCTGTTGTTGTAGGAGTGTTATGGCTGATATAAGGTGGTGTATTGTAGCAACTATTGCTGACCTTGTGGCTGAAGTTGGGCAGGAATTAGGTGATGCAATGATGGTGCTGCTGATTGGTAGCAAAAGTCACCCATTGGGGGCTGAAAAAGATGATGGGAGAGTGTTATCAGCTAGGGGGCTGATAAGTCTCGATGGGGGGGTGTTTGGTCAGTTAGGGGGAGCTGAATGTTTGACATTGGGGGCTGAAGCTGTTACATCAGCTGATGTTGCTGATGTATGTTGTGTAGACATTGGGCTATGGGGTTAGGAGCAGGTGTAGGGTTGGCTGAATTATTGTTTCAGCTGCTGATGTTGGCTGATGTAGCAGCTGATGTGTTGCTATGGGGCTGAATTTGGAGAATTTGGGGCTGCTGTGTGAGAGGAGGGTAAAGAACACAAGGAATAATGAAATGGGATGGATCATGGCAGATCCTAACCATCTCTCTCTTTCTCCAAAACAATGCTCACATGACACCAAGCCACCATGGCTCACTTCTTCCTACACGGTCGACATAACCCCTGCTCTAATCAAATGGTTCAACCCACCATGGTCACCTAAACATGGTCCAACCCTAGGCTACCATGACCAAAACAAGAAACAGGTGTAGAAAATGTCATGTGCACATTTTTGCACAAAAGCCAAAAATCCACTTAGCGATTGTCAATCGCGATTTACACCAAAATAACATATACGTAACCATAAAAGCTTAAAAATTACATACTTCCACAAAATACCCTATTTTAGAATTTCTAAAATTTTCTCCGGAATTTTCACCATTTATCGGTATTTAATTACACCGACTATTAAAATATTAATTAAAAATTATGAAAATTCCCAAAAATAATATTTTATTTTTTTGAAATGTTACAGTCTTCCCCCCTTAAAGAAATTCGGTCCCCGAATTTAAACTCAAACCTCCAAATTCTAAAAACATTTCAATAAAATGTCCAAACCAATGGGGCTCCGAAATCATCAGTACATAAAAGGCATCATAGCGCAATACAAGCGCATGAGTAACAAGCAGATATCTCGAAACAAAATTCCGTCAAGCGTCTCGCAATCATCGGGGTCAAGACGAAAACACGACTGCCAAATCCAAAGCAAAACCGATATGCTAGAAATCGGAACTATACATGTAAATATCAAATCTGTACATGTAAATATCTGAAAGGAATGCATGCCAAATTATTTAAAGTCGATGTGCAATGCGCATAACACTGCACAGCGGCGGACGTCTCTATAAGAAAATAGCCAAATACATATATATCTTTTGTTTAATATGCACGATCCGCCGTTTTGAAAACAATTTAGAAGGGTCTCCTCATTTTAAATGTCTTGTCATAAATGACACGTATGTAAATAATGAGACTATAGCTCGCTTTTGGAAATCCCTTTGAAATCTGTCAATGTATGCAAAATATACCCAGGCACTGTCATTTGACCAGTCCTGCTCAGTACGAAAATCGATCGCAATATCATAGAAACGTACTGCTCCCTAAGAAATCAATTCCAAAAATGTGCATATAAAAACCCTGTGCGTCTGGTGCGCACGGAAATCAAAATCCATGAATGTGCCATACATGCGCACAAAAGAATATCTAAGTGCATCGGGTGTGCACGAAACATCTGTCAAGGCAACGCGTGTGTCTGACAGAACAAACAGGTGCATCTGACATGCACGAAGAATCTCGGTTTAGTGCATCTGGTGTGCACCAAATCGCATCTCATAACATGCGCCCAACATGCGCTAAAAATCCAAATCCGGTGCATCCATCATGCACGAAACAAATATCGAGCATCACCATCGAAATAGAAGTCCAGTGCATCCAAGTGCACAAAATATATGTCACTGCACTGCAAGCATATGTAAACTATACAGAGTGCATGAACCAAATCGTGTGCGTGCATACGCACAAAATCAACTCAAATGTCTAAGCCCCATAAAATCACAAACATGTGAAACCAAGGCACGAAGACGATATCAAGTGCAACGAATTTGCGAAAATCGTAAATACTCAATCATCAAAATCAAATCAGGCTAATAAATCCCCCAAAACATCGAAATCAAATATGGCGGAATAGTACCGCCCAAGCGCATCCTCCAAGAATTTCGGGCCAACTGTCGTGGTTACTCGTAGCATAACTCGTCGACGATCCTGAACTCTGGCCTGCTGGTGTGCATAACATGACCACTCCTGGGTCCAAGTCTTCTCTGTGGATTACCAAATCTTACGATCCATCGGCTCATCGGCCTTGTCAGGTGTGCTAACGGGGTCGATTCCGTTCTGGCACTTCTCTGGTCATTTCTCGGTCAATCCTTACGACCATTTGTAAAGCAGCATGTCACTGGCGTGGGCCTCTGGCTCTCTGAATGTACGTGACATATCTGACCCTGGGTGAAGTATCATTGCAGCAGTGTACTGGAAGGAATCCTGCTCAAGGTCTCTTCCAAGTCTTATCTCTGCCAACTGTCCAGGAGTCATCGTCCTTTACTATATCTGTTTCTTGTTCTGGAATGGCTGCATACTCATCGCAACTCCTTCTGGAAGGTATATCCAGTACTATGTCTCGGCATACGCATCGCATCTCTGTTGTTGGCGGAGTGGAACGTCATCTCTTCTAGATCTGGCATGAACCTCTTACTCCACTTTTCTCTAATGTCGACTGCTTCGGACTCGCCTCGTCGTGGCTGCATGGACTGAGCTCTAACGGCTATCCTCGTATCTGGAGTCTCCCAAGAAATGCATCTCACCGATTAGCATCCGAATTAAGTCGAGCCATCTGATCGATTCGTCAAGACCTCATAATACCCCAAGAGCTCAACATCTTGGGTACAGTATAATGGCATCGAGTACATACCCCAGCATCGGTGGTCCAGCCGTAGAAAGGCAAATCCAAGCCTCACTAATGGTGTCGCAGAACTGCCGCAAACCCTAAGGTTCAAAGGCTTTCACCCGGTCATTAAGTCGAGTTAGGGTTTCATTCTTCTAGAGGGACCATAGAATTGCCTGCATGTTCTTTCGAATACTTTAAACTTAGAATAATAGGTTTCTGACATTCGATCATCTCTGTCGACTCTCAACGTCTCCACGTGAAGTCGTCTCTAGCTGGAATCAATCTATCTGATGACCTCTCATCGGGGTAGCGAACAATCCACATGTCCTAGTCATTTACCCTCGGGGACTAGCGATCTTCTATCATCTCTTAGTAATACTCGTACTGCAATAGCTCCAACATCTAGGGTGATATCTCGTCGTTCGCCGCAAAAACTGGCTCGCTCGTCTGCAAGCTGAACCGTGCCTCAGTCATCATGAATAAGCCATACATCAACGGTCATCAAAATCTGGCTGGCCTCTATCAGTGGCTCAATCCTCTGGTGCCAATCCGCACGTACGAGTAATCTCATAGAGCAATCCATCCACGCTCGTGGTGCGAAACACAATCAAAAGACACATCTCTACAATAATGTGTCGCCAGGCTCACGCCCTGGTCAGTCCTCGTTCGTAACGAGCTCATGCTGACCGCAACTCTAGCCGTAGCTCTCCCTGCCCGTAATCGTGGCAGCAAAACCAAAAATGGTACCGATGAGGCTAGATCAGGAAGGAATATGATACTGAACAAGGAAATGTACATCCTACGGCTTCTTAAGTGGAGTGGCGTATCGTAAATATGCCGCGGACATACCACGGTACGTCACTCTACTTTAGTCACCTATTCCATCAACCAAGGGTCATCCTATACTCCGAAGGTAAAACCTAACGCTCTGATACCAACTTTGTCACGACCCGAAATTACGGAACATGACCGGCACTTAAGTTACGAAACGTCTCAAGGCGTCCGTAAAATAAGTAAGCCGAAGCCCAGAAATCCAAACCAAGAGAAGTAGTAGAGTGTAGGAAAAACCATATGTGAATCAACCTGTAGCAACATAATATACAACGCCTAAAGGCGAGGATCACAACAGAAAAGGGAACTCCAACCAGCATGAAATCCATAGAATATAACACGCGACTCTCCGGTCGAAAGAATAAACATCCCTGGTCTCTATCTCAAATAAATACATGTTTTGGTTGATGGAATTCTAGATACAACTGAATATAATATACAATGTATAATGATGGATACGATACAAATAACCCACCTTCTAGCAAGTCACCCGAAAGCTACAGTGCCCGCAAAGCCGTAATGAAATCCGTACGGCAACACCTGCAAGAAACTGGGGAACAACGGGGGTGAGTTGCCAACTCGTGAGTAGAAAAAGATCTACGAACAGAAAATCGCATGTATGACGCAACCTAGGTCATACGATCATAATATATATAATCCTCAAATATATAACCAGTAATCTCTAACCATGTCTAGGGTAAATATCTAACCCAAGTGTAATCCCATATGTCCATGTCAGTCTATCAGGTAACAATGTATCATATAGATGATGTATGAATGCATATAACAGAATGCATGTACTGAAGAAAACTGTTTTCATAATTTGTGAGATTTCTGTATTTTTAAAATGAGGTATCACGATGAAATCAGTATAAAACAGTGCCTAGCATCGGCACAAAACATAAGTCTCAGTATCTCGATACCTCTGTATCACAATCTCTGTACCTCAATATCTCGAAATCTCAATGTCTCAATCATAAAATCTAGGGCGCCGTCAGTCCAGATCGGCCCCTACCATCCATCTCATGACTACGACGGTATCCTCCGGATATCCGACGTGTCGGGTAATATCACCGGTAGGTAGTGCTCCCCTGCACAGGCTCAACGCCATCATCTGCGATCTTCTTGCCCCGGGGTACCGCACCGGGTCCACCATGTACCCGCAATCGGTCACATCCGCCTCCTCGATTCGGGTTTCACATGTCACTCTCAGCACCGAGAAAACACATGGTGAACGCACTGAAATATCATATCAAGGGTAACCGGGTTTTTAAAACATTTACATAATCTCTTTGAAATACCCACGGTTCCCAAATCCAGAATAACATAGAAACAACATATCTCAATGCGTATAATCAGGAAGCATGATGTATGTGACATATAAATGGAATGCAAGTGTAACTGTATGTCCTGCAACATGGAATAATAGTATGCACATACAAGGGTCATATCCTGATGCAATAATACTACTGTGTAGTGACATGGCAATTACCGATGAAGATGTGTGTGAGCTGGCAAGTAAGTGTATGTGAAACATACGCATCATCGGTAAGGGTGCTGGTATCCTAACAGCATGATATCAATAATAGAATATGAATCATAACATTATGCGATGCAGAGCAACAATAATAATATGCAGGAGCTGAAATACTGAACACCATGATCGCTAAACTGCATCTAATGTCATAAAGGTCATATAGCTACCCTACTACAAGGCTGAGCTAAAGCTAGTAGTAGGTAAGGGAAACCGCCTAACCTCTGAGTCGATACATATATATATATACACATATACAGTCGGTGATCCCGCCTCGATCATATCACATCTGATACCATATCCCTATAATCGGTTATTCCCAAGTCAAATAGGCGGATCAAACATCAAAATATAGCTCGTACGTAAATTCGTCGTATGGCATCCCCAAATCTGGGTACGGGTCAATATCACATTTGTCATATCATTCATCTGATATTCTCTTTATCAATATCGTATATGGGTACTGACCTATGTCTAGTACAATACTAACATCATTACTACAATCAAGATCTAACTACTGGTCGACAATCCCGTATAAATCGATATCATCAGCACATATCATCTCAAGGAGTATACCCCGCCCAAGGCGGCCTATTATAAATATCCTGTCATATCATATCATATCTCGTATCATAATCACATGTCGATCATTTACATATTTATGTCACTATTCCTATGGCATCATTATCCCAAAATCCGCTAAGGCATCAAGACTTATCTCGAATATGAATTTTACCATATCACCGATATCATAATCTCGGATCAAACTCATCGACTCATATCAATTCCATGTATCATCCTCAAATCCATAATAAACACATAGCCTCATACCCAAGTGAACACATGTCCATAACGAATCCGATAAGCATCTATGAAGTGAGGATGTATGCAAGTATGTATATGTGTGCATGAATGTGTAGTGCACCCACTACCCTATGGTTGCGTAACCAAAATCATCCAAGTTCACCAATATCCATTTTAAATCATAAATAATAATCCCAACAACAATAATATTTATAGGTGTGTATACGCATCCGTATACATCACCACGGACTGCGGGGGTGCTATATGCCATCCACCCGACTTCTTCCCGTAGATATAAATCTACTCACCTTTCTTTAAGCGTGCCGGTGCCGATGTCGCCATTTGCATCTCCAACGCCTCGACGCCACGTGGGGTACCTACAAGGATATCACACGCTAAAACTCATGAAAATCACATCGGAAACCAAAATGGTGCACACTACGCCCATAGGTAAAAACCTGTGACCTTGTGTGCAAACACTGCCAAAATCCACTGTCGTTGACGTCAAAACGCCACCCGACAGAAACTAATCACCAAATGACAAAACTTAAATCTATAAACATCATGAAAAACATGGCAGCAACCCAGAAAAGTGGTCCCAGATTTCTGTTCAGGTCAAAACAAGGCAATTAAACAACTCTGGGGTGATATACAGGGTAAATATGACCTACCGAAGCTATTTGGGCACCTAATTTTACAGGGGGGCCGGCCACATACCCCTAAAAACCGGCGAGGCCGGCCCTAAGATGGATTTGGGCTCTCGTCTACAGGGGGTGGTCTCCTGGTGGTCTATCTAAACCTCTAGTATTGTTTACTTTCCCCGTAATGACCCCGGATCACTCCAGATTCACCTGCACGCCATATATCCTCGCAAACCGACATGAAACTGTTCTGTTTTGGGTTCCATGTTTGAAATGTGTCCAATCTGGGTTAGATCTATGCTTAACTGATATCAACAGCTCCTAATAAGGTTATACCAACATTCCAAACCAATACTTTGTCAAGTCTCACTCAAATTTCCTAAAGTAGCACTAACTCACGTAGTAACACGATATTTCAGCTAAACAACTATAACTTGGCAAGAAAAGAGTTTGGGTTGCGAGATTATATCTCGAGGGGGTCCTAGGAGGAAGGAAAAGGGAAGGAGATAAGGTGGAAGGGCTGTTGCTGCTGGGGAGCTTCTCCATTTGCTCCAGGACATGATGTTTCTGCTGTAGCTGATGTTGTTTCAGCAGCTGCTGCTGCTTACAACTCTCTCTCTCTCTTTTGCTCTTCTTTCTCTCTTTTTTTCTCATGTGTTGCAGGAGAAGAAGTGTTGGGCTGTTGCTTATGATATTGTGGCTGTTGTTGTGGGAGTGTTATGGCTGATATGGGGTGGTGTATTGTAGCAACTATTGCTGACCTTGTGGCTGAAGTTGGGCAGGAATTAGGTGATGCAATGATGGTGCTGCTGATTGGTAGCAAAAGTCACCCATTGGGGGCTGAAAAAGATGATGGGAGAGTGTTATCAGCTAGGGGGCTGATAAGTCTCGATGGGGGGTGTTTGGTCAGTTAGGGGGAGCTGAATGTTTGACATTGGGGGCTGAAGCTGTTACATCAGCTGCTGTTGCTGATGTATGTTGTGTAGACATTGGGCTATGGGGTCAGGAGCAGGTGTAGGGTTGGCTGAATTATTGTTTCAGCTGCTGATGTTGGCTGATGTAGCTGCTGATGTGTTGCTATAGGGCTGAATTTTGAGAATTTGGGGCTGCTGTGTGAGAGGAGGGTAAAGAACACAAGGAATAATGAAATGGGATGGATCATGGAACATCCTAACCATCTCTCTCTTTCTCCAAAACAATGCTCACATGACACCAAGACACCATGGCTCACTTCTCCCTACACAGTCGACATAACCCCAGCTCTAATCAAATGGTTCAACCCACCATGGTCACCTAAACATGGTCCAACCCTAGGCTACCATGACCAAAACAAGAAACATGTGTAGAAAATGTCATGTGCACATTTTTGCACAAAAGCCAAAAATCCACTTAGCGATTGTCAATCGCGATTTACACCAAAATAACATATACGTAACCATAAAAGCTTAAAAATTACATACTTCCACAAAATACCCTATTTTAGAATTTCTAAAATTTTCTCCGGAATTTTCACCATTTATCGGTATTTAATTACACCGACTATTAAAATATTAATTAAAAATTATGAAAATTCCCAAAAATAATATTTTATTTTTTTGAAATGTTACATGCATGCATACAACAAGAAGACAAGAAAGGGTTTAAAGTGAGAAACTAATGGTCAATGATAAATCAACACTTGATTTAGCAAACCGGTCATATCACATATGACCCGACCAAAAGCAAACCGTCCGATTAATATACGGTATCTCATACAAGCATTTTAACCGGGTCTACGCGCATATCTCATATGCGCACCACATAGTATCTCCTGGACTAGGTAACTCCATTGTGGGATTCTGAGACTCGTCAATACGCCGGCAGTAGATGATGATCATATCAAGCACCCCCAAGCCGCAAGCGGTCAGCTAAACATAATGGCCACCCGGGTATTGAGTGATCAGAAGAAAACAAGCGAACCTGTCACAACTCCCGTCGAGCCAACCGGCAACACTACCATACAGTCCGGTCTCTTCGTCAGATATGCTGCATATCGAGTCATGGGATGGTAACTTCGACCCCAATAACTCAATAAGTCGTGCCGATGAATGGTCTATAACAGATTGAGAAACTACTGATAACACTTATCAGTAAATCTCAACATCCCTGGCCAGGGACTTATTGATATAGCCAATCGAGCACAGCACAGCATCAACTCCCAATACCGGGAGAGACGAAACCCCTCCTATCGCTCTTCGCCTTCGTATGTCTTGGGACTGTACCCAACGGCCGCCTGTTTGCACGACTCAGTAGAGCCGTGGTAGGATGGTAATCAAAATACAGTGGGAGAACACACAAGACTCTATGACGATCTCGGGTCTACAGACTAACATGTACCAGTGTCACCTAAGAACTGCTATCCGACTATAGATATAATTCCATATAGGAGTTCTCGGCGAGTCCGTCCAGTGTACCCAGTCACCACTGAGCACCCGTATACGATCTCGATGTCAAACATCGATGAATGTGGGATCATCCATCGCCCATCATATGGGTCTAGTATCATATATGCTAGTCTACTCTGGTATATCGATGCCCCGTCTCGATACACCTACGACTAGGGACTTTTAAGGATATGCTTATAAACTACATATGTCCCACTAGTATGATCTCCATCATAATCAAAGTAGTCAAGCCTATATCCTCAGGGATTTATCAACATGTATGAATGAATAAAAACATGATCAAGTCAACATGTCAGATAAAGAAGAACCAGATAGCATACTATCATGTCGAGCAAGAATGTACACTGAATATATATATATATATACATGTATAAATACATCCACTATCATATAATGGCCTCTAAGGCATACATATATCCAACAATCTCCCACTTGCACTAGGGCCGGTTATTGGCCTATCTTATACCCAACAACTCAAAAAGTCCTCATGTTGCGGCTGAGGGAGGGCCTTGGTGAGTGGATCCGCGGCGTTATTCTTTGTGTCTACTCTCCTAATCTCGATCTCGCGGCAATCTACAATCTCCCGGATCAAATGAAAGTGCCTCAAGATGTGTCTGGACCGCTGATGGGACCTGGGCTCCTTGGCTAACGCCATAGCCCCATTATTATCACAATACAATGGTATTGGATCAATAATGATTGGAACTACTCCTAGCTCCGAGACGAACTTCTTCATCCAGACGGCTTCCTTGCCGGCATCATTCGCAGCAATGCACTCAGCCTCCATCGTAGAGTCTGCAATGGTATCCTGTTTGGAACTCTTCTAACTTACCGCCCCTCCATTGAGGGTAAATACAAACCCGGAGATAGATTTGTTGTCGTCCTTATCACTCTGGAAGCTCGAATCGGTAAAGTCCTCCATTTGGAGATCTCCATTACCATACACCAAGAACAATTCTTTAGTCCTTCGCAAGTACTTAAGAATGTTCTTCACAGCTATCCAGTGATTCTCCCCTCGCTTGGATTGATACCTGCTTACAACACTAGTTGCATAAGCTACATCTGGGCATGTACATAACATCGCATACATTATAGATCCTACTGCCGAAGCATAGGGTATAATGCTTATGCAAGCTCTCTCTTCATCGGTCTTTGGGCAAGTTTCCTTAGAGAGAGTGACCCCATAGCAAGCGGGTAAGGCACCCCGCTTGGAGTCTTCCATACTAAACCTTTTTAGGATGGCGTTGATGTACCTGGTTTGGGACAATCATAATAACCTCTTGGATCTATCCCTATAGATCCTAATGCCCAGAATGTATGTAGCATCACCCAGGTCCTTCATGGAGAACCTTAGTGATAAGAAAGATTTGACCGACTGTAGCATAGGAATATCATTTCCTATCAGAAGAATGTCATCCACGTACAATACGAGGAATGTGACAGCTCTCCCTACAGCCTTCTTATAAACACAAGGTTCATCTGGATTTTTGATGAAATCAAACTCTTTGATAACATCATCGAAACAGATGTTCCAACTCCGTGATGCCTGCTTTAACCCACAAATGGATTTAAGCAATCTACATGCTTTCCCGCTACTCCCACTGTCAATGAAGCCCTCTGGATGATCCATATAAACGCATTTTTCTAAATCTCCATTTAGAAATGTTGTTTAACGTCCATCTGCCAGATTTCATAGTCGTAGTGAGCAGCTATAGCAAGTAGGATTCGAATGGATTTAAGCATGGCTACGGGAGAAAAAGTTTCGTCATAGTCCAAACCCGGTCTTTGACGAAAACCCTTCGCCACAAGTCTTGCCTTATAGGTCTCTACCTGCCCATCTACACCAATCTTTCTTTTAAAGATCCATTTGCACCCCACAGGTTTTACCCCAGGGGGTACAACGTCCAAAGTCCATACTTTGTTGGTGTACATAGACTCCATTTCGGATCTCATGGCATCCAGCCACTTCACAGAGTCTCCACTCGTGATAGCTTGCTGAAAGGTGGTAGGATCATCATCCTCCATGATGCAATCTTCTCTGTCACCATCAATGAGGAAACCGTAGTACCTCTCCGGTAGGCGATAAGTCCTTGCAGACCTACGGAGTGGTCGAGGTTCCTCACTTTCTATTGCAACAGCCGGTTCAACCAAGTCGTTATTTGTAGTTTGTGTCTCTAGAACCTCTTCTAGATCCACCACATCGCCATCAGTTTCATTTGTGAAAAACTCTTTTTCTAAGAATGTGGCATGCTGAGAAACAAACACCTTTTGTTCCTCCTTGTGGTAGAAAAGATATCCATAAAAATTCCTTGGATATCCCACAAAGTTACACATGACCAACCGTGCCTCGAGTTTGTCTGGATTTTGCTTTTTAACATAGGCCGGGGAACCCCAAATCTTAATTCTCTTAAGAGATGGTCTCTTCCTATGCCATATCTGATATGGTGTGGTAGACACGGTTTTGGTTGGGACCCTGTTCAGTAGAAACGCTGCAGCCTCCAATGTAGGGTTGCTAGGCACACACACAAGGGTCTACGAGGCATCAACCATGCCCGATTAAAAAATTAGCCGTGCCGAACAACCCGAATACGGATCTTTAAACTAGAGATTAGGCGAAAACAAGCATGCTAAACACTTTAACACTAAGTGAGAGGGATTACAACCTTTGTAGATCCGTTCCTTCACTTCATATGCTCCGTGTTGAGGTCCCTTCGCTGCGATCATCGTGCTCCGGACTCTCGAGAGGTTCCACGAAGAGAAAGATGCAACCTTTGCTTCCGATCTTCGATACAAAGATGATCTACCTTGAAGTTTCGTTAACACAAGCTAACACTCATGAAATGATGTGAACACCCTCATCTAAATGGCAAGGGAAGATGAGGATGATGAAGTAGGATTTTTGCTCTCTTTATTTATCTTTTTCTCATATTTATTCATCACAAATATCAAAACAAGAAAGCTTTGCAAGAAGAACTCAAGGAAGAAGAAGAATAGTGATGGAATTCCTTTTGTGATGAATAGAAAGAATTAATATGATAAATAATGCAACCATGGTCAACTAAACTCATGTAGAGAATTAACTAGGGTTAGGGTTTGGGTTGGGTTAAAGCATGAGTCACTTGAAAATATCTTTCACAAAACAAAACCAAAACCTTCTAGAATCATCTAGAAAGCTTAACCCTAATCCAAACCCTAATCATGTTTAAACTCCACTAAACATGTTGCATTAGTTATCATATCATGTTACAATATTATATATCACATATATAATATTTATCGTAACAAAATAAAATAATACAATTAACATATATCGCATATATATCAATGTATTACCCGAGTGAGAAAAAGAATCTTTTAGTGAGCTAATATTAGTTAATGTAATTTAATATATCATATATATTATTATACATTAAATTATCGAATCAACACTTGATCCGACAATCCGGCTATATCGCATATAACCGACTAATATTTATCCGTACCGATTCATCGAATCAACACTTGATCCGATGACCCGGCTGATATCATATATCGCGAGAATAGAATACGGTATTACATATCGTATTATCCTCGGTCCCGCACAAATCACATACGTGCCCTACACCATTTTGCCTGAGCCAAGAAACCTCTGTGTAGGACTCTAAAGAATCGTCAATACGCCGGCAGTAGGTGATGATCATATCAAACAACCACAAGCTGCAAGCGGTCAGCTAAACGTAACAGCTACCCAGGTATTGAGCGCTCAGAAGATCAAAAAGCAAGCCTGTAACTTCTCCTGTGAATCCAAACAGTAACACTCCCGTACAGTCCGATCTCGTCGTCTGATATGTTGCATATCTCGCCTAGGGGTGGTAAACGTCAGACCCCAGTAGCTCGATAAGTCGTGTCAATATGAGGTCTATAACAGTTCGATAAACTACTGATAACACTTACCAGTAAATCTCAGCAACCCTGGCCAGGGATTTCCGGTTATAGCCAATCGAACACAACACAACATCAACTCCCTATACCGGGAGAGACGAATCCCCTCCTATCGTTCATTGCCTCCATGTGATTCAGGACTGTACCCAAAAGCCACCTTTTTGCACGCCCTCTTGGACGTGGTATGATGGAAATCAAAGCACAGTGGGAATCACACAAGACTCTATGACGATCTCGGGTCAACAGACTACTCTGTACCAGTGTCACCGGAGAACTGCCATCTGACGTGAGGTATATTACCATTTGGGAATTCTCGGCGAGTCCGTCCAGTGTACCCAGTCTCCACTGATCACCCGTACACCATCCTTGATGTCAAACACCGATGGATATGGGATCATCCATCGCCCATCATATGGGTCAAGATGCGTATACGCTAGTCTACTCTGGTGCATCGATGCCCTGTCTCGATACACCCTCGACTAGGAACATTTATAGGATATACTCGTCGACTATCGTGGCCCCACTAGTATGATCTCAACATAGTCCCAGTAGTCGAGTACATATGCTAAGGGCTTTATCAACATGTAATATAGAGACAATCAAAGTACATGTTAAGATAAAGTACAACCAGATAGCATACTATCATGTCAAGCAAGAAAGTCCTCCCTATATATATCCAAGCATCCATTACAATATACATCGTATGTACAGTAATGGCCTCTAGGGCATACATATAACTAACAATCTCCCACTTGCACTAGGGCCATCTGTTGTGGTATCGCATACCCAACAATTAGCTGCGGTTGAAGCATCTCATACTCAACCATCCCATAAAAAGTCTCTACTGGGAAAAAGGCCTTTGTGAGTGGATCCGCGCTGTTGTCCTCTGCGTCTGCTCTCCTAACCTTGATCTCCCTGGAGATCAACCATCTCCATGATCAGGTGATACTGCCAAAGAATTATATCTGGATTTCTGATGGGACAGTAGTTCCTCGGCTAAAAGCCACAACTCCATTGTCACACAATGGTAGGAACGAAGTTCATCTCATGAACTTATATATATCCAGACTGCCTCTTTGGTAGCATCCTTGGTAACGATGTATCTTGCCTTTAATCGTCTAGTATGTCACGGTATCTAGCTTGGAACTCTTCCAACATACCGTCCCTCTACTGAGGGTAAAGACAATGCCTGCGACTGACATTCAGTCGTTCTTATCACCCTGGAACCTTTCCAGTGATTCACCCCAGGATCGATTGATACCATCTCACTACAACTAGTGAGTATCCTAACATCCAATTAGATCTATCTCATGGATCCAAAACACAGGATTCAGGAGGTATCGCTTTGATCCTATATGGAGAATCGTTGTGATAAGTGGAGATTGACCGAGCGTAGCATAGGAAACTCCTTCCCTATCAAGAGTATGTCATCCACGTACTCTACGAGGATCACCACCATACTCCTTACTACCTTTTTGTATATACAAGGTTCATCAACCATTTTGATGAAGTCAAACTCCTTGACTACCACATCAAAACAGATGTTCCAACTCCGCGATACCTGTTTTATCATATAAAACATCTTGTACACGTTTCCGCTGCTCCCACTGTCTACGAAGCCCTCTGGCTGTGTACTTATAGACGCTCTTTTCTAAAACATCATTTAGAAAAGCAGTCATGACACCCGACCGCCAGATATCGTAGTCATGGCAAGTAGGATCTGGATGGACTAAAGCATAGCTTTGAAAGTCTCAACTTTTCCATGTACACCAAGTAATCTTCTCAAGATATACTCGCTCCTGATGGGGATTTAACCCTTCAGATAGAGCAACCAAAGTCCATACTTTGTTGGTGTATAAGGATTCCATCTCAGATCGATAAGCATCCAGCCATTCTTACAGAGTCCCACTTCTGATGGCCAGCTCGAAACTAGTTGGGTCATCATCTCATGATGCAATCCTCGCTCCCACTTTCATAGAGAAACCGAAGTATCTCTCAGGTGGGTGAGGAACCCTGCTAGATCGGCGGAGAGGCTGAGGTTCGTTGGAAACTATTGAATCCTTTGGTTTTACCAAATTATCAGCTGTAGTTTGTATAGCTGGAACATTTCCAGTTCTACATAACAGACTTTGCCTCGAGCTTGTCCGGATTTTGCTTTTAGACATAGGCCGGACAACCCCAAATCTTAACAAACTTAAGATATGGGCTCTTCCCTTTCTATATCACATATGAAGTGGTAGGCAACTGATTTGATTTGAACCCTATTCAATAGGTATGCAACTTCATAAGTGCATAACTCCCTAAAGGAAATAGGAAACTCAGTATTACTCATCATAGAGCACACCATATCACATAGGGTGCTATTGCTCCGCCCCGATACACCAACGTGCTATGGTGTATACGGAGGAGTAATGGTGAGAGAGAATCTCATTCTCCTTTAGAATAGTCTAGGAATTCCGTGCTCAAGTATTCTCCTCCTTGATCTCATCAAAGGACATAATACTTATACCCGTATTTTGGTTCTCTACTTCTAACTTATATTCTGTGATTATCTCAAAAATTTCGGACTTGTGTTTCAACTGGAACATATGTCTGAATCTTGAGAGATCATCAGTAAATATAATGAAGTACAAAGAACCGATCCTGGCATATGTAGACAGGAGACCTTCATACATCAACATGTATCAATCCCAAGAGTTCACTAACTCTTTCTCTGTTTCCAATAAACAGAGCTGTGGTCATCTTATCTTTGTGACATGACCGACATGTTTCACAAGATGTAAATTCAAACTAATTTAAATATGCATCTATATGTAACTTAGCTAGTCGGGTCGCATAGATATGACCCAGTCTACAATACCTCAAGAAGGATTCATTCATTTCTGAACTCTTCCTCTTGTGTGTGTTCCGTATACTAAGAACTGTAGTTTGATTTAGAACATCAATGCTTTTAGATAACGTGCCTGAATCGATCAACTCTTGATATAGGAAATGTTCAAAACATTATCCAACAATACAAAATTATATCACTTATTTACTAATAAAGAGACTGATATGATGTTGTAGATCAGGTTCGGTATCTAATAACATTCGTTCAGAATCAATGTATTCTGGTAGTACAGGGTGATAGTGACCAACAGACTTGGCTGCAACACTTGTACCGTTTTCTGTCTCATGAAACTTATCACCCGTTCTCAGTTCTCTACCTATTTGTAGCCTATGTAACAGATTACATATGCGGGATCCTGATCCGGTATCTCATACCCAGGACGTAAAGGATATTGAGAAACAGTTCTATGTAATGAACACACCCGAAGAAGATGCATCGGCATGCACTTTCTTCGTTTGGGGGGCACGAGAAATCTGGTATTCCCTAATTCCTGCTCTGTCTTATAACAATTATAAGTTGGAGCGGGACCAACGTTCCCCAGCTCAGTATAACAAGCGGGTTCGGTCAATAATCCATATTATTATCTTGATTAAGGCGTGATATGGTCGCTACCTGGAGAGAGAGAGAAGAAAACACTCAGCGTATGCTCTTGCAAGATTAGATTGATTATCAATTTATCTAATCAGGATGTCTCCCACTGTTTTAATCAAATCTTCCTTCAAACCCTAAAAGGAAAGACTAGCCGGGATTAATTACACGCAACAAGTTCGCCAATCTTTCAGCCAGGCCAGTGTCGGTACTTTGAGGGAGGTCCCCCGTGCTTTCGCACAAACCTAATTAAAGTAAACCTCGTTTTCCCAGAGGCGTAACCCCGTTAACACCTTTCTAGACACCTACTTGATCGGCTAATTGTAATGTGTAAAACTCTCCCAGGAGTAACTCTTACTCGCAGCGGGTATCGGGATCCAACTATCTCATAGTAGGTATGCAATCTCATTGCAAATTTCAACACTTGAAATTCCCAATAATATTTTACCCCTAGCGTGCTATGACCTTGACGCATGCCAAACAACCCATAGTCCGCTAGTCAAGTTCAACCCGTACATTTCTAGATTGAATTAAACCCACCCGCACGACCCTTGACGCATGCCAAACAACGCCGTCCGAATACCCTAATCCAATCGCATCGTATTCTAGCAGATAAGCACTAGTTAGCTACCTTACACTACGCCTTGACGCATGCCAAACTACCGCAGCACGAATACTAAATAGTACTTATCTGAAATGACGGAGGGCTACGCAGGTTTTTAAGAAAACCATGAGCGTAATGAACTTGATATCGTTGTAGAATCGAGTGATTTTAAATGGAATGTTTTTGAGGCTTTTCTAGTTTTGCTAAAGGGGTCACTCCCGGTGAAGGGATCGTTGGCCCTTTCCTCATCGAATAAGGTGCAGGATATATCATATATACCGCTGTGCAAAGCAGAAACTATAGAAGCAATCAAAAGACAAACCGAGAGTTGTAGCATCTGCCAGTTATTGCTAAAGGAGTCACTCCCGGTGAACGGATCTCGGTCCTTTCCTTATCGAATAAGGTGCAGGATGTTCTATAAGGAACACCGCTATGCAAAGCAAGAACTAGAGCTACCAGTTTTTAAAACAAGTTTCTACAACATCTTAGGTTTCTTTTATTTTATTAATCTCATTAATGAAGTCCCATTTTATTATGCTTACAAGCATCACTTCTGAAACGAAATCTGCAATATAACGTATATCTCATATATATAATATAAACATTCGTCACAGGCAGTAATATGATCTCATCACAGAACATTGCAGCAGAAGAACATATATGGAATATTGGATATACTAGGACGTCCGTGTTTTCAATACGAGCCTGTATAAAACACGGATTCCACGGTCGCGATGAATAGCCAAACCCACATCCCTAGACCCCTACGAGAGCGGCAAGCAACACTGCCAATTCTAGGGTTAGGAGACCCGGTCTCGACTCCTTGAGATGGTCTTCCACTGGACCCTAGAACCCGGTTACTTGTGCTCCCCGCCTTGGGTCTACCTAATGCGGAAAAGTAAATAATATACAAGGGTGACATCTTCCGCAACCTGGAAGTGCCCCAACAAAAGAATATTACATACAAATGAATTTTACATGAATGAAAAAGAAAAAACTCTCATCTCACATAAAACCCCCCGGCTATTCAGAACGCGACGATCCAATATAACATATCACAGCAACACATAATATCTCATATCATCAACGTAAGCAAGTATGCGTATCCCGATTGTCGTTGATGTATAGCAACGAAGCCGGCGATACACCACATACTACGCTTAGGGTCACAGAAAAGAAAGTGTAAAACTACAACAGTTGGAATCTGCAACCACCTTAGACATCGCATGCCTAACCAAATGAATTCCTTAGACATCGCATGCCTAACAATTATAAACCCCGCATTTTAGTCTCTTTATCGAAAACTCTTTTCAATGTCAAGCCGGGAATTGAACAAGATTCCCGACGTCCTGATCGAATGCTCGTCGCAAACTTTAGTAGACGGCCGCACCCCCAGATGCCGTCGACGAAGTGCACTAAGGCGGAACACCGCTGCCGCGAGCACCCGAACGGATGCTTTCGGCGACGGGGTTCTCCTACAGTCACTTGGTCGGGGCTAAGAGGTGTAGCTGTCTATTAAGTTTATCCGGCGAGTATCCGTGTACGCTACGTGATTGCGATGAACTTTTGATCACATCAAAATTCCGTGGCAACCGATCATTTGAGACTAAACTGCTATGTTTATAATATTCAAATTAGTTATCTCATAACTACCTGTGGATTCCAAATATTGTATCACATTCCAGATAAATAGACAAAGTTAAACTTTCCGATCGAATCATCAAACACCCTATATTTCCCCAATATATCTCAATACTTGAAATCAGTTTAAAAACATCCATCACATGCCACAGTACCAATGGTCCAGCCGTAGAAGGGTCAAGCCAACGCCTCACATGTGGCACGCCGTACTGCCCCAAACCCTAAGGTTCAAAGGCAGTTCAAGACGGTCACATAATCGAGTTAAGGTTTGTTGTCTTCTAGAGGGTCCACCGCGTTACTTGCACGACTTAGAACGTTCTTAAACACGAGAAAAAATCCAACTTTTGAAAAATTTTCCGACAGGGGAAAAAATGAGTTATTGATATCCGTTCGAACTTTTTAACAGTTTCTAAAAATTATCCGGAAAAACTCAAAGACGCATCCCGATCGAATCATCGAATCCCCAATACAACCCAGAAAATTCAACAGTTGAATAAATATTAAAAAATTCCCAGAAAATACAGCACTAAAAGATAAGAATTACTGTGCAAATTTCAAATGCTGAAATGAGTAAATAGCCGCGGAACCGCCGCACAATCCATGCTTGTGCCGCGGTTCCGCCGTGCTTTGGTGGAATCAAGCGCACGTGCTTCACAGTATTTCTTACAATTCCCTGCTGAATTTTTTGAGCATTTTTAATTTGGAAAAAATCACAGTTTTGAAAAATTTCCAGAAACTAGGGTATATCGGGTTTTCCGGGTTCGATCGGACTTTAAACTTCGTCTAGACTTCGCCTAAAGCTCTAGCTTGGCTCTGATACCACTGTAGGGTTACTAGGCACACGCACAAGGGTCTACAAGGCATCAACCATGCCCGATTAAAAAATTAGCCGCGCCGAACAACCCGAATACGGATCTTTAAACTAGAGATTAGGCGAAAACAAGCATGCTAAACACTTTAACACTAAGTGAGAGGGATTACAACCTTTATAGATCCGGTCCTTCACTTCATATGCTCCGTGTTGAGGTCCCTTCGCTGCGATCATCGTGCTCCGGACTCTCGAGAGGTTCCACGAAGAAAAAGATGCAACCTTTGCTTCCGATCTTCGATACAAAGATGATCTACCTTGAAGTTTCGTTAACACAAGCTAACACTCATGAAATGATGTGAACACCCTCATCTAAATGGCAAGGGAAGATGAGGATGATGAAGTAGGATTTTTGCTCTCTTTATTTATCTTTTTCTTATATTTATTCATCACAAATATCAAAACAAGAAAGCTTTGCAAGAAGAACTCAAGGAAGAAGAAGAATAGTGATGGAATTCCTTTTATGATGAATAGAAAGAATTAATATGATAAATAATGCAACCATGGTCAACTAAACTCATGTAGAGAATTAACTAGGGTTAGGGTTTGGGTTGGGTTAAAGCATGAGTCACTTGAAAATATCTTTCACAAAACAAAACCAAAACCTTCTAGAATCATCTAGAAAGCTTAACCCTAATCCAAACCCTAATCATGTTTAAACTCCACTAAACATGTTGCATTAGTTATCATATCATGTTACAATATTATATATCACATATATAATATTTATCGTAACAAAATAAAATAATACAATTAACATATATCGCATATATATCAATGTATTACCCGAGTGAGAAAAAGAATCTTTTAGTGAGCTAATATTAGTTAATGTAATTTAATATATCATATATATTATTATACATTAAATTATCGAATCAACACTTGATCCGACAATCCGGCTATATCGCATATAACCGACTAATATTTATCTGTACCGATTCATCGAATCAACACTTGATCCGATGACCCGGCTGATATCATATATCGCGAGAATAGAATACGGTATCACATATCGTATTATCCTCGGTCCCGCACATATTACATACGTGCCCCTACTCCGTTTTGCCTGAGCCAAGAAACCTCTGTGTAGGACTCTAAAGAATCGTCAATACGCCGGCAGTAGGTGATGATCATATCAAACACCCACAAGCTGCAAGCGGTCAGCTAAACGTAACAGCTACCCAGGTATTGAGCGCTCAGAAGATCAACAAGCAAGCCTGTAACTTCTCCTGTGAATCCAAACAGTAACACTCCCGTACAGTCCGGTCTCGTCGTCTGATATGTTGCATATCTCGCCTAGGGGTGGTAAACGTCAGACCCCAGTAGCTCGATAAGGCGTGTCGATATGAGGTCTATAACAGTTCGAGAAACTACTGATAACACTTACCAGTAAATCTCAGCAACCCTGGCCAGGTATTTCCGGTTATAGCCAATCGAACACAGCACAACATGAACTCCCTATACCGGGAGAGACGAATCCCCTCCTATCGCTCATTGCCTCCATGTGATTCGGGACTGTACCCAAAAGCCACCTTTTTGCACGCCCTCTTGGACGTGGTATGATGGAAATCAAAGCACAGTGGGAATCACACAAGACTCTATGACGATCTCGGGTCAACAGACTACTCTGTACCAGTGTCACCGGAGAACTTCCATCTGACGTGAGGTATATTACCATCTGGGAGTTCTCGGCGAGTCCGTCCAGTGTACCCAGTCTCCACTGATCACCCGTACACCATCCTTGATGTAAAACACCGATGGATATGGGATCATCCATCGCCCATCATATGGGTCAAGATGCGTATACGCTAGTCTACTCTGGTGCATCGATGCCCTGTCTCGATACACCCTCGACTAGGAACATTTATAGGATATACTCGTCGACTACCGTGGCCCCACTAGTATGATCTCATCATAGTCCCAGTAGTCGAGTACATATCGTAAGGGCTTTATCAACATGTGATATAGAGCCAATCAAAGTACATGTTAAGATAAAGTACAACCAGATAGCATACTATCATGTCAAGCAAGAAAGTCTTCCCTATATATATCCAAGCATCCATTACAATATACATCGTATGTACAGTAATGGCCTCTAGGGCATACATATAACTAACATCCAATGCATGCCCCCAAAATGAGATGGGTAACTCAGCATCACTCATCATGGAACGGACCATATCTAATAGGGTCCGATTCTGGATTCTGTCGTTCTGACACACCGTTGTGCTGTGGTGTGTAAGGAGGAGTGAGCTGATAGAGAATCCCATTCTCTTTTAGGATGTTTGCAAACTCTGTACAGAGGTACTCCCCACCTCGATCTGATCGAAGCATTTTGATGCTCAAGCCGGTTTGTTTTTCTACTTCTTGTTTATATTCAGTGAATTTCTCGAAAGCTTCGGATTTGTGTTTTAATAAAAATACATGACCGAATCTTGAGAAATCATCAGTGAAAGTAATTAAGTATGAAAAACCGCCTCTAGCCTGTGTAGACATTGGCCCACATACATCACTATGTATGAGGCCTAAGAGCTCAGTAGCTCTTTCTCCGTGTCCGGTAAACGGAGTTTTGGTCATTTTACCCTTGATACAAGACTGGTAAGTCTCATAAGATTTATATTCAAAAGGGTTTAAACAACCATCTTTGTGTAACTTGTTTAGTCTTGTTTCGTTAATATGACCAAGTCTACAGTGCCAAAGAAAAGCTTCATTTATTTCTGAAAGTTTTCTTTTATTAGTGTGTTGTATGCTGAAAAACTGTGTGTTGATTTAGGACGTATATCCCGTTATTAAGCGTACCATACCCAACCAACATTTGATTCAGGTGAATGTTCATAACATTGTTCTGCAATACAAAATTATATCCTTCATTGTCTAACAAAGAAACGGATATTATATTACAAAGCATACTAGGTACATAATAACATGGGGTTCAAAACCAATATACACCCAGATGGCAACCCCAAGTGATACTCTCCCACTGCAACTGTATGTACATTGGAACCATTTCCAATGCGGAGAGTATGTTCACCTGTCTTCAAAACCTTGCTATTTCTCAGCCCCTGCATAGAATTGCAAATGTGAGAACCTGAACCGGTATCTAATACCCAGGAAGCAGAGTTTATTGAAAAACAGTTTTCTGTCACAAACATACCTGAAGCGGAAGCATCCCCATGCTTCTTCTTGAGATCTAAGTACTCCGTGCAGTTGCGCTTCCAATGTCCTGTTTTGTGGCAGTGATAACATTCCCCTTTTCCCGATTCTCCAGCTTTGGACTTGTCCTTCCCCTTAACCTTTTTAACTCCACCCGTAGGCTTGGTGGGCTTCTTCTTTATCTTTCCCTTGGCCTTAGCCTTTGGGCGAGAAGAGGAAGATTGCCCAACACTCAAAATGGGAGTTTTCACTGATTTCAGTGTGCTCTCTGCACTCCTTAACATATTAAGGAGTTCAGGTAGTTCCTTCTCCATGTTGTGCATGATGAAGTTAACTATAAATTGAGCAAAGGCGGATGGGAGAGACTGCAGAAAAATTTCCGTATATTGTTCATTGTCCATTGTCCATCCAAGGTCCTCAAGCTCTTCTATGAGAGCTATCATCTTCAGAACATGGTCTCCTACTGATGTGCCTGGGGCCATTCGCATCTGAAATAGTTTTCTTGATTCTTCGTATCGTAATACGCGTAATTTCTCTCCATACAACTTCTTTGTATGGAGGAATATGGCATGAACTTCCATATTCTCGTGCTGCTTTTGATCTGTGTTATCCATCGATGCAAGCGCGATGTATTTGGCCGTGGCACAGTCAGCGTCCCCTGTCTTGCAGACTTCAATATCCGCAACTGAGGATTTAGGACCTGGGACGGGCGGGGGCTGGAGCTGTGAGGACATATGATACCTTATCATAAGTCAAGGCAATGTTAAAATTCCTCAGCCAGTATTTATAATTGGTCCCATTTAGTTTACTTTTATCTAGTAGAAGCTTGAGTCCTGTCATTGGTATCTGCCATTAAGATAGACAAAAGAATACACTCAGCGAAAGATCTTGCAAAGATCAAATTGGTTATTATCTTATCTAATCGATGTCTCCCACTGCTTTAATCATGTTTTTCTTTCAAACCTTAAAAAGAAAACTAGCCAGGATTAATTACAGTCTACAACTTCGCTAACCGTTCAGCCAGGCCAGTGTCGGTACTTGAGGGAGGTTCCCCGTGCTTTCGCACGGACCTAATTAATATAAACCTCGTCTTCGCAGAGACGTAGCCCCGTTAACACCTTTCTAGACACCTAATGAGTTAGCTAATTGTAAACTGTAAAACTCTCCTGGGAGCAACTATTTCCCACAGTGGGATCGGGATCCAACCATCATATGGAAGGTATGCAAGCTCATTGCAAATTTCAACTCTTGAAACTCCCGATGTGGTTTTTACACCCTAGCACTAATGACCTTGGCTATGGTCAAAAAATCACAAGCACTAGTCAAGTTCAACCCTTCATTTCTTGATTAATTAGACCCGTTCACATGACCCTTGGCTAAGGTCAACAAAGTCACATGCCCGTCCCAATTAATCTGCATTATATGCATTGTAGGAAGACATCACTTAGCTACCGTACACTACGCCTTGGCTAAGGTCAACAAATGTAGCATGAATACTAAGTACTCTACTTCCTAAAATGACGGAGGGTTGCGGATGATTTTTAAGAAAATCTTTAACGCTTTGAACTTGATATCGTCGTAGAATCAAATGGTTTTCAAAAGGAGTGGCTTGAGCTCCGCAGTTTTGAAATGTAGCCTTTTCATAAAGAGTCGAGTGGTTTTCAAATCCGATTCTACAACATCTTTTTAGGTTTATTTTCTTTACATTAATCATATTAATGTAGCCCCATCATTTAAGTCCTTAAGACAATCACAGAAAAGAAATGAAAATACAACGTACGCTTATGCAATCCGCATTCGCCGCAATGTTCCGTTATGCACCGTTAGGTTACTTAACTAACGGCATACCGGGACGGGACTAGCACGGGTGTAAAACATAAGCAACGTCTACTATATATCTCATATATAATTTAGCATTCGTCTCAGATATCACATCACAGTATAAAGGCAGCAGAAACATAGATATGATAATATAGGATATACTAGGACGTCCGTATTTAGTATTTAGCCAACAATAGAAAATACGGATTCCACAGTCGCGATGAATAGCCAATCCCACACCCCTAGACCCCTACGAGAGCGACAAGCGACCCTACCAATTCTGGAGTTTAGGAGACCCGGGTCTCGACTCCTCGAGATGGCCTCCCTCTGAACCCCTGAACCCGGTCACTTGTTCTCCCCTCCTTGGGTCTATCCTAATGCAGAAAAGTAAATAATATACAACACTGGTGACATCATCCTCAACCTGGAAGTGCCCCAAATAAAAGAATATTACATTACATTTGAATTTTACATGATTGAAAAGAAAACTCTCATCTCACATCAAACCCCCGTCTATTCAATCACGACAATCCTACATGTCAAATCTCAGCAACACTGTCACGACCCGAAATTGGCACGTGACGGCCTTAATACTACGCAACGCCTAAAGACGTAACGCAGTAAAAGAAAGCCAAAACCCAGAAATCTAAACCATGAAAATACGGAAAAGATAATAAAAGTTTTTGAAACATTTGAATTCGCAACCCAAATTCTTTAAAAGTCCAACTTCTTTCTTTAAAATTTTAGCAACACCCCTTTTTGTAAAAACTGGACCAAAGGCGGAAAACAATCCACATCACAAATATACGACGCCGTAGCGAAGAAATAAAGACAATAGAGATAAAGCTGTATATAAGACAACAAAGCCACAATAATATACAATATCGTCCTCACCAAGTCTCTAAGTCAACAACATAATAGTAGATGGAGAGTACAAGATACAACGAATGTACAATATGAAATACAGATAATCATCCAACCCACCTAAGCAAAATAGCACACTGTGAGCCGATGCGGTATCTGTAGCAAAAGATGATAGGTGAATAGCCTGCCTCGACTACTCTGGGGAACAACCTGGAACACCTGTGGCACAACGGGGGTGAGTTGCTAACTCGTAAATAGTAGATAACATATGCAGGTAATCGCAGGAATGTACGTACATCATGAATCTAAGATATACAATTTACAGCAATAACAGGTCATGCGAATGCAGAATAATGGAAAGTACACTAGCAGGTATAATCAATATGTGGATCAATAATAACATAACAGTAGTACACAATAACCATGCAATAGGGATATGAGAATGTAGATATGCAGCAAGCATGTAGGGTACACTAACAGTTACTACTAATACATGAAACAGTGCATAAATAGATAAGTGTGAGGCATGGGGTGAAATATGTCATTTCCACGGAATCTTGTCATCGTGGTAGGATCACAATCCATCAAGACACTCAAATCCCAATTCCTCAAATCAGCCCCCTCGTTAGGCTCTCACATCATATGAGTCTCACATCTCCTCAATGTACAATATCGAGTAATCTCCTATATCCCGAATGTACAAATCTCAAGTAGAATTCTAACATCCTAAAGGTATATATTTGCATAAATGAATATGATGGGGTCAATACACATATATTAGCGTCCCATTCCACTAATATTGGTGTAAGGGTATATACAACAACGGCTAAATCCCCTGTTATATATACAAAGGTGTTTAAAGGAAATATCATGAAAACAATGTGTCAAGCATCGACACAGAAAACCTGATAGGTACGTATCATACGCTATCCCGAAAGCACGAGTGCCTAGCTCTGACCCTCTCCTTTCGACGTATGCATACGTGCATGACTCCCAACGGTATCTCCATGATCCCCGCCGAGTCATTGGTACTGTCACCAGGTGGTACTCGCCCGCCTCCAGGCTCAATCGGCAAAGTCCATCAATCATCTTGCCGAGGGGAACCATACCGGGCCCCACCATGTACCCTCATACGACAACCACACCTCGTATGGAGTATATAATCAGAACCGATAAATCTCATGGTGGCTGCGCAAATATCATATCAAGGAAACCGGGTTTTTCAATATATGCATAATTTCATGAACTCCCGCGGTTCCCAAATCCAGAAAACAACATGTAAAATCCAAATAAACAAATGCGCAAATCCAGGAACAAATATATGCGATATATCTGAAATGCGAGCATATAAAGGAAAATATGTAGCTGAAACCAGATGTATGCGAAATCAATAAGGTACAGCTAAGTATAGGTGTCTACCTATAAGTAAGTGATGTCGTATACCCCCCTGGGTATAAGTAGAATATGTAAGATACCCCCTGGGTATAAGTAGAATATGAGCAAAGTATACCTGTAGCTGTATCGTAAGGTGTATATGTACCTATCACTAATGGTATCATACACTATAGGTATACCGACAAGCTAGATGTTATGTATGATAAGCAATACAAATCAATGTCACAAGGTCCCTAACCAAGCAATATAGTATCTATAAGGGGTTTGTGTGTGACATGGCAATTATTGACGGTGTGTGTGTAGCATACAATCCGTGCTCATGCAACATGAACCGTCAATAATATGTGCAGTGTCCTACGGCTGCTAGTCACAGTACCATTATATCTAATAAATAGGGTAAGGCGCAATTCTAACAATGACGTAGAATACGCAACAAGTATTAGAATCCTAGGCCAGACGCATAACGCCATGCGGGCGATTCCCATGTAGATGTTAAATCTACTCACCTACGCTCCACGCTAGGTGAATCCTACCATCTATCCCCTTCTGTAGCCGTGTCAGTAGTCCCCGCCTGCAAACCTGAAAATGAGACAAGGAATACATATATAAGCCAAATATTCCGCGAAACGCGATATCGAACCCAAACGAGAAACTCACGCCGCGAACTAAACACGCGTGTGCACGATACGCTTAAACGTGTGTATACGCGTATAAAACTACCGCGACACGCTGATCGCAGAACCCACTCACGTATCGCGCGAAACAAAACGGACATGAAATACGATATTTGATCCCAGATTTTCCTACAGGCCAAACCTTACAAAACTATACATGCCAAAACACTAGAAAACACAGCAGAGAACCCTAGCTAAGGCCCTAACACCCCAGCCCCCAACTTGGCCGCAAATTGCGGCCAAACCCATTAAATCTGCGGCCTGGAACAAGAATGAAGGGCTCGTGTTCTGGTGGTGTGTTCTAGACCTAGTGTGCATGCTCCTGTCTTCTCAATTTTGCCCTGAAGGCCCCAGGTCAAAAGCAGATTACAAAATGCTAATTTATTGCTTTAAAAACACCAATTTTGCACAAAACACAAACCTTATGGTATTTTAGTGAAATCTGGGTCAATTCCCAGCTAAAGTAACCCTAACAACACTAAAATAAGCTAGGTTAACTAACCCAATCACATTCTAACCAAAATTCCACATAATTCACCATAATTTGCACTAAACTCACTATTTAACACTAATTGAAGCTAATTAACACACAAGTTTAGCAACTAGGGGATTGGGCTAAGAAATTATACCCTAATAAACCCTAAGAAGTAGGTGAAGAGGTGAATGGAGGAGGAAGAGCTTCTGCGAGTTGCTAGAGCTGCTGCTGCTACAGCTGCTGCTGATGCTGTTGCTGCTACAGCTGCTGCTGATGCTGTTACTGCTACTGCTGCTGACGTTGCTGTTGCTGCTGCTGCCTTGGCTGCTAATGCTGGTTCCTTTGTTGCTGTTGCTGATGCTCTTTGCTGCTGCTGCTGGGCTGCTAATAGTGTTTGTGTGTGTGTTTGTGTGAGAGAATGAGAGAATGAGTGAAAAGAGAAGTGAGAAATGAGAGACAAAGTCAAAACCCCCTCCTCTCTCTCTCTTCATTTAATGAAGCATGGCAAAAGCCATCTTGCCCCATTCTCACTCTCTCTCTCTCTCACACCAAGGTCAACATAAGAAAGTCAATTTAAATTTAAAACCCCATTTAAATCCATTTTTCTTTTAAAGAACAACCATGAACTATTAAACCTAAAGGCACCTAATATAATTATTAAAACTAGATTAGGGGAAAATGGTTAGCTCACCATGTTGCTAATCATGGTTAAGCTCCAAATTACAACCCTAGTTAACATGCATAAGTGTGTGCAAACCTCGGAAAAATCTAATAAAATATTCATTAAATAAGATAAAATAATTAAAAATCAATTTGGTAAACTTTTTATTAAAAACTATATATTAAAATATAATTATCCACAAAACACATTCTAAGGTGTTACAATCTCCCCCCCCCCCCCGCCCCTTAAAAGAAATTCGTCCCCGAATTTAAAAATATACTGCTACGCGTACCTTCAAAGAGAAGATTACAACTCTCAAATCTCGCTCGCAGCTTCCCAAGTGATTACCTAACTATACGGCTACGCCCAAGAAAAACCCTTCACAGATGGCGAGACCCTTGACCAACGTTTCTCCACTTGCCGGGCCATTAACACACATGGTTGCTGGTGAACGAAAGATCGCGTCCAATCCCAATGGTCTGGTGCCAAATCATGTAAGAAAGGTCATGAAGGTAATTGTAAAGCATCATCACAAGGAATACGGGGTGCAAATCCAATAATCTGGGCGGAAGAGCCAAACTAAAGGCAACGAAACTAACTCGCTTATAGGATCTCAAAAGGACCCAAAATCCTTGGACAAGCTTCCCAAAATCCAACACGTCATTCATCGGAAAAATCCGTAGGAAACCATGATTTGCCACTGCACACTTAAGTCTACGACCAACACAGTCGGCATAAGACCTCTATTTGCACTGGCTACAATTCTCATCCTGACCCGAATCAATTGGATCATCTCCGAAGTCTCTATACATAGCCGGGGTCCAAAATCCTACTTACGCAAAGTCAGAAAACAACAGACTGGTGATCGACAAGACCTAACCCCTAAACCTAAAGGTTGCCAATTGGAGTGCCTCCTGATAACAGGTATCGAAGGGGAACCCTAACGATGGCGAGTGACGATCCCCAACTGCTGACAACAATAACACAAACGCACAACTTAATAAATAACAACTGAGCAAACTGAGTATAATCGGACGACAAGAATCCGAATGGAGTCACACCCTGACTAATCCTGGGTAGACACCATAACGAAATTCATGGAGATCTGCTCCCACTCCTACTTCGGAACGGTAATAGATTGAAACTCTCCAGCCGGCCTCAGATACTCAACCCAAACACACAAAAGACAGACACCTTGAAATGAAACCTGAAACTTCTCTTTACATCCCTGCCCACCCGTAACTATCTCACAGTCACGTCAATGCTGGTGGAACTTGAATGAAAACAGAGAGTTGACTGATGTGCATGTTCTAGGATTTCACGTCTCTACCTGATAATATCAGGTACACAAACGCATCCCTAACTTAGCACACCATTGTCACAAATCAAGGACTCCGAATCATTACCCAACCGAGTATGCTCAAGTATCTCTGATGAACGAGCACCGGCGGGCAGTGTCTCGCGAAAACGATTAAGGAAAAGTGGTCGGGCACGGACATGAGCAAGTTGTCCCCTCCGTAGAGACGAACTTAAGCTGTACTCAACGATAGCAAAAGAACTGTAAATCTGCATAAGACTATCACAACAATCAAAATCTGCTGCAGGAAGATGTACATTAAGCTCTGGTGGTCCGTGAAAATCCGACACGACTCTCGAACAAATAGTGTCTCCAAATCTCCAACGCAAAACCACCGCGGCCATCTCCAGATCATGAGTGGAATATCCTTCTCGTACTTCCACCAAATGTAGGGAAGCAAAAGCGATAACTCTATAGTGTCACCTCAGTACACACTCGAGCCCCACTCAAGAAACATTACAGTTAAACAACAAGGTCGCCCGAATCCAAAAGCAAAGAAAGAACTGATGCAGTTGTTAACAGAATCTTCAACTGCCGAAACTCCACACACATGCCTCAGTCCAAAGAAAAGAAACCTTCCTTTCGGTCTATTCAGTCGACGGTGCAGCACTACTCTAGCAATCCTGCACGAAAGGGCGGTAAGAACCTGCTAAGACCAAAATCTGTGGACCTCCGTCCTGCACACAAGTCTGGGCCTAAGCTGTACGGCCACGATCTTCCTCGGAACCATACGAAACTGTCTCCCGTGACAACAAGACCCAGGAGTATACATAAACAAGCCTGAAGAAACACTCTGAGAATCTAGCAAACCGCTGGTGCTCTCCCAGTATCTGCATAACAAATCCTCAAGTGCTACTCCTGTCCCTCAAGACACATTAAATAGACCAGAATGTCATAAACAGCACAACAATAACTGGTCGAGGAACGGCCTGAAGAAATCTGGTTCATCACATCTACGAATGCTACTAGGGCATGAGTGAATCCAATGACTCACCAAAACACACAAAGCCTGTAGCACGCATAAGGCGGTCTTCGGAATGCCATCACTCCGAACCCGCAATAATGATGACCCTATCCCAAACAAACTTAGAAAATGTCTCGCACTCTGGAGCTGATCGAAGAAATCGTCAATGCGAGGTACAGGATTCCTAAAAACTCCACATTGGACGCCTGCGCGTCCCGATGAGTAGAAGCAAACTCCTGTGTCTGCCCTCTACCCGTAACTGGCTGAACTCTTCTGGTAGACTGATCCCTCTGACGAACCTTCCACGTCCACGGCCTCTCTGAGTACGATCCTGACGCTGTGCTAAGGAACAATCCCTGACGAAGTGCTGAAGGTTTCCGCATCGAAAACATCCACGCGCTGACTCCTGACCATCCTAGGGATGAGAGCTGAACGACTGTCCTCGTCCTGAGCTTCTGCTACTCCCGCGATAGCCACGAAATCTGTCTCGATGACCAAACTTCTGTGTCTGGGCTGGTACACCGGTACGAGTCCTCCACTGTCCTGGAACTCTCAGCGTCTCTGGAATATGCGCCTCGTCAACTGGAGCTGCAACCACTGGTGCTATGTAGGTAATGGACTGCTGCATGCTGATCGCAAAGGAAACTGAGTAACAGGGGTGACAACCTCCTGTCGTAGCTCCCGAACGACATCAACTAATGAACTCATAGTCTACCGGAAGTCCTGCATCTCTGATTGAAACGATTTCGGATTGTGTAGTATGAAAATTGTATAGAAATCACAACCAAAAATATTTTGACCGCAATCAATAACAGTGTCGAATGTAGCGCGTTAGTAAGTGCGAATCGTCCACAGGGAAAGTGTAATCGTTCGTGTTTAGAATTAGATGAGTTGAAACTTTAAAGGAAAGAAAAGAAACAATTCATGATTTGTAAAATTGAATTTCAAGAATTAGAAAATCTAGGTCTAAATCAAGAAAACAATAAAATCAAGAATTGAGATGTGATGATTTCCAAACCAACAATCAAGATTCGAAGTGTGGCTCGTAGGAGTAGATCGGATCTATAGATGTGATGAGATCTAATGATTTCATATTCTTATCCATTAACAAATTGATACTAGATCGATGGCGATTTATCGAGGTTAAGGATTTTGCGAAGAAGCTAGGGTTTCCTCACTTATCCTTTGTCCTTTCGATGAATCTCATTCACAAACTAGCTTCAAGAAAATCAAATGATCGATCGTCGATCTCTAGTTTTGAGCGAACACAATCAAGAAAGCATCGCATCGAAACTAGGTCATCGATCATTCGATTTACAAGAATTTACAAACGTTATAGGATTTAATAATTGTAAAAGAATCTAAATCATCATCATTCTATCGATTGTCTCGACTCCTTTACGAGCGGAGTTTTACTCAAACATTATCACAAAGCAAACATTCAAGAATCTAGATTGAATCATAATGCTTGAATTCAAAAGATAACCAAGATAAAAGAATTGTCACCTTTATTATTCAACAATTTGTTACACTTTGCTCAAAGACTACAAGAAATTGAGAAGGGAATGAGATCGTCGAATCTAGCGTCGCATCGTCTCCGAGAGTCGCGGATCGGCTTGGATCACTTGCTTGGATGAAGATCGGCTTCGCTCCAAAAGGATCTAGGCTTCTTGCTTTGATTGAACTCGGAATTCTTGATCTTGGATTGGAATTTAGAATTAGGGTTAGGGTTTACAAGTTGTGTCACTCAACTTGTAAGTGGAAGATGAAGAGGGGAGAAGAAGAAGAACCCCCATTAACCCTATATCTAGGTTTCCTTTTATAAGCCTCATAACCTTAGATCTAGAATTCAAATTTCAAATTTCCCTCCAAAATGAACAACTTTTCCTTCCAAAATGAACCACCTCATTTGAATTTTCCCTCCAAAATGAACCACCTCATTTGAATTTTCCCTCCAAAATGAACTACATTTGAATTTTCCCTCCAAAATGAGGTTGTTAGAAAGAATCTTCTAGAAGAAGTTTGTTGGAGGGAATATTCTAGAAGGAGGTTGTTACAAGGAGGCTTCTAGAAGAAGGTTGTTATAAGGAGGCTTCTAGAAGAAGCTTGTTGGAGAGAGCTTTCTAGAAGAAGGTAGTTATAAGGAGGCTTCTAGAAGAAGTTAGTTGGAGGGAGGCTTCTATAACTAGGTTGTTAGGCCGAGCCTTCTAGATGAAGCCACGTGGAGTTTCTGGAGAGTTCTGGAAGCTTTGCCGTTAGAAATAAGCACATGGGGAAAATCTGCTTCTCTGCTAACGTCATCATGCCGCGTATCCGCGGCGGGAAGCGCCCATTGGCCTAGAATAAATTTATGGAATAGTTTTACACCTTATTGTTTACTGCCAGATCACCAGACTTAGACTTGGTGTAATTTTGATGAGCACTTTTGACAATTTGGCTCGGTTTCTGGAATTTCCAGCACAGACTTCGAAACAAGTGTTGCACTACAAGAATGATGCGATGCCTTGATAAACAGTCAATTTCCCTAAAAATGCCGATTTTAGAGTACAACACAGGTAATTCGGTATTTTACTATTGTTTTTCTAATATGTGAAATATTCAAACCGAACACCTCTAGATGAATGCAAAAGATAGGGAAATTGATGTGTTAAAAATACATTATTTTCGACTGATCAAATTCTCCCAAACTTATTTTTGGTCGTCTCAAGCGAACTGTTTTATTAAAAAGAGAAGGAGAAAATAAAGAAGGAGAAAAACTAACTAGCACACTTTAGTAGGCAACACGATTGCACTGAGCACGTGCAACAAGCCTTTAAACCTCTAGGTGTCCCTAGTAGGAAGAGTGTTGTCTCCTGAGGTTTTCAGCGGATTGCACCCACAAAATCCAATAATAAAAGGAAGATCGTGAATATTACATTTAAAGAAAAGAATTGTAAAAGAAAAGCCTTGAAAATTATGGTTTCCAACTATGCTAGCTTTTCGGTTGTCATGAGCCCTATCTTAATAGTCATGAAAAAATGTTAAAAATCACATCCTCCTTCAAAAAAACATCGTCTTATTCTTCATTCTTATCTTTCTTCCAAACATCGATCATATAACCCTACGTGTGTGTAAAAGACATCCCTACATCCGGAGAATTCAATTCAAGCTATCATACTCTTGCCCATCTGCCTCAGTACTTTTTAATTAATGAATATTTAGATGAATTTTGCTCACACACTTTCATGCGACCGTTAATACTTCTTGAGATACTAACCGACCGATTACTCATGTGCTTGCTTATTTAGTGTATTTTCCTCGTCTTGCACCACCTAAGGCTTAGCAGTGATTCCCAGACCAGTCGGCCTTAGGGCACTAGGTGAAGAGGCACCCTCGCTATATTTTTTTATTGCTGCCTTGGCGATAACAAAACCAGTGTCCATTTTTTTCACCATTTTATATTTTCTTCATTATTTTTTTTCCTTCATACATCGGCTTTTAGACAAGAGCATTTCAAGGTATCCTCTACTATCCCGAGCTTCAAGACGTGTGTAAGTGTGAATAGTAGGGTATCAACGTTCAAAATGTTTGGCTTCCAGAATAGAAACTATTTTTCAGACTTATTTTTATCCTCAGATTAGTGACTTCCTTCATCTTACTAACCCTTGGGACAACGGCTCATAACTACTTATTACTAGTTCGTATAAGAAAACTTCTAATTTTCTTGGTTTTCTTAAATCTTTCCAATCTTTTGGATGTAATTTTTCAATATCTAATCTTTTATTATCTTATTTATGTACAAAAATTTTTTATTTTGAAATTTTTTAAATTTTTATGGGTTTTCAAAATTGTTTTGTGCTTATGCAAATTGATATGCAAATGATGCGAAAATAAGCACAAACCTCCCACAAACTTGTTTTCAACAGTGTCCTCACTGTTGCCATCTGCTAAATCTCGAAAAACCTGTAAGCTTGGGAGGAATTTATTAGTGGGGGCAAAATATTTAAGTGAAGACCCTCCCCCAAACTTATTTTTGGCTCAAAATTTTGTAAAAATTTTCTTTTCAAGAGCCCGATTATACCCCCCCCCCAAACTTGAGTTAAGCCATGTTAATCTTTGAAAATCACATGAGGAGGTCAAAAATCAGTGGTCGATGCCAAGCTTTGCAAAGACCGTAGGTCAACACCAACCATTCAAATATTTTATCAATGCAGTGCTCTGGTTGGTGGAAGAAGAAGTGGGGAAAGGGTAAGTGGTGGAATAGAATGTGTGTGCGTCTCATTATGGAGAGACGATGCAGTGAATGTGTTGGATTACTCGCATTCTTTTTAAAGTCCAGAAGAAGGGGTGGAGGTTAAATTTCAATGTTTGGGAGATGATTCATCTCAACACCCGTGTCATTCAAAAATGCGAGTTCATCAGCGAAGATTTCTTCAAAAGTTCCATCAATACCCCGAAGAATAATGTCATCACAAAGTGCGGGGTGATCTTCAGACTCTACGAACGGTTCATAATCAGTGTTAGTTGTTGACCCGGAGATCTCGGTGGAAGAGTCCATATGTGTATGATACATAGTTGGGTCAAACAACAACATATGAAAAGAGTCTAGATCGGTATCAGGAGGATCATCAAATTCGCTGCTGTCGACATCCATTAAGTCGACAAAACAGACCTGAGCAGTAGGTTCGTAGGGTACACTTCCCAACTTATAAATGTTCATCTCAATTGACCTATTCCCGAAAGATAGGGTCATAGAACCATTACGACAGTTGATTATAGCGTTGGAAGTGGCCAAAAAGGGGCGACCTAAAATCACCGGAATTTGATTCCGTGGGTTCGCTACAGGTTGTGTATCAATTACAATAAAGTCCATAGGGAATACAAATTCCCTGATTTTTATTAACACATCCTTTAGTTTACCCTAGGTTTGGTGCTTGATCGGTCAGCCATCTGGAGAGTGCAATGTGTTGGTTTCAACTCTCCGATCCCTAACTGCTCATAGACTGAGAAAGGAAGCAGGTTAACACTTGCGCCAAGGTCAAGTAGAGCACGGTTGATGTGTTTTTCCCCGATAGAAATGGAAATAGTAGGATATACAGGATCCTTATGTTTCCTCGGTAATTGTTGTGGGAAAGCCGTGTCTACTGTTTTTGCCATGAATATCTTCTTGGGCACTTGAGTCTTTCTCTTTCTAGTGCATAAGTCTTTAAGAGTTTTCGCATAAGCGGAGACTTGTTGGATAGCATGTAGAAGAGGGATGTTGATGTTAACCTGTTTCAAGATTTCAGTGATGTTCTCCATTTGTGGACTTGGTCTGTTTCCCCTTAACCGATTCGGGTAAGGAGCTTGGGCAATAAGGTCGGGGTCCAACATTGGAGAAGATCGTGTGGGTGGAAACGATCTAAGAATAGGAGTGGGGATCGTTTTCGGTGTACTAGAAGAGATAGGCTGAGGTGTCGAGCCTTGTGGGAAATGGAGAATAGGATCGGAAGAAAATGGTGGGGTAGACGAACTGGGGTCAGAATTAGAAGTGGAAGTGGAAGGAAAGGTCTCAGCCGGGGTATCATCGATAGATTTTTCAGTGTCATCAATCTCTTCCCCAACGTGATTGTCAAGCACTCTTCCAGATCTCAACGTGATTGCATTCACATGATGTGAATATCCAGGATTGGGTAGGGGTTGAGCTGGAAGTTTCCCAATCTCTCTTGCACTCATTTCAGCTTTTAATCGTGCAATTTCTTCTTCCATCGATTTAATAGTCTCGCTTTGGGACGCAGAGTTTTTCTTTATATCATCGACGGAAGTCTTTATTGTTAAAAGCAAGTTCATGAATGAAGAGGATTCATCAGTACCGGTTAACTGCAAAGGATTAGACGGTGCAGGTGTGTTGACCGGATTTTGAAAGTTTTGTGCTTGGAAGGGGTGCTGACTCAATTGAAGTGGTTGCTGTTGTGGAGGAGGAGACCTTTGAAAATTATTTTGGTTTGGAACCGTGTTTTGATTTTGTTGTTGGTTCCAAGCAAAATTAGGGTGATTCCTCCAACCCTGTTTATATGTGGAAGAATATGGATCGTTTCTAGGTCTTTAAAATGCGGCATTGGTATGCTCATGACCTTGAAACGGACATTCTTCCGTCAAGTGAGAAGGATCAGAACAGCATCCACATACAGTTTTGGAGAGTGACATTTGATTTAGGGCGGCAGCTAAAAATTTGTTTTCCATATTCTCGAGTTCTTATGTAGGGCTGAAATGTCAGCTTTAACTCCTTTGGAAACTTCCGATTGGTTATTACCCCCTTAGACGATTGACTCACACCCTCCCACTGTAACGATTTTTCAGCGAAATCTTCTAGGAATTTCCAAGCTTCCCCATCATCTTTGGTCATGAAGTTGCCTTGACACATTAATTCAAGGGTCTGTTTTGTATTAGGATTAATGCCCTCATAAATGATTCGGCACAGATCCCATCTGGGGATTCCGTGATGTGGACATTGAACTAACAGATCCTTAAAGCGTTCAAGACATTGTGAAAATGATTCATTTGGAAGCTGGGTGAATTGATTGATTTCTCTATGGACTCGAGCTGTTTTATGATTCGGGTAGAATTTCTTAAGGAATTCTTTGACGAATTCTTCCCAATTTGAAATGGAATGTGCGGTTGTGTTGTAAAGCCACTTCTCGGCTATATCGCACAAGGTAAATGGGAGAAGACGTAGACGCATAGCATCCATAGAAAGCTGTGAGGTACCCATCATTGCGCATACATTTTCAAATTTGGTGATAAAGGCATATGCGTCTTCAGTCTCGAGACCGTGATATTTGGGTTGAAGGTTGATGTATTGGGGTTTTATTTGAAAATTTTCCCCGTTGGCTGGTGGAATGGAGAGACAGGTCGAAAGAGGACCTCGTGTAGGATAGCACCTCTCTTGGAGAGAGATGCGGGGTGGATTCTGCGCACCAATGGACGGCGGAAGATTAGTGGTAAAGAAGTTCGATGGAGAAGGATCCATCGAGGTAGGTGTGGTGGTGGGTAAAGAAGAGGTAAATGTAGAAATACCGACTTTGGGTCGATCAGGGGTACGCGGACTAAACGGGCACTAGAATCCCGTGTCCAGACTATCTTGCACTAAAAAGGGTTAGTACAAGTGGCAGCGTGACTTATAATTAGGGGAAATTAATGAATGCAGTGTTTGTTTTGAAAAACGATACGGATTTTTTTGAAAAAATGATGCGATCACAACAAATGCAACAAGCAAAACCCTAATTCTAGGGCTCACCTAGGTCAAAGCTCTAGACCGCTCCTAACTGCCAAAAGACAAGTCGCGGGATAAATCCTCCACTGTCTCTTTGTCTCTCCTGTGGCCAGGTAAGTGCCTGGTAAGTGGGAGGTTCTCCACTACGTAAGTAGTGGGCCTAATTAAGTAACCACTAGCCTTCGACACACTTGCCTTAGACACCACAAAAGAAACGTGGATAAGCAATGAATTACCCACGGCCTTCTTCTGTCCTAAGTGAGCGCGACGGTCCTTAGAGTCATCTCTAGATTTCTTTTAGTTAATGAGGGTAAATGCGGATGCAAGTTTGTGATTTTTGGGGCTTAGGAAGGGTAATGAACTCCCCACCTAATCTGGATTTGGCCTTGCCCCTTAAATTCCGTATTAATATGCAAACAACCACAAAAAAAATCAAAAACACGCACAATTTATTTTTCTTTTTGCGGCGCTGCGATTTATTTGCAGAGAAACCTACAGCAAATTGTTAATTGGAGCTGACAGAGGAGGAGATAAGAAAGTAAGAAAGCACCTGAGTGAAAATTTTACAGAGAGGCTCCTGTTCAACCGCAGTTCCTCCGCACGAGTCTCCTTATGCCACGGATGCGCGGCGCTTCAAGCACTTCTCTGCACAAAAATTTAACAACAAGTTACTGTTCACCTCCTGAGCTCTCTGGAATTCTCTAAATATTTTTCCAATTGCACAGCAAGCTCCAGATTTCCTAGCAAAAACCACAACAAATCGTTTAGTGTTTTGCGCGAATTTTGATCTCAAAATTATGATGGAATAAACTTTTCAACTCAAATTTCAAAAAATGAACAAATCAGCACACGATCCCCGGCAACGGCGCCATTTGCTTGAATGAATTTCGGATTGTGTAGTATGAAAATTGTATAGAAATCACAACCAAAAATATTTTGACCGCAATCAATAACGGTGTCGAATGTAGCGCGTTAGTAAGTGCGGATCTTCCACAGGGAAACTGTAATCGTTCGTGTTTAGAATTAGATGAGTTGAAACTTTAAAGGAAAGAAAAAAAACAATTCATGACTTGTAAAATTGAATTTCAAGAATTAGAAATTCTAGGTCTAAATCAAGAAAACAATAAAATCAAGAATTGAGATGTGTTGATTTCCAAACCAACAATCAAGATTCGAAGTGTGGCTCGTAGGAGTAGATCGAATCTATAGATGTGATGAGATCTAATGATTTCATATTCTTATCCATTAACGAATTGATACTAGATCGATGACGATTTATCGAGGTTAAGGATCTTGCGAAGAAGCTAGGGTTTTCTCATCTTATCTTTTGTCCTTTCGATGAATCTCATTCACAAACTAGCTTCAAGAAAATCAAATGATCGATCGTTGATGTCTAGTTTTGAGCGAACACAATCAAGAAAGCATCGCATCGAAATTAGGTCATCGATCATTCGATTTACAAGAATTTACAAATGTTACAGGATTTAATAATTGTAAAAGAATCTAAATCATCATCATTCAATCGATCGTCTCCACTCCTTTACGAGCGGAGTTTTACTCAAATATTATCACAAAGAAAACATTCAAGAATCTAGATTGAATCATAATGCTTGAATTCAAAAGATAAGAAAGATAAAAGAATTGTCACCTTTATTATTCAACAATTTGTTACACTTTACTCAAAGACTACAAGAAATTGAGAAGGGAACGAGATCGTCGTATCTAGCGTCGCATCGTCTCCGTGAGTCGCGGATCGGCTTGGATCACTTGCTCGGATGAAGATCGGCTTCGCTCCAAAAGGATCTAGGGTTCTTGATTTGATTGAACTCGGAATTCTTGATCTTGGATTGGAATTTAGAATTAGGGTTAGGGTTTACAAGTAAGGTTTTCTTTTATAAGCCTCATAACCTTAGATCTAGAATTCAAATTTCAAATTTCCCTCCAAAATGAACAATTTTACCCTCCAAAATGAACCACCTCATTTGAATTTTCCATCCAAAATGAACTACCTCATTTGAATTTTCCTTCCAAAATGAGGTTGTTAGAAAGAATCTTCTAGAAGAAGTTTGTTGGAGGGAATATTCTAGAATGAGGTTGTTACAAGGAGGCTTCTAGAAGAAGGTTGTTATAAGGAGGCTTCTAGAAGAAGCTTGTTGGAGAGAGCTTTCTAGAAGAAGGTTGTTATAAGGAGGCTTCTAGAAGAAGTTAGTTGGAGGGAGGCTTCTAGAACTAGGTTGTTTGGCCGAGCCTTCTAGATGAAGCCACGTGGAGTTTCTGGAGGGTTCTGGAAGCTTTGCCGTTAGAAATAAGCATATGGGGAAAATCTGCTTCTCTGCTGACGTCATCATGCCGCGGATCCGCGGCGGGAAGCGCCCATTGGCCTTGAATAAATTTATGGATTAGTTTTACACCTTATTGTTTACTGCCAGATCACCAGACTTAGACTTGGTGTAATTTTGATCAGCACTTTTGAAAATTTGGCTCGGTTTCTGGAATTTCCTGCACAGACTTCGAAACAAGTGTTGCGCTACAAGAATGATGCGATGCCATGATAAACAGTCAATTTCCCTAAAATTGCCGGTTTTAGAGTACAACATAGGTAATTCGGTATTTTACTATTGTTTTGCTAATATGTGAAATATGCAAACCGAACACCTCTAGATGAATGCAAAAGATAGGGAAATTGACGTGTTATAAATACATTATTTTCGACTGATCAATCTCTGCTAAAAGCCTATCGATACTATATTTCGAAGGCTGATTCGTCTGCACCTGTGCGACTAGAGTGCCATCCTGGTCAGTACTCGTCTCACACGAGCCAACTCTAACCTCGGCCCTCGCTGCATCACTCTGAATCCCCATAGTCATCGGCGGCAAGGCTATAAATAGATATAAGATTCGATAAGAATAAGAAAATCGAATCACAAGGATACGGATCATCAAGGAAGGAATTTCAAGCAATTGTACTTAGGTCACTTAAGGCGAAGTACTGCATCGTGGGTATGCTGCAGACATACACACACTACGTTACTCTGCTTAAGCTACCTACTCCATCATACCAAGGTCATCCTACACTCCGAAAGGTAAAACCTAGCGCTCTGATACCAACTTTGTCACGACCCGAAATTGGCACATGACGGCCCTAATACTACGCAACGCCTAAAGACGCAACACAGTAAAAGAAAGCCAAAACCCAGAAATCTAAACCATGAAAATACGGAAAAGATAATAAAAGTTTTTGAAACATTTGAAATCGCAACCCAAATGCTTTAAAAGTCCAACTTCTTTCTTTAAAATTTTAGCAACACCCTTTTTTGTAAAAACTGGCCCAAAGGCGTAAAAGAATCCACATCACAAATATACGACGCCGTAGCGAAGAAATAAAGACAATAGAGATAAAGTTGTATATAAGACAACAAAGACACAATAATATACAATATCGTCCTCACCAAGTCTCTGAGTCAACAACAAAATAGTAGATGGAGAGTACAAGATACTGTAAGTCCACGGTAGTGCCCCGGCCGACTAACAGACGCCAAATGCGGAACCAAAACTTTTACAACTGGCGCTATCGCGTACTATAACCCGGATTTGCCATTAAAGCTAAACTAACAAACTACAAAGTGGGTAGAAATGTTATACCGAACGATCTGAGTTCTTCGGTCTTAAACCATCATCCCACGCTTTTTTGCGGCTGCTCCGATCTCCTGAATCTCCAGTCTTTTCATCCAGGTGGCACCACGTCGACGGATCTTTAAACGGGCTCCCGCCTCTAAACCGAGGCAACTCGATCATCAAGTTTGCTAAAAGTGATGACCAAGATTGATGTAGAGAATGAGTAGAACACTTTGTCTCCTTACGTCCAAAGCTATGGACGAATGGTTAATGAAGTTGCCTTTTAGATCGGGTGAAATGAGAAATGAGGCTATCTAATTTCCATGAACCAAAACCATATACTTTTTTCCAAATCAACAACCATCTCACTCAAGCAAGAGGGGCCGACCACATTTTGTAGAGGTGGGGGTGAGTGTAACAATAATGAAGGTAACCATAAGCAATAATGTATCATGAAGAAATATCTTAGCACAAACAAAATCTTATTAATGCAAATGGTGACTCACTTAACACCTTGCAAAACAATTAATGCAACCTAATGAGTCACTAACCTAGTCACCATACTAGAACATTCCACACTCATGACTCATCTCATGACTCACCCTCATGAAGAAAAGATAAATCCGCATTTAACCGAATGTTTAATACGGGTGATAGAAAACTGGAAACTGGAAACTTCCAAAAGTGATCCTGAAACGAATTTCAGGATAACCCCGTAACAGTATAAACATACCCGCATTTGTATTATGACCGAATACAAATGCAACTGAGACAAAGATTTTATATCTACACAGTATAATACTCGGATCCGGTTTAAACCAAAGTCCACCAGTATTATCTGCCCGAAATATGACACGTGCGTAAACGCACGTGCATTTTCCGAACCCTGCCATAAAACCATATGGTCTCTACAACGTTTCGCCCGAACTTGGGAAACTGTCTGTGGGGGACTCTAATGACTCATCAACATACTGGCACTTGGTATAACCACTAGCACGTCAGAGGTACAAGTTGTACATAACGGATGCCTATGTATTGATTGGAAGGGAAGCTGACGAGCGAACTCATCCAGAAACCCTACTGAGCCTGACAGTGATAATATACATAAAGTCTGGTCCGTTCGTCTATAAGTATCGCATATCTGCCTGGGGGGCTGGTAATGTCAGACCCCCATTAGCGGTATAAGTCGTGTCAGAGAGTGGCCCAGAACACCATGAGATACAACTGGAGTACCTACCAGTAAATCTCCTTCCTCGGCCGAGGGCTTTGTGTAATGGCTCTCCTAGACACAGCACGATCTCACCCGCAATACCGGGAGAGACGAATCCCCTGCCGATCCGCTCACTTGCCTCCATGTGGCTCGGGACTGTACCCAAAAAATACCTGTTTGCACGACTCCTTTGAGCCGTGGTAGGATAGAAATCAAAGCACAGTGGGAACTGTAGGGTTACTAGGCACACTCAAGAGGTTCCACAAGGCATCAACCATGCCAAACACAAATTTTCCGGTGCCGAGAAACCCTAATATAGATCGTTGACTAGAAGTAAAGGCGAAACTACAAGCAAGCAAACAACTTTATTGCTAAGTGAATGGAAATACAACCTTTGTAGATCCGGTCCACCATTTCTTTAGCTCCGTGTTGACGTCCCTCCGCTGCGATCATCGGATCCTGGACTCTAGCGATGGTTTCGTCGGAGAAATGATCGGGCTCGGTCATTGACTTCGAGGCTGAAGATGATCTACGTCGGGGAGACTCAAACTCAAGCTATTCCTTCACTTGGTCAAAAACATTGTGAAGAGAACACACTCTACTATATGGAAAGTGGTAGAGGATGAAGAAGTAGGAAGTGGGCCCACTTTAGAATTGATTTTCTCACTCTTTTGCTCAAGGCACCATTGGAGCTAGTAAGCTTTTGGATGGAGCTTGATGATGAAGAAGAAGAAGAAAGAATTATCCATCCAAAATGAAAACTTATCCAAATGAATAATTGCACCATGGTTGAGTTAAGCCCTCATGCTTAACTCATGTAGAGAATTAACCAAGGCTTTAGGTTAATGGTTAGGTTAAAGAATATCAAATGAAATGACAAAAGGGTGGACTTTGTCAAAGCTTCTCCAAGCTTCTTCAAGATTGACAACTTTGACCAAGTTTAATCCTTTTGTTAAATCTTAAGATAAAACAATAACCCTAATATTAACCTAATCTTGGTATGAGTCTCATACACCCATCTTGTGTATATCATCAAGCATGATACATACATGTACACTTGCATATATCATATATAAACAATGTGCACAGACTAGTGAGAAAATAAATCATAAGTGAGCTAATACTAGTTAATGCAATGTAATATATCAAATATATAATTATGCATCAAATTATTAAATCAACTCTTGATTTAATAATCCGGCTATAACCGACTAAGATCAAAAGTAACAACTTATCGAATCAACACTTGATCCGATAACCCGGCTATATCGCATACAACCGATCAATGTTACAAATCGCGAGAATAGAATACGGTATCTCATATCATATTAATCTCGGTCCCGCACATATCACTTATGTGCTCCTACTCCGTTTCGCTTGAGCCAGGAAACCTCTGTGTAGGACTCTAAAGACTCGTCAATACGCCGGCAGTAGGTGATGATCATATCAAACACCCACAAGCCGCAAGCGGTCTGCTAAACGTAATGGCCACCCGGGTATTGAGCGATCAGAAGATCAACGAGCAAGCCCGCTCACACTCCTGTGAATCCAACGAGTAACACTACCGTACAGTCCGGTCTGTTCGTCTGATATGTCGCATATCTTGTCTAGGGGTGGTAAACGTCAGACCCCAATAACTCGATAAGTCGTGCCGATATGAGGCTCATAACGGGTCGATAAACTACTGGTAACACTTACCAGAAAATCCCTAAAGCAGCCTTGGCCAAGGACTTCCTGTTATAGCCAATCGAGCACAGCGCAACATCAACTCCCTATACCGGGAGAGACGAAAACCCCTCCTATCGCTCATTGCCTCCATGTGATTCGGGACTGTACCCAAAAGCCACCTTTTTGCACGCCCTCTTGGACATGGTATAATGGAAATCAAAGCACAGTGGGAATCGCACAAGACTCTATGACGATCTCGGGTCTACAGACTAACCTGCACCAGTGTCACCACAGAACTGCCATCTGACGTAAGGTATAATACCATCTGGGAGTTCTCGGCGAGTCCGTCCAGTGTAGCCAGTCTCCACTGAGCACTCGTATATCATCTCTGATGTCAAGCACCAATGGATATGGGATCATCCATCGCCCATCTGTATGGGTCGAGAAGCTACACGCTAGTCTACTCTGGTATATCGATGCCCCATCTCGATACACCCACGACTAGGGACTTTGAAGGATGTACTTATGGACTACCATGTCCCCACTAGTATAATCCGCATCATAGTCCAGGTAGTCAAGTTCACATCCTAAGGGCTTTACCAACATGTAACAGAGAGACAATCAGTGCACACGTTAAGGTAAAGAGTAACCAGATAGCATACTATCATATCGAGCAAGAAAGTCATCCCTATATATGTCCAAGCATCCACTACAATATACATCCTATGTATAGTAATGGCCTCTAGGGCATACATATAACTAACAATCTCCCACTTGCACTAGGGCCATCTGATAGAAGTGGTTGTAGTATCTCATACTCAACCATCCCATGAAAGTCTCTCTCTGGGAAAAAGGCCTTTGTGAGTGGATCCTCCGTGTTGTCCTCTGAGTCTACTCTCCTAACCTCGATGCCCTGGAGATCTACCATCTCCACGATCAGGTGATACTGCCTAAGAATATGTCTGGATCACTGATGGGACGGGCGTTCCTTGGCATAAGCCATAACTCCATTGTCACACAATGGGAGGAACGAAGTTCATCTCATGAACTAATATACACCCAGACTGCCTCTTTGGTAGCATCATTGGTAACGATGTATCTTGCCTTTAATCGTCTAGTATGTCACGGTATCTAGCTTAGAACTCTTCCAACATACCGTCCCTTTACTGAGGGTAAAGACAATGCCTGCGGCTGACATTCAGTCGTCCTTATCACCCTGGAACCTTTCCAGTGATTCTCCACAGGATCAATTGATACCATCTCACTATAACTAGTGAGTATCCTAACATCCAATTAGATCTATCTCATAGATCGAAAACCCAGGATTTATTAGGTATCACTTTGATCCTATATGGAGAATTCTTGTGATAAGCGGAGATTGACCGAGCGTAACATAGGAAACTCCTTCCCTATCAAGAGTATGTCATCCACGTACTCTACGAGGATCACCACTATACTCCCTACTACCTTTTTGTATATACAAGGTTCATCTACCATTTTGATGATGTCAAACTCTTTGACTAACTCATCAAAACAGATGTTCCAACTCCACGATGCCAGCTTTATCAAATAAAACATCTTGTACACGTTTCCGCTGCTCCCACTGTCTACGAAGCCCTCTGACTGTGTACTTATAGACTATCTCTTCTAAATCTTTATTTAGAAAAGCAGTCATGACACCCAACCGTCAGATATCGTAGTCATGGTATGCAGCCGTGGCAAGTAGGATCTGGATGAACTTAAGCATAGCTACTTAGAAAAGGTTTCATCATAATCCATGCCTGGTCAATGATGCATACTTTTAACAAGTCTAGCTTTCAAAGTCTCAACTTTTCCATGTACACCAAGTAATCTTCTCAAGATATAATTGATCCTGATGGGGATTTAACCCTTCAGATAAAGCAACCAAAGTCCATACTTTTTTGGTGTATAAGGATTCCATCTCAGATCGATAAGCATCCAGCCATTCTTACAGAGTCACACTCCTGATGGCCAGCTCGAAACTAGTTAGGTCATCATCCCATGATACAATCCTCGCTCCGACTGTCATAGAGAAACCGAAGTATCTCTCAGGTGGGTGAGGAACCCTACTAGATCGGCGGAGAGGCTGAGGTTCGTTGGTTTCTATTGAATTCTTTGGTTCTACCAAATCATCAGCTGCAGTTTGTATAGCTGGAACTGTTTCCAGTTCTACCTCATGACCAATAATTTCTTCAAAAGAAATTCCCTTTCACAAAGGTGGCATGCTGAGAAACAAAACATTTTTGTTCCTCGGTTAGGTAGAAGATATTCCCTTGCAAATGCTTGGGATATCCAACAAACTTCTACAGTACTGACTTTGCCTCGAGCTTGTCTGGATTTTGCCTTTTAGACATAGGCCGGACAACCCCAAATCTTAACTGACTTAAGAGATGGGTTCTTCCCTTTCCATATCTCATATGAAATGGTAGGCATCTGATTTGATCGGAACCCTATTCAATAGGTATGCAACTTCATAAGTGCATAACTCCCTAAAAGGAAATAGAAACTCAGTAGTACTCATCATAGAGCACACCATATCACATAGGGTGTTTTTGCTCCGCCCCGATACACCGACGTGTTGTGGTGTATTCGGAGGAGTAATGCTGAGAAAGAATCTCATTCTCCTTTAGAATAATCCAGGAATTCCGTGCTCAAGTATTCTCCTCCTTGATCACATCAAAGGACATAATACTTTTACCCGTATTTTGGTTCTCTACTTCTATCTTATATTCTGTGAATATCTCAAAAGGTTCGGACTTGTGTTTCAACAGGAACATAGGTCTGAATCTCGAGAGATCAACAGAGAATTTAATGAAGTACAAAGAACCGGTCTTGGCATTTGTAGACAGGGGACCTTCATACATCATATGTATCATCCCAAGAGTTCACCAACTCTTTCTCTGTTTCCAATAAACAGAGCTATGGCCATCTTATCTCTGTGACATGACTGGCAAGTTTCACAAGATGTAAATTCAAACTAATTTAAATATGCATCTATTTGTAACTTCAGCTAGTCGGGTCACATTGATATGACCTAGTCTACAATGCCTCAAGAAGGATTCGTTCATTTCTGAACTCTTCCTCTTGTGTGTGTTCTGTATACTAGGAACTGTAGTTTGATTTAGAACGTCAATGCTTTTAGATAACGTGCCTGAACCGATCAACTATTGATATAGGAAATGTTCAAAACATTATCCAACAATAGAAAATTATATCCTTCTTTACTAATAAAGAGACTGATATGATTTTGTATATCAGGTTCGGTATCTAATAACATCTGTTCAGAATCAATTTATTCTGGTAATACATGGTGACAGTGACCAACAGACTTGGCTGCAACACTTGCACCATTTTCTGCATCATGAAACTTATCACCCGTTCTCAGTTCTCTACCTTTCTGTAGCCCTATGTAACAGATTACATATCTGGGATCCTGATCCGGTATCAAATACCCAGGACGTAGAGGATACAGAGAAACAGTTCTTTGTAATGAACACACCCGAAGGAGATGCATCATATGCACTTTCTTCGTTTGTGCGGCACGGGAATTCTGGTAATCCCCAATTTCCTGCTCTGTCTTATAACAATTATAAGTTGGAGCGGGACCAACGTTCCCCAGCTCAGTATAACAAGGGGGTTCGGTCAATATATCTGTTTTATTATCTTGATTAAGGCGTGACATGGTCGCTACCGAGAGAGAGAGAAGAAAACACTCTGCGTGCGCTCTTGCAAGATCAGATTGGTTATTATTTTATCTAATCAGGATGGCTCCCACTGTTTTTATCAAATCTTCCTTCAAACCCTAAAAGGAAAGACTAGCCGGGATTAATTACACGCTACAAGTTTGCCAATCTTTCAGCCAGGCCAATGTCGGTACTTTGAGGGAGGTTCCCCGTGCTTTCGCACGAACCTAATTAAAGTAAACCTCGTTTTCCCAGAGGCGTAACCCCGTTGACACCTTTCTAGACACCTACTTGATCGGCTAATTGTAATGTGTAAAACTCTCCCAGGAGTAACAATTACTCGCAGTGGGTATCGGGATCCAACTATCTCATAGAAGGTATGCAATCTCATTGCAAATTTCAACACTTGAAATTCCCGATAATATTTTGCCCCGAACGATCTATGACCTTGACAAGGTCAACAAACTATAGACCGTAAGTCAAGTTCTACCCGTCATTTCTTGATTGAATCAAACCCACCTGCACGACCCATGACAAGGTCAACAAGGCCGTACGACTACCCTAAAACAATCTGCATCATATGCATAAGCAGATAAATACTGGTTAGCTACCACACACTGCGCCTTGACAAGGTCAACAAACGCAGCACGAATACTAAGCAGGACTTATCTGAAATGACGGAGGGCTACGACAGGTTTTTCTGAAAACCTATTGCGTAATGAACTTGATATCGTTGCAGAATCAAATGATTTTGAAATGGAGTGTTTTTGAGGCTTTTCTAGTTTTGCTAAAGGGGTCATTCCCGGTGAAGGGATCGTCGGCCCTTTCCTCATCGAATAAGGTGCAGGATATATCATATATACCGCTGTGCAAAGCAAGAACTATAGGAGCAATCAAAAGACAAACCGAGGGTTATAGCATCTGCCAGTTATTGCTAAAGGAGTCACTCCCGGTGAAGGGATCTCTGTCCTTTCCTTATCGAATAAGGTGCAGGATGTTCTACAAGGAACACCGCGATGCAAAGCAAGAACTGTAGCTACCTGTTTTTGAAAATTCGATTCCACAACATCTTTAGGTTTCTTTTTCTTTCATTAATCATATTAATGAAGTCCCATCATTTAAATCACCTAAACATCACAGATAAATACGACGTACACTTATGCCATCCGCATTCGCCTCGATGTCCCCTCGTGCACCGTTAGGTTAGGTAACTAACGGCAGAGCGGGGCAGGGCTAGCGCGGGTGTAAAAAATAAGTAACGCCTATATAATATATCATATATACTATATACAGTATTTATCACAACATATCAAATGATCACATCACAGACATCGCAGCAGAAGAAACATATGAAACATTGGATATACTAGGACGTCCGTGTTTTCAATACGAGCCTGTATAAAACACGAATTCCACGGTCGCGATGAATAGCCAAACCCACACCCCTAGACCCCTACGAGAGCGGCAAGCAACCCTACCAATTGTAGAGTTAGGAGACCCGGACTCGACTCCTCGAGTTGGTCTCCCACTGGACTCTAGAACCCGGTTACTTGTGCTCTCCTCCTTGGGTCTATCCTAGTGCGGAAAAGTAAATAATATACAATGGGTGACATCTTCCGCAACCTGGAAGTGCCCCAATAAAAGAATATTACATACAATTTTTTTACATGAATGAAAATGAAAAAACTCTCATCTCACATAAAAACCCCGGCTATTCAAACGCGACGATCCAATATAACATATCCAGCAACACATAACATCACATGTCATCAACGTAAGTAAATATGCGCATCCCAATTGTCGTTGACATATAGCAACGAAACCGGCGATATCACATATTACACTTACGGTCGCAGAAAAGAAAGTGTAAAACTACAACAGTTGGAATCCGCAACCTTCTTAGACATCGCATGCCTAACCAAATGAATTCCTTAGACATAGCATGTCTAACAATTATAAACCCCGCATTTTAGTCTCTATATCGAAAACAGTTTTCAATATCTTGTCGGGCAATTCAACAAGATTCCCGATAAACTGATCGAATGCTCGTCGCAAACTTTAGTAGACGGCCGCACCCCCGATACCGTCGACGAAGTGCACCAAGGCAGAACACCGCTACCGAGAGCACCCGAACGGATGCTTTCGGAGACGGGGTTCTCCTACAGTCACTTGGTCGGGGCTATGGGGTGTAGTTGTCTATTAAGTTTACCCGGCGAGTATCCGCGTACGCTACGTGATTGCGACGGACTTTTGATCGCATCAAAATTCCGTGGCAACCGATCAAGTGAGACTAAAGTGCTATGTTTATAACATTCATATTAGTTATCTCATAACTACTTATGGATTCCAAATATTGTATCACATTCCAGATAAATAGAAAATGTTAAACTTTCCGATCGAACATTCAAACACCCAAGTTTTCCCGAAACAGCCCAACACATGAAATAAGTTTAAAAACATCCACTTCATGCCACAGTACCAACGGTCCAGCCGTAGAAGGGTCAATCCAACGCCTCACATGTGGCACGCTGTACTGCCCCAAACCCTAAGGTTCAAAGGGCAGTTCAAGACGGTCACATAATCGAGTTAAGGTTTGTTGTCTTCTAGAGGGTCCATCACGTTACTTGCACTTCTTAGAACGTTTTCAAACTACGGAAAAATCCAACACTTGGAAATTTCCCGACAGGGAAAAAAGTGGGTATTTATATCCGGTCAAACTTTTTAACATGTTCTAAAATACCCGGAAAAACACAGACAAAGTTAAAGATTCCGATCGAATCGTCGAACTCCCAATACAACCCAGAAAAACTCAACTGTTGAGTATAATTTAAAAATTCCCAGAAAACTCAGAAGCTCCAGAAATAAGTTACCGTGCAAACCACGTGGCCTAACTCACCATTATGGCCGCGGAACCGCCGCACAATCCATGGTGGGGCCGCGGTTCTGCGGCGCTTTGGTCGAGTTGGAGTCACGTGCTGCACAGTAACTCATACAATTCCTTGCTGAATTTTTTAGATATTTTTAATCTAGAAAAATCCACATTTTCAGAAAATGTACAGAGAAGGGTTTGAGTTAGGGTTTCGGGGTTCGATCGGATTTCTAACATCGTCTACACTTCGCCTAAAGCTCTAGCTAGGCTCTGATACCACTGTAGGGTTACTAGGCACACTCAAGAGGTTCCACAAGGCATCAACCATGCCAAACAAAAAATTTCTGGTGCCGAGAAACCCTAATATAGATCGTTAACTAGAAGTAAAGGCGAAACTACAAGCAAGCAAATAACTTTATTGCTAGGTGAATGGAAATACAACCTTTGTAGATCCGGTCCACCATTTCTTTAGCTCCGTGTTGACGTCCCTCCGCTGCGATCATCGGATCCTGGACTCTAGCGATGGTTTCGTCGGAGAAATGATCGGGCTAGGTCATTGACTTCGAGGCCGAAGATGATCTACGTCGGGGAGACTCAAACTCAAGCTATTCCTTCACTTGGTCAAAAACTTTGTGAAGAGAACACACTCTACTACATGGCAAGTGGTAGAGGATGAAGAAGTAGGAAGTGAGTTCACTTTAGAATTGATTTTCTCACTCTTTTGCTCAAGGCACCATTGGAGCTAGTAAGCTTTTGGATGGAGCTTGATGATGAAGAAGAAGAAGAAAGAATTATCCATCCAAAATGAAAACTTATCCAAATGAATAATTGCACCATGGTTGAGTTAAGCCCTCATGCTTAACTCATGTAGAGAATTAACCAAGGCTTTAGGTTAATGGTTAGGTTAAAGAATATCAAATGAAATGACAAAAGGGTGGACTTTGTCAAAGCTTCTCCAAGCTTCTTCAAGCTTGACAACTTTGACCAAGTTTAATCCTTTTGTTAAATCTTAAGATAAAACAATAACCCTAATCTTAAACCTAATCTTGGTAAGAGTCTCATACACCCATCTTGTGTGTATCATCAAGCATGATACATACATGTACACTTGCATATATCATATATAAACAATGTGCACAAACTAGTGAGAAAATAAATCATAAGTGAGCTAATACTAGTTAATGCAATGTAATATATCAAATATATAATTATGCATCAAATTATTAAATCAACTCTTGATTTAATAATCCGGCTATAACCGACTAATATCAAAAGTAACAACTTATCGAATCAACACTTGATCCGATAACCCGGCTATATCGCATACAACCGATCAATGTTACAAATCGCGAGAATAGAATACGGTATCTCATATCGTATTAATCTCGGTCCCGCACATATCACATATGTGCTCCTACTCCGTTTCGCTTGAGCCAGGAAACCCCTGTGTAGGACTCTAAGGACTCGTCAATACGCCGGCAGTAGGTGATGATCATATCAAACACCCACAAGCCGCAAGCGGTGTGCTAAACGTAACGGCCACCCGGGTATTGAGCGATCAGAAGATCAACGAGCAAGCCCGCTCACACTCCTGTGAATCCAACGAGTAACACTACCGTACAGTCCGGTCTGTTCGTCTGATATGTCGCATATCTTGTCTAGGGGTGGTAAACGTCAGACCCCAATAACTCGATAAGTCGTGTCGATATGAGGCTCATAACGGGTCGAGAAACTACTGGTAACACTTACCAGTATATCCCTAAAGTAGCTTTGGCCAAGGACTTCCTATTATAGCCAATCGAGCACAGCGCAACATCAACTCCCTATACCGGGAAAGATGAAAACCCCTCTTATCGCTCATTGCCTCCATGTGATTCGGGACTGTACCCAAAAGCCACCTTTTTGCACGCCCTCTTGGACGTGGTATGATGGAAATCAAAGCATAGTGGGAATCACACAAGACTCTATGACGATCTCGGGTCTACAGACTAACCTGCACCAGTGTCACCATAGAACTGCCATCTGACGTAAGGTATAATACCATCTGGGAGTTCTCGGCGAGTCCATCCAGTGTACCCAGTCTCTACTGAGCACTCGTATATCATCTCTGATGTCAAACACCAATGGATATGGGATCATCCATCACCCATCTGTAGGGGTCGAGAAGATACACGCTAGTCTACTCTGGTATATCGATGCCCCGTCTCGATACACCCACAACTAGGGACTTTGAAGGATGTACTTATGGACTACCATGTCCCCACTAGTATGATCCGCATCATAGTCCAGGTAGTCAAGTACACATCCTAAGGGCTTTACCAACATGTAACAGAGAGACAATCAGTGTACACGTTAAGGTAAAGAGTAACCAGATAGCATACGATCATATCGAGCAAGAAAGTCATCCCTATATAGGTCCAAGCATCCACTACAATATACATCCTATGTATAGTAATGGCCTCTAGGGCATACATATAACTAACAGGAACTCACATGAGACAAATGACAACCTCAAGTCGATGAACTAACCTGTACACATGTCACCAGGGAACTGCTATCTAACGATTTGTATAATACCAACTAGCATGTTCCCGGCGAGTCTTGTCCGGTGTACTCATAACCCAATGAGCACCTGTATACATCTTAGGTGATCCAACTGACACCAGTGGCTTGTGAGACCGGCCACCGCCCCTCGTCGGGGTCTCGACTGTATACACTAGTCTACTCTGGAGTATCGATGCCCTGTCTCGAAACTCCCACGACTAGGGACAGTTTAAGGATGCGCTTACAAACCCCAGCTCCCACGTATATGATCGCCATCATACTGCTGGTAGTCAAGCAAGAATCCTATGGGCTCTATCATCATGGAATAGTGAACTAAAGCATGTATACGATGATAAAGACAAACCAGATAGCATACTATCATCTCGAGCAAGACTGTCATATCGGTATAGGTCCTGTCTCAATCATTGCAATCGCGTACCTGCGATCCAATAATTGACATTGAGGGAACTATATCCAACAATACCCCACTTGCACTTAAGGCTAATTATTGTGATGTCACATACTCACAGCCCGTGTGATACCGAACACCCAACTCCTCTACTAATCAGTTTCACAAAGCTAGTTTGTAAAATTCTTGTGTTCGAGAAATAGCCTCAGTGAGTGGATCCGCCCTGATGTTTTTTCTATGTCTCTCTTAATCTCAAGTTCGCAGAGAAAGCCATTTCCCGAATCGAGTAATACCTGTCTTAGAATATGTCTGGATATCTGATGGTACCTAGTTCATAAATGAACTCCAAATCCAATTTTCTTAAACTGTATCGATAACTGAACCTAATCAGTATCCAGCACCATGCCTCCCACAGTATCCTCTTGGACCACCTGTCCAAAAATACTGTACCTCGACTAGGGAAAACTATAACTCTGACAATCACTCTTTCATCCATGTCATCTTTGAACCCTGGAATGATAACCGTCTCCCGAAGGAGGCTGCCGTCATCAAATCCGTAGAACATTCACTTATGTTCTAAAACTGCTTCCTTAAGTTTCTTCAGGATTGGATTAATATTAACTTATTGCATCTAGTGCAAATACAACATCTGGTGTGGTACTTGACATCTCACGATTGACTCAATTGCCTAAGCAAGTGATCTGCCAATCATGCACATCCCTCTCCCTTTTAGTCTGTAAGACACCTTTAGAGAGGGTGACTCCATCACCTGCAGGTACACCACCATGCCAGGAGTCATCTATTCTAAAAACCATTAGAATACTGTCAAAGTACTCACATTTGGGAAACTACCTAAATCTAGATCTAAAACCATAGATCTAGAAACCAGAATGTCCAATATTACATCCATATCCTGTCTGGAGAAACAACTGTGTGACGACCACAGTACAACCGATCGTATTATAGGAATTTTACTTCCTACTCAGTGTATGTCATCCAAATACCATGACATCACACCCTACTACCTTCTTAACAGATCCATCCCCTATTCTGATGAAGTCAAAGCCATGACTGTTACATCAAAATTAGATGATCTTATCTCCGCTATATCTGCTCAAGCCTATAAATAGACATAAGCTACTTGCCCACTATGCTTCCGCTGCTCCCACTGACTACGAAAACCCTCTAGCAGAATAATATATGCGTACACTTCTAAAGCTAGTTTAGAACAACGCTATACATATCCTCCTGCCTGGTTTCAAAGTCTAGAACAATAGTAGTGTCAAATCTGGGTAAACAAGAACCTCTCTGTCACCGTCCTTGAGGCTACCGGAGTACCTCTCGGGTGTCTGAGGTTACCCATCATATCTGCGGAGTGGCTAATGGAATGTCAAACCTGATTGAATCTTTAGGTCCTATTAAATTTTCCGTAATCGTTTGCGGTTCTGGAATCACTTCCAGTTCTACCATACTCCCACTACTGTTTTCTGAAAAAATCCATTTTACTAAAACTGTGGCGAGTCAAGAACAATATCACTATTAATCTTCCAGATGGTAGAAATGTCAATCCTCGTCAAAGCCAGGGTCAACCCACAAACAGCCATTACAGAAACGTGCCTTGAGTTATCCAGTGTCTGGTTTTAAGCATAAGCTGGAAAACTACCCTTACCTTAGCATCGTTAAGATATGAAGCATTCTATATGCAATATAGAAACTTTGGCACTTATTTAATTGGAACCAGATTCAAATCATGCAGCTGTCTCCAGTGCATATCAACTTAATGAAGAGAGGCTAATCAGCATTACTCAACTTAGGAATCCATCCAATTATGAGTAACCTGAAAGAGAAACAAGTTTCTCAAAACCATTACTTTCATATGAATACCTATCACAAGAATCTACATCTTCGATATCTTTGAAGAATCCCGATACTTGTGACACCTGGTTCTCTACTTTATTCTTATACCCACAACTTCTCAAAACTTAGACCTTGTATTTCTACGAACACTTGTCTAAAATTTAGAGAAGTCATAAGTAAACAGAACATAGTACGAGAACCTATTCCTTTGTCCTGATTGACACTGGACAACATACAATACTCTGTATAAGTCCGCTGAGTTGAATAACTCAAAACTTGTGCATCGTAGGTTGAAAAACTATACCTAGTCGATTTCCTCAAATATCACCAATTTCAACGAATTCCGATATAATGAGGATGATCACCTAATTTCTAATAACTTACTCCCACTTATCATCTGTAAAACCATACAGATATGAGAATGAAACCTGGTAAATACATACCCTGGTGTAAGTATCTAATCGGGAAATCAATTTTCCTTTAACAATGCACTGAAACATGAAAATGTTTCGTAGGGGTATCCTCGTATTCTTAGGAATGCCTCTTCCATAATCCAATTCATGACTTTAACCGTATATTTCTTTTCCATCTCTCCAAATCCCTTTATTTGTCTTTAGTCGTTTCCTTCTGCACACCCCTTTAGGCTAAGTGGTTTTCTTCTTTCCCTACCGTTCGACACCAGCCTATGGTTTGGAAGAAGATTATCCAGTAAGCATAATAGGTGTACTCTCCTAAACCAAGGAGTACTCACAACTTGAGAGAAGGTGATGATAAAATACAACTGAATAATAACTTATTCTATTTCTCCCGAACTGGGGAAAAAAGCAAAGATGAAATAGGAGTGGCGATGAAGTAGCAGTCGCAATTTACTTTGCCCTCTTTCTAATCCCTTTAATTTTGTCTTTAGTTATTACCTTCTGTACACCCAACTTAGGCTAATTGGTTTCCTTCATTCCCTACCTTTTGGCACCAGCCTATGGTTTGGAATAAGACTATCCAATAAGCGTAATAGGTGTACTCTCCTAATCCTAGGAGCTCTCGCAACCTGAGAGAAGGTGATAATAAAAGACAACTGAATAATACCATATTCTATTTCTCCTGAACCTTGATCCATCCTCGAAGTAGTACCTTCGAGTTCGTATATAACCATACGATGGATTAATCCAATGGAAGTGGATGTCCGTAGTAATACGGGGTGTTCTGAGAAATGCAAAGGGTAAAAGAAGGAGCGGCAATGACTTATGCAACTCTAGACAATCCAAAAGCTAATATTTTAAGAAGGTTCGGTCAACTTGGTCACTAAGTCATAGTCTAGGGTCGGTCAAAGGTCACTGCCAAAGAGAGAGAGAGAGAAAAGAAACACTCTGCGTGCACTCTAACCTAGATCAGAATGGTTATCACTTTATCTAATCAGGAAACCTCCCACTGTAATCTCAAATTCTCCTCCAAACCTGAAAGAAGAATTAGTCGGGATCACCCGAAGAGTAAACCAACTCATCAGTGAGAATCGGGATCCAACTATTATCGCATGATAACTTGATGGAAGCCATTCAAGTTATCACACTCCAGAAGGTATGCGCATGCCTAGCAAGTTTCAGTTTCTTTAGAAACTCCCGAAATATATTTTTGCCCCATGCTCTTATGACCTTGAATAAGGGCCAAAAATCTCATAAGTCACATGTCAAGTTCTATCCATCATTATCCAGGTCAATTTGAACCCACCCGTACATACTCTTGACAAAGGGCCAAATATAGTAATACGACTGTCCCAAACCAACGCATCTATCTTTGCAACATGTGAAAACCCCAGCAACTACCAATCACTATGTCTTGACTAAGGGCCAAGTATACATAGCTTGAATACTACTGAATATCCAAAAGAAATGACGGAGGGCTACGGCTGGTTTTTGGCGAAAAACCTTTAACGTAATGAACATGATATCACTGAAGGAACCTGATAGCTTTTATAAAAATATAGTGATGAAAACCTTTTGCTAAAGAGGTCACTCCCGGTGAAGGGATCTCGGCTCTTTCCTCATGGAATGAGGTGCAGGATATTCTAACTGAATACCACGATGCAAAGCAACTTGTAATCGACTATAGTGAAGTTATTACCCTGACGTAAACTTCTGCCCAAGAGGTCACTCCCGGTGAAGGGATCTCGGCCTTTGCCTTGTCGAATGAGGTGCAGGATATTCCAACTGAATACCGCTATGCAAAACAAAAGTAAATATCTTTGTAATAACACCTTTTAAAATTTGTTCCAACAACATCAAATATAGGTTTGTTTTACTTTGCATTGATCAGAATCAACGCAGTCCCATCAATCAATTACACCGGAAAAGAACGAAAATAAAATGTACGTATATGCCATCCGAATTCGTCACCGGGTCCCGTCATCACCCGTTAGGTTACTTAACTAACGACATAGCGTGGGTTGGACTAGCGCGGGTGTAAAACATATATAACATCTAATAGTATATATACCAATATACAGTAATCGCTCCAGGCGTGATAATATGCAACATTACAGAAAAGTAATAAGCATCACAGAACAATACAGATAATCTGGGATCCCTGGGTTTCACAGAGCCGCTACTGAAACCCGACGTTCCCCTGGTCATGTGGATAGCCTGTGCAATAAAACCTAGACCCCTACGGGTGCGGCAAGTTACCCGCCAAAACCTGAAGCGAGGCAGCCCCTACAGCAAAATGAATGGACCACCTGACACTTCACGGAATCCGGTAACTTGAGCACCCCTCCTTGGGTCAACCTGTACCCCCTATGAGTGCGGCGAATAGTCTGCCAATTCTAGAGTGAGGCCCCTCTGCCTCTCAAAGCCATGAGATACAGACCCGTTGCCCTCCAGAACCCGGCTATCCGTGCACTCCTTCACGGGATAAACCTAGTACAGAAATAAAAATATGTACAACGGGTACATCGACCTCAGCCAGGTCGTACCCCAAAAGAATATTATACAAACAGGCAGTGACGGCAGTCCACATGTTGGACGCTCGCCCCGCAATATCAAATGTACAAAAAAATCCAAACTGCACTACCATTGCACACTGCTATCCACCACGACAAATCCGCAACATTATAGCACAACACAGAACATCAACACGAATGTCACATTCGCAAATCCGCCTAAAGGAACTATAGCAATTAGACGCAATTTACCGCTCGAATGACATTCCCGGTCGGAGATATAATGTAATTACTGCATACTAACAAGTTTAAAATTTCGATCGAGAAAATTTCCCGAAGTGGGCCCCATGTACATCTGCTGTACAGTAACAAAATCTGGGCCCAAAAGAACAATACCAGAAACCACAATTTATCATGTAGAAACAACAGAAGAAACATGGTCCACTAAGTCACCTAGACGGCCGCGGTTCCGCGGTCAAAGCAAGGCTTTGACCGCGTTTCTGCGGTCGTACGGTCGACGCAATGGGCCATTTTTCTTGTGGTTCCTTAAAAAAGCCTGCTTGAATTTCTGGTATGGTCAAAATGATTTTTAGACCCCTTTGAAAATCGACAGAAACTTTAAAACTGAAAATTGTGATTTTCGAAAATCCGTTCGATCGATGTTGTAAACGCGTTAGCACAAGTTAGTAAAGCTTAATGGTGTGGCTCTGATACCACTGTAAGTCCACGATAGCGCCCTGGCCGTCTAACAGACGCCAAATGCGGAACAAAAACTTTTGCAACTGGCGCTATCACGTACTATAACCCGGATCTGCCATTAAAGCTAAACTAACAAACTACAAAGTGGGTAGAAATGTTATACCGAACGATCCGAGTCCTTCGGTCTTAAACCATCATCCCACGCTTTTTTGCGGCTGCTCCGATCTCCTGAATCTCCAGTCTTCTCGTCCAGGTGGCAACACGTCGACGAATCATTAAACGGGCTCCCGCCTCTGAACCGAGGCAACTCGATCATCAAGTTTGCTAAAAGAGATGACCAAGATTGATGTAGAGAATGAGTAGAACACTTTGTCTCGTTACGTCCAAAGCTATGGACGAACGGTTAATGAAGTTGCCTTTTGGATCGGGTGAAATGAGAAATGAGGCTATCTAATTTCCATGAACCAAAACCATATACTTTTTTCCAAATCAACAACCATCTCACTCAAGCAAGAGGGGCCGTCCACATTATGTAGAGGTGGGGGTGAGTGTAGGAACAATGAAGGTAACCATAAGCAATAATGTATCATGAAGAAATATCTTAGCACAAACAAAATCCCATTAATGCAAATGGTGACTCACTTAACACCTTGCAAAACAATTAATACAACCTAATGAGTCACTAACCTAATCACCATACTAGAACATTCCACACTCATGACTCACCTCATGACACACCCTCATGAAGAAAAGATAAATCCGCATTTAACCGAATGTTTAATACGGGTGATAGTATAACATTTCAAAAAAATTATAATATTATTTTTGGGAATTTTTATAATTTAATATTATTTTATTGAATATTTTAATATTTCGGTATTATTAAATACAAATAAATGGGAAAAATTTTGGAAAAATTATGGAAAATTCTAAAATAGGGTATTTTATGGAATTATGCCATTTTTAAGTCTTTATGATTAGTTATATGCTAATTTAATGCTAATCGCGATTAAAAATCGCTAATCGGCTTTGTAGCAATTTTGTGCAAAACAAGCACATATCTTTTCTACACTTGTGCATTTTCACCATGGGTTGTTTTGGGGTTACTATTTATGTGAGAAAGGAATTTTGGAGATAAGGAAAGAGAAAGAAAAGAAAAGGGAATATAATATGAGGTTTGGTGAGAGAGAGAGGTATGGTCTCATTTGACTTAGGACTTAGCCATTTCCCTTCCCTCATTTCCCTCCTTCTTCTTCCATTGCTGCTGCTGCTCCTGCACCTCATTCTCCCTCCCCTCTTCAAGCTCCAAATCACCATGAAAACAACTCCAAAACCCCACTGTCTTTTCATTAAAAGTGTGCACAAGCTCAAGATCTACACATTGGACTAAAGACGCAAGGATTTTGGCTACTAGGGGCAACTCAAGAAAATTCTTGAGTTGCCAAATGAGGTATTTTTCTGAACCATTAGCTTAGTTATAGCATTTCCTTTACCCCCATGTTAAGATTGAATCGATATTGTGTGATGTTGTGGACTTGAGGATAACCAAGTTAGGGTTGTGAAGAATTATGGGTTGTAATGTGAAATTGAGTTCAGTAGAGGCTACACCAACACCCTAGTGTATGAATTGAGAATCAAACCTGAGACTTAAGACCTGGATTACGGATTTAGAAACCGATGTCGGGGAATTTGTGAAATCTGTGAGGGGTATATTGAATCTGCTATCACACATCCTAAATTAAAATTGATTGGACAGTGACATGTGCAGGCACCCAGAAAGCTACCACCAAGACCCCAACCCCTAACTCATCAAGCCGGCCGCAGATTTATCCATTCTGGCCGCAATTTGCGGCCAGACCATGGTGGATTTGCCTCGTTTTGGTTTTGGTGTTCCCTTATCTGTAGATTAGGCCCCTGGTATATATAGATTTGTCCAATTTGACCTAGAGTGAAATCTGGAACATATTTCCTTAGTTGCTGTTTTGGATTCGTGTTTCCGTATTCCGTATTCTTAATTCTGAATTTGTGTCTTGTGTTTTACCTCGACTATTTGGCGTTTATACGACGATATAGAGGATTTATTGATGGTTTTGAAGGCGTGCCATAGGTTCTAACCTATATGCCCTTATCGTATCGTTTTGGGATTCGTATGCCGTTTTAGTTTCGAATTGGTTTTAATACGCATTTGCGATACGTTAATGTGTAGGTACCCCATGAAGACTTTGGGACGACAAGCAACCGCGTGGTGACGTCGGCAACGAAGACGCAAGGTGAGTAGATTATATCTACTGGGGGAAGTCGGGTGGATGGCGTATAGCACCCCCGCAGTCCGTAGTTGTTATTATATATGATAGTTAGGTGTTTTAGGGATAGTGTAGGGTTAGAGGTGACTAGTGTAGTTCATAGTCGCGAACCCTAGAATATATTTACACCTACATGCACACCCTTGAATATTCCTTTCACTTGCACTGTGTTTGATGATATTGGATGACATTGGAGATGAGTCGATGGTTTGGGCATTGTGCCGTGAGATCGGTGATTTGATATGATTCGTATTTGGGATACGACATGTGATTCTTGCGGGCTTTGGATGTGTGTTTACCCCCGCATTCATGCTTTATAAATGGTATCGATTTGTACTAGACTTAGATCAGTACCCCAGATTATGTGTTATGATGATAAGGATACCTGATATCTGATGAGAGGAATGTGATATTGACCCGTACCCAGCTATTGGGATGCCGTACGATGATCTACCGTACGAGCCTATATTGATGATAGATCCACACTCATGACTCGAGGATGTCTTACGATATACTGTATCGTACGCGATATTATTGAGGCGGGATCACCGACTAGTGTGTGTGTATATATATATATATATATATATATATATCGACTCAGATTTAGGTGGTTTCCATACCTCTCCTGATTGACTTGATACTTAGATCTGTAGTTTGCATAGTAGATTCTTCACTGTGGTGTTGATTATTTGATTTTCCGCATATTCATGCTATTCGCATTGCTTGCATATGTTTATTGCTATATTGTTATCATGCTGTTATGATACCAGCACCATTATCGATGATGCGTATGTTCCACGTACACTATTTGCCGGCTCACACACTTCATCATCGATAATTGCCATGCCACTACACTGTAGTACTGTTGCATTCATGATATGATTCTTGCATGGCATATTGTACACTTATACCTGTACACAAGCATAGATGATTCTGACTTGATTAGAGATTTGGGAACCGTAAGATGTTCTTCAAACTGAATCGTTTTAAAAGAGCGGTTTCCTCGACACGTGCACATTAGTATTCCATGTTGCATGACTTCTGATATGCTTACCTTTCTTTACATGTCGCATACATCATGTTTTGATTATACGCATTGAGATATGTTGTTCCATGATATTTCTGGATTTGGGAACCGTGGGTATTTCAAAAGAGAATATATGATTGTTTTAAAAACCCGGTTACCCTTGATATGATATTTCAGTGCGTCCACCATGTATTTTCTCGGTGCTGAGAGCGACATGTGAAACCCGATTCGAGGAGGCGGATGAAGCCGATTGCGGGTACATGGTGGACCCGGTATGGTACCTCGGGGCGAGAACGGTTTCGCTGTGTAGTAGACGGTGAGCCTGGCAGAGGGACTGCATGTTAATCTGAAGGTCCCTGAAAAATTTTTAGGGCCTGTTTTAAATTCGACTGAAACTGTGTTAACACGATGATCTTTCCGGTTCTTTTTGCGTTCAAAATACTTAGGACTTTGCTAATGAGTTAATTATTGTATAGCGAGGCTCTGATACCACTGTAAGTTGATGTACAACACCCCACAACTTGCGGGGAGGCGGAAAAATGAAAAACGATCTTGTTTTAGGCGTAAACATCGACTAACCGAGAATCTTTGCATAAACAATAACTAACAAGAAACCATAGAAAAGTTAACTACTATGATAAGTGATTATACCTAAAGAACCGAGTCCTTCGTCTTGTCGTACTCCACGTCCTCTCCGGCCTTCTCTATGTAGTAGAAGATCCACCCGAGAGCTTTACTACAAGCTTCACCTCTAACTTGTGGTAACTAGGTTTCTTAAATCGCTAATCTAAGTAACCTAGGTGATATAGAGAATGGTTAAGGATTAAGTAGTCTACTCTAATCCTTGGTCTCAACACATAGGAGGGGAGGATTAGGGTTTGACGAGGGAGAGCTTGAGGAGAGAGAAAGTGAGCAAGAGAATGAGATGAGATAATGAGCTATCATAATATATATCAAACATTATGATTTATCCAACAAAAGAAAATGATGGATTAATCATCATGCTTAATAAATACAGGAGGGTGATTCATCTCCATGAGTCATTAAGCATTTATGATGCATTAATGACATGGATGAATCACTCAAATGACTCACTAATCTCATTTAATGCATATTCCACCTTAACCCCCAAGTCACCATCTTCTAGAAGCTTCTCACGCAATTACGAGAACGCCCCTCCTACCCGTGAAAACACGGAAAAACTTTAGACTGTATAAATCCAATAACCGGATACTAGAAACTTCCTTAAACCAAAGCCGACTAGTAAAAACTATCCGGATGTCGTACGTGCGTAAACACACGTATGCGTCCGAACCCTTGTCGTAAAACCATACGACCTCTATATCGTTTCGCCTGGAGTAGGGAAACTCTCTGTGTGGGACTCTAGAGACTCGACTACTACGCTGGCAGTGGGTTTAACCACAGACCGCAAGCGGCACTAGCTGTACGTAACGGTCCACAGGTTGATGTCGATAAGAAGGCCGATGAGGAAACCCATCCGAACTCCTACTGAGTCTGATGTGACAATCTCCGTACAGTCCAGTCTGTTCGTCTAAGACTATCGCATATCGGGCCTAAGGGGGCGGCAAGCGTCAGTCCCCTAATAGCGGTATAAGTCGTGTCGGAGCGAAGCCCATTACACCCTGATAAACTACTGGAACCTACCAGCAAATCTCGCTTGCCCTGGACAGGGACTATGCGTAATGGCTCTCTGACACAGCACGATATCAACCCCTAATACCGGGAGAGACGAATCCTGTCTAACCGCCACTGCCTCCAAGTGCTCGGGACTGCACCCAACTGCTATCTGTTTGCACGACTTCTTTGAGCCGTGATAGGGTAGCAATCTAAGAACAGTGGGACACACTCGAGGCGAAGTAGCAGTGTCAAGTCTGCGGACTATGCTGTACTCATGTCACCTGGGAACTGTTCACTGACGACTGGTATAAAACCAACCAACGATTCCCTATGAGTCCTGTCCGGTATACCCGTAACCTAACGAGCACCTGCATACTATCTCCGGTACGACGTACTGACGGCTGTGGGACAGACCATCTCCCCAACTGGGATGAGAAGCGTACACACTAGTCTACTCCGGAGTATCGATGCCCTGTCTCGATAATCCTACGACTAGGGACATGAATAAGGATGTGCTTGTAGACTACCCAGCCCCCACTAGTGTGACTGCCATCACAACGCTGGTAGTCAAGCAAGATCCTAAGAGCTCTATCAATACGTATACTCATATATTAAGATAGAAAAACCAAGTAGCATACTACCATGTTTAGCAAGACTGTTATATACATGTGAATATCCCAAGCTTCTATTAAGTAATATACAAACTAGTATGATACAATAATGGTCCCTAGGGCATATACACTAACAGTATTATATCTATTGTCGGATAGCAGCTCCCAGGTAACACTGGTACAGGTTAGTCTGTAGACCCGAGATCGTTATAGAGTCTTGTATGTCCTCCCACTATACTTTGATCTCCACCCTACCACGGCTCTACTGAGTCGTGCAAACAGGTGGTCTTTGGGTACAATCCCGAAGCATAAGAAGACGATGAGCGATAGGAGGGGTTTCATCTCTCCCGGTATTGGGAGTTGATGTTGTGCTATGCTCGATTGGCTATAACAGGAAGTCCCTGGCCAGGGCTACTGAGATTTACTGATAAGCGTTATCAGTAGTTTCTCGATCTATTATGAGCTATACACCAGCATGACTTATTGAGTTATTGGGGTCGACGATTCCATCGATAGACTCAATATGCAACATATCTGACGAGGAGACCGGACTGTACGGTAAGTGTTGCCAGATGGCTCGATAAGAGTTTTGACAGCTTTGCTGGTTTTCTTCTGATTGCTCAATACCCGGGTGGCCGTTACGTTTAGCTGACCGCTTGCGGCTTGTGGGTGTTTGATATGATCATCACCCACTGCCGGCGTATTGACGAGTCTTAGAGTCCCACACAGAAGTTTCCTAGCCCAGGCGAAAAGATGTGGTGTGCATATGAGATATGCGCGGGGACCCGATTGAATACGATTATGTGATACCGTATGATTAATCGGGCGTTTTTCTATTGGTCGGGTCATATGCAATATGACCGGATTGTTAAATCAATTGTTGATTTAACATTTTGACATCTAGTTTTATTCTAATTCTTTATTCAAACCCTTTTTTTATTAAAGAGGAAGAATGCATGCATGTATGCATATGTTGATGTGCAAGTATGCACATGATGATGTGCATAAGATACATACATGCAAAGTGTCATGGTTGTTGATACACATATGAAGGAAATATAAGACTTACATGGAACTTAATTTATATATATTCATTTTGCATTTAAATTAAAAGAAAAATAAAAGGATTATTCTTCCATGGTTATCTTCTACACTCTTCTTGAAGTTGACCACACTTCACCCACATTTTAACCATGGATTAATATTCCTTTTGCCTTTTAACTCAAGTGCAATAATATCTAAATTAAGTGACCATGGTTTGTGATGATAAATAGAAAATATATATACATATCTTTTCTATTTTATTCATCAAGCTTTATCATTTCATTTTGACAAAAGCTTTTGCCTTCATCTTCTTCTTCCTCCTTGCTCTTTTGATTTTTCCAAAGAGAGAGAGAGATAAAAAGAAAGGATTTTGATAAAAGAAAACAAACCACCTCATCACTCTACTCTAATCTAGCCAATTAGTTTAGAGTGTTTAGCTTCATCTTTTTCTTGCATCAAGTGGAGCTACAAGCTTGGAGCTAGTGAACTTCGGGTGGATCATCGTGGATGTAGGAGCTTACTAGCTAGCCTCTCCAACCTCTCAAAGATCGTAGGAGTCACTACAAAGAGGACTACAAAGGTTGTATTCCTTACACTTAGTGTAAATAATGTTTAAAGTGTTGTTACCCTAGTATTCTAGTTAAAGATCCATGCTTAGTTTGCTTAGCACCTCTTTAAAATTTTAAAGTTACATGTGTGATGCTTCCATAATCATAAGTAGGTTCTAGGGAACCCTAACAATGATATCAAAGCCAAGCTAGAATTCTGGACTTGGTGTTATAACAAATACGAAAATGAAACCGACTACGAAAATACGATATTACGGAACCCTTGATATGCTCTCTGGAATTTTTTTAAAAGGCCGTTTAAAATTTTTTTTAACAACTGCAGAGTCATATTTGGGCTTTTATAAGAACACTGGGGAAATACGGAGGGGAGTGCTCGGATTTTGGCCGAGCACCCCCCCAAAACCGAGCAGGCCAGCCCCTTCCCTCAGAACCCCCCGTATTGCTCCAGTGCTCTTTTGGGTTCATTTTGGGGTTTCTAGTATTGTTTGCTTAGCCCAATTTTCATGTGATGATTGTTTAGACTTAGGGCTAATTCGTAGTGATTTGTAGTCGTATCATTTGACACTAAATTGGTAACCTTGACTATTTTTAACAGTTCGAACGGACATCGAACACCACACTTTCTACCCCGCTGAAATTTCCAAGTGTTGTGTTTTTCCTAAGTTACCTTTATATTCAATAGTCGCGCAAGTGTTCCTATGGGCCCTCTAGAAAAACATAGTAACCTTAACTCAATTCTATGCCCACGGAACCGCGATCGAACTTTCGGGTTTGCCGTAGTTTCATGATGTCATTGGTGAGGCATTGGTTAACCCCTTCTATGACTGAACCATAGTCACTATGGCGCGATTTTGGGTATTTGTAAATTTTCTCAAGTGTTGAGCTCTTGGGGTAAATTGTGGGTGTAAGTTGATTCGATCGAAACGTTAAACATCGTCTTGATTTCTGTGATTGCAATTGTTGTTTTTCATTTTCTTTTCTGCGACCGTAAGCGTAGTATGTGGTGTATCCCCGCCTTCGTTGCTATACATCAACGACAATCGGGATACGCATACTTGCTTATGTTGATGATATGAGATATTATGTGTTGCTGAGATATGATGCAGGATTGTCGCGATCGAATAGCCGGGTGTTTTATGTGAGATGAGGGTGTTTTATGTGAGATGAGAGTGTTTATTTTCATTCATGTAAAAGTCAATTGTATGTAATATTCTTTTATTTGGGGCACTTCCGGGTTGAGGATGATGTCACCATTATTGTATATTATTTTCCTTTTCCGCATTAGGATAGACCCAAGGAGGGGAGCACAAGTGATCAGGTTCTAGGGTTCAGTGGGAGGCCATCTCGAGGAGTCGAGGCCGGGTCTCCTAAACTCTAGAATTACCAGGATCACTTGCCGCTCTCGTTGGGGTCTAGGGGTGTGGGCTTGGCTATTCATCGCGACCATGGAATCCGTATTTTCTATTACTGGCTGAATACAAAATACGGACCACCTAGATATCCTTTTTATTTTCATATGTGCTTCTGCTGCTGTTGATATTCTGTAATGTGATTACTTAGTATCTGAGATGAATGGATTATTATTATATATATAATATATAATAAACGTTGCTTATATTTTACACCCGCGCTAGTCCCGCCCCACTATGCCGTTAGTTAAGTAACCTAACGGTGCATAACGGGACATTGTGGCGAATGCAGGTGGTATAAGTATACATTCTATTTTCGTTTCTTTTCTATGATGGATTAGGAACTTAAATGATGGTATTACATTAATGAGATTAATGTAAAGTAAAAGAAACCTAAAGATGTTGTAGAATCGGATTTGAAACCCACTCGACCTTTTTATGAAAAATGCAAGTTTCAAAAGATGCGGAGCTTAATCCACTCCTTTTCTAAACTGTTTTGATTCTACAACGAGATCAAGTTCAAAACGTTAAAGGTTTTCATAAAAAAACCATCCGCAACCCTCCGTCATTTTAGGAAGCAGAGCACTTAGTATTCGTGCTGCGTATTTTGATCATAGTCAAGGCGTAGTGTACGGTAGCTAAGTGATGTCTTCCTACAAAGCATATGATGCGATCAGTTAGGACATTCATGTGATTATGTTGATCGTAGTCAAAGGTCATATGGATGGGTCTAGTTAATCTCGAAATGACGGGTAGAACTTGACTGGTGCTTGTGATATTTTGACCATAGCCAAGGTCACAAGCATCTAGGGGTAAAAACCATATCGGGAGTTTTAAGAGTTGAGATTTGCAATGAGATTGCATACCATCTATATGATAGTTGGATCTCGATCCCACTGTGAGTAAGAGTTACTCCCAGGAGAGTTTTGCACTTTACAATTAGCTAATCCAGTAGGTGTCTAGAAAGGTGTTAACGGGGTTTGACCTCTGGGAAAACGAGGTTTATTCTAATTAGGTCCGTGCGAAAGCACGGGGAACCTCCCTCAAAGTACCGACACTGGCCTGGCTGACCGGTTAGCGAAACTGTAGAATTAATTAATCCTGGCTAGTTTTCTTTTCAGGTTTAGAAAGAAAATTTGATAAAAGCAGAGGGAGATATCGATTAGATAAGATTATAACCAATCTAATTCTTTGCAAGAGCATTTCGCTGAGTGTATTCTTTTCTCTCTCCTAAATGGTAGATACTGATGACGGGACTTAAGCTTCTACTAGAGAAAAACAAACTGACTGGGCCGAATTATAAAGAATGGTTGAGGAACATGAACATTGCACTCGCATATGATAAAGTATCATATGTCCTCACTACCAAAGCCCCACCTTTCCCAGGACCTGAATCATCTATTTCGGATAGGGAGATCCTAAAAACATGGGATATTGATTGCAACACAGCCAGGTGTCTCGCGCTTGCTTCTATGGACATCATCCATCAGAAACAGCATGAGAAGATGGATGTACAATCCATCTTTCTTCATACAAAGGAGTTGTATGAAGAGCAATCTCGTAATTTGCGATACGAAGCATCTCGAAAGTTGTTTCAGATGCGGATGGCCCCCGGTGCATCAGTAGGAGACCATGTCCTGAAGATGATTGGTCTTATAGAAGAACTTGAGAAACAGGGATGAGCTATGGATAATGAGCAATATACAGATGTTGTTCTGCAGTCTCTCTCCCCCGCCTTTGCTCCGTTCATAGTGAATTTCAATATGAACGATTTGGAGAAATCATTCCCTGAACTTCTCAATATGTTGAGAAGTGCAGAGAGCATGCTGAAAACAGTGAAGAGTCCCGCTCTGATTGTTGGGCCATCTTCCTCTTCCGTCCCAAAAGCTAAGGCTATGGGAAAGAAGAAGAAGAAACCGATCAAACAGAAAGGTGGAGTTAAAAAGGCGAAAGGGAATGACATATCTGGGGCTGCGGGAAGTGGAAAAGGAGAATGTTTTTACTGCCACAAGTCGGGACATTGGAAACGCAACTGTGCTGTGTATCTTGCTGATCTCAAGAAGAAGAAGCATGGTGATGCTTCCGCATCAGGTGTGTTTGTAACTGAGAACTGGTTTTCAATTAACTCTGCATCTTGGGTATTAGATACCGGTTCTGGTTCCTACATCTGCAATTGTGTGCAGGGGTTGAGAAACAATAGAGTTTTGAAGACTGGAGACTATACTCTGCGGGTTGGAAATGGTTCTAATGTACATGTTGTATCCATAGGAGAGTATCATCTGGGGTTGCCTTCGGGTTGTATATTGGTTTTGAACCCGTGTTATTTTGTACCAAGCATGCTATGTAATATAATATCCGTTTCTTTGTTAGACAATGAAGGATATCATTTTGTGTTGCAAAATAATGTTATGAACATTAACTTGAATCAAGAGTTGATTGGGTATGGTACATTAAATAACGGTATTTACGTCCTAAACCAACACACAGTTTTCAACATACAACATACTAATAAAAGAAAATTTTCAGATATAAATGAAGCTTTTCTTTGGCATTGTAGACTTTGTCATATTAATGAAACAAGACTATACAAGCTATATAAAGATGGATATTTAAATCCGTTTGAATATAAATCTTATGCGACTTGCCAGTCTTGTATCAAAGGTAAAATGACCAAAACTCTATTTACTGGACACGGAGAAAGAGCTGTGGAACTCTTAAGCCTCATAGATAGTGATGTATGCAGGCCAATGTCTACACATGCTAGAGGCGGTTTTTCATACATCATCACTTTTACTGATGATTTCTCAAGATATTCGGACACGTATTTTTGATAAAGAACAAATCAGAAGCTTTCGAGAAATTCAAGGAGTACAAACTTGAAGTAGAAAAACAAACAGGCTTGAGTATCAAGAAACTTCGATCAGATCGAGGTGGAGAGTACTTAAGTACAGAGTTTTCAGACTTCTTAAAAGAGAATGGGATTCTTTCTCAGCTCACTTCTCCTTACACACCACAGCACAACGGTGTATCAGAACAGAGGAATCATACCCTATTAGATATAGTACGGTCCATGATGTGAGACGCTGAGTTATCGCTTTCCTTTTGGGGGCATGCATTGGAGACAACAATATATCTGTTAAACAGGGTTCCATCCAAGACCGTGTCTACCACTCCATATGAGATATGGAGTGTAAAGAGACCATCTCTTAAAAGAGTTAGGATTTGGGGTTGTCCGGCTTTTGTTAAAAAGCAGAATCCAGACAAACTCGAGACACGATCGGTCATGTGTAAATTTATGGGATATCCAAAACATTTGTATGGATATTTGTTCTACCACAAGGAGGAACAAAAGGTGTTTGTTGCTCAGCATGCCACATTTTTGGAAAATGAAATCTTTACACATAGTATTGATGGCAATGCAGTAGAACTAGAAGAAGTTCTAGAGACACAAATTACTCAGGACGAATTGGTTGAAACTGATGTTGCAGTAGAACTTCAAGAACCTCAGCCGCTCCGGAGATCTAGTAGAACTTCTCGCCCACCAGAGAGATACTATGGGTTTCTCATTGATGGTGATAGATAAGATTGCATCATGGATGATGATGACCCTACTAGTTTTCAGAAAGCTATCACGAGTGGTGTCTCAGTGAAGTGGCTGGAAGCCATGAGATCCGAAATGGAGTCCATGTACACCAACAAAGTATGGATGTTGGACGTTGCGCCTCCTGGGATAAAACCCGTTGGGTGCAAATGGATCTTTAAGAGAAAGATTGGTGTAGATGGACAGGTGGAGATCTTTAAAGCAAGGCTTGTAGCGAAAGGTTTTCGTCAAAGACCAGGATTGGACTATGATGAAACTTTCTTTCCAGTAGCAATGCTTAAATCCATTAGGATCCTACTTGCTATTGCTGCTCACTATGATTATGAAATCTGGCAGATGGACGTTAAAGCCGCATTTCTAAATGGTGATTTAGAAGAATGCGTTTTAATGGATCAGCCAGAGGGTTTCATTGACAGTGGGAGCAGCGGGAAACCATGTAGGTTGTTTAAATCCATTTATGGATTAAAGCAGGCCTCACGGAGCTGGAACATATGCTTTGATTATACAATCAAAGAGTTTGATTTTATCAAAAATATAGAAGAACCATGCATTTATAAGAAGATTGTAGGGAGTACTGTCACATTCCTCGTATTTTACGTGGATGACATTCTGTTGATAGGAATGATATTCCTATGCTACAATCGGTCAAACTATTCTTATCACAAAGGTTCTCCATGAAGTACCTGGGTGATGCCTCGTGCATTTTGGGCATAAGGATCTATGGAGATAGATCCAAGAGATTATTGGGATTGTCCCAATCAAAATACATTGACACCATCTTAAAAAGGTTTATTATGGAAGATTCTAAGGGTGGTGCCTTGCCCGCTTGTCATGGAATCACTCTCTCTAAAGATTTCTGTCCGAAGACTGATGAAGAGAGAGTCGCATGAGCATTATACCCAACGCTTCAGCCGTAGGATCTATAATGTATGCGATGTTATGTACACGCTCTGATGTTGCTTATGCACTAGCTGTAGTAAGCAGGTATCAATCCAACCCATGAGAGAAACATTGGATAGCAGTGAAGAACATTCTTAAGTACTTGCGAAGGACTAAAGAACTGTTCTTGGTGTATGGTAAAGGAGATATCCAAATGGAGGCCTTTACCGATTCAAGCTTCCAAAGTGATAAGGATGACAACAAATCTATCTCAGGGTTTGTATTTACCGTCAATGGAGGGGCGGTTAGTTGGAAGAGTTCCAAACAGGATACCGTTGCAGACTCCACGATGGAAGCTGAGTATATTGCTGCAAATGATGCTGCCAAGGAAGCCGTCTGGATGAAGAAGTTCGTCACGAAACTAGGAGTAGTTCCAACCATTGTTGATCCAATACCATTGTATTGTGATAATAATGGGGCTATGGCGTTAGCCAAAGAACCCAGATCCCATCAGAAGTCCAGACACATCCTAAGGCGATATCATTTGATCCGGGAGATAGTAGATCACCACGAGTTCGAGATTCGGAGAGTAGATGTAACGTTTTAGAAATCGTTATGCGAATTTTTCCGTTTTAGGGTAAAATAGTCGGTATTTTCCGTTTTAACCCGACTGTGATCAAACGTCCATATAGACTTGCCAGCACCTAGTTTAGCTAAAATAAAGCTAGTGCGCGAGCTTTGGGGGTATTTGGGAAGTTTTGGTTCTGATAGAATTTTTCTCTATTTAAATATTATTTTAATGTGGTATTTACATTTTAGGTTTGGGAAATTACTCCTAAATTTGTATCATTTCAATTAAGCAAGTTTGAGTTAAACAAAACCCCACATAATATCTAGATCTTTTGAGAAAAAAGGATTAAAATTTTTAAAGAAAAGAAATGAATGGAAGAGGTGGCATGTGCATGTATATGCATTTATGTGCATTTATTGCAAGGAATTAGCTAGAAAACTCTACTCAATTTCCTCACCTCCTCTATTGGTCGAGCTCCTTCTTCCTCCTTCTGCCCTTTGTGTTTCTTTCATCAATTTCAACAATTCCTAGCTCAATAAATCCTTAAAATTCCCAAATTAATCTCACAAAACACATCATGTCTTGCTTTTGCCTCTTTGATCACTTGGAACTAGGAAAGCTTGGATCTTGTGAGCAAGTGTTGATAAGTATAATCCCTAAACTGTTAAATAGGAGTTTTTATGTTGTGTAGCTCGTTGGTTGTAGCGTAGAACACTTAAAGTATCGATTAGTGCAATATCGTATTTTTTGTGTCTTTTTAGAGCCTCTGTGATCTGCTGTGACCTGTAAATTTTACTGAAAAATCAAATAATGTAGTAGTGTTGTACTAGTGACCCTAGGATTCCACCTGAGACACGAGGACCACCCCACCGGCTTTGGCCAGCGACCCAAGCAAGAATTCCGGCGACGTCGGATTAGGAGGGGGGTGTTGGGGTTTGGTTTTTGTGGGTAGTTGTTTGTTGTGGTTTAGCGGTGTTTGGTACTGTTTAAATTTTTAGTATTTACAGTATGCAAAATCTGGAATCGTTTTCCTATAATCTTGTGTTTTGAGTCCGCGTGTTACGTTTCCGACACAAATCGTGATCTTGTGCAGCTGCTACACTTAGATTGGTTTCTTAGTGTCTCCACGCACGTTGGCCACTAGACGGACGCCTGTGAGTTAGTTTGGAGTTGGTGTGTCGTTTAAAACGTAGTTTTTCGTTATATTGGTCGATTTCTGAGATTTTTTCACTGTATTGTGTTTGTGAAATTATAGCATCTCAAGTGGGGACTTCGGACGCTGCGAACAAAAGGAAGCAGGTGGTCGGATTTTCATAGCTCGAGACCATCGGTGAGTAGATTTAACATCTATGGGGAATTCGCCCTTATGGCATTAAGCGTCAGGGCTAGATATGCTATGATATTAGCCGCATGTTTATATGTTCATATAGAAATGATGCATGCATTTCATTGCATATAGCTACTTGTTGTGCCTGAACTTGTATTCTTTGTACACTGCACTATTATTGACAGTCCATGTTGCACGAGCACCAATGATATGCTACACACACTGTCGGTAATTGCAATGATACACGCAACACAAATATTCATTGATATCCTTGCTAAATGGTTAGCGACATAGAGGTATTTATTCTTATGCGATAGCGCTTATGACATAAGCATACCTGTATACCTACATGCTTATAGATATGCCATACTATACCTACATGCTCGCACTTATACTTTGCTATTGTTACATGATCAGCTTTTTATAACATATATATCGGTGGAACGGGACGCTGTATATTTATTTATTTTGGATTTGGATTTTGGGAACCGCGAGATATATTTAATGACTTGATGCATTTAAATAGCGGACTTTTCCCATGATATGCTCATATTGATATTTTATGCTGCATATGTTATTTTACATTGACTCACGCATTTGAGATATGTTTTCATGCGATATGGGAATTTCAAGTGTTGATGTTAGGCACTTATATTCCGAGAGATATATGGATTTTGGAGAACGATGCGTGATGTTAGTTATATGTATGCCCTAGAGGCCATTACTGTACATGAGATGTATATTGTAATGGATGCTGGGACATATATAGGTAGGACTTTCTTGCTCGACATGATAGTACGCTATCTGGTTGCTCTTTATCTTAACATGTATACTTGCAGTCTCTCTATTACATGTTGATAAAGCCCTTAGGAGGTGTGCTCGACTTCCAGGACTATGATGTAGATCATACTAGTGGGGCCTGGGTAGTCCATGAGTACATCCTTCAATGTTCCTAGTCATGGGAATATCGAGACGGGGCATCGATATTCCAGAGTAGACTAGCGTATATCTTCTCGACCCAAGTGATGGGCGATGGATGATCCCATATCCATTGGTATTTGACATCAGAGATGGTATGCGGGTGCTCAGTGGTGACTGGGTACACTGAACTGACTCGCCGAGAACTCCCAGAGGGTATTATACCTCACGTCAGATGGCAGTTCTCTGGTGACACTGGTACAGCTTAGTCTGTTGACCCAAGATCGTCATAGAGTCTTGTGTCTCCCACTGTGCTTTGATTTCCACCCTACCACGGCTCTACTGAGTCGTCCAAACAGGTGGTTTTGGGTACAGTCCCGATTCACATGGAGGCAATGAGCGATAGGAGGGGATTCGTCTCTCCCGGTATTGGGGGTTGATGTTGCGCTATGCTCGACTGGCCATAACTGGAAATCCCTGGCCAGGGTTGTACTGATTTACTGGTAAGTGTTATCAGTGGTTTCATGCTTGTTATGGACCTTACATCGGCATGACTTATCGAGCTACTGGGGTCTGACGTTCACCACCCCTAGGCGAGATATGCGACATATCAGACGAACAGACCGGACTGTATGGTAAGTGTTACTGGTTGGATTCACAGGAGTGTGAGCGGGCTTTCTCGTTGATCTTCTGATTGCTCAATACCCGGGTGGTCGTTACGTTTAGCAGACCGCTTGCATCTTGTGGGTGTTTGATATGATCATCACCTACTGCCGGCGTATTGACGAGTCTTTAGAGTCCTACACAGGGGTTTCCTGGCTCAAGCGAAATGAAATAGGAGCACATACGAGATATGTGCGGGACCGAGAATAATACCAGTATGTGATACTGAATTCTATTCTCGCGATTTGTATCATCGGTCGGTTATATTTGATATAGCCGGGTTACCGAATCAAGTGTTGATTCGATACATTGATACACTAGATATTAGTCGGTTATATGCAATATGACCGGATCGTTAAATCAAATGTTGATTTAATGATTTAATGTATAATTATATATTTGATATATTACTTTACATTAACTAGTATTTGTTCACTTAAGATTGATTTTCTCACTTGATGTGCACAAGTTGTATATATGATATATGTTTGTGCACTAGTTTGTATCATGATTGATGATACATGCAAACTTGGGTATGTGACTTACACCATGTATAGGTTAATGGTTTGGTTTTATTTACTTTATTTATTTTGTTTTGTTAAAACAAAATGGTCTTTTTCTTTCACTTTGCTAGAAGCTTCATGATACTTCAAGCAAGCATCTTTGAAAAAGTCTACCATTTTGTTTTATTCTTTAACCTAACCATTACCTAAACCCTAGTTTACTCTCTACATGAGTTTACTCACCCATGGTTGCTAAATGATAAGTCTTCACTTGAATTTTCTTTTACACATAATTCATTTTCTATTCTCTTCTTCTTCTTCTTCTTCATGAAGAAGAAAGCTTGCTAGAAAATTCCAAGTGAAGAAATCAAGTGAGAAATCCAATTCTAAAGTGAACCCACTTCCCATTTCTTCATCCTCTACAACTTGCCATATAGTAGAGTGTGTTATCTTCACAAGTTTCATGACCTAGTGAAGATGGAGCTTGAGTTTGAGTCGCCTCGATGTAGATCATCTTCGGCATCGAAGTCAACGACCTAGCCCGCTCATTTCTTCGATGAAACCAACGCTAGAGTCCAGGATCCCGATGATCGCTGCGGAGGGACATTAACACGGAGCTAAAGAAGTGGAGGACCGGATCTACAAAGGTTGTAATCCCTTTCACTTGTAGTTAAAGTAGTTAACTTGCATGTATTTCGCCTTACCTCTAGTAACGATCTTGCATTAGGGTTTCTCGGCACATGTAAAAATTTTATTTTGGCATGGTTGATGCCTTATGGAACCTCTTGAGTGTCCCTAGGATCCCTACAGTGGTATCAGAGCCAAGCTAGAGCTTTAGGCTAAGTGTAGACGAAGTTAGAAACCCGATCGAACCCCGAAACCCTAATCGATACCCTTCTCTGTACATTTTCTGAAACTGTGGATTTTTTGAATTAAAAATATCCAAAAAATTCAGCAGGGTTTTCTAGGAATTACTGTGGAGCACGTGCCCCCAAGTCGACCAATGCGCCACGGAACCGCGGCCTCACCCTGGCTTGCGCGGCGGTTCCGTGGCCATAAAGGTGAATCTTGGCACGTGCTTTGCAAAGTAATGCCCATCTGTAATTCCTGTGGTTTCTGGGAATTTTTAATTTATACTCAAGAGTTGAGTTTTCTGGGTTGTATTGGGGACTCGTTGATTCGATCGGATTATTTAACTTTGTTTATTTTGTTTTTCCGGGTAATTTTAGAACGTGTTAAAAAGTTCGACCGGATATAAATAACCCACTTTTTCCCCTGACGGGAAATTTCCAAGTGTTGGATTTTTCCGTAGTTTAAGAACGTCTAAGTAGTGCAAGTAACGCGATGGACCCTCTAGAAGACAACAAACCTTAACTCGATTATGTGACCATCTTGAACTGCCTTTTGAACCTTAGGGTTTGAGGCAGTACGGCTTGCCACATGTGAGGCGTTGGCTTGACCCTTCTACGGTTGGACCGTTGGTACTGTGGCATGAAGTGGATGTTTTTAAACTTATTTCATGTGTTGAGCTTTTCGGGAAAACTTGGGTGTTTGATTGTTCGATCGGAAAGTTTAACATTGTCTATTTATCTGAAATGTGATACAATATTTGGAATCCACAAGTAGTTATGAGATAACTGATTTGGATGTTATAAACATAGCAGTTTAGTCTCACTTGATCGGTTGCCACGTGATTTTGATGTGATCAAAAGTCCGTCGCAATCACGTTGCGTACGCGGATACTCGCCGGGTAAACTTAATAGACAGCCACACCCCATAGCCCCGACCAAGTGACTGTAGGAGAACCCCGTCGCCAAAAGCATCCGTTTGGGTGCTCGCGGCAGCGGCGTTCCGCCTTAGTGCACTTCATCGACGGTATCGAGGGTGCGGCCGTCTACTAAAGTTTGCGACGAGCATTCGTTCTGGATGTCGGGAATCTTGTTGAATTGCCCGATTTGATATTGAAAAGTGTTTTCGATAATGAGACTAAAATGCAGGGTTTATAATTGTTAGGCATGCGATGTCTAAGGAATTCATTTGATTAGGCATGCGATGTCCAAAGAGGTTGCGGATTCCAACTGTTGTAGTTTTACACTTTCTTTTCTGCGACCGTAAGTGTAATATGTGATATCGCCGGTTTCGTTGCTATATGTCAACGACAATTGGGATGAGCATATTTACTTACGTTGATGACATGTGATGTTATGTGTTGCTGGATATGTTATATTGGATCGTCGTGTTTGAATAGCCGGGGGTTTATATGTGAGATGAGTGTTTTTCTTTTTCATTCATGTAAAAAACTTGTATGTAATATTCTTTTATTGGGGCACTTCCGGGTTGAGGATGATGTCACCATTGTATATTATTTACTTTTCCACATTAGGATAGACCCAAGGCGGGGAGCACAAGTAACCGGGTTCTAGGGTCCAGTGGGAGACCATCTCGAAGAGTCGAGTCCGGGTCTCCTAACTCTAGAATTGGTAGGGTTTCTTGCCGCTCTCGTAGGGGTCTAGGGATGTGGCATTGGCTATTCATCACGACCGTGGAATCCGTGTTTTATACAGGCCCAAAATAAAACACGGATGTCCTACTATATCCAATATTTCATATGATATTTTCTGCTGCGTTATCTGTGATGTGATCATGTGATTTGTTCAGATGGATACTGTATATACTATATATGATATATTATATAGACGTTGCTTATGTTTTACTCCCGCGCTAGCCCTGCCCCGCTCTGCCATTAGTTACCTAACCTAACGGCACAGACGGGACATCGAGGCGAATGCGGATGTCATAAGCGTACGTTGTATTTATCTGTGATGTTTAGGTGGACTTAAATGATGGGACATTCATTAATGAGATTAATGAAAGAAAATAAACCTAAAATATGTTGTGGAATCGAATTTCAAAAATAAAACAGGTAGCTACAGTTCTGGCTTTGCATCGCGGTGTTCCTTGTAGAACATCCTGCACCTTATTCGATAAGGAAAGGGCCGAGATCCCTTCACTGGGAGTGACCCCTTTAGAAATAACTGGCAGATGCTATAACCCTCGGTTTGTCTTTTGATTGCTTCTATAGTTTTTGCTTTGCACAGCGGTATATGTGATATATCCTGCACCTTATTCGATGAGGAAATGGCCGACGATCCCTTCACCGGGAGTGACCCCTTTAGCAAAACTAGAAAGGCCTCAAAAACACTCCATTTAAAAACCATTTGATTCTGCAGCGAGATCAAGTTCAAAGCGTTAAAGGTTTTATTAAAAAACCATCCGCAACCCTCCGTCATTTTAGGAAGTTGAGTACTTAGTATTCGTGCTGTGTTTGTTGACCATAGTCAAGGCAAAGTGTACGGTAGCTAAGTGATGTCTTCCTACACCGCATATGATGCGATTAGTTAGGACAGTCATGTGGCTTTGTTGACCTTAGCCAAGGGTCATGTGGGTGGGTCTAATTAATCACGAAATGACGGGTAAAACTTGACTAGTGCTTATGATTTGTTGACCTTAGCCAAGGTCATAGGTGCTAGGGGTAAAAACTATTATCGGGAGTTTCAAGTGTTGAAATTTGCAATGAGATTGCATACCTTCTATATGATAGTTGGATCCTGATACCCACTGCGAGTAATTGTTACTCCTGGGAGAGTTTTGCACTTTACAATTAGCCGATCAAGTAGGTGTCTAGAAAGGTGTCAACGGGGTTACGCCCCTGGGAAAACGAGGTTTACTTTATTTAGGTCCGTGCGAAAGCACGGTGAACCTCCTTCAAAGTACCGGCACTGGCCTGGCTGAAAGATTGGCGAACTTGTAGAGTGTAATTAATCCCGGCTAGTCTTTCCTTTTAGGGTTTGAAGGAAGATTTGATAAGAACAGTAGGAGCCATCCTGATTAGATAAAATATATAACCAATCTAATCTTGCAAGAGCGCACGCAGAGTGTTTTCTTCTCTCTCTCTCCAGGTGGCGACCATGTCACGCCTTAATCAAGATAATAATATGGATGTATTGACCGAACCCGCTTGTTATACTGAGCTGGGGAACGTTGGTCCCGCTCCAACTTATAATTGTTATAAGACCGAGCAGGAAATAGGGGAATACCAGGATTCCCATGCCGCCCAAACGAAGAAAGTGCATGAGATGCATCTCCTTCGGGTGTGTTCATTATAAAGAACTGTTTCTCAGTATCCTCTACGTCCTGGGTATTAGATACCGAATCAGGATCCCAAATATATAATCTGTTATATGGGTTACAGAAAGGTAGAGAACTGAGAACGGATGATAAGTTTCATGAGACAGAAAACGGTGCAAGTGTTGCAGCCAAGTCTATTGGTCACTGTCACCCTGTATTACAAATACATTGATTCTGAACAAATGGTATTAGATACCGAACCTGATATACAAAATCATATCAATCTCTTTATTTATTAAAGAAGGATATAATTTTGTATTGTTGAATAATGTTTTGAACATTTCAAAAGTTGATCGGTTCAGGCACGTTATCTAAAAGCATTGACGTTCTAAATCAAACTACAGTTCCTAGTATACAGAACACACATAAGAGGAAGAGTTCAGAAATGAACGAATCCTTCTTAAGGTATTGTAGACTAGGTCATAACAATATGACCCGACTAGCTAAAGTTACATTTAGATGCATATTTAAATCAGTTTGAATTTACATCTTGTGAAACTTGCCAGTCATGTCACAAAGATAAGATGACCATAGCTCCATTTACTGGAAATAGAGAAAGAGTTAATGAACACTTGGGACTGATACATAGTGATATATGAAGGTCCCCAATCTATATATACCAGGACTGGTTCTTTGTAATTCCTTACATTCACTGATTATCTATTAAGATTCAGACACATGTTCCTGTTGAAACACATGTCTGAAACTTTTGAGAAATTCAAAGAATATAAGTCAGAAGTAGAGAACCAATACGGATATAAGGATTATGTCCTATGATGAGATCAGGGAGGAGAATACATGTGCATGGAATTCTTGGACTATTCTGTAAGTGCACGGCGGCGCCCCGGCCGTCAATCCGACGGCCAAATGCGGAAGCGGTGATAAACTTTAATTTTTCTTGAACTGGCAAACCGCCGCGCATTAATACCCGGATCGAACCATTAATTAGTCCTAGCTATCTACAAGAAAGGGAAGAGAGATATACCGACAGATCCGAGTCCTCCGGTCTTCTCGTCGTGGTCCCGATCTCCTGCGGAATGTCCCGTCTCCTCCTCGTCGCCGGAAGTGCACCACATCGCCTACTTCTTTTACGGGCTCCCACCTCAATGCCGAGGCAACTCGGGCACGAAGCTGGCTAGTCGACGTGCCCAAGATTTGCTGTAGAATATCTAGTGAGCAAGTCTCATTTGGGGTTGTAGGAATTGCCTTTTGGTGGAGGGATGAACTATGGAGTTTGGAGATGGAACTTGTGGGATTTTGGGAACATGAAATGAACAAAACCCCACTCTCCAAAATTTGGACAGCCCCTTCCCTCTTGGTGGCCGGCCATGCAACTTGTGAGAGGGAGTGAATGAGAGAGAGTGGAGGGAATGGCAAAGCATAAGAAAGATATGCAATCATCCAAGGGAGAGAAAGAGAAGGCTATCATGCAAAGAATCATCATTCCAATAATTCCAACACTCAACCAACAACCATGATAGCAAATAAAACAACACTCCAACACCACCATCATGACCTCACAAAGTCAAGCAAGAAAGGTCAAGGGATGGGCTCCATCATGAAACCATCATGATGAAAAATATATGCAAAGAACACCCTCCACAATTGCCTATTTACAACAATGCAAATAATCCCTCCTCCACCAAACATCGACCAATGAACGATACAAAGGAAATTGGCCGAAACTAAAGGCAAACTGGCAACTCCAGAAAACTGGTCCCGTAATAAATTACAGGAAAACCCCGATACTGTGCATACACACCCGCATTTGTATTCCGACCGAAATACAAATGCAATGAGACAAAATCTACACTGTACTATACTAGGATCCGGCTTAAACCAAAGCCGGCTAGTATTATCCGTTCAATCCTGATCCGTGTAATACCGTACGTATCTGATCGAACCCTGCCATATAACCATACGGCCTATAGTACAAACTGTCCGATCCTGATCCGTGCAATACCGCACGTACCTGATCGGACCTTGCCATATCTCCATACGGCCTCTACAACCTTTCGCCCGAAAGCTGAGTAACAGAATGTGGGGGACTCTAAAGGCTCGTCAACACCTTGGTTGTAGATTTAACCACTATCACGTAAGAGGTATAAGCCAATACGTAACGGGCTACCAGGTTTTGACTAAAAGGGACGTCTGTGAGCGAACTCAGCCTGACAACCCTACTGAGCCTGTCAGTGACAATATCTGTACAGTTCGGTCCGTTCGTCTATGAGCATCGCATGGCGGGCCTAGGGGGTTGGTAAAAGTCAGACCCCCAAAAGCGGTACAAGTCGTGTCGGAGTGTAGCCCAGAACACCCTGAGATACTACTGGAATACCTACCAGTAAATCTCCTTACCTCGGCCGAGGGCTTCGTGTAATGGCTCTCCTAGACACAGCACGATCTCACCCCCAATACCGGGAGAGACGAACCCCTGAAGATACGCTCACTGCCTCCATGTGGCTCGGGACTGCACCCAACTAAAACCTGTTTGCACGACTCCTTTGAGCCGTGGTAGGGTAGTAATCAAAGTACAGTGGAAACTCACACGAGACAAATGACGATCCCCAGGTCAATGAACTAACCTGTACACATGTCACCAGGGAACTGCCATCTGACGTCTGGTATATGACCAACTAGCATGTTTCCGGCGAGTCTTGTCCGGTGTACTGATAACCCAATGAGCACCTGTATACATCTTAGGTGATCCAACTGACACCAGTGGCTTGTGAGACCGGCCACCGCCCCTCATCGGGGTCTCGAATGTACACACTAGTCTACTCTGGAGTATCGATGCCCTGTCTCGAAACTCACACGACTAGGGACCATTTAAGGATATGCTTATAGACCCCAGCTCCCACTTATATGATCGCCCTCATACTGCTGGTGGTCAAGCAAGAATCCTAGGGGCTCTATCAACGTGTAATAGCAACTTGTCAGGTCACCTAAAATAGTACACGATGATAAAGGTAAACCAGATAGCATACTATCATCTCGAGTAAGACTGTCCTACCGGGATAGGTCCTCCATCAATCATTGCAATCACGTACCTGTGACCTAATAATTGACTCTGAGGGCACTATCTCCCACTTGCACTCAAGGCTAATTATTGCGATGTCGCATACTCACAGCCTGTGTGATACCGAACACCCAACTCCTCTACTAGTCATTCTCACAAAGCTCGTTTGCGAAACTATTGCGTTCGAGGAATAGCCTCAGTGAGTGGATCCGCTTAGTTATTTCTTTCTATATCTCTCTATATCTCAAGTTCGCGGAGAAACCCATCTCCCGAAATAAGCAATACCTGTCTTAGGATGTGTCTGGATGTCTGATGGGACATAGCTCATAAATGAACTCCAAATCCAAACTTCTTAGACTGTATCGTCAACTGAACTTAATCAGTATCCTGCACCATGCCACCCTCAGTATTGCCTTGGACCACCTGTCCAAAATACTGCCCCTCATCAAAAGGAAAACTATAACTCTGACAACCTCCTTGTCGTCCATGTCACCTTGGAAGCCTGGAATGATAACTGTCTCGTGCATGAGGCTGTCGCTATCATATCCCTAGAACATCCACTTATGTTCTATAACTGCTTCCGACTGTTTCTCCAGGATTGGATCAATGTCAACTTATTGCATCCAGTGCAAGAACAACATCTGGTGTGGTACTCGACATCTCATGATTGACTCAATTGCCTGAGCAAGTGATCTGCCAATCATGCACGTCCCTCTCTACTTTAGTCTGTAAGACACCTTTAGAGAGGGTAACTCCATCACCTGCAGGTATACTACCATGCCAAGAGTCGTCCATTCTAAATACTCTTAGAATGCTGTCTAAGTACCCTGATTGGGAAACCACCCAAATCTTGATCTAAAACCATAGATCTAGTAACCAGTATGTCTGATATAAAATCCATTTCCTTTGTGGGGAAACCATTGTGTGACGACCAAAGTATAACCGATTGTAGTATAGGAGTTTCTTTTCCTACTCTATGTATGTCATCCAAACACCAGGATATCACACCCTACTACCTTCTCAACAGATCCATCCTCTATTCTGATGAAGTCAAACCCATGACTGTCACGTCAGAAATAGATGATCTATCTCCGCTACATCTGCTTTAGTCTATAAATAGACATAAGCTACCTGTCCACCAATGCTTCCGCTGCTCCCACTGACTACGACAACCCTCTGGAAGAGTCATATACACGTACACTTCTGAAGCGAGTTCAGAACGACGCTATACTCATCCTCCCGCCGGGTCTCGCAGCCTGGAACAACAGCAATGGTAATTGTGGGTAAACAAGAACTTCCCTGTCACCGTCCTTGAGGCTACCGTAGTACCTCTCGGGTGCCTGAAGTTACCCACCTTATCTGCGGAGTAGCCAATGGAATGTCAATCCAGATTGAATCTTTAGGTTCCTTGTCAAATCTTCAGTAATCGTTTGTGGTTCTGGAATCACTTCCAGTTCTCCCATACTCCCACTACTGTTTTCTGAAAAAAATCCATTTTTAATAAAACTGTGGCGAGTCTAGAACAATATTGCTATTGTTCATCCAGATGGTAGAAAGTCAACCCTCGTCATAGCCTGGGTCAACCCACAAACAGCCATTACGGAAACGTGCCTTGAGTTGTCCAGTGTCTGGTTTTAATCATAAGCCGGACAACTCCCCGTACCTTAACACCGTTAAGATATGAACTGTTCTATATCCAATATAGAACCAGAGGCACTGATTTAATTGAACCAGATTCAAATCATGCAGCTGTCCCCAGCGCATGTGAACTAAATGGAAGAAGGCCGATCAGCGTTACTCAACTTAGGAATGCCTCCAATTATGAGTAACCTGAAAGAGAAGCAAGATCTCTTTATCATTACTATCAACTGAATACCATACACAAGTATCTACATCTTCGATCTCTTTGAAGAATCCCGATACTTGCTACACCTGGTTCTTTACTCTATTCAAATACCTATAACTTCTCAAAATTCGGACCCTGTGTTTCCGCGAAACACCTGTCTAAAAACTAGAGAAGTCATAAGTAAACAGAATATAGTACGAGGACCAACCCCTCTGTCCTGATGGACCCTGGACAACATACAATACTCTGTATAAGTCCCTTGAGTCTGATAACTCATTCACTGTGTGTCGTAGGTTGAAAACTGTACTTATGGTTAAGAAGAATTACACCGTTGTTTAATGCTCCTTACCTAACCATCCACTGATATAGGTAAATGTCACAGACATAATTTCAAAAAGGTATATCTCACTCTATGAAAATAGACGTACAGATATATCAATTTGAAATTGGTGCATGACAGCGGATATTCAAAACCAAATACTTGCCGTCCGGCAAACAACCCAGGTGACTTCCTCAAATATCACTGATTACAACGAATCCCGATATAATGAGGATGATCACCCAATTCCCATTAACTTACTCCCACTCATCATCTGTAAAACCATACAGATGTGAGAATCATACCTGGTAAATACATACCCTGGAGTAAGTATCTAATCGGGAAATCAGTTTTCTTTTAACAGTACACAGTGAAGCTGAAACATTGAAATGTTTCGATGGGGTATTCCGGTATTCCTAGTAATGCCTCTTCCAGATTCACGACTGTAACCGTATAGTTCTTTGCCACTTCTCCAAATCCCTTCATATGTCTTTAGTCATTACCTTCTGCACACCCCTTTAGGCCAAATGGTTTTCTTCCTTCCCTACCGTTCGGCACCAGCCTATGGTTTGGAAGAAAACTATCCAATAAGCATAATGGGTGTACTGTCCTAATCCTAGGAACACTCGCAATGCGAGAGAAGGTGAAGATAAAAGACAACTGAATAAATCTTATTCCTATTTCTCCTGAACCAGAATCCATCCCCGAACTGGAACAAGTTCCTTTCGAGTTCGTATATAACCATACGATGGAGTATCCAATAAACTGTGGATCTTCGTAGTGATACGGAGTGTCCTGGAGAAATACAAAGGTGATTTAGGATTGGCGAAGGAATACTTGGTTTGGTCGTGAAAATCTGTTGCAATTTACTTTGCCCTCTTACTAATCCCTTGCTTTGTCTTAACTTAATACCTTCTGCACACCATCGTTATGCTAATTGGTTTTCTTCATTCCCTACTGGTCGGCACCAGCCTAAGGTTTGGAATAAGACTATCCAATTTGCGTAATAGGTGTACTATCTCCTAAACCAAGGAGTACTCGCAACCTGAGAGAAGGTAAAAGGAAAAGACAACTGAATAATCCTATCCGTTTCCTCCAGAACCTGAAACCATCCTCGAATAAATTCCTTCGAGTTCGTATCTAACCATACGATGGTTTTGTCCAATGGAAGTGGACGTTCGTAGTAATACGGGGTGTCCTGGAGAAAAGGGTAAAAGTAGGAGTGGCAATGAGGTTCGCAACTCTGACAATCCAAAAGCCAGTGTTTAAGAAGGTTCGGTCAACTTGGTCACTGAGTCATAGTCTTAGGGTCGGGTCAATGGTCGCTGCCAAAGAGAGAGAGAAAAGAAACACTCAGCGTGCACTCTAACCTAGATCAAAATGGTTACCAATTTATCTAATCGGGAAACCTCCCACTGTACCGTCAAATTCTCCTCCAAACCTGAAAGAAGAATTAGTCGGGGTCACCCGAGGAGTAAACTAACTCATCAGTGGGAATCGGGATCCAACTCTCATCGCATGATAACGTGACGGAATCCGCTCACGTCATCACACTCCAGAAGGTATGCGCATATCTGGCAAGTTTCAGTTCTTTTGATTTTTCTTGAACTTGCATCACGCTCACGTCATCACGCTCACGTCATCACACTCCAGAAGGTATGCGCCCCGGCCGTCAATCCGACGGCCAAATGCGGAAGCGGTGACAAACATTAATTTTTCTTGAACTGGCAAACCGCCGCGCACTAATACCCGGATCGAACCATTAATTAGTCCTAGCTATCTACAAGAAAGGGAAGAGAGATATACCGACAGATCCGAGTCCTCCGGTCTTCTCGTCGTCGTCCCGATCTCCTGCGGAATGTCCCGTCTCCTCCTCGTTGCCGGAAGTAGACCACATCGCCTACTTCTTTTACGGGCTCCCACCTCAATGCCGAGGCAACTCGGGCACGAAGCTGGCTAGTCGACGTGCCCAAGATTTGCTGTAGAATATCTAGTGAGCAAGTTTTATTTGGGGTTGTAGGAATTGCCTTTTGGTGGAGGGATGAACTATGGAGTTTGGAGATGGAACTTATGGGATTTTGGGAACATGAAATGAATAAAACCCCACTCTCCAAAATTTGGACAGCCCCTTCCCTCTTGGTGGCCGGCCATGCAACTTGTGAGAGGGAGTGAATGAGAGAGAGTGGAGGGAATGGAAAAGCATGAGAAAGATATGCAATCAACCAAGGGAGAGAAAGAGAAGGCTATCATGCAAAGAATCATCATTCCAATAATTCTAACACTCAACCAACAACCATGATAGCAAATAAAACAACACTCCAACACCACCATCATGACCTCACAAAGTCAAGCAAGAAAGGTCAAGGGATGGGCTCCATCATGAAACCATCATGATGAAAAATATATGCAAAGAACACCCTCCACAATTGCCTATTTACAACAATGCAAATAATCCCTCCTCCACCAAACTTCGACCAATGAACGATACAAAGGAAATTGGCCGAAACTAAAGGCAAACTGGCAACTCCAGAAAACTGGTCCCGTAATAAATTACAGGAAAACCCCGATACTGTGCATACACACCCGCATTTGTATTCCGACCGAAATACAAATGCAATGAGACAAAATCTACACTGTACTATACTAGGATCCGGCTTAAACCAAAGCCGGCTAGTATTATCCGTTCGATCCTGATCCGTGCAATACCGCACGTATCTGATCGAACCCTGCCATATAACCATACGGCCTATAGTACAAACTGTCCGATCCTGATCCGTGCAATACCGCACGTACCTGATCGGACCTTGCCATATCTCCATACGGCCTCTACAACCTTTCGCCCGAAAGCTGAGTAACAGAATGTGGGGGACTCTAAAGACTCGTCAACACCTTGGTTGTGGATTTAACCACTAGCACGTCAGAGGTATAAGCCAATACGTAACGGGCTACCAGGTATTGACTAAAAGGGACGTCTGTGAGCGAACTCAGCCTGACAACCCTACTGAGCCTGTCAGTGACAATATCCGTACAGTCTGGTCCGTTCGTCTATGAGCATCGCATGGCGGGCCTAGGGGGTTGGTAAAAGTCAGACCCCCAAAAACGGTACAAGTCGTGTCGGAGTGTAGCCCAGAACACCCTGAGATACTACTGGAATACCTACCAGTAAATCTCCTTGCCTCGGCCGTGGGCTTCGTGTAATGGCTCTCCTAGACACAGCACGACCTCACCCCCAATACCGGGAGAGACGAACCCCTGAAGATACGCTCACTGCCTCCATGTGGCTCGGGGCTGCACCCAACTAAAACCTGTTTGCACGACTCCTTTGAGCCGTGGTAGGGTAGTAATCAAAGTACAGTGGGAACTCACACGAGACAAATGACGATCCCCAGGTCAATGAACTAACCTGTACACATGTCACCAGGGAACTTCCATCTGACGTCTGGTATATGACCAACTAGCATGTTCTCGGCGAGTCCTGTCCGGTGTACTCATAACCCAATGAGCACCTGTATACATCTTAGGTGATCCAACTGACACCAGTGGCTTGTGAGACCGGCCACCGCCCCTCATTGGGGTCTCGAATGTACACACTAGTCTACTCTGGAGTATCGATGCCCTGTCTCGAAACTCACACGACTAGGGACCATTTAAGGATATGCTTATAGACCCCAGCTCCCACTTATATGATCGCCCTCATACTGCTGGTGGTCAAGCAAGAATCCTAGGGGCTCTATCAACGTGTAATAGCAACTTGTCAGGTCACCTAAAACAGTACACGATGATAAAGGTAAACCAGATAGCATACTATCATCTCGAGTAAGACTGTCCTACCGGGATAGGTCCTCCATCAATCATTGCAATCACGTACCTGTGACCTAATAATTGACTCTGAGGGCACTATCTCCAACATATTCTAAAGGAGAATGAGATTCTCTCTCAGTGTTACTCCTCTGTATACACCACAGCACAACAGTGTATCGGGGCAGAGCAATCACACCCTATATGATATGGTGCGCTCTATGATGAGTACTGCTAAGTTACCTATTTCCTTTTGGGGGTTGTGCACTTGAGAAGCTGCATACCTATTGAATTAGGTTCGAATCAGATCACTGCCTACCACTCCATATGAGATATGGTATGGGAATAGTCCATCTCTTAAGTGAATTAAGATTTGGGATTGTCCGGCCTATGTCAAAAGCAAAATCCGGACAAGATCGAGGCGAGGTCAGTTCTGTAGAACTGGAATGGCTCCAGATATACAAAACTGCAGCTGATGATTTGACAGAACCAAAGGATTCAATAGTCCCCGACGAACCTCAGCCTCTCCGCCGATCTGGTAGGGTTCCTCATCTGCCTGATAAATACTTCGGTTTCTCGATGACAGTGGGAGCAAGGAATGCATCATGAGATGATGACCCAACTAGTTTCGAGCAGGCCATCGAGAGTAGGGACTCTCTCTCTTTCCCGGGTCTCCTTTCGAAGTAAACCCTGTAAGAATGGCTGGATGCTTAGAGATCTGAGATGGAATCCATGTACACCAACAAAGTATGGACTTTGGTTTGTGTATCTGAAGGGTTAAATCCCCATCAGGAGCAAGTAAATCTTGAGAAGATTACTTGGTGTAGATGGAAAAGTTGAGACTTTCAAAGCTAGACTTGTTAAAGGTTTTCGTCATCGACCAGGCGTGGATAATGATGAAACCTTTTCAGTTACTATGCTTAAGTCCATTCGGATCCTACTTGCCATTGCTACTTACCATGACTACGATATCTGGTGGTTGGGTGTCATGACTGCTTTTCTAAATAAGATTTAGAAGGGTGCGTCTATAAGTACACAGCCAGAGGGCTTCGTAAACAGTAGGAGCAGCGGAAACGTGTGCAAGAGTCTTTATAGAATAAAGCAGGAATCGTAGAGTTGGAACATTTGTTTTGATGTGGTAGTCAAAGAGTTTGACTTCATCAAAATGGTAGATGAACCTTGTATATACAAAAAGGTAGTAGAGAGTAAGGTGGTGATCCTCGTAGAGTACGTGGATAACATACTGTTGATAGGGAAGGAGTTTCCTATGCTACGCTCAGTCAATCTCCTCTTATCACATGAATTTTCTATATAGGATCAAAGTGATACCTCCTAAATCCTGGGTTTTGGATCTATGAGATAGATCAAAATGGATATTAGGATTCTCACTAGTTGTAGTGAGATGGTATCAGTTGATCCTGGGAAGAATCACTGGAAAGGTTCCAGGGTGATAAGGACGACTGAATGTCAGTAGCAGGCATTGTCTTTACCCTCAGTGGAGGGACGGTATGTTGGAAGAGTTCCAAGCTAGATACCGTGGCAGACTAGACGATAAAGGCTGGTGACATCGCTATCAAAAAGATACTACGAAAGAAACAGTTTGGGTGTATATTAGTTTGTCAGATGAACTAGGTTCCTACCATTGTGTGACAATGGAAGTGTGGCTTTGGCCCAGGAACCCCGGTCCCATCAGTGACCCAGGCATATTCTGAGGCAGCATCACCTGATCATGGAGATAGTTGATCTCCAGGGAGATCATGGTTAGGAGAGTAGACTCAGAGGAAAACACGGCGGATCTACTCACAAAGGCCTTTTCCCAGAGAGAGACTTTTATGGGATGGTTGAGTATGAGATACTACAACTACTGCTACAGATGGCCCTAGTGCAAGTGGGAGATTGTTAGTTATATGTATGCCCTAGAGGCTATTACTGTACATGAGATATATATTGTAATGGATGCTGGGATATATATAGGTAGGACTTTCTTGCACGACATGATAGTACGCTATCTGGTTGCTCTTTATCTTAACATGTATACTTGCAGTCTCTCTATTACATGTTGATAAAGCCCTTAGGATGTATGCTCGACTTCCAGGACTATGATGTAGATCATACTAGTGGGGCCTGTGTAGTCCATGAGTACATCCTTCAATGTTCCTAGTCGTGGGAATATCGAGATGGGGCATCGATATTCCAGAGTAGACTAGCGTATATCTTCTCGACCCATGTGATGGGCGATGGATGATCCCATATCCATTGGTGTTTGACATCAGAGATGGTATGCGGGTGCTCAGTGGTGACTGGGTACACTGAACGGACTCTCCGAGAACTCCCAGATGGTATTTTACCTCACGTCAGATGGCAGTTCTCTGGTGACACTGGTACAGCTTAGTCTGTTGACCCGAGATCGTCATAGAGTCTTGTGTGTCTCCCACTGTGCTTTGATTTCCACCCTACCACCGCTCTACTGAGTTGTGCAAACAGGTGGTTTTTGGGTATAGTCCCGATTCACATGGAGGCAATGAGCGATAGGAGGGGATTCGTCTCTCCCGGTATTGGGGGTTGATGGTGCGCTATGCTCGACTAGCCATAACTGGAAATCCCTGGCCAGGGTTGCACTGATTTACTGGTAAGTGTTATCAGTGGTTTCATGCTTGTTATGGACCTTACATCGGCATGATTTATGGAGCTACTGGGGTCTGACGTTCACCACCCCTAGGCGAGATATGCGACATATCAGATGAACAGACCGGACTGTACGGTAAGTGTTACTGGTTGGATTCACAGGAGTGTGAGTGTGCTTGCTCGTTGATCTTCTGATCGCTCAATACCCGGGTGGCCGTTACGTTTAGCAAACCGCTTGCGGCTTGTGGGTGTTTGATATGATCATCACCTACTGTCGGCGTATTGACGAGTCTTCAGAGTCCTACACAAGGGTTTCCTGGCTCGATCGAAATGAAATAAGAGCGCATATGAGATATGTGCGGGACCGAGAATAATACCATTATGTGATACTGAATTCTATTCTCGCGATTTGTATCATCGGTCGGTTATATGTGATATAGCCGGGTTACCGAATCAAGTGTTGATTCGATACATTGATACACTAGATATTAGTCGGTTATATGCAATATGACCAGATCGTTAAATCAAGTGTTGATTTAATGATTTAATGTATAATTATATATTTGATAAATTACTTTACATTAACTAGTATTTGTTCACTTAAGATTGATTTTCTCACTTGATGTGCACAAGTTGTATATATGATATATGTTTGTGCACTAGTTTGTATCATGATTGACGATACATGCAAACTTGGGTGTGTGCATGACTTACACCATGTTTAGGTTAATGGTTAGGTTTTATTTACTTTATTTATTTTGTTTTGTTAAAACAAAATGGTCTTTTTCTTTCACTTTGCTAGAAGCTTCATGATACTTCAAGCAAGCATCTTTGAAAAAGTCTACCATTTTGTTTTATTCTTTAACCTAACCATTACCTAAACCCTAGTTTACTCTCTACATGAGTTTACTCACCCATGGTTGCTAAATGATAAGTCTTCAATTGAATTTTCTTTTACACATAATTCATTTTCTATTATCTTCTTCTTCTTCTTCTTCATGAAGAAGAAAACTTGCTAGAAAATTCCAAGTGAAGAAATCAAGTGAGAAATCCAATTCCAAAGTGAACCCACTTCCTATTTCGTCATCCTCTACAACTTTCCATATAGTAGAGTGTGTTATCTTCACAAGTTTCATGACCTAGTGAAGATGGAGCTTGAGTTTGAGTCGCCTCGATGTAGATCATCTTCGGCATCGAAGTCAACGACCTAACCCGCTCATTTCTTCGATGAAACCAACGCTAGAGTCCAGGATCCCGAAGATCACAGCGGAGGGACGTCAACACGGAGCTAAAGAAGTGGAGGACCAGATCTACAAAGGTTGTAATCCCTTTCACTTGTAGTTAAAGTAGTTAACTTGCATGTATTTCGCCTTACCTTTAGTAACGATCTTGCATTAGGGTTTCTCGGCACATGTAAAAATTTGATTTTGGCATGGTTGATGCCTTATGGAACCTCTTGAGTGTGCTTAGGATCCTACACTTGGAACACAAGTGTCGAGGTGGGATACTTGGGTTTCGAGGAACGTATGGAGAGCAGAAAGACCGATACGTGGAACACAAGTGTCGAAGTGGGATACTTGGGTTTCGAAGAACGTATGGATGCGAGTATTTACGTGTCGATGTTAAGCACTGGTTTTCATGATGTTTTAGAGTGTCGATGTTTGAAACTCAGATTCCATGAGACTTACAGGATTTTAGGGCCGATCAGAGGGCCGATCTGAGTATTTTGGGAATTGGGGTGTTGTTGATATACACCGGGCTTTTCCATGCTTATGATTTGTGCATGAGATTATTTATTTTCCCGCACTCAATACTCAGTTGATATGCACTTATTCATGTAGATATAGTACCTGGTGGTATACCTTGATCATGATAGTTGCATATCCATATTGTCATACTTATGCTACCAGCTTACATGTTATTGATCATTGCTGTTAGTGCATACTTGCGATTTCAGTATGATGTTATTTTCTATTCACGAGTTGGCAACTCACCCCCGTTGTGCCATAGTGTTTTGCAGGACTTACCCTCTGAGTAGTCGCGGCAGGGCCTCTTACCATCTCTACTTTTGCGGATACCGCTACGATTGGCTGTGAGGCTTTCGCTTTTAGGTGGGTTTGCGGTTATCCGTTTGTACATTGTATATATTTTTGTTGGATCTAGTATTCTCCATCTACCACTTCTTGTATTTGAATTAGAGACGAGTTGTGAGGATTCTGTGTTGTATTATTTGGTGACTTTGGGTGCCGTGCTCGTGGGAGCCGGTTAGGTTGAAAAGTTTTACTTCTTTATGCAGTTTTCCTTTATATTCTTCGCTTCGGCGTCGTATTTTAACTTGTGGTGGTTGTCTCCGCTGTTGGGCGTGATTTGCTCCCGTTTGGGATGCTTTATATATTATCTATGTTATACCCGTTTTCGGGGCTAGTTTTTACAAAGGAGATGCTGCCAAAATTTTAAAGAAACGGAAACTAGACTTAAAGATTTTTACTTAAGAATTTCCGAATGTTTTAAACTATGTTTTTCTCCGTTTATCCTGTTTTGGGTGGTTTAGATTTCTGGGTTTCGGCTTACTTAAGTTGCGTACGCCTGTAGACGTTATGTAGTTTAAGTGCCGGTTATGGGCCAATTTTTGGGTCGTGAAAAAGTTGGTATCAGATCGCTAGGTTTTACCTTTCGGAGTGTAGGATGACCTTGGTTTGACGGAGTAGGTAGCTTAAGCAGAGTGACGTTGCGTGTGTATGTTCCGCAGCATACTTACGACACGGTACTCTGCCTAAGTGACCTTAGAACTTATTGATTGAAATTCCTTCTGTGATGATATACATCCATGTGATTCGATTCCTGTTTTCTTATCGAATCTTGTTTCAATTTCCAGCCTATATGCCGCCGAAGACTACGAGGGCACAGAGAGCGGCCGCGTGGGCCGAGGTCAGAGTTGAATCATCTGAGGCGATGACTGACCAGGGCGGTACGCCTGTTGTACCGGAGCATATTGCTATGTTTGGGGCTGGTATGCAGGACCTGCGCCAGATGATGGGGACCTTAGTAGAGGCCATTCGAGCATAGGGGCAGGCAGTTGTTCCACCCGTTGCAAGGACCATGATGGTACCTACAGTTCCGGCAGTCGCAGTTACAGCTCCGAAGGTTATTACCGTGTCACTGACCGAGTTCATAAGGATGAGGCCTTTGATGTTCACTGGCACTGATTCTACTGAGGATTCGCAGTCGTTTATCGACCGGATGGCCAGGATTTGTCGTTCGCTCCGATTCTCCGATGAGAGATGGGTAGAGTTTGTGAGCTTTCATCTGGAGGGTCTGGCCCAGAAGTGGTGTGAGTCGTTAGAGAGGGGCAGAGCCGCGGGTTTTGCTCCTATGACCTGGGCTGAGTTTGTGACGGTGTTTCTCGCCCGTTTTCTTCCACCGAGCGTCAGGGATGCACGAGAGCGCCGATTTGAGTCGTTACGCCAGACTCCGGGGATGACGATGTCTGAGTATGATGTACTGTTTACCGAGCTGTCTGTGTACGCTCCGTACTTGGTGGCGACTGAGGAGATGAGGGTGAAGAGGTTTGTTCGAGGCCTGCTTACCCAGTTGTTCCTAGCCATCAGCATTCAACATTGCGACACATATGCGGCAGCAATGGATGCAGCCCTATTGGTGGAGGAGCGTCTTTCTGAGTCTTCAGTTGCTCCAGAACCGAAGAGGGTTCGTACTGGTGATCCGGCGGGGAGGCGGGCGTTTAGACGTCGTGACAGTTCCCGTTCAGATATTGGAAGTAGTCGAGGTTCGGGACGAGGTCGTCTTTTTAGCTCTTACCTTCAGGAGAGTCAGTAGTTTGCATCTGGATGTTACCGGTGTGGGAGTATGGGTCATCGGGTTCGAGATTGTGCTGAGCCACGAGTGAGCGAGGCAGCTGTACCGCAGGTTACCTTACCACCTTCTCCACCTCAGAGGGTGTTGCCCATTATGCCAGTTGTTGCTCCGTGTCAGAATTTTGTGTAGAGAGGTCGGGGTCGCGGTGGTTTTGTACCGAGAGAGGGGATGGTAGAGGCGGAGGTCAGCTAGTTGCCGGTAGAGGGCAGGCTCGGGTGTTTGCCTTGACTCATCAGGACGCTCATGCATCCAATGCTGTGGTTTTAGGTACCCTTTCTATATGTTCTTATGATGCACATGTTCTTTTTGAACCTGGATCTACGCATTCGTATGTTTCTACGCACTTCGTGCCGAGGTTAGGCCAAGAGTCGTGTTGTTTAGATCAGCCGCTGGTCGTGGCTACTCCTGTAGGAGAGTCGTTTGTTGCACGACACGTGTTCCGGTCATGTGTTGTCCGTATAGGGGACAGAGATTTGCCTGTCGACTTGATCCTTCTTGAGATGTTGGACTTCGACGTTCTCCTGGGCATGGACTGGCTAGCTACTTGCTTCGCGTCCGTGGACTGCCGCGAGAAGACAGTTAGGTTTTGTTTTCCCGACGAGTCAGTGTTTGTTGTGTAGGGGGACCGTGGTGCCACCCCTCACAATTTTATTTCTGTCCTGTGCGCCAGTCGGCTTTTGAGGAGGGGATGTCGGGGATTCTTGGCTTTCATTCATGATACAGGAGCCACAGTGGAGTCGTTGGACCTGGTTCCTACCGTGTGAGAGTTTCCCGATGTCTTTCCCGATGAGTTACCTGGGATGCCTCCAGAGCGCGATATTGAGTTCTGCATTGATCTGATTCCTGGCACGGAGCCTATTTCTATACCGCCATATCAGATGGCTCCGGCAGAGCTTAGAGAACATAAAGATCAATTGCAAGGATTGCTTGATAGGGGACTTGTGCGTCCGAGTGTTTCTCCGTGGGGAGCTCTTGTTCTGTTCGTCAAGAAGGAGGACGACAGTTTGAAGCTGTGTGTGGATTATCATCAATTGAACCGAGTTACGGTGCGTAATAAGTATCCTTTACCTCGCATTGACGATTTATTTGATCAGCTCCACGGTGCAAAACATTTTTCTAAGATTGATTTGCGTTCGGGTTATCATCAGTTGCAGTTTCAGAATGATGACATTCCGAAGACTGCTTTTCGTACGCGCTATGGGTATTATGAGTTTTCGGTGATGTCGTTCGGACTCACCAATGCGCCAGCAGCGTTCATGGATCTGATGAACCGGATTTTCATGCCGTTCCTCGACCAGTTTATTATTGTGTGTATTGATGACATACTGGTCTACTCTAGGAGTCGTGAGGAGCATGAGCAGCACTTGAGGATTGCTTTGCAGATATTGAGAGAGTACTAGCTGTATGCTAAATTCTCAAAGTGCACATTTTGGCTTGATAGAGTTGACTTCCTGGGTCATGTGGTGACTGGTGATGGTATTCTTGTGGACCCGAGGAAGATCGAGGCTATACAGCTTTGGCCCAGACCTGTATCGGTGACTGAGGTCCGCAGCTTCTTGGGCTTAGCTGGTTATTATCGCCGTTTTGTGCAGGATTTCTCAAGTATCGCTGCACCGCTGACTGGACTGACCCGGAAAGGAGTTCCTTTTCTTTGGACTGATGCATGCGAGCAGAGTTTTCAGCAGTTGAAGAATCGGCTGACGACAGCACCAGTTCTATATTTACCTTCTGGATTGGGCGGCTTTGTTGTGTACTGTGATGCTTCTCGAGTGGGGCTCGGTTATGTACTTATGCAGCATGATAGAGTGATTGCTTATGCTTCTAGGAAGTTGAAGAATCACGAGCAGAATTACCCCACTCACGATCTTGAGATGGCCGCGGTGGTCTTTGCGTTGAAGATTTGGAGACACTACTTGTACGGGGAGTCGTGTCAGATCTTCACGGATCACAAGAGCTTGAAGTACATCTTCCAGCAGCGAGAACTAAATTTGCGACAGCGCCGTTGGATGGAGCTAGTGAAGGATTATGATTGTGAGATCCTTTATCACCCGGGCAAGACGAATGTGGTAGTTGATGCTCTGAGTCGTAGGCCAGGGGTAGCTTTTCCCAGTTGAGCGCAAATCAACGTCAGTCTTCTGCAGATTGGCAGCTCTTGTGTGATGGTAGAGTGCATTTTGAGTTCACTTCCACTGGGGGGATAGTTTACTCATGTCCGCGCCCGCCCCCTACTACTTGATCGTATCCGTGAGGTGCAACCCAGTGATGCCCGTTTGTCTGAGATTCTTGAGCTTGTTCGACAGGGTACAGTTTCGGAGTTCATGATTGATGACCAGGGTGTGCTACGATGCGGGACTCGCTTGTGTGTACCAGATGGTGATGGGTTGAGACGCGAGATCCTAGAGTAGGCACATCAGTCAGCCTTTAACGTTCATCCAGGTTCCACCAAGATGTACCGTGACTTGAGAGACTTTTACTGGTAGGAAGGGATGAAGCGCGATATTTCGGACTTCGTTTCGAGGTGCCTGACTTGTCAGCAAGTCAAGGCTGAGCATCAGAGACCGGCAGGAGAGTTGCAGCCTTTACCCGTTCTAGAGTGGAAATGGGAGCAGATTTCCATGGACTTCGTGGTGGGTCTACCCAGGACCAGTAGAGGGTATGACTCCATTTGGGTGATTGTTGACCGGTTGACAAAAGTGGGTCACTTCCTTCTAGTGAAGACCACTTTCGGTTATGCTCGGTATGCTCAGTTGTATATAGATAAGATTGTGTGTTTGCACGGTGTTCCCACATGCATAGTATCCGACAGAGGCACCCAATTTACTAGCCGTCTTTGGCAGAAGCTTCAGGAAGTTTTGGGTATTCGATTGAGTTTTAGCACCGCTTTTCATCCACAGACCGATGGTCAGTCGGAGCGGACTATACAGACTCTGGAGGATATGCTTTGTACATGTGTGCTGGATTTTGGTGGCAGTTGGGATCGTCACTTTCCGTTGATTGAGTTCTCCTACAACAACTGCTTTCAGGAGACTATTCAGATAGCACCTTTTGTGGGTTTATATGATAAGAAGTGTCGATCGCCAGTCTGTTGAACCGAGCTCAGCGAGAGTAGAGTTTTGGGACCTCAGCTAGTTCAGGAGACTACGAAGAAGATCCAGCTGATTCAGGACAGGATGAGAGCAGCCCAGTGTAGGCAGATGTCTTATGTCGACCGTCGTCGTCGCAGACTTGAGTTCGCGGTTGGGGATAATGTATTCCTAAGGATTTCTCCGATGAAAGGCGTTATGCGATTTGGGAAGAAGGGGAAGCTCAGTCCCAGATTTTTAGGTCCTTTCGAGATCCTTGACCGAGTGGGTTCCGTTGCTTATCGTTTTGCGCTCCCGCCTAGTTTTCTGGATGTTCACCCTGTTTTTCATGTGTCGATGCTTCGTAGATACCTTCATGACCCTTCTCATATGATTCAGCACGAGACCGTTCAGCTTGAGCGCGATCTTTCGTTCACCGAGCAGCCGGTAGTTATTTTGGATCGGCAGATGAAGAAACTTCGGTCAAAGGGCTTGCCATCTGTGAAGGTTCTTTGGCGTAGCCCTACTAGTAAGGAGATCACTTGAGAGGCCGAGAGCGAGATGCGGAAGAAATTCCCTCATCTCTTTTGAAGGTAAGCTTAATATGAAATTTTAATTCGGGGACCGAATTTCTATAAGGCGGGGTGATTGTAACGTTTTAGAAATCGTTATGCGAATTTTTCCGTTTTAGGGTAAAATAGTCGGTATTTTCCGTTTTAACCCGACTGTAATCAAACGTCCATATAGACTTGCCAGCACCTAGTTTAGCTAAAATAAAGCTAGTGCGCGAGCTTTGGAGGTATTTGGGAAGTTTGGTTCTGATAGAATTTTCCCTGTTTAAATATTATTTTAACGTGGTATTTACATTTTGGGTTTGGGAAATTACTCCTAAATTTGTATCATTTCAATTAAGCAAGTTTGAGTTAAACAAAACCCCACATAATATCTAGATCTTTTGAGAAAAAGGGATTAAAATTTTTAAAGAAAAGAAATGAATGGAAGAGGTGGCATGAGCATGCATATGCATTTATGTGCATTTATTGCAAGGAATTAGCTAGAAAACTCTACCTAATTTCCTCACCTCCTCTATTGGCCGAGCTCCTTTTTCCTCCTACTGCCCTTTTTGTTTCTTTCATCAGTTTCAACAATTCCTAGCTCAATAAATCCCCAAAATTCCAAAATTAATCTTACAAAACACATCAAGTCTTGCTTTTGCCTCTTTGATCACTTGGAGCTAGGAAAGCTTGGATCTTGTGAGCAAGTGTTGATAGGTATAATCCCTAAACTGTTAAATAGGAGTTTTTATGTTGTGTAGCTCGTTGGTTGTAGCGTAGAACACTTAATGTATCGATTAGTGCAATATCGTATTTTTTGTGTCTTTTTAGAGCTTCTGTGATCTGCTGTGACCTGGAAATTTTACTGAAAAACCAAACAACGTAGTAGTGTTGTACTAGTGACCCTAGGATTCCACCTGAGACACGAGGACCACCCTACCGGCTTTGGCAGGCGACCCAAGCAAGAATTCCGGCGACGTTGGATTAGGAGGGGGCTGTTGGGGTTTGGTTTTTGTGGGTAGTTGTCTGCTGTGGTTTAGGGGTGTTTGGTACTGTTTAAATTTTTAGTATTTACAGTAAGCAAAATCTGGAATCGTTTTCCTATAATCTAGTGTTTTGAGTCCGCGTGTTACGTTTTCGGACACGAATCGTGATCTTGTGCAGCTGCTGCACTTAAATTGGTTTCGTAGTGTCGCCACGCACGTTGGCCACTAGACGGACGCTTGTGAGTTAGTTTGGAGTTGCTGCGTCATTCAAAACATAGTTTTTCGTTATATTGGTCGATTTCTGAGATTTTTGCACTGTATTGTGTTTGAGAAATTATAGCGTCGCAAGGGGGGACTTCGGACGCTGCGAACAAAGAGAAGATGGTGGTCGGATTTTCATAGCTCGAGACCATCGGTGAGTAGATTTAACATCTACGGGGAATTCGCCCGTATGGCGTTAAGCGTCAGGGCTAGATATGCTATGATATTAGCCGCATGTTTATAAGTTCATATAGAAATGATGCATGCATTTCATTGCATATAGCTACTTGTTGTGCCTGAACCTGTATTCTTTGTACACTGCACAGTTATTGATAGTCCATGTTGCATGAGCACCAATGATATGCTACACACACTGTCGGTAATTGCCATGATACGCGCAACACAAATATTCATTGATATGCTTGCTAAATGGTTAGCGACATAGAGGTATTTATTCTTGTGCAAGAGCGCTTATGACATATAGCATACCTGTATACCTACATGCTTATACATATGCCATACTATACCTACATGCTCGCACTTATACTTTGCTATTGTTACATGATCAGCTTTTTATAACATATATATCGGTGGAATGGGACAATGTATATATATATGTATTTTGGATTTGGATTTTGGGAACCGCGAGATATATTTAATGACTTGATGCATTTAAATAGCGGACTTTTCCCGTGATATGCTCATATTGATATTTTATGCTGCATATGTTATTTTACATGGACTCACGCATTTGAGATATGTTTTCATGCGATATGGGAATTTCAAATGTCGATGTTAGGCACTTATGTTCCGAGAGATATATTGGGGTGTTGTTTATTTACACCTGGCTTTTCCATGCTTATGATTTATGCATGAGATTATTTATTTTCCCGCACTCAGTACTCAGTTGATATGCACTTATTCATGTAGATATATTACCTGGTGATGTACCTTGATCATGATAGTTGCATATCCATATTGTCATACTTATGCTACCAGCTTACATGTTATTGATCATTGCTATTAGTGCATACTTGCGATTTCAGTATGATGTTATTTTCTATTCACGAGTTGGAAACTCACCCCCGTTGTGCCACTGTGTTTTGCAGGACTTACCCTCTGAGTAGTCGCGGCAGGGCGCCTTATCATCTCTACTTTTGCGGATACAGCTACGGTTGGCTCTGAGACTTTCGCTTTTAGGTGGGTTTGTGGTTATCCGTTTGTACATTATATATATTTTTGTTGGATCTAGTATTCTCCATCTACCACTTCTTGTATTTGACTTAGAGACGAGTTGTGAGGATTCTGTGTTGTATTATTTGGTGACTTTGGGTGCCGTGCTCGTGGGAGCCGGTTATGTTGAAAAGTTTTACTTCTTTATGCAGTTTTCCTTTATATTCTTCGCTTCGGCGTCGTATTTTATCTTGTGGTGGTTGTCTCCGCCGTTGGGCGTGATTTGCTCCCGTTTGGGATGCTTTATATATTATCTATGTGTACCCGTTTTCGGGGCTAGTTTTTACAAAGGAGGTGCTGCCAAAATTTTAAAGAAACGAAAACTAGGCTTAAAGATTTTTACTTAAGAATTTCCGAATGTTTTAAACTATGTTTTTCTCCGTTTATCCAGTTTTAGGTGGTTTAGATTTCTGGGTTTCGGCTTACTTAAGTTGCGTACGCCTATAGACGTTACGTAGTTTAAGTGAAGGTTACGGGCCAATTTTTGGGTCGTGACAGTAGATACAAAGAATAACACCGCGGATCGACTCACCAAGGCCCTTCCACAGCCGTAGCATGAGCGACTTTTTGAGATGTTGGATATGAGATATGCCAATAATTGGCCTTAGTGTAAGTGGGAGATTGTTGTTAATATGTATGCCCTAGAGGCCATAATATGTATAGTGGATGCTTGGACATGTGTATATATATATATATATATTACTTTCTTGCTCGACATGATAGTATGCTATCTGGTTTACGTTATCTGACATGTTGATTTGATCATGCTTTTATTCATTTACACATGTTGATAAAGCCCTCAGGATATTTGCTTGACTACTGTGACTATAATGCGGATCATACTAGTGGGGCACGTGTAGTTTATAAGCATATCCTTGAACTGTTCCCAGTCGTGGGTATATCGAGACGGGGCATTGATATTCCCGAGTAGACTAGCGTATACCATTCTTGTCCCATATGATGGGCGATAGATGATCCCATATCCATCTAGTGAGGTGACACCAAAGAATGTATGCGGGTGCTCAGTGGAGACGGGTACACTGAACGGACCCACAGAGAACTCCTATGTGGTATTATATCTATCGTCGGATAGCAGTTCTCAGGTGACACCAGTATAGGTTAGTCTGTAGACCCGAGATCGTCATAGAGTCTTGTGTGTCCTCCTACCGTACTTTGATCTCCACCCTACCACGGCTCTACTGAGTCGTGCAAATAGGTGGTCTTTGGGTACAGTCCCGGGGCACATGAAGACGATGAGCGATAGGAGAGGTTTCGTCACTCCCGGTATTGGGAGTTGATGTTGTGCTATGCTCGATTGGCTATAACAGGAAGTCCCTGGCCAGGGCAACTGATATTTACTGATAAGCGTTATCAATAGTTTCTTGACCTGTTATGAGCCATACACCAGCATGACTTATTGCGTTATTGGGGTCGACGATACCATACCTAGACTCTATATGCAACATAGCTGACGAGGAGACCAGACTGTACGGTAAGTGTTGCCAGATGGCTCGACGGGAGTTTTGACAGCTTTGCTGGTTTTCTTCTTATCGCTAAATACCCGGGTGGCCGTTACGTTTAGCTGACCGCTTGCGGCTTGTGGGTGTTTGATATGATCATCACCCACTGCCGGCGTATTGACGAGTCTTAGAGTCCCACACAGAAGTTTCCTAGCCCAGGCTAAAAGATGTGGTGTACATATGAGATATGCGCGGGGACCCGATTGAATACGACTATGTGATACTGTATGATTAATCGAGCGTTTTTCTATTGGCCGGGTCGTATACGTTATGACCGGATTGTTAAATCAATTGTTGATTTAACAATTTGACTTTTAGTTTTATTCTTATTCTTTATTTAAACCCTTTTTTTATTAAAGAGGAATAATACATGCATGTATGCATATGTTGATGTGCAAGTATGCACATGATGATGTGCATAGGATACATACATGGAAAGTGTCATGGTTGTTGATATACATATGAAGGCAATATAAGACTTACATGGAACTTAATTTATATATATTCATTTTGCATTTAAATTAAAAGAAAAAGAAAAGGATTATTCATCCATGGTTATCTTCTACACTCTTCTTGAAGTTGACCACACTTCACCCATTTTTTAACCATGGATTAATATTCCTTTTGCCTTTTAACTCAAGTGCAATAATATCTAAATTAAGTGACCATGGTTTGTGATGACAAATAGAAAATATATATACATATCTTTTCTATTTTATTCATTAAGCTTTATCATTTGATTTTGACAAAAGCTTTTGCCTTCATCTTCTTCTTCCTCCTTGCTCTCTTGATTTTTCCAAAGAGAGAGAGAGATAAAAAGAAAGGATTTTGATAAAAGAAAACACACCACCTCATCACTCTACTCTAATCTAGCCAATTAGTTTAGAGTGTTTAGCTTCATCTTTTTCTTGCATCAAGTGAAGCTACAAGCTTGGAGCTAGTGAACTTCGGGTGGATCATCGTGGACGTAGGAGCTTTCTAGAAAGCCTCTCCAACCTCTCAAAGATCTTAGGAGTCACTACAAAGAGGACTACAAAGGTCGTATTCCTTACACTTAGTGTAAATAATGTTTAAAGTGTTGTTACCCTATTATTCTAGTTAAAGATCCATGCTTAGTTTGCTTAGCACCTCTTTAAAATTTTATAGTTGCATGTGTGATGCTTCCATACTCATATGTAGGTGCCAGGGAACCCTAACATAAGATAGAGAGGAACCAACGTTCCCCACCTCAGTATAATAAGCAGGTTCGGTCAATGCATCCAAATTATTATCTTGGTTAAGGCGTGACATGGTCGCTACCAGGTGAGAGAGAGGAGAAAACACTCTGCATGCGCTCTTGGAAGATCAGATTGGTTATTATTTTATCTAATCAGGATGGCTCCCACTGTTTTTATCAAATCTTCCTTCAAACCCTAAAAGGTAAGACTAGCCGGGATTAATTACACCCTACAAGTTCGCCAATCTTTCGGCCAGGCCAGTGTCGGTACTTTGAGGGAGGTTCCCCATGCTTTCGCATGGACCTAATTAAAATAAACCTCGTTTTACCAGGGGTGTAACCCCGTTAACGCTTTTCTAGACACCTCCTTTATCGGCTAATTGAAACGTGTAAAACTCTCTCAGGAGTAACTCTTACTCGTGTAGGGTTGGCTTAGCACCTTAGCAAGGTTTTGGCAAGCATCAATCATGCTACTTTAAAATTTTTAGGGTGCTAAACAAACCAACCAAGTAATCGAACTAGAGAATTAGGGTTAAACATGATATGTAAACTCTTTACATCTAAGTGAACAAGGAATACAACCTTTGTAGACCGGTCCTTCACTTCAATAGCTCCGAGTAGTGGTCCCTTCGCTGCGATCTTGAACTCCCGGGCTCTAGAGAGGCTCAACTAGATGTACGTAACAAGCTTTCTTCGAAGTCTTCGAGGCCGAATATGATCTACATTGAGGAGACACTAGCACATGCTATCTCTTCACTAATTGTGAGATTAGTGAAGCAAACACCCTAAACTAAATGGCAAGTAGTAGAGGATGATGAAGTAGGAAGTGGGCTCACTTTAGTTTTATTTTTGTCACAAGACTTCATCACATAGAGAAAACTAGCAAGCTTTTTCTCTTGATGAAGAAGAAGAAGTGATGAAGCAAATGAATGAGAGAGTGAGGTTAGAATTGCAACTATGGGTGAGGTAGTGTCATGCCTAACTCATGTAGAGAAAAAAACATAGCTATGAGTTAAGGGTTGGGTTAAGAAATATCTTAAGCAAGACAAAGGAGTGGACTAAGTAAATGAAGACTACAAGCTTCTACATGCTTTGAACCATGACAAATATCTCCACAATTTTGAATTTGCTTGAAATAAATATAAACCCTAACTTAACCCTAGCATGGTGTGAGTCTCATACATACATGTTGCAAGTGTAACCTAACATGACACAACAATATATATCACATATATATTTTGTGTGCAGAGAAAACAATTATCATATATCACATTTATGTTAAGTGTATCATATGTGAGAAAAGAAATACTTAAGTGAGCTAATATTAGTTAATGTAATTTAATATATCTAATATATATAATTCTACATTAAATTATTAAATCAACACTTGATTTAATAATCCGTCTATATTACATATAACCGACTAATATCAAATGTAACATCTTATCGAATCAACACTTGATCTGATAACTTGGATATATCACATATAACCTTCGATGTCACAAGTCACGAGAATAGAATGCGGCATCACATACACGCAATAATCTCGGTCCCGCACATATCACATATGTGCTCCTTCTCCGTTTCACATGAACCAGGAAACCTCTGTGTAGGACTCTAAAGACTCGTCAATACGCCGGCAGTATGTGATGATCATATCAAAAACCCACAAGCCGCAATTGATCTGCTAAACGTAATGGACACCTGGGTATTGAGCGATTAGAAGATCAACAAGCAAGCCTGCTTGTACTCCTGCGAATCCAATCAGTAACATTACCGTACAATCCGGTCTCTTCTTCTGATATGTCGCATATCACAGCCTAGAGGGTGGTATAACGTTAGACCCCAATAGCCTGATAGGTCATGCCGATGCAAGGTCCATAACGGTTCGAGAAACTACTGATAACTCTTACCAGTAAATGTCAGCAACCCTGGCCAGGGATTTCATGTTATGGCCAATCGAGCATAGCGCAACATCAACTCCCAATACCGGGAGAGACGAAACCCCTCCTATCGCTCATTGCCTCAATGTGACTCGGGACTGTACCCAAAAGCAACCTTTTTGCACGATATCTTGACCGTGGTATGGTGGAAATCAAAGCACAGTGGGAATCACACAAGACTCTATAACGATCTCGGGTCAACAGACTAATCTGTACCAGTGTCACCAGAGAACTGCTATCCTACGATAGGTATAATACTATCTAGGAGTTCTCGGTGAGTCCGTCCAGTGTACCCAGTCTCCACTGAGCACCCGTATACCTTCTCTGATGTCAAACACCAATGGATATGGGATCATCCATCGCCCATCAGATGGGTCGAGAAGCGTATACGCTAGTCTAATCTAGAGTATCCCTGTCTCGATACTCCCACGAATAGGAACATTTGAAGGATGTACTTATCAACTACCCTGTCCCCACTAGTATGATCTGCATCATAATCCTGGTAGTCAAGTACTCATCGTAAGGGCTTTATCAACATGTAACAGAGAGACAATAAGTGTACATGTTAAGATAAAGAGCAACCATATAGCAACTATCATGTCGAGCAAGAAAGTCCTCCCTATATATGTCCAAGCGTCCACTACAATATACATCGCATGTACAGGAATGGCCACTAGGGCATACATATAACTAACAATCTCCCACTTGCACTAGGGCCATCAGTTGTAGTATCCAATACCCAACAATATAGCAGTGGTTGTAGTATCCCATACTCCACCATCCCATAGAAGTCTCTCTAGGGGTAGGGCCATTATGAGTGGATCCGCTGTGTTATCCTTCGTGTCTACTCTCCTTACCTCGATCCCTTGGAGATCAACCATCTCCCTGATTAGGTGGTACTTGCCTCAGAATATGTCTGGAACGTTGATGGGACCTGCGTTCCTAGGCCTAAGCCACAACTCCATTGTTGTCACAATAACAGTTATTGGACGCTCAATGGTAGGAACCTTGTTCATCTCATGAACAAGAAATGCCCAGACAACCACTTTGGCAGCATCATTGGTAGCAATGTATTCAGCCTTTATCGTCTAGTATGTTACAGTATCTAGCTTGGAACTCTTCCAACATACCTTCTCTGCACTGAGGGTAAAGACAATGCCCGTGACCGACTCTCAGTCGACCTTATCACTCTGGAAGCTAGAACCAATAACATTCTTTTAGTGCTTCTCAAGTACTTAAGAATGTCCTCCACAGCTGTCCAGTGATTCTCCCAAGATCTGATTGATTCCTGATCATTACACCTAGTGAGTCATCTACATCTAGTCTGGTACATAACGTCGCATACTCTTATAGAGCTTACTGCTGAAGCATAGGTTATCCCTTGCACGCGAGCTCTCTCTAAATCAGTCTTGAGAGACATCTTTTTGGAGGGAGTGATCCATGAGTAAGTGGGCGAACCACCATGCTTAGAATCGTCCATACTAAAACCCTTTAGTATGGTGTTTATGTACCTGGATTTAGGACACTCCCAACATCCATATAGATCTATCACCATAGATCATAATCCACAAGATGTAGCAGGTATTATCCAAATCTTCTATTGAGAATCCCTGTGATAAGAGGAGCTTGACCGAGTGTAGCATAGGAAGCCCTTTCTTATCAAGAGTATGTCATCTACGTACAATACGTATAAGACAACCTTACTCTCTACAACCTTCTTGTATATACAAGGTTCATCTACCTTTTTGATGAAGTCAAACTCTTTGACTGCCACATCAAAACAGATGTTCCAACTCCACGATGCTTGTATTGATCCTGATAGACTTAAGCATAGCTTTAAAAGTCTCAACTTTTCCATCTACACCAAGAATCTTCTCATGATCCAATTGCTCCCAATGGGTTTTACCCCTTCAAGTGTAACATACAAAGTCATACTGTGTTGGTGTACATGGATTCCATCTTTGATCGCATAGAATCCATCCATTTCACTGAGTCCCCACTCGTGATGGCCTGCCTGAACCTAGTTGGGCCATCATCTCATGATGCAATCCTCACTCCGACTGTCACCGAGAAGACCATAGTATCTCTCAAGAGGATGAGAAATCCTACCAGATTTGCGGAGAGGCTAAGGTTCGTTGGAAACTATTGAATCCTTTGGATTCACCAAATCATCAGCTGTTATTTTGTATAGCAGGAACAGCTTCCAGTTCTACCTCATGACCACTAATTGCTTCATAAGAAATTCCTTTTCCAAAAAGGTGGCATGCCGAGAAACAAAACACCTTTCATTCCTCAGTTTGGTAGAAGATATTCCCTCACTAATGTTTGGGATATCCTGACAAAATTATACAGATCTGACCTTGCCTCGATCTTGTCCGGATTCTGCCTTTCAACATAGGCCGGACAACCCCATATCTTAACTCGTTTAAGACATGGTATCTTCCCACAGCATATCTCATATGTAGTGGTAGGCCTTGATTTGTACGGAACCCCATTCACTAGGTATGCAGCTTCTCAAGTGCATAACACCAAAAGGAAACTGGTAACTCAGCAATACTCATCATAGAGCGTGCCATATCCCATAGGGTGCGATAGCTCTGCCCCGATACACCATTGTGCTGTGGTGTATACGAAGGAGTAAGCTGAGAGAGAATCACATTCTCCGTTTAGAAAATCTAGGAACTCCATGCACAAGTATTCACCTCCTCGATCACATCGAAGGACTTAATACTTTTTCCCTTCTGGTTCTTAACTTCAGGCTTATATTCCTTGAATTTCTCAAAAGTTTCAGACTTGTGTTTCAACAGGAACATATGTCCGAACCCCGAGAGATAATCAGTGAATATAATGAAGTACGAAGAACCAATCCTGGCATGTGTAGACAGGGGACCTACATACATCATCATGTATCTGTCCCAAGAGTTCACTAACTCTTTCTCTGTTTCCAGTAAACGGAGCTATGGTCATCTTATCTTTGTGACAAGACTGGCATGTATCATAAGATGAAAATTTGAACAGATTCTCATATTCATTCTTATGTAACTTAGCTGGTCGTGTCGCATTTATATGACCTAGTCTACAATGCCACAAGAAGGATTCGTTCATTTCTGAACTACTCCTTTTGTGTGTGTTCTATATACATTGAACTGTGGTTTGATCTAGAACGTATATGCTATTATATAACGTGCATGATCGAATCAACTCTTGATTTAGGAAAATGTTTACAACATTATCCTCTAATACAGAATTATATCCTTCTTTAACTCATTAAAGAAACCAATGTAATGTTGTATATCAGGTTTGGTATGTAATACCATTTTTTCAAAATCAATGTATCTAATACAAGGTGATATCTGCCAATAGACATGGCTGCAACAATTGCACCATTCTCTAACACTTAGAGACATATCATCTATTCTTAGTTCCCAACCTGTCTGTAGCCCATGTAACTCTTGGATATGTGGGATCCTGATCCGGTATCTCATACCTAGGACGTAGAGGATACTGAGAAACAGTTCTCGGTAATAAGGACACCCCAAGAATATGCATCAACATGCACTTTCTTCGATTGGGTAGCATGGGAATCCGGATATTCTCCTATTTCCTGCTCGGACTTATAACAATTATAATATAGAGCGGAACCAACGTTCCTTAGCTCAGTATAATAAACAGGTTCGGTCAATGCGTCCATATTATTATCTTGATTAAGGCGTGACATGGTCGCTACCAGGAGAGAGAAAGAAGAAAACACTCAGCGTATGCTCTTGCAGGATCAGATTGGTTATTATTTTATCTAATCAGGATGGCTCCCACTGTTTTAGTCAAATCTACCTTCAAACCCTAAAAGGTAAGACTAGCCGGGATTAATTACACCCTACAAGTTCGCCAATCTTTCAGTCAGGCCAGTGTCGGTACTTTGAGGGAGGTTCCCCGTGCTTTCGCACGGACCTAATTAAAATAAACCTCATTTTCCAAGGGGCGTAACCCTATTAACACCTTTCTAGACACCTACTTGATTGGCTAATTGTAATGTGTTAAACTCTCCTAGGAGTAACTCTTACTCGCAGTGGGTATCGGGATCCAGCTATCTCATAGAAGGTATGCAATCTCATTGCAAATTTCAACACTTGAAATTCCCGATAATATTTTACCCCTAGCGTCCTATGACCTTGAAGAAATCCAAAAAACCATAGTCCACTAGTCAAGTTCAACCCGTATATTTCATGATTGAATTAAACCCATCCGCACGACCCTTGACAAAAGCCAACGAAGTCGTACGACTACCCTAATCCAATCGCATCACATGCTTAAACAGATAAGCACTAATCAGCTACCGCACACTACGCCTTGACGAAAGCCAACAAACGTAGAACGAATACTAAATACTACTTATCTGAAATGACGGAGGGCTACGACAGGTTTTAAGAAAACCCTTTGCGTAATGAAGAATCGAGTGATTTTGAAAAGGAGTGTTTTTAGGCCTTTACTAGTTTTGCTAAAACGGTCACTCCCGGTGAAGGGATCTCGACTCTTTCCTTATCGAATAAGGTGCATGATATTTCACAAATATCACTATGCAAAGTAAAAACTATAGAAGCAATCAAAAGACAAACTGAGTGGGTTGTAGCACCTGCTAGTTTCGCTAAAGAGGTCACTCCCGGTGAAGGGATCTCGGCTCTCTCCTTATCGAATAAGGTGCTGGATATTCTACAAGGTGTAGGGTTCCTAGGCACTCTAGTGAGGTCCCACAAGGCATCGATCATGCCAATTTCAAAAATTCTAGTGCCGAGAAACTCTAATGTACGGATCGTTTGCTAGAAATCTAGGCGAAACATAAACTAGCTAACAACTTAGCTAATGAGAATACGGAAATACAACCTTTGTAGATCCGGTGCTCCACCTCCATAGCTCCGCAACGAGGTCCTCTCCGCTGTCCAAATCAAATCCGGGCTCAAGCGTCGGCTTCGTCGGAGAATGGGCAAGCTAGGTCGTCGATGTCCATGCCGAAGATGATCTACGTCGAGGCATCGCTAAATCAAGCTCCAACTTCACCAAGTCAAGAAACTTGTGAAGTAAACACAATCTACTACTTGGCAAGAGGTAGAGGATGAAGAAATAGGAAGTGGGTAAACTTTAGATTTGGATTTCTCACTCTAATTCTCACTTTGCCATTAAAGCTAGTGAAGCTTTTTCTTGAAGTGAAGAAGAAGAAGATGAAGAATATGATAAGTTCAATTTGATAAATAGAAAATAAATCAATACTTATCATAATCTTTACCTTAGTTAAGTGTAGAGAATTGACTAAGGTTGGGTTGATGGTTAGGGTTAAGGATGAGAACAAAAAAGTCATCAAGTCAAAGCTTCATGAAGCTTTAACATAAAACAAAAGAAGCCACCATTCATTTATCTTCCAATTTATTCAAAATGAATAAATAAATAAGATGAATGAATAAGTAAAACCCTAATCAACAATTTAACTTTGGTTTAATTCTTTACACTTAACCATAAAGCATGTATCATCAATCATGATACAATCAAGTGCACAAAATCATATCGCATATGCAATATGCACAACCGAGCGAGAAAATCCATTTAAAGTGAACCGATACTAGTTAATGCAAAGTAATATATCAAATATATAATTATGCATTAAATCATTAAATCAACACTTGATTCAATGATCCGGTTATGTCGCACAAAACCGACAGGTATCATCAGTAACAACTTATCGAATCAACACTTGATCCGATAACCCGGCTATATCGCATATAACCGATCAATGTCACATCGCGAGAATCGAATACAGTATCACATACTCGTATCATTCTCGGTCCCGCACATATCTCATATGCGCTCCTATTTCGTTTCGCTTGAGCCAGGAAACCTCTGTGTAGGACTCTAAAGACTCGTCAATACGCCGGCAGCAGGTGATGATCATATCAAGCACCCACAAGCCGCAAGCGGTCTGCTAAACGTAACGACCACCCGGGTATTGAGCGATCTGAAGATCGACGAGCAAGCCCGCTCACACTCCAGTGAATCCGACCAGTAACACTACCGTACAGTCCGGTCTGATCGTCTGATATGTCGCATATCTCGCCTAGGGGTGGTAAACGTCAGACCCCAATAGCTCGATAAGTCGTGTCGATATGAGGTCTATAACACTTCGAGAAACTACTGGTAACACTTACCAGTAAATCTCAGCAACCCTGGCCAGGGATTTCCTGTTATAGCCAATCGAACACAGCGCAACATCAACTCCCTATACCGGGAGAGACGAATCCCCTCCTATCGCTCATTGCCTCCATGTGACTCGGGACTGTACCCAAAAACCACCGTTTTGCACGCCCTCTTGGACGTGGTAAGATGGAAATCAAAGCACAGTGGGAACCACACAAGACTCTATAACGATCTCGGGTCAACAGACTACTCTGTACCAGTGTCACCAGAGAACTGCCATCTGACGTGAGGTATAATACCATCTGGGAGTTCTCGGCGAGTCCGTCCAGTGTACCCAGTCTCCACTGAGCACCCGTATATCATCTCTGATGTCAAACACCAATGGATATGGGATCATCCATCGCCCATCTGTATGGGTCGAGAAGGTACACGCTAGTCTACTCTGGTATATCGATGCCCCGTCTCGATACACCCACGACTAGGGACTTTGAAGGATGTACTTATGGACTACCATGTCCCTACTAGTATGATCCGCATCATAGTCCAGGTAGTCAAGTACACATCCTAAGGGCTTTACCAACATGTAATAGAGAGACAATCTGAGTACACGTTAAGGTAAAGAGTAACCAGATAGCATACTATCATGTCGAGCAAGAAAGTCTTCCCTATATATGTCCCAGCATCCACTACAATATACATCCTATGTGAAGTAATAGCCTCTAGGGCATACATATAACTAACAATCTCCCACTTGCACTAGGGCCATCTGTAGCAGTGGTTGTAGTATCTCATACTCAACCATCCCATAAAAGTCTCTCTCTAGGAATAGGCCTTCGTGAGTGGATCCGCTGCGTTATCCTCTAAGTCTGCTCTCCTTGCCTCGATCACTCTGGAGATCAACCATCTCCACGATCAGGTGATACTGCCTTAGAATAAGTCTGGATCACTGATGGGACGGACGTTCCTTGGCATAAGCCACAACTCCATTGTCTCACAATGGTAGGAACATAGTTCATCTCATGAACCATTATACATCCAAACAGCCTCTTTGGTAGCATCTTAAGTAGCGATGTATCCTGCCTTTATCGTCTAGTATATCACGGTATCTAACTTGGAACTCTTCCAACATACCGTCCCTTTACTGAGGGTAAAGACAATGCCTGCGACTGACATTCAGTCGTCTTTATCACCCTGGAACACTTCCAGTGATTCTCCCCAGGATCACTTGATACCATCTCACTACAACTAGTGAGAATCCTAACATCCAATTAAATCTATCTCATAGATCCAAAACTCAGGATTAAGGAGGTATCACTATGATCCTATATGGAGAATTATTGTGATAAACGGAGATTGACCGAGCGTAGCTTAGGAAACTCCTTTCTTATCAAGAGTATGCCATCTACGTACTCTACGAGGATCACCACCATACTCCCTACTACCTTTTTTGTATATACAAGGTTCATCTACCATTTTGATGATGTCAACTTCCTTGACAAACACATCAAAACAGACGTTCCAACTCCGCGATGCCTGCTTTATCCTATAAAGCATCTTGCACACGTTTCCGCTGCTCCCACTGTCTACGAGGCCCTTTGGCTGTGTACTTATAGACACTCTCTTCCACAACATCATTTTAGAAGAGCTGTCATGACACCCAACCACCAGATATCGTAGTCATGGTATGTAGCCGTGGCAAGTAGGATCTGGATGGACTTAAGCATAGCTACTTGAAAAGGTTTCATCATTATCCACACCTGGTCAATGATGCAAACTTTTAACAAGTCTAGCTTTGAAAGTCTCAACTTTTCCATGTACACCAAGTAATCTTCTCAAGATATACTTGCTCCTGATGGGGATTTAACCCTTCAGATATAGCAACCAAAGTCCATACTTTGTTGGTGTATATGGATTCCATCTCAGATCGCTAAGCATCCAGCCATTCTTACAGAGTCTTACTCCTGATGGCCAGCTCGAAACTAGTTGGGTCATCATCTCATGATGCATTCCTCGCTCCCACTGTCATAGAGAAACCGAAGTATCTCTCAGGTGGGTGAGGAACCCTACTAGATCGGCGGAGAGGCTGAGGTTTGTTGGAATCTACTGAATCCTTCGGTTCTACCAAATCATCAACTCCAGTTTGTATAGCTGGAACGTTTCCAGTTCTACATAACAGACGTTGCCTCGAGCTTGTCCGGATTTTTCTTTTAGACATAGGCCGGACAACCCCAAATCTTAACTAACTTAAGATATGGGCTCTTCCCTTTCCATATCACATATGATATGGTAGGCTTTGATTTGATTGAAACCCTGTTCAATAGGTATGCAACTTCTCAAGTGCATAACCCCCTTAAGGAAAAATGTAACTCAGTAGTACTCATCATAGAGCACACCTTATCATATAGGGTATGATTGTTCCGCCCCGATATACCATCGTGCTATGGTGTATACGGAGGAGTAATGCTGAGAGAGAATCTCATTCTCCTTTAGAATAGTCCAAGAATTCCGTGCTCAAGTATTCTCCTCATTGATCTCATCAAAGGATATAATACTTTTACCCGTATTTTAGTTCTCTACTTCTTTCTTATATTCTGTGAATATCTCAAAAGGTTCGGACTTGTGTTTCAACAGGAACATATGTCTGAATCTCGAGAGATTATCAGAGAATGTAATGAAGTATAAAGAACCAATCCTGGTATGTGTAGACAGGAGACCTACATACATCAACATGTATCATCCCAAGAGTTCACTAACTCTTTCTCTGTTTCCAATAAACAGAGCTATGGTCATCTTATCTTTGTGACATGACTGGCGAGTTTCACAAGATGTAAATTCAAACAGATTTAAATATGCATCTAAATGTAACTTCAGCTAGTCAGGTCGCATTGATATGACCTAGTCTACAATACCTCAAGAAGGAATGGTTCATTCTGAACTCTTCCTCTTGTGTGTGTTCTATATACCAAGAACTGTAGTTTGATTTAGAACATCAATGCTTTTAGATAACGTGCCTGAACCGATCAACTTTTGATATAGGAATTGTTCAAAACATTATCCAACAATACAAAATATTATCGTTTCTTTACTAATAAAGAGACAGATATGATTTTGTATATCAGGTTCGGTATCTAATAACATACGTTCAGAATCAATGTATTACAATACAGGGTGACAGTGACCAACAGACTTGGCTGCAACACTTGCCCCGTTTTCTGCCTCATGAAACTTATCACCCGTTCTCAGTTTTTCTACCCTTTTGTAGCCCTATGTAACAGATTACATATCTGGGATCCTGATCCGGTATCATATACCAGGATGCGGAGGATACTGAGAAACAGTTCTGTATAATGAACACACCCGAAGATGATGCATCAGCATGCACTCTCTTCGTTTGGGCGGCACGGGAAATCTGGTATTCCCCAATTTCCTGCTCTGTCTTATAACAATTATAAGTTGGAGCGGGACCAACGTTCCCCAGCTCAGTATAATAAGCGGGTTCGATCAATAATCCGTATTATTATCTTGATTAAGGCGTGATGTGGTCGCTACCAGGAGAGAGAGAGAAGAAAACACTCAGCGTGCGCTCTTGCAAGAATAGATTGGTTATTATTTTATCTAATCAGGATGGCTCCCACTGCTTTTTATCAAATCTTCCTTCAAACCCTAAAAGGAAAGACTAGCTGGGATTAATTACACACTACAAGTTCGCGAATCTTTCAGCCAGGCCAGTGTCGGTACTTTGAGGGAGGTCCCCCGTGCTTTCGCACGAACCTAATTAATGTAAACCTCGTTTTCCCAGAGGCGTAACCCCGTTTTCACCTTTCTAGACACCTACTTGATCGGCTAATTGTAATGTATAAAACTCTCCCAGGAGTAACTCTTACTCGCAGCGGGTATCGGGATCCAACTATCTCATAGGAGGTATGCAATCTCATTGCAAATTTCAACACTTGAAATTCCCGATAATATTTTGCCCCTAGCGTCCTATGACCTTGACAGAGGTCAACAAACCATAGGCTGCTAGTCAAGTTCAACCCGTCATTTCTTGATTGAAGTAAACCCACCCGCACGACCCTTGACAGAGGCCAACAAGGTCGCACGACTACCCTAAATCAATCACATCATATGCTTATGCAGATAAGCGCTAATCAGCTACCGCACACTACGCCTTGACAGAGGTCAACAAACGTAGCACGAATACTAACCAGTACATATCTGAAATGACGGAGGGCTACGACAGGTTTTTCTGAAAACCTATTGCGTAATGAACTTGATATCGTTGTAGAATCAAATGATTTTTTTTAAAATGGAGTGCTTTTGAGGCTTTTCTAGTTTTGCTAAAGGAGTCACTCCTGGTGAAGGGATCGTCGGTCCTTTCCTCGTCGAATGAGGTGCGGGATATATCATATATATCACTGTGCAAAGAAAAAACTCTTAAAAGCTATCAAAAGACAAACCGAGTGTGTAGCATCTGCCAGTTATTGCTAAAGGAGTCACTCCCGGTGAAGGGATCTCGGTCCTTTCCTTATCGAATAAGGTGCAGGATATATCACATATACCGCTGTGCAAAGCAAGAACTGTAGCTACCTATTTTATTTTGAAATTCGATTCTACAACATCTTAGGTTTCTTTTATTTCATTAATCATATTAATGAAGTCCCATCATTTAAGTACCTAAACATCACAGATAAATACGACGTACACTTATGCCATCCGCATTCACCTCGATGTCCCCTCGTGCACCGTTAGGTTAGGTAACTAACGGCAGAGCGGGGCAGGGCTAGCGCGGGTGTAAAACATAAGTAACTTCTATATAATATATCATATATACTATATACTGTATCTATCACAGAACATCACATGATCGCATCAAAGATATCGCAGCAGAAGAAACATATGAAATATTGGATATACTAGGACGTCCGTGTTTTCAATACGAGCCAGTATAAAACACGGATTCCACGGTCGCGATGAATAGCCAAACCCACACCCCTAGACCCCTACGAGAGCGGCAAGTAACCCTACCAATTCTAGAGTTAGGAGACCCGGACTCGACTCCTCGAGTTGGTCTCCCACTGGACTCCAGAACCCGGTTACTTGTGCTCTCCTCCTTGGGTCTATCCTAGTGCGGAAAAGTAAATAATATACAACAGGTGACAACTTCCGCTACCTGGAAGCGCCCCAATAAAAGAATATTACATACAAGTTTTTACATGAATGAAAATGAAAAACACTCATCTCACATAAAAAAAAACCCGGCTATTCAAACACGACGATCCAATATAACATATCCAGCAACACATAACATCACATGTCATCAACGTAAGTAAATATGTCCATCCCAATTGTCGTTGACATATAGCAACGAAACCGGCGATATCACATATTATACTTACGGTCACAGAAAAGAAAGTGTAAAACTACAACAGTTGGAATCCGTAACCACCTCAGACATCGCATGCCTGACCAAATGAATACCTTAGACATCGCATGCCTAACAATTATAAACCCCACATTTTAGTCTCATTATCGAAAACACTTTTCAATATCAAGTCGGGCAATTCAACAAGATTCCCGACATCCTGATCGAATGCTCGTCGCAAACTTCAGTAGGCGGCCGCACCCCCGATACCGTCGACGAAGTGCACCAAGGCGGAACACCGCTGCCGCGAGCACCCGAACGGATGCTTTCGGCGACGGGGTTCTCCTGCAGTCACTTGGTCGGGGCTAAGGGATGTAGCTGTCTATTAAGTTTACCCGGCGAGTATCCGCGTACGCTACGTGATTACGACTGACTTTTGATCACATCAAAATTCCGTGGCAACCGATCAAGTGAGACTAAAGTGCTATGTTTATAACATTCATTCAGTTATCTCATAACTACTTGTGAATTCCAATTATTGTATCCCATTCCAGATAAACAGAAAATGTTAAACTTTTCGATCGAACAGTCAAACACCCAAGTTTTCCCGATACAGATCAACACAGGAAATAAGTCTAACAGCATTCAGTTCGTGCCTCAGTACCAACGGTCCAGCCGTAGAAGGGTCAAGCCAACGCCTCACATGTGGCACGCCGTACTGCCCCAAACCCGAAGGTTCAAAGGGCAGTTCAAGACGGTCACATAATCGAGTTAAGGTTTGTTGTCTTCTAGAGGGTACATCGCGTTACTTGCACTACTTAGAACGTCGTTAAACAACGGAAAAATCCAACACTTGGAAATTTCCCGACAGGGGAAAAATCGGGTATTTATATCCGGTCGAACTTTTTAACATATCCAAAAATTTATCCGGAAAGCCACACAGACAAAATTTGATATTCCGATCGAAACTCCGAAACCCCAAAACCACTTCTGAAAAATTCAACAGTATAATAAATATTAAAATATCCCAGGAAAACCAGAACAGAATACTGAGAATTACTGTGCAAACATTACCTCACAAAACGACAAAACTGCCGCGCTTCCGCCGCACGAGCCATGCTCGTGCCGCGGAAACGCGGTGGAAAAGTTGAATTAGGTCCTCGAAATTTACAGTAATTCTTAGAAAACCCTGCTTAATTTTCTGGATATTTTTAATCTTGAAAAATCCACAATTTTAAAATCTGGACAGAGAGCATGTTAGGTTTGGGTTTTCGGGTTCGTTCGGACATCAAATTCCGTCTGGACTTCGCCTAAGGCTCTAGCTAGGCTCTGATACCACTGTAGGGTTCCTAGGCACTCTAGTGAGGTCTCACAAGGCATCGATCATGCCAATTTCAAAAATTCTAGTGCCGAGAAACTCTAATGTACGGATCGTTTGCTAGAAATCTAGGCGAAACATAAACTAGCTAACAACTTAGCTAATGAGAATACGGAAATACAACCTTTGTAGATCCGGTGCTCCACCTCCATAGCTCCGCAACGAGGTCCTCTCCGCTGTCCAAATCAAATCCGGGCTCAAGCGTCGGCTTCGTCGGAGAATGGGCAAGCTAGGTCGTCGATGTCCATGCCGAAGATGATCTACGTCGAGGCATCGCTAAATCAAGCTCCAACTTCACCAAGTCAAGAAACTTGTGAAGTAAACACACTCTACTACTTGGCAAGAGGTAGAGGATGAAGAAATAGGAAGTGGGTAAACTTTAGATTTGGATTTCTCACTCTAATTCTCACTTTGCCATTAAAGCTAGTGAAGCTTTTTCTTGAAGTGAAGAAGAAGAAGATGAAGAATATGATAAGTTCAATTTGATAAATAGAAAATAAATCAATACTTATCATAATCTTTACCTTAGTTAAGTGTAGAGAATTGACTAAGGTTGGGTTGATGGTTAGGGTTAAGGATGAGAACAAAAAAGTCATCAAGTCAAAGCTTTATGAAGCTTTAACATAAAACAAAAGAAGCCACCATTCATTTATCTTCCAATTTATTCAAAATGAATAAATAAATAAGATGAATGAATAAGTAAAACCCTAATCAACAATTTAACTTTGGTTTAATTCTTTACACTTAACCATAAAGCATGTATCATCAATCATGATACAATCAAGTGCACAAAATCATATCGCATATGCAATGTGCACAACCGAGCGAGAAAATCCATTTAAAGTGAACCGATACTAGTTAATGCAAAGTAATATATCAAATATATAATTATGCATTAAATCATTAAATCAACACTTGATTCAATGATCCGGTTATGTCGCACAAAACCGACAGGTATCATCAGTAACAACTTATCGAATCAACACTTGATCCGATAACCCGGCTATATCGTATATAACCGATCAATGTCACATCGCGAGAATCGAATACAGTATCACATACTCGTATCATTCTCGGTCCCGCACATATCTCATATGCGCTCCTATTTCGTTTCGCTTGAGCCAAGAAACCTCTGTGTAGGACTCTAAAGACTCGTCAATACGCCGGCAGCAGGTGATGATCATATCAAGCACCCACAAGCCGCAAGCGGTCTGCTAAACGTAACGGCCACCCGGGTATTGAGCGATCTGAAGATCGACGAGCAAGCCCGCTCACACTCCAGTGAATCCGACCAGTAACACTACCGTACAGTCCGGTCTGATCGTCTGATATGTCGCATATCTCGCCTAGGGGTGGTAAACGTCAGACCCCAATAGCTCGATAAGTCGTGTCGATATGAGGTCTATAACACTTCGAGAAACTACTGGTAACACTTACCAGTAAATCTCAGCAACCCTGGCCAGGGATTTCCTGTTATAGCCAATCGAACACAGCGCAACATCAACTCCCTATACCGGGAGAGACGAATCCCCTCCTATCGCTCATTGCCACCATGTGACTCGGGACTGTACCCAAAAACCACCGTTTTGCATGCCCTCTTGGACGTGGTAAGATGGAAATCAAAGCACAGTGGGAACCACACAAGACTCTATGACGATCTCGGGTCAACAGACTACTCTGTACCAGTGTCACCAGAGAACTGCCATCTGACGTGAGGTATAATACCATCTGGGAGTTCTCGGCGAGTCCGTCTAGTGTACCCAGTCTCCACTGAACACCCGCATATCATCTCTGATGTCAAACACCAATGGATATGGGATCATCCATCGCCCATCTGTATGGGTCGAGAAGGTACACGCTAGTCTACTCTGGTATATCGATGCCCCGTCTCGATACACCCACGACTAGGGACTTTGAAGGATGTACTTATGGACTACCATGTCCCTACTAGTATGATCTGCATCATAGTCCAGGTAGTCAAGTACACATCCTAAGGGCTTTACCAACATGTAATAGAGAGACAATCTGAGTACACGTTAAGGTAAAGAGTAACCAGATAGCATACTATCATGTCGAGCAAGAAAGTCTTCCCTATATATGTCCCAGCATCCACTACAATATACATCCTATGTACAGTAATGGCCTCTAGGGCATACATATAACTAACACAAGGAATACCTCTATGTAAAACAAGAACTAAAGTTACCAGTTTTTAAAACAAGTTTCTACAACATCTTTAGGTTTCTTTTTCCATTTATTTCATTAATCTCATTAATGAAGTCCCATTTATATATGCTTCCTAAGCATCACATATGAAACGAAAGCAACAATATTAATTATATCTCATATATATAATATATGCATTCGTCTGAACATATCACAGTGATCACATCACAGAGCAGCAGAAGATAACATATGAAATATTGGATATATTAGGAATTCCGTGTTTTAATTTAAGCCAGTATAAAACACGGATTCCACGGTCGAGATGAATAGACAAACCCATATCCCTAGACCCCTACGAGAGCGTCAAGTAACCCTACCAATTCTAGAGTTAGGAGACTCGGTCTCGACTCCTCGAGATGGTCTCCCACTGGACCCTAGAACCCGGTTACTTATGCTCCTCGCTTTCGGTCTATCCTAATGCGAAAAAGTAAATAATATACATCAATGGTGACATCATCCTCAACCCGGAAGTGCCCTAATAAAAGAATATTACATACAAGCTTTTACATGAATGAAAATGAAAAACTCTCATCTCACATAAAACCCCCGGCTATTCAAAACACGACGATCCAATATAACATATCACAGCAACACATAACATCACATGTCATCAACATAAGTAAACATGCGTATCCCAATTGTCATTGACATATAGCACTGAAACCGGCGATACACCACATATTACACTTACGGTCGCAGAAAAGAAAGTGAAAAACTACAACAGTTGGAATCCACAACCACCTTAGACATCATAAACCCAATATATCACATACATTGGATTTCATGCCTAACCAAATGAATTCCTTAGACATCGCATGCCTAACAATTACAAATCCCGCATTTTAGCCTCGATATTGAAACCACTTTCCAATAACCTGTCGGGTAATTCAACAAGATTCCCGATAACCTGATCGAATGCTCGTCGGAAACTTTATTTGATGGCCGGACCCCCCGAAGCCGTCGACGAAGTGCACTAAGGCGGAACACCGCTGCCGCGAGCACTCGAACGGATGCTTTTGGCGACGGGGTTCTCCTACAGTCACTTGGTCGGGGCTTTGGGGCGTGGCTATCTAGTAAGGTAACCCGGCGAGTATCCACATACACTACGTGACTGCGACGGACTTTTGATCAACATCAAAATCCCGTGGCAATGATCAAATGAGACTAACTTGCTAGATTTATAAAATTCAAACTAGTTATCACATAACTAATTCTGTAGATTCCAAATATTGTATCACAATCACAGATAGATAGGAGAAGTTAGTTAATTCAATCGATGCAACGAATTCCCAAAAATTCCCAGAGAGCTCAACACTTGAGCACAGTTAAAGTTAACCAGAGACATGCCACAGCACCTACGGACCAACAGCAGAAGGGCCCGAGCCAAGCTTCTCAAGTGGAGCCGCGGATCCGCAGCCAAAACCATGTTTTGGCCATGGATCCGCGGTCACTTGGACGAGTTAGGGTTTCGTTCTTCAGGTGTGTCCATAGAATTCCCTGCATGATTTTCTGAGTATTTTTAACATGGAAAAATCTAACTTTTTGAAAAATTTCCAAAGAGGGTATAATCGGGTTTTCGGAGTTTCGATCGGACTTAAAATTTCGTCTAGACAACGCCTAATGCTCTAGCTTGGCTCTGATACCACTGTAGGGTTCGCTTAGCACCTTAGCAAGGTTTTGGCAAGCATCAATCAAGCTACTTTAAAATTTTTAGGGTGCTAAACAAACCAACCAAGTAATCGAACTAGAGAATTATGGTTAAACATGATATGTAAACTCTTTACATCTAAGTGAACAAGGAATACAACATTTGTAGACTGGTCCTTCACTTCAATAGCTCCGTATAGTAGTCCTTTCGCTGCGATCATGAACTCCCGGACTCTAGAGAGGCTCCACAAGATGTACGGAACAAGCTTGCTTCGAATTCTTCGAGACTGAAGATGATCTACGTCGAGGAGACACTAGCTCATGCTATCTCTTCACTAATGGTGAGATTAGCGAAGCAAACACCCTAAGCTAAATGACAAGTAGTAGAGGATGATGAAGTAGGAAGTGGGCTCACTTTAGTTTTATTTTTGTCACAAGATTTCATCATATAGAAAAAACAAGCAAGCTTTTTCTCATGAAGAAGAAATGATGAAGCAAATGAATGAGAGAGTGAGGTTAGAATTGCAACCATGGGTGAGTTAGTGTCATGCCTAACTCATGTAGAGAATAAACCATAGCTATCAGTTAAGGGTTGGGTTCAGAAATATCTTAAGCAAGATAAAGGAGTGGACTAAGTCAATGAAGACTACAAGCTTTGAACCATGACAAATATCTCCACAATTTTTAATTTGCTTGAAATAAATATAAACCCAAACTTAACCCTAGAATGGTGTGAGTCTCATACATACATGTTGCTGTAAGTCTACGGTAGCGCCCCGGCCGTCTTTCAGACGCCAAATGCGGAACAAAAACTTTTATAACTGGCGCTATCGCATACTAAAACCCGGATCTGCCATTAACGCTAAACTAACAATCTACAAAGAGGGAAGAAAGGTTATACCGAACGATCCGAGTCCTTCATTGTTTAACCATCATCCCACGCTCCGTTGCGGCTGCTCCGATCTCGTCGATCTCCGATCTCCTAGTCCAGGTGGCACCACGTCATCGGATCTTTAAACGGGCTCCCGCCTCTGACTCGAGGCAACTCGGTCATCAAGTTTGCTAGAAGAGATGACCAAGGTTGATGTAGAGAATGAGTGGAATACTTTGTCTCGCTTCGTCCAAAGCCATGGACGAACGGTTAATGAAGTTGCCGTGGGAATCGGGTGATGGAATGAAATGAGCTGTGAAATTCCATACACCGAAAACTATCATAATCTTTTAACCAACAACCATTTCTTTTTCTACAAAGTGAGAGTGAGAGAGAGGAGGAGGGCCGGCCACATATATAGAGGTGGGGGGGTGAGTGTAGGAGAGGGGGGGGTGACAATAAGAAAATATCTCTAGTGTGAACACAAAGTGTGAACACACTTAATGAAATGATGAATCATTAACCTAGTCATCAAGCATTAATGTTATCTTTAAATGCAACCATGACTCACTAAACACCTCACCACTTCTAGAACCTTCTAGAAGCTTCCATACTCATCTCAAGAAAAGATAAATCCGTATTTAACCAAATGTTAAAATACGGCTGATAGAAAACTGGAAACTGGCAACTTCCAAAAGTGACCCCGAAACGAATTTCAGGATAACCCCGTAACTGTATAAATATACCCGCATTTGTATTACGACCGAATACAAATGCAACTGAGACAAAGATATTATATATACTCTGTATAATACATGGATCCGGCTTAAACCAAAGCCCACCAGTATTATCTGCCCGAAAAATGACACGTGCGTAAACGCACGTGCATTTTCCGAACCCTGCCATAAAACAATACGGCCTCTACAATTTTTCGCCCGAACTTGGGAAACTATCTGTGGGGGACTCTAATGACTCATCAGTACCCTGGCAGTGGGTTTAACCACAAACCGTCAGCGGCACTAGCCATGCGTGACGGCTGCCCATGGACTGACCTCAAGGGAGGCTGATGAGCGAACTCATCCAGAAACCCTACTGAGCCTAACAGTGACAATGTATATACAGTCCGGTCCGTTCGTCTATGAGTATCGCATATCCTGCCTAGGGGGCTAGTAACGTCAGACCCCTAATAGTTGTATAAGTCGTGTCGGAGAGAAGCCCTGAACACCCCGAGATATTACTGGAGTACCTAACAGTAAATCTCACCTGCCTTGGCCAAGGACTTGGTGTAATGGCTTTCCTAGACACAGCGCGACCTCCACCCCTAATACCGGGAGAGACGAATCCCCTGCCGATCCGCTCACGTGCCTCCATGTGGCTCGGGACTGTACCCAAAAACTACCTGTTTGCACGAATCCTTTGAGCCGTGGTAGGGTGGAAATCAAAGCACAGTAGGAACTCACACGAGACAAATGACGACCTTAGGTCGATGAACTAACCTGTACACATGTCACCAGGGAACTGCTATCTGACGATATGTATAATACCAACTAGCAGGTTCCTTGCGAGTCCTGTCCGGTGTACTCATAACCCAATGAGCACCTGTATACATCTTAGGTGATCCAACTGACACCAGTGGCTTGTGAGACCGACCACCGCCCCTCGTCGGGGTCTCGACTGTATACACTAGTCTACTCCGGAGTATCGATGCCCTGTCTCGAAACTCCCACGACTAGGGACCACTATTAAGGATATGCTTATTGACCACCCAACTCTCACTTATATGATCACCCTCATACTGTTGGTAGTCAAGCAAGATCCTAAGGGCTCTATCAAAGTGTAATCGTGACCTATACACGACTGATAAAGGCAAACCAGATAGCATACTATCATCTCGAGTAAGACTGTCCTAACGGTATAGGTCATCCGCAATCATTGCAATCACGTACCTGCGATCTAATAATTGACTTTGAGGGCACTATATCCAACAGTTGCAAGTGTAACCTAGCATGACACAACAATATATATCACATATATATTTTGTGTGCAAATAAAACAATTAACATATATCACATATATGTTAAGTGTATCATATGTGAGAAAAGAAATACTTAAGTAAGCTAATATTAGTTAATGTAATTTAATATATCTAATATATATAATTCTACATTAAAGTATTAAATCAACACTTGATTTAATAATCCGGCTATATTATTTATAACCGACTAATATCAAATGTAACATCTTATCGAATCAACACTTGATCCAATAACTTGGCTATATCACATATAACCTTCGATGTCACAAGTCGCGAGAATAGAATGCGGCATGAACCAGGAAATCTCTATGTAGGACTCTAAAGACTCGTCAATATGCCGGGAGTAGGTGATGATCATATCAAACACCCACAAACCGCAAGCGGTCTGCTAAACGTAACGGCCACCCGGGTATTGAGCGATCAGATGATCAACAAGCAAGTCTACTCATACTCCTGCAAATCCAATCAGTAACACTACCGTACAGTCTGGTCTCTTCGTCTGATATGTCGCATATCACAGCCTGGGGGTGGTATAACGTCAGAACCCAATAGCCTGATAAGTCTTGCCGATGCAAGGTCCATAAGGGTTTGAGAAACTACTGATAACTCTTATGAGTAAATTTCAGCAACCCTGGCCAGGGATTTCATGTTATAGCCAATAGAGCATGGCGCAACATCAACTCCCAATACCGGGAGAGACGAAACCCCTCCTATCGCTCATTGCCTCCATGTGACTCAGAACTGTACCCAAAATCCACCTTTTTGCACGATCTCTTGACCGTGGTATGGTAGAAATCAAAGCACAGTAGGAATCACATAAGACTCTATGACGATTTCGGGTCTACAGACTAACCTGTACCAGTGTCACCAGAGAACTGCTATCCGACGATAGGTATAATACCATATAGGAGTTCTCGGTGAGTCCGTCCAGTGTACCCAGTATCCACTGAGCTCCCGTACACCTTCTCTGATGTCAAACACCAATGGATATAGGATTATCCATCGCCCATCACATGGGTCGAGAAGCCTATATGCTAGTCTACTCTGGAGTATCGATGCCCTGTCTCGATACTCCCACGACTAGGAACATTTGAAGGATGTACTTATCGACTACCCTGTCCCCACTAGTATAAGCTGCATCATAATCCTGGTAGTCAAGTACTCATCAAGGGCTTTATCAACATGTAAAAGAGAGACAATAAGTGTACATGTTAAGATAAAGAGCAACCAGATAGCATACTATTATGTCGAGCAAGTCCTCCCTATAGATGTCCAAGCATCCACTACAATATACATCACATGTACAGTAATGGCCTCCAGGGCATACATATAACTAAAAATCTTCCACTTGCACTAGGGCCATCTATTGTCGTATCCAATACCCAACAATATAGCAGTGGTTGTAGTATCTCATACTCAACCATCCCATAGAAGTCTCTCTAGGGGTAGGGCCTTTGTGAGTGGATCCATTGTGTTATCCTTCGTGTCTACTCTCCTTACCTCGATCCCTTGGAGATCAAACATCTCCCTGATCAGGTGATACTTGCCTCAAAATATGTCAGGAACGCTGATGGGACCTGCGTTCCTAGGCCTAAGCCATAACTCTATTGTTGTCACAATAACAGTTATTGGACGCTCAATGGTAGGAACCTTGTTCATCTGATGAACAAGAAATGCCAAGACAGCCACTTTGGCAGCATCATTGGTAGCAATGTATTCAACCTTTATCGTCTAGTATGTTACGGTATCTATCTTGGAACTCTTCCAACATACCGTCCCTGCACTAAGGGTAAAAACAATGTCTGTGACTGACTCTCAGTCGACCTTATCACTCTGGAAGCTAGAACCAAGAACTTTCTTTTAATGCTTCTCAAGTACTTAATAATGTCCTCCACAGCTTTCCAGCGATTCTCCTAAAATCCGATTGATTCCTGATCACTACACCTAGTGAGTCATCTACATCTAGTCTTGTACATAACATCGCATACTCTGATAGAGCCTACTGCCGAAGCATAGGTTATCCCTTGCACGCGAACTCTCTCCAAATCAGTCTTGAAAGACATCTTTTTGGAGAGAGTGATCCATGAGTAAGTGGGCGAACCACCTTGCTTAAAATCGTCCATACTAAACCCCTTTAATATGGTGTTTATGTACATGGATTTGGGACACTCCCAGCATCCACATAGATCTATCACCATAGATCATAATCCACAAGATGTAGCAGGTATCATCCAAATCTTCTATTGAGAATCCCCAAGATAAGAGGAGCTTGACCGAGTGTAGCATAGGAAACCCTTTCCTATCAAGAGTATGTTATCTACGTACAATACGTATAAGGAAACCTTACTCTCTACAAGCTTCTTGTATATACAAAGTTCATCTACCTTTTTGATGATGTCAAACTCTTTGACTGCGACATCAAAACAGATGTTCCAACTCCGCGATGCTTGTATTGATCCTGATAGACTTAAGATAGCTTTGAAAGTCTCAACTTTTCCATCTACACCAAGAATCTTCTCAAGATCCAATTGCTCCCAATGGGTTTTACCCCTTCAGGTGTAACATACAAAGTCATACTTTGTTGGTGTACATGGATTCCATCTTTGATCGCATAGCATCCAGCAATTTCACTGAGTCCCCACTCGTGATGGCCTGCCTGAACCTAGTTGGGCCATCATCTCATGATGCAATCCTCACTCCCACTGTCACCGAGAAGGCCGTAGTATTTCTCAAGTGGATGAGGAATCCTACCAGATTCGCGGAGAGGCTAAGGTTCGTTGGAGACTATTGAATCCTTTGGTTCCACCAAATCATCGGCTGTTAGTTTGTATAGCTGGAACTGCTTCCAGTTCTACCTCATGACCACTAATTTCTTCATAAGAAATTCTCTTTCCAAAAAGGTGGCATGCCGAGAAACAAAACACCTTTCGTTCCTCGGTTTGGTAGAAGATATTCCCTCACTAATGAAGTCCCATCAATTATGCTTTCTAAGCATTACAGAAGAAATGAAAGCAACAATAGTTATTATATATCGCATATATAATATATGCATTCGTCTCAGAACATATCAATGTTAGTTGTATGTGTAAGTCCACGGTAGCGCCCCGGCCGTCTCACAGACGCCAAATGCGGAACAAAAACTTTTTACAACTGGCGCTATCGCGTACTATAACCCGGATCTGCCATTAAAGCTAAACTAACAAACTACAAAGTGGGTAGAAGAGTTATACCGAACGATCCGAGTCCTTCGGTCTTCAACCACCATCCCACGCTTGTTGCGGCTTCTCCGATCTCCTGAAACTCCAATCTTCTCGTCCAGGTGGCACCACGTCGACGGATCTTTAAACGGGCTCCCGCCTCTGAACCGAGGCAACTCGATCGTCAAGTTTGCCAAAAGATATGACCAAGAGGAAGTAGAGAATGAGTAGAACACTTTGTGTCGTTACGTCCAAGGCAATGGACGAACGGTTAATGAAGTTGCCTTTTGGATCGATATGAAATGAGAAATGGAGGAGCTAATTTCCATGAACCAAAATCCTTAATCTTTTCAAACAACAACCATATCATCCTCTCAAGGAGGTGGTCGACCACTAAATAGAGGGGGGAGGTGAGTGTAGGAGAGGGAGGGTGACTCTAACAATGAAGCTTATCATGACTCACTAATGACACCTAGTGTGAACACATTAATGAAAGTGATGATTCATTAACCATAGTTATCAACACATTAATGCACCATTAATGAACAAAGCCACCTCACTATCATAGTCACCATCCTAGTCACCTCTTCCAGAAGCTTCCACACAAATCCCAAGAAAAGATAAATCAGTATTTAACCGAATGTCAAAATACGGCAGATAGAAAACTGGAAACTGACAACTTCCAAAAGTGATCCTGAAACGAATTTCAGGATAACCCCGTAATGGTATAAACATACCCGCATTTGTATTATGACCGAATACAAATGCAACTGAGACAAAGATATTATATCTACACAGTATAATACTGGGTTCCGGCTTAAACCAAAGCCTACCAGTATTATCTGTCCGAAAAATGACACGTGCGAAAACGCAAGTGCTTTTTCCGAACCTTGCCATAAACCCATATGGCCTCTACAACGTTTCGCCCGAACTTGGGAAAGTGTCTGTGGGTGACTCTAATGACTCGTCAACACACTGGCACTGGGTATAACCACTAGCACGTCGGAGGTACAAGCTGTACGTAACGGTTTGCCTATGTATTGATTAGAAGGGAAGCTGACGAGCGAACTCATCCATAAACCCTACTGAGCCTAACAGTGACAATATACATACAGTCCGGTCCTTTCGTCTATGAGTATCGCATATCTGGCCTAGGGGGCTAGTAACGTCAGACCCCCAATAGCGGTATAAGTCGTGTCAGAGAGTAGCGCAGAACACCCTGAGATACTACTGGAGTACATACCAGTAAATCTCCTGCCTCGGCCGAGGGCTTTGTGTAATGGCTCTCCTAGACACAGCGCGATCTCACCCCCAATACTGGGAGAGACGAATCCCCTGCCGATCCGCTCACTTGCCTCCAATGTGGCTCGGGACTGTACCCAACTAAAACCTATTTGCACAACTCCTTTGAGCGTGGTAGGGTAGTAATCTAAGCACAGTGGGAACTCACATGAGACAAATGACGACCTCAGGTCGATGAACTAACCTGTACACATGTCACCAGGGAACTGCTATCTGACGATATGTATAATACCAACTAGCAGGTTTCCGGCGAGTCCTGTCCGGTGTACTCATAACCCAATGAGCACCTGTATACATCTTAGGTGATCAAACTGACACCAGTGGCTTGTGAGACCGGCCACCGCCCCTCATCGGGGTCTCGACTGTATACACTAGTCTACTCTGGAGTATCCATGCCCTGTCTCGAAACTCCCACAACTAGGGACACATTTTAAGGATGTGCTTACAGACCCCAGCTCCCACGTATATGATCGCCATCATACTGCTGGTAGTCAAGCAAGAATCCTATGGGCTCTATCATCATGCAATAGTGAACTAAAGCATGTATACGATGATGAAGACAAACCAGATAGCATACTATCATCTCGAGCAAGACTGTCATATCGGTATAGGTCCTGCCTCAATCATTGCAATCACGTACCTGCGATCCAATAATTGACTTTGAGGGCACTATCTCCAACAATCTCCCACTTGCACTCAGGGCTAATTATTGCGATGTCGCATACTCACAGCCCGTGTGATACCGAACATCCAACTCCTCTACTAATCAGTTTCACAAAACTAGTTTGTAAAACTCTTGTGTTCGAGAAATAACCTTAGTGAGTGGATCCGCCCTGATGTTTCTTTCTATATCTCTCTAAATCTCAAATTCGCGGAGAAAGCCATCACCCGAATCGAGTGATACCTGTCTTCGAATATGTCTGAATATCTGATGGGACCTAGTTCATAAATGAAGTCCAAATTCAAACTTCTTAGACTGTATCGATAACTGAACCTAATCAGTTTCCAGCACCATGCCTCCCACAGTATCCTCTTGGACCACCTGTCCATAATATTGTCCCTCATCATAGGGAAAATTATAACTCTGAAAATCACTATGTCAACCATGTCACTTTTGAAGCCTGGAATGATAACCGTCTCCCGAAAGAGGCTGCCGTCATCAATTCCGTAGAACATGCACTTATGTTCTAAAACTGCTTCCTTATGTTTCTTCAGGATTGGATTAATATAAACTTATCGCATCAAGTGCAAAAACTACATCTGGTGTGGTACTTGATATCTCATGATTGACTCAATTGCCTAAGCAAGTGATCTGCCAATCATGCACATCCCTCTCTCCTTTAGTCTCTAAGACACCTTTAGAGAGGGTGACTCCATCACCTGCAGGTACACCACCATGCCAGGAGTCATCTATTCTAAATACCATTACAATACTGTCAAAGTAACCAAATTGGGAAAGTACCCAAATCTAGATCTAATACCATGGATCTAGTAACCAGAATATCTGATATTATATCCATGTCCTTTCTGGAGAAACAACTGTGTAACAACCACAGTACAACCGATCATAGTATAGGAATTTTACTTTCTACTCTGTGTATGTCATCCAAATACCAGGACATCATACTCTACTACCTTCTTAACAGATCCATCCCCTATTCTGATGAAGTCAAACCTATGACTTTCACATCAAAATTAGATGATCTTATCTCCGCTATCTTCTTAAGTCTATAAATAGACATAAGCTACTTGCCCACTATGCTTCCGCTACTCCCACTAACTACGACAACCCTCTGGCAGAATAATATCTACGTACACTTCTAAAGCATGTTTAGAACGATGTTATACTTATCTTCTTGCCGGGTCTCATAGTCTGGAATAACAGTAGTGTCAAGTCTGGGTAAACAAGAACCTCACTGTCACCGTCCTTGAGGCTACCTGAGTACCTCTCGGGTGTCTGAGGTTACCCACCATATCTGCGGAGTGGCTATTGGAATGTCAAACCTGATTGAATATATAGGTCCTATTAAAATTTTCGTAATCGTTTGCGGTTCTGGAATCACTTCCAGTTCTACCATACTCCCACTACTGTTTTCTGAAAAAATCCATTTTTATTAAAACTGTGGCGAGTCAAGAACAATATCACTATTGATCTTCCAGATGGTAGAAAAGTCAACCCTCGTCGAAGCCAGGGTCAACCCACAAACTGCCATTTACAGAAACGTGCCTCGAGTTATCCAGTGTCTGGTTTTAAGCATAAGCTGGAAAACTTCCCGTATCTTTAACATCGTTAAGATATGAACCATTCTATATACAATATAGAAATAGAGGCACTAATTTAATTGGAACCAAATTCAAATCATGCAACTGTCTCCAGTGCATATCAACTTAATGGAGAGATGCTAATCAGCATTACTCAACTTAGGAATACATCCACTTATGAGTAACTTGAAAAAGAAACAAGTTTCTCAAAACCATTACTATCAACTGAATACCAATCATAAGAATCTACATCTTCGATCTCTTTGAAGAATCCCGATACTTGCGATACCTGGTTCTCTACTTTATTCTTATACCCACAACTTCTCAACACTTAGACATTGTATTTCTACGAAACACTTGTCTAAAAACTAGAGAAGTCACAAGTAAACAGAACATACTACGAGGACCTACCCCTCTGTCCTAACGGGCACTGGACAACATACAATACTCTGTATAAGTCCGTTAAGTTGAATAACTCAAAACTTGTGCAACGTAGGTTGAAAACTGTACCCATGTGATTTCCTCAAATATCACCAATTACAACGAATTCCGATATAATGAGGATGATCATCCAATTCCCAATAACTTACTCCCGCTCATCATCTGTAAAACCATACAGATATGAGAATGAAACCTGGTAAATACATACCCTGGAGTAAGTATCTAATCGGGAAAACGGTTTTCAATTAACAATGTACAGTGAAACTGAAACATGAAAATGTTTCGTAGGGGTATTCTTGTATTCTTAGTAATGCCTCTTCCATAATCCTATTCATGACTTTAACCGTATATTTCCTTTGCCATCTCTCCAAATCCCTTTATTTGTCTTTATTCATTACCTTCTGTACACCATCGTTAGGCTAAATGGTTTTCTTCCTTCCCTACCGTTCGGCACCAGCCTATGGTTTGAAAGAAGACTATCCAATAAGCATAATAGGTGTACTCTCCTAATCCTAAGAGTACTCGTAACCTGAGAGAAGGTGATCGTAAAAAGACAACTGAATAATACCTTATTCTATTTCTCCCGAACTGGGAAAAAAGCAAAGGTGAAATAGGAGTGGCGATGAAGTACGCGGTTTGGTCGTGAATGATAGCAGTCGAAATTTACTTTGCCCTCTTTCTAATCCCTTTATTTTTTCTTTACATATTACCTTCTACACACCCTACTTAGGCTAATTGGTTTTCTTCATTCCCTACCTTTCGGCACCTGCCTATGATTTGGAATAAGACTATCCAATAAGCGTAATAGGTGTACTCTCCTAAACTAAGGAGCCCTCGCAACCTGAGAGAAGGTGATAATAAAAGACTACTGAATAAACCAATTCTATTTCTCCTGAATCTGGATCCATCCTCGAAGAAATACCTTCGAGTTCGTATATAACCATACGATGGATCTATCCAATGGAAGTGGATGTCCGTAGTAATACGGGGTGTTCTGAGAAATACAAAGGGTAAAAGAAGGAGCGGCAATGACTTATGCAACTAACACAATCCAAAAGTTAGTATTTTCAGAAGGTTCGGTTAACTTGGTCACTGAGTCATAGTCTAGGGTCGGTCAAAGGTCGCTGCCAAAGAGAGAGAGAAAAGAAACACTCTGCGTGCAATCTAACCTAGATCAGAATGGTTATCAATTTATCTAATCAGGAAACCTCCCACTGTTATCTCAAATTCTCCTCCAAACTAGAAAGAAGAAATAGTCGGGATCACCCGAAGAGTAAACCAACTCATCGGTGAGAATCGGGATCCAACTATCATCGCATGATAACTTGATGGAAGCCACTCAAGTTATCACACTCCAGAAGGTATGCGCATGCTTGGCAAGTTTGCTGTATGTTTGAAACTCCCGATATTGATTTTTGCCCCATGCTCTTATGATCGTGACTTTGGCCAACCCATCATAAGTCACATGCCAAGTTCTACCCGTCATTGTCCAGGTTAATTTGAACCCACCCGCACATGCCCTTGACTTTGGCCAACAAGGCAGAACGACTGTCCCAAACCAACACATCTATCTATGCAGCAGATGAATACCCAGCAACTACCAAACACTATGCCTTGACTTTAGCCAAACAAACATAGCTTGAATACTACTGAATACCCAAAAGAAATGACGGAGGGCTACGACTGGTTTTTGGCGAAAAACCTTTAACGTAATGAACTTGATCTCGTTGAAGGAATCTGATAGCTTTTTATAAAAATATAGTGGCGAAAAGCCTTTGCTAAAGAGGTCACTCCCGGTGAAGGGATCTCGGCTCTTTCCTCGTGGAATGAGGTGCAGGATATTCCAACTGAATACCGCGATGCAAAGCAACATGTAATCGACTATATTGAAGTTATTACCGTGACGTAAACTTCTGCCCAAGGGGTCACTCCCGGTGAAGGGATCTCGGCCCTTGCCTCATCGAATGAGGTGCAGCATATTCTAACTGAATATCTCTATGCAAAACAAAAGGAAACATCTTTGTAATAACACCTTTTAAAATTTGTTCCAACAACATCAAATATAGGTTTGTTTTATCCTTGCATTGATAAGAATCAATGCAGTCCCATCAAATAATCACATCAGAAAAGAACGAAAATATAATGTACGTATATGCCATCCGTATTCGCCACTGAGTCCCGTCATCACCCGTTAGGTTACTTAACTAACGACAGAGCGGGGGCTGGACTATCGCGGGTGTAAAACATATACAACATCTAATAGTATATATACCAATATACAATAATCGCTCCAGGCGTGATAAAATGCAACATTACAGAAAAGTAATAAGCACCACAGAACAATACAGATAATCTGGGATCCCCGGGTTTCACAGATCCGCTGCTGAAACCTGACATTCCCCTGGTCGTGTGGATAGCCTGTGCAATGAAACCTAGACCCCTACGGGTGCGGCAAGTTACCCGCCAAAACTTGAAGCGAGGTAGTGTAAGTACGCGGCGGCACCCCGGCCGTCTAACAAACGCCGATATGCGGAACAAAACTTTTACGACTGGCGCTATCGCGTACTTTATCCCGGATCGTCCATTAAAGCTAAACTAACAAATTGTAAAGAGGGTAGAATTGTTATACCGAATGATCCGAGTCCTTCAGTCTTCAACCATCATCCCTCGCTATGTTGCAACTGATCCGAACTTACTCGATCTCCGGTTTCGTCGTCCAGGTGGCACCACGTCGACGGTTCTTTAAACGGGCTCCCGCCTCTGAACCGAGGCAACTCGATCGTCAAGTTTGCCAAAAGAGACGAACAAGATGAAGTAGAGAATGAGTAGAATACTTTGTCTCGTTACGTCCAAGGTCACGGACGAACGGTTAAAAGAAGTTGCCTTTTGGAATCGGGTGAATGGAAATTGAACTAAATGAAATTTCCATACACTAGTATCATAATCTTTTCTAATGAAAATGAATCAAAAAATCCACACTCCACAATGAAGTGGCCGGCCAATATATGAAGAGGGGAGGAGGGTGAGTGTAGGAGCAAGGAGGAGGGTGACCATATCCCTTCATGCTTATTACAAAGAATGAATCATCAAAAGACATTAAATGCTAACCTATCACACTTAACCTAGTCATCCTCCTTCATTAATGAACCATTAATGACAAAACCACCTCACTATCCTAGTCACCATCCTAGTCACCTCTTCTAGAAGTTTCCACACAAAACCCAAGAAAAGATAAATCCGCATTTAACCGAATGTCAAAATACGGCTGATAGAAAACTGGAAACTGGCAACTTCCAAAAATCATCCCGAAACGAATTTCAGGATAACCCCGTATCGGTATAAACATACCCGCATTTGTATTATGACCGAATACAAATGCAACCGAGACAAAGACATTATATCTACACAGTATAATACTGGGTCCCGGCTTAAACCAAAGCCTACCAGTATTATCTGCCCGAAAACTGACACGTGCGAAAACGCACGTGCATTTTCCGAACCCTGCCATAATCCCATACGGCATCTACAACGTTTCGCCCGAACTTGGGAAAGTGTCGGTGGGGGACTCTAATGACTCATCAACACGCTGGCACTGGGTATAACCCCTAGCACGTCAGAGGTACAAGCTGTACGTAACGTTTTGCCTATGTATTGATTGGAAGGGAAGCTGACGAGCGAACTCATCTATAAACCCTACTGAGCCTGACAGTGACAATAACCGTACAGTCTGGAACATTCGTCTATGAGTATCGCAAATTACGCCTAGGGGGTCGGTAAACGTCAGACCCCCAATAGCTGCATAAGTCGTGTCAGAGAGCAGCCCAGAACACCCTGAGATACTACTGGTATACCTACCAGTATATCTTGATTACCCTGGCCAGGGATTTCGTGTAATGGCTTTCCTAAACACAGCGCGATCTCACTCCCAATACCGGGAGAGACGAATCCCCGAAGATCCGCTCACTTGCCTCCAATGTGGCTCGGGACTGTACCCAAAATATACCTGTTTGCACGACTCCTTTGACCCGTGGTAGGGTGTAAATCAAAGCACAGTGGGAACTCACACGAGACAAATGACGACCTCAGGTCAATGAACTAACCTGTACACATGTCACCAGGGAACTGCTATCTGACGATATGTATAATACCAACTAGCATATTCCCGGCGAGTCTTGTCCGGTGTACTCATAACCTAATGAGCACCTGTATACATCTTAGGTGATCCAACTGACACCAGTGACTTGTGAGACCGGCCACCGCCCCTTGTCGTGGTCTCGACTGTATACACTAGTCTACTCTGGAGTATCGATGCCCTGTCTTGAAACTCCCACGACTAGGGACACTTTAAGGATGTGCTTATAGACCCCAGCTCCCACATATATGATCGCCATCATACTGCTGGTAGTCAAACAAGAATCCTATAGGCTCTATCATGATGATAAAGTCAAACCAGATAGCATACTATCATCTCGAGTAAGACTATTTTATCGGTATTGGTCCTCCCTCAATCATTGCAATCAAGTACCTGCGATCTAATAATTGACTTAGAGGGCACTATATCCAACAGGTAGTCCCCCACAGCATAGTGAATGGAACACCCGGCACTTCACGGAATCCGGTAAATTGAGCACCCCTCCTAGGGTCAACCTGTACCCCCTACGAGTGCGGCGAATAGTCTGCCAATTCTAGACTGAGGTCCCTCTGCCTCTCAAAGCCATGAGATTCGGACCCGTTAACTTCCAGAACCCGGCTATCCGTGCACTCCGTCACGGGATAAACCTAGTACAGAAATAAAAATATGTACAACGGGTACATCGACCTCAACTCGGTCGTGCCCCAAAAGAATATTATACAACAGGCAGTGACGGAAGTCGACATGTTGGACGCTCGCCCCGCAATATCAAATATACAAATAAATACAAACTGCACTATCATTGCACCCTGCTATCCACCACGACATATCCGCAACATTACAGCACAACACAGAACATCAACGCGAATGTCACGTTCGCAAACCCGTCTAAAAGAACTATAGCAATTAGACGCGGTTTACCGATCAAATGACATTCCCGGTCGGAGATATAAAGTAAGTACTGTATACTAACATGTTTAAAGTTCGATCGACAAAATATCCTAAAGTGGGCCCCACAAACATCTGCTGTACAGTAACAAAATCTGGGCCCAAAAGATATATTCCAAAATCCACAATTTCCCAAATTCAGCACACTGTGAAAAATTGATGCACTGTTCCCACTAAAGCGCCGCGGTTCCGCGGTGCTCTTGTGGGATCACGTGTCCAATTTTCATCCGTAGGCTTAAAAAACCTTGCTTTGTTTTCTGCAGTATGCAAAATAATTTTTAGACACTGTATCGACAGAAACTTAAGCACTTGAAAATTGTGATTTCGGAAATTCCGTTCGATCGATCTTTTAAACGCGTTAGCAAAAGTTAGTATAGTTTAATGGTTAGGCTCTGATACCATTGTAAGTCCACGGTAGCGCCCTGGCTGTCTAATAGACGCCAAATGCGGAACAAAAACTTTTCACAACTGGCGCTATCGCGTACTATAACCCGGATCTGCCATTAAAGCTAAACTAAAAAACTACAAAGTTGGTAGAAGAGTTATACCGAACGATCCGAGTCCTTCGGTCTTCAACCATCATCCTATGCTTGTTGCGGCTGCTTCGATCTCCTGAAACTCCAATCTTCTCGTCCAGGTGGCACCACGTCGACGGATCTTTAAACGGGCTCCCGCCTCTGAACCGAGGCAACTCGATCGTCAAGTTTGCCAAAAGAGATGACCAAGATGAAGTAGAGAATGAGTAGAACACTTTGTCTCGTTACGTCCAAGGCTATGGACGAACGGTTAATGAAGTTGCCTTTTGGATCGATATGAAATGAGAAATGGAGGAGCTAATTTCCATGAACCAAAATCCTTAATCTTTTCAAACAACAACCATATCATCCTCTCAAGGAGGTGGCCGGCCACTAAATAAAGGGGGGAGGTGAGTGTAGGAGAGGGAGGGTGACTCTAACATTGATGCTTATCATGACTCACTAATGACACCTAGTGTGAACACATTAATGAAAGTGATGATTCATTAACCATAGTTATCAACTCATTAATGCACCATTAATGAACAAAGCCACCTCACTATCCTAGTCACCATCCTAGTCACCTCTTCCAGAAGCTTCCACACAAATCCCAAGAAAAGATAAACCTGTATTTAACCGAATGTCAAAATACGGCAGATAGAAAACTGGAAACTGGCAACTTCCAAAAGTGATCCTGAAACGAATTTCAGGATAACCCCGTAATGGTATAAATATACCCGCATTTGTATTATGACCGAATACAAATACAACTGAGACAAAGATATTATATCTACACAGTATAATACTGGGTTCCGGCTTAAACCAAAGCCTACCAGTATTATCTGTCCGAAAAATGACACGTGCGAAAACGCACCTGCTTTTTTCGAACCTTGCCATAAACCAATATGGCCTCTACAACGTTTCGCCCAAACTTGGGAAAGTGTCTGTGGGGGACTCTAATGACTCATCAACACACTGGCACTGGGTATAACCACTAGCACGTTAGAGGTATAAGCTGTACGTAACGGTTTGCCTATGTATTGATTGGAAAGGAACCTGACGAGCGAACTCATCCATAAACCCTACTGAGCCTAACAGTGACAATATACATACAGTCTGGTCCTTTCGTCTATGAGTATCGCATATCTGGCCTAGGGGGCTAGTAACGTCAGATCCCCAATAGCGGTATAAGTCGTGTCAGAGAGTAGCCCAGAACACCCTGAGATACTACTGGAGTACCTACCAGTAAATCTCCTGCCTCGGCCGAGGGCTTTATGTAATGGCTCTCCTAGACACAGCGCGATCTCACCCCCAATACCGGGAGAGACGAATCCCCTGCCGATCCGCTCACTTGCCTCCAATGTGGCTCGGGACTGTACTCAACTAAAACCTGTTTGCACAACTCCTTTGAGCGTGGTAGGGTAGTAATCTAAGCACAGTGGGAACTCACATGAGACAAATGACGACCTCAGGTCGATGAACTAACCTGTACACATGTCACCAGGGAACTGCTATCTGACGATATGTATAATACCCACTAGAAGGTTCCCGACGAGTCCTGTCCGGTGTACTCATAACCCAATGAGCACCTGTATACATCTTAGGTGATCAAACTGACACCAGTGGCTTGTGAGACCGGCCACCGCCCCTCGTCGGGGTCTCGACTGTGTAAGTGCACGGCGGCGCCCCGGCCGTCAATCCGACGGCCAAATGCGGAAACGGTGATAAACTTTAATTTTTGCGGACTTAGCAAACCGGCACCACCGCGCACTAAACACCCGGATCGTAACCATTAACAAGTCTAAGCTAACTAGAAGATGGGTTAGAGATATACCGACTGATCCGAGTCCTCCGGTCTTCATCTCCACTCCGATCTCCTCACGGGATCTCCGTCTGTCTCCTCCTTGCCGGAAGGGCACCACATCGCCTACATCTTTTACGGGCTCCCGCCTCAATACCGAGACAACTCGGGCGCGAAGTTGGCTAGCCGACGCGCCCAAGATTTGCTGTAGAATAATGTAGAAACTTGTCTCTTTGGGGTTTAAGAGGTTGCCAATTTTTGGAGGAATATGTGCACAAGAATTTCATGGAAGGATCCTAAGAAAAATGAGCATACCCCAAAAATATGAGCTCGGCCAAAACCCTTTTGTGCTCACTGGAAATAGAATGAAAATCAAGCAAGCTCTCTGGAAAATCATGAAGCAAGCACTCTCTGTGTTAAGAAATGAGCTCCCTTTTAAACTCATTCATTTCCAAAGAAATGAATCACACAGCATTATGAAGGTGGGGGCCACGAAATCATGAATGGAAATTATCCATACAAAAACAAATCAAACCTCTCTCTTTCTCCAACAGTGGCCGGCCCCCAATCAACATCCAATTTCCAACACAAAATCACAACCAAAAACCCATACTCTATCAAAAGCCAATCATAACCTACAATGGTCAAGCCATCATCATAAAGCTAGAAGTCAAAGGATGGGCTCCATCATGAAACCATCATGATATAACAAGATGCAAAGAACCCCCTCCACTAATGCCTATTTGCAACAATGCAAATAAACCCTCCTCCACCAATCTTCGGCCAATGAACGGAACAATGGAAATTGGCCGAAACGGAAAGCAAACTGGCAACTCCATAAAACTGGTCCCGTAATAAATTACAGGAAAAACCCCGATACTGTGCATACACACCCGCATCTGTATTTCGACCGAAATACAAAATGCAATGAGACAAAATCTACACTGTACTATACTAGGATCCGGCTTATACCAAAGCCGGCTCGTAATATCTGTTCGATCCTGATCCGTGCAATACCGCACGTATCTGATCGAACCCTGCCATATAACCATACGGCCTATAGTACAAACTGTCCGATCCTGATCCGTGCAATACCGCACGTATCTGATCGGACCTTGCCATATCTCCATACGGCCTCTACAACCTTTCGCCCGAAAGCTGAGTAACTGAATGTGGGGGACTCTAAAGACTCGTCAACACCTTGGTTGTGGATTTAACCACTAGCACGTCAGAGGTATAAGCCAATACGTGACGGGCTACCAGGTACTGACTAAAAGGGACGTCTGTGAGCGAACTCAGCCCGACAACCCTACTAAGCCTGTCAGTGACAATATCCGTACAGTCCGGTCCGTTCGTCTATGAGCATCGCATTGCGGGCCTAGGGGGTTGGTAAAAGTCAGACCCCCAAAAGCGGTACAAGTCGTGTCGGAGTGTAGCCCAGAACACCCTGAGATACTACTGGAATACCTACCAGTAAATCTCCTTGCCTTGGCCAAGGACTTCGTGTAATGGCTCTCCTAGACACAGCACGACCTCACCCCCAATACCGGGAGAGACGAACCCCTGAAGATGCGCTCACTGCCTCCATGTGGCTCGGGACTGTACCCAACTAAAACCTGTTTGCACGACTCCTTTGAGCCGTGGTAGGGTAGTAATCAAAGTACAGTGGGAACTCACACGAGACAAATGACGATCCCCAGGTCGATGAACTAACCTGTACCCATGTCACCAGGGAACTGCCATCTGACGTCTGGTATATGACCAACTAGCATGTTCCCGGCGAGTCCTGTCCGGTGTACTCATAACCCAATGAGCACCTGTATACATCTTAGGTGATCCAACTGACACCAGTGGCTTGTGAGACCGGCCACCGCCCCTCGTCGGGGTCTCGACTGTATACACTAGTCTACTATGGAGTATCGATGCCCTGTCTCGAAACTCACACGACTAGGGACCATTTAAGGATATGCTTATAGACCCCAGCTCCCACTTATATGATCGCCCTCATACTGCTGGTGGTCAAGCAAGAATCCTAGGGGCTCTATCAACGTGTAATAGCGACTTGTCAGGTCACTTAAAGCAGTACACGATGATAAAGGTAAACCAGATAGCATACTATCATCTCGAGTAAGACTGTCCTACGGGGATAGGTCCTCCATCAATCATTGCAATCACGTACCTGTGACCTAATAATTGACTCTGAGGGCACTATCTCCAACATCTCCCACTTGCACTCAAGGCTAATTATTGCGATGTCGCATACTCACAGCCCGTGTGATACCGTACACCCAACTCCTCTACTAGTCAGTCTCACAAAGCTCGTTTGCGAAACTATTGCGTTCGAGGAATAGCCTCAGTGAGTGGATCCGCTTTGTTGTTTCTTTCTATGTCTCTCTATATCTCAAGTTCGCGGAGAAAACCATCTCCCGAAATGAGCAATACCTGTCTTAGAATGTATCTGGATGTCTGATGGGACATAGCTCATAAATGAACTCCAAATCCAAACTTCTTAGACTGTATCGTCAACTGAACTTAATCAGTATCCTGCGCCATGCCACCCTCAGTATTGCCTTGGACCACCTGTCCAAAATACTGCCCCTCGTCAGAGGGAAAACTATAGCTCTGACAACCTCCTTGTCGTCCATGTCACCTTGGAAGCCTGGAATGATAACTGTCTCCCACATGAGGCTGTCGTTATCATATCCCTAGAACATCCACTTATGTTCTAAAACTACTTCCGACTGTTTCTCCTGGATTGTATCAATGTCAACTTATTGCATTTAGTGCAAGAACAACATCTGGTGTGGTACTTGACATCTCATGATTGACTCAATTGCCTGAGCAAGTGATCTGCCAATCATGCACGTCCCTCTCCCCTTTAGTCTGTAAGACACCTTTAGAGAGGGTGACTCCATTACCTGCAGGTATACTACCGTGCCAGGAGTCGTCCATTCTAAATACTCTTAGAATGCTGTCAAAGTACCCTGATTGGGAAACCACCCAAATCTAGATCTGAAACCATAGATCTAGTAACCAGTATGTTTGATACACAATCCATTTCCCATATGAAGAAAACACTGTGTGACGACCAAAGTATAACCGATTGTAGTGTAGGAATATCACTTCCTACTCTGTGTATGTCATCCAAATACCATGACATCACACCCTAGTACCTCCTCAACAGATCCATCCCCTATTCTGATGAAGTCAAACCCATGACTGTCACGTCAGAAATAGATGATCTATCTCCGCTACTGGTGCTTTAGTCTATAAATAGACATAAGCTACCTGTCCACCAATGCTTCCGCTGCTCCCACTGACTACGACAACCCTCTGGCAGAGTCATATACACGTACACATCTAAAGCGAGTTCAGAACGACGCTATACTCATCCTCCTGCCGGGTCTCACAGTCTGGAACAACAGCAATGGTAAGTGTGGGTAAATAAGAACTTCCCTATCACCGTCCTTGAGGCTACCGTAGTACCTCTCGGGTGCCTGAAGTTACCCACCTTATCTGCGGAGTGGCCAATGGAATGTCAATCCAGATTGAATCTTTAGGTTCTTTGTCAAATCTTCAGTAATCGTTTGTGGTTCTGGAATCACTTCCAGTTCTACCATACTCCCACTACCATTTTTCTGAAAAAGTCCATTTTTAATAAAACTGTGGCGAGTCTAGAACAATATTGCTATTGTTCATCCAGATGGTATAAAGTCAACCCTCATCATAGCCTGGGTCAACCCACAATACAGCCATTACAGAAACGTGCCTTGAGTTATCCAGAGTCTGGTTTTAATCATAAGCTGGACAACTCCCCGTACCTTAACAACGTCAAGATACGAACTGTTCTATATCCCATATAGGACCAGAGGCACTGATTTAACTGAACCAGATCCAAATCATGCAACTGTCTCCAGTGCATGTCAACTAAATGGAAGGAGGCCGATCAGCGTTACTCAACTTAGGAATGCTTCCAATTATGAGTAACCTGAAAGAGAAGCAAGTTCTCTTAGTCACTACTACCAACCGAATACCATACACAAGTATCTACATCTTCGATCTCTTTGAAGAATCCCGATACTTGCTACACCTGGTTCTCTACTCTATTCAAATACCTACAACTTCTCAAAATTCGGACCCTGTGTTTCCACGAAACACCTGTCTAAAAACTAGAGAAGTCATAAGTAAACCGAATATAGTACGAGGACCTACCCCTCTGTCCTGATGGACCCTGAACAACATAAAATACTCTGTATGAGTCCCTTGAGTCTGATAACACATTCACTGTGTGTCGTAGGTTGAAAACTGTACCTTTGGTTATGAAGAATTACACCGCTGTTCAAAGCTCCTTACCTAACCATCCACTGATATAGGTAAATGTCGTAGATATAATTTCAGAAAGGTATATCTCACTCTATGAAAATAGACGTACAGATATATCAATTTGAAATTGGTGCATAACAGCGGATATTCAAAACCAAATATTTGCCGACCGGCAAACGACCCAGGTGACTTCCTCAAATATCACCGATTACAACGAATCCCGATATAATGAGGATGATCACCCAATTCCCAATAACCTACTCCCACTCATCATCTGTAAAACCATACAGATGTGAGAATCATACCTGGTAAATACATACCCTGGAGCAAGTATCTAATCGGGAAATCAGTTTTCTTTTAACATTACACAGTGAAACTGAAACATCGAAATGTTTCGATAGGGTATCCTGGTATTCCTAGTAATGCCTCTTCCAGTATCCAGATTCACAACTGTAACCGTGTAATTCTTTGCCACCTCTCCAAATCCCTTCATTTGTCTTTAGTCTTTACCTTCTGCACACCCCTTTAGGCCAAATGGTTTTCTTCCTTCCCTACCGTTCGGCACCAGCCTATGGTTTGGAAGAAGACTATCCAATAAGCATAATGGGTGTACTGTCCCAATCCTAGGAACACTCGCAATGCGAGAGAAGGTGAAGATAAAAGACACCTGAATAAATCTTATTCCTATTTCTCCTGAACAAGAATCCATCCCCGAACTGGAACAAGTTCCTTTCGAGTTCGTATATAACCATACGATGGAGTATCCAATAAACTGTGGATCTTCGTAGTGATACGGAGTGTCCTGGAGAAATACAAAGGTGATTTTAGGATTGGCGAAGGAATACTTGGTTTGGTCGTGAATATCTGTTGCAATTTACTTTGCCCTCTTACTAATCCCTTGCTTTGTCTTAACTTAATACCTTCTGCACACCATCGTTATGCTAATTGGTTTTCTTCATTCCCTACCGGTCGGCACCAGCCTAAGGTTTGGAAGAAGACAATCCAATTTGCGTAATAGGTGTACTACCCCTAAACCAAGGAGTACTCGTAACCTGAGAGAGGGTAAAAGGAAAAGACAACTGAATAATCCTATCCGTTTTCTCCAGAACCGGAAACCATCCTCGAATAAATCCCTTCGAGTTCGTATCTAACCATACGATGGTTTTGTCCAATGGAAGTGGACGTTCGTAGTAATACGGGGTGTTCCGGAGAAAAGGGTAAAAGTAGGAGTGGCAATGAGGTCTGCAACTCTGATAATCCAAAAGCCAGTGTTAAGAAGGTTCGGTCAACTTGGTCACCGAGTCATAGTCTAAGGGTCGGGTCAATGGTCGCTGCCAAAGAGAGAGAGAAAAGAAACACTCTGCGTGCACTCTAACCTAGATCAGAATGGTTACCAATTTATCTAATCTGGAATCCTCCCACTGTACCTCAAATTCTCCTCCAAACCTAAAAGAAGAATTAGTCGGGGTTACCCGAGGAGTAAACTAACTCATCGGTGGGAATCGAGATCCAACTATCATCGCATGATAACATGACGGAATCCGCTCACGTCATCACACTCCAGAAGGTATGCGCATATCTAGCAAATTTCAGTTCTTTTGAAACTCCTGATGTGTTTTCTGCCCCATGCTCTTATGACCTTGACGAAGGCCAACAAATCATAAGTCACATATCAAGTTCTACCCGTCATTCTCCAGGTTAATTTGAATCCACCCGCACAAGCCCTTGACGAAGGCCAACAAGGCTATACGACTGTCGCAAACCAACGCATCTATCTATGCTGCAGAAAGGCAACAAGCAGCTACCATACACTATGCCTTGACGAAGGCCAACAAACATAGCATGAATACTACGTGCTACCCGTCTGAAACGACGGAGGGCTACGAATGGCTTCTGGCGAAAACCTTTAACGTAAAGAACTTGATATCATCGAAGGAACGGATAGCTTTTTAAAAATATAGTGACGAAAACCGTTGCTAAAGAGGTCACTCCCGGTGAAGGGATCTCGGCTCTTTCCCCGTAGAATGGGGTGCAGGATATTCCAAATGAATACCGCGATGCAAAGCAAAAGTAATCGGCTATAGTGAAGTTAATGCCCTGACGCAAACTTTTGTCCAAGGGGTCACTCCCGGTGAAGGGATCTCGGCCCTTGCCTCGTCGACTGAGGAGCAGGATATTCCAACTGAATACCACGATGCAAAACAAAAGTGAACGTCCTTGCAATAACATCTTTTTGAAAAGTGTTCCAACAACATCAGATTAGGTTTGTTTCTAACTTGCATTGATCCGAATCAATGCAGTCCCATCAATTGATCACACCAAAAAGAACGAAAATATACTGATGTACGTATATGCCATCCGCATTCGCCACTGGTTCCCGTCATTACCCGTTAGGTTAGCTAACTAACGACAGAGCGGGGACTGGACTAGCGCGGATGTAAAACATATACAACATCTACTAATATATATACCAATATATTATATTTCGCTCAAGGCGTGAAAGAAATGCAACATCACAGAGAATGAACAGCATCACAGAAACAATACAGATATCTGGGATCCCCGGGTTTCACAGAGCCACTGCTGAAACCCGACGTTCCCCTGGTCGTGTGGATAGCCTGCGCAATGAAATCCTAGACCCCTATGGGCGCGGCAAGTCACCCGCCAAAACCTGAAGCGAGGCAGCCCCTTTCAGTACCGTGAATGGACCACCCAGCACTTCACGGAATCCGGCAACTTGGGCACCCTTCCTGGGTCAACCTGTACCCCCTACGAGTGCGGCGAATAGCCCGCCAATCCTAGAGTGAAGCCCCCTCCGTCTCAATGCCATGTGATGCGGGCTTGTTGCCCTCCAGAACCCGGCTATCCGTGCACTCCTCCGCGGGGTAATCCTAGTACAGAAAGTAAAATATACATACACCGGGTACAAAGACCGCAACCTGGCCGTGCCCCAAAAAAATAATACAAACAGGCAGTGACGGCAGTCCACATGTCGGACGCTCGCCCCGCAATATCAAATGTACATAATACAACCACAACTGTACTAGCATTACATCCAGGCTATCCCCCACGACCGATCCGCAACATCACAGCAAAAACAAAACATCAACGTGAAAGTCACGTTCGCAAATCCGTCTAACCGGGCTATAGCAGTTAGACCGGATTTACCGATCGAGTGACATTCACGGTCGCAGATATAATGTAAATACTGTGAAAAATGTGTTTAAAATTTTCCGATTGATCAAATAATTAACAAGTGGGCCCCAAGCAATACTGTAGTACTCACAGAAATAATTGGCCCAATTTTAATATTCCAAAACACTCAAAATAATAATAGAAGCCCACCGGAAAAATATGATACAGTGACGTCACCAATGCGCGGCGGAACCGCGGCCCAATGGGGGGTTTGGCCGCGGATCTGCGCTACATTGGTCGACTGACTGTGTCGAATTTTCCCAGTGGTCTTAGAATTTCCTGCACATCAATTTTATACAACCTGAAAAAATTTTTGACACCAAAAATTTCCAACAGAAAACTGATGTGATCAAAATACGGGTTTTGGAACTTTTTGATCGATCGGAAATGCAAACACATTACACAAAGCTAGACTAAGTTAATGGCGAGGCTCTGATACCACTGTAAGTGCACGGCGGCGCCCCGGCCGTCAATCCGACGGCCAAATGCGGAAACGGTGATAAACTTTAATTTTTGCGGACTTACCAAACCGGCACCACCGCGCACTAAACACCCGGATCGTAACCATTAACAAGTCTAAGCTAACTACAAGATGGGTTAGAGATATACCGACTGATCCGAGTCCTCCGGTCTTCATCTCCACTCCGATCTCCTCGCGGGATCTCCGTCTGTCTCCTCCTTGCCGGAAGGGCACCACATCGCCTGCATCTTTTACGGGCTCCCGCCTCAATACCGAGGCAACTCGGGCGCGAAGTTGGCTAGCCGACGCGCCCAAGATTTGCTGTAGAATAATGTAGAAACTTGTCTCTTTGGGGTTTAAGAGGTTGCCAATTTTTGGAGGAATATGTGCACAAGAATTTCATGGAAGGATCCTAAGAAAAATGAGCATACCCCAAAAATATGAGCTCGGCCAAAACCCTTTTGTGCTCACTGGAAATAGAATGAAAATCAAGCAAGCTCTCTGGAAAATCATGAAGCAAGCACTCTCTGTGTTAAGAAATGAGCTCCCTTTTAAACTCATTCATTTCCAAAGAAATGAATCACACAGCATTATGAAGGTGGGGGCCACGAAATCATGAATGGAAATTATCCATACAAAAACAAATCAAACCTCTCTCTTTCTCCAACAGTGGCCGGCCCCCAATCAACATCCAATTTCCAACACAAAATCACAACCAAAAACCCATACTCTATCAAAAGCCAATCATAACCTACAATGGTCAAGCCATCATCATAAAGCTAGAAGTCAAAGGATGGGCTCCATCATGAAACCATCATGATATAACAAGATGCAAAGAACCCCCTCCACTAATGCCTATTTGCAACAATGCAAATAAACCCTCCTCCACCAATCTTCGGCCAATGAACGGAACAATGGAAATTGGCCGAAACGGAAAGCAAACTGGCAACTCCATAAAACTGATCCCGTAATAAATTACAGGAAAAACCCCGATACTGTGCATACACACCCGCATCTGTATTTCGACCGAAATACAAAATGCAATGAGACAAAATCTACACTGTACTATACTAGGATCCGGCTTATACCAAAGCCGGCTCGTAATATCTGTTCGATCCTGATCCGTGCAATACCGCACGTATCTGATCGAACCCTGCCATATAACCATACGGCCTATAGTACAAACTGTCCGATCCTGATCCATGCAATACCGCACGTATCTCATCAGACCTTGCCATATCTCTATACGGCCTCTACAACCTTTCGCCCGAAAGCTGAGTAACTGAATGTGGGGGACTCTAAAGACTCGTCAACACCTTGGTTGTGGATTTAACCACTAGCACGTCAGAGGTATAAGCCAATACGTGACGGGCTACCAGGTACTGACTAAAAGGGACGTCTGTGAGCGAACTCAGCCCGACAACCCTACTGAGCCTGTCAGTGACAATATCCGTACAGTCCGGTCCGTTCGTCTATGAGCATCGCATGGCGGGCCTAGGGGGTTGGTAAAAGTCAGACCCCCAAAAGCGGTACAAGTCGTGTCGGAGTGTAGCCCAGAACACCCTGAGATACTACTGGAATACCTACCAGTAAATCTCCTTGCCTTGGCCAAGGACTTCGTGTAATGGCTCTCCTAGACACAGCACGACCTCACCCCCAATACCGGGAGAGACAAACCCCTGAAGATGCGCTCACTGCCTCCATGTGGCTCGGGACTGTACCCAACTAAAACCTGTTTGCACGACTCCTTTGAGCCGTGGTAGGGTAGTAATCAAAGTACAGTAGGAACTCACACGAGACAAATGACGATCCCCAGGTCGATGAACTAACCTGTACACATGTCACCAGGGAATTGCCATCTGACGTCTGGTATATGACCAACTAGCATGTTCCCGGCGAGTCCTGTCCGGTGTACTCATAACCCAATGAGCACCTGTATACATCTTAGGTGATCCAACTGACACCAGTGGCTTGTGAGACCGGCCACCGCCCCTCGTCGGGGTCTCGACTGTATACACTAGTCTACTATGGAGTATCGATGCCCTGTCTCGAAACTCACACGACTAGGGACCATTTAAGGATATGCTTATAGACCCCAGCTCCCACTTATATGATCACCCTCATACTGCTGGTGGTCAAGCAAGAATCCTAGGGGCTCTATCAACGTGTAATAGCGACTTGTCAGGTCACTTAAAGCAGTACACGATGATAAAGGTAAACCAGATAGCATACTATCATCTCGAGTAAGACTGTCCTACCGGGATAGGTCCTCCATCAATCATTGCAATCACGTACCTGTGACCTAATAATTGACTCTGAGGGCACTATCTCCAACAGACTGTATACACTAGTCTACTCTGGAGTATCGATGCCCTGTCTCGAAACTCCCACGACTAGGGACACATTTTAAGGATGTGCTTACAGACCCCAGCTCCCACATATATGATCGCCATCATACTGCTGGTAGTCAAGCAAGAATCCTATGGGCTCTATCATCATGCAATAGTGAACTAAAGCATGTATACGATGATGAAGACAAACCATATAGCATACTATCATCTCGAGCAAGACTGTCATATCGGTATTGGTCCTGCCTCAATCATTGCAATCATGTACCTGCGATCCAATAATTGACTTTGAGGGCACTATCTCCAACAGTATGTATGCCCTAGAGGACAGTATTGTACAGATGATGTATATTATATTGGATGCTTGGACATAGATAGAGAGGGCTTTCTTGCTCGATATGATAGTATGCTATCTGGTTGCTCTTTATCTTAACTTGTATACTTGTCTCTTGATACTGTCTTATAGTTACATGTTGGTAAAGCCATTAGGATGTGTGCTTGACTATCAGGACTATGATGCAGTCATACTAGTGGGGCCATGGTAGTCCATGAGTACATTCTTTAATGTTCCTAGTCGTAGGTGTATCGAGACAGGGCATCGATATACCAGAGTAGACTAGCATATACGCTTCTCGACCCATGAGATGGGCGATGGATGATCCCATATCCATTGGTGTTTGACATCAGAGATGGTATACGGGTGCTCAGTGGAGACTGGGTACACTGTACGGACTCGCCGAGAACTCCCAGATGGTATTATACCTCACGTCAGATGGCAGTTCTCTGGTGACACTTGTGCAGGTTAGTCTGTAGACCCGAGATCGTCATAGAGTCTTGTGTGATTCACACTGTGCTTTGATTTCCACCTTACCACGTCCAAGAGGGCATGCAAAATGGTGGTTTTTGGGTACAGTCCTGAGTCACATGAAGGCAATAAGCGATAGGAGGGGTTTCGTCTCTCCCGGTATTGGGGGTTGATGTTGCGCTGTGCTCGATTGGCCATAACAGGGAAGTCCCTGGGCAGGGCTGATTTAGAGATTTACTGGTAAGTGTTACCAGTAGTTTCTCGACCCGTTATGAGCCTCACATTGGCATGACTTATCGATTATTGGGGTCTGACATTTACCACCCCTAGACTTGATATGCGACATATCAGACGAGGAGACCGGACTGTACGGGAAGTGTTACCATCAGGCTTTTACAGGAGTTGGAGCGGGCTTGCTTGCTGATCTTCTGAACGCTCAATACCCGGGTATCCGTTACATCCAGCTAGTACCACTGACGGCTTGTGGGTGCTTGATGTGATCATCACCTACTGCCGGCGTATTGACGAGTCTTTAGAGTCCTACATAGGGTTTTTACTGGCTCCGGAAAAACGAAATAGGAGCACGTATGTGATATGTGCGGGACCGAGAATAATGCGTGTATGTGATACCGTATTCTATTCTCGCGACTTTTTGTAAATGTCGGTTATATATGATATAGCCGGGTTATCGAATCAAGTGTTGATTCGATAAAACGATATATTGGATGTTAGTCGGTTATATGAGATATAACCGGATTATTAAGTCAAGTGTTAATTTAATAATTTAGTGTATAATTGTATATTAGATATACTAATTTAGATTAACTAAAATTTGTTCACTTAAGGATTTTTCTCACATGTGCACAACTTTAATATGTATGTGATAGATATTAAAATGTTTTTTTTTTGTATCATGGTTGTTGATACATCATGCATGTGTATGCAAGACATACACTATTCTATTTTAAATGGTGGTTAATAATTATTTAAGGTAATTACAAATTATTGGACCTTTTGTCACAAGCATGAAGCTTGTAGAAGCTTGTGGATGATTTGACAAAGTCCACTAACTTTGTTTTACTTTAGATTTTTATTAACCTAACCATTTAGGATTAGCCATGGTAATGTCTCTACATGAGTTAATATATGATACTCACTCACCATGGTTAGCTTACTCACTTGATCATTATCTTTATCATTTTATTTCTTCATCTTCTTCCTTGAGCTAAAAAGCTCTTTAGGGTTTGATCCAAAGTGAGAAACATTGTGAGAAAACAAATTCTAAAGTAAACCCACTTCCTATTTCTCCATCCTCTACTAGACTAGCACTTTAGTTTAGGATGTTTGCTTCACTAATTCTCTAGTTAGTGAAGTAGTAGCTTGAGTTGGTATTCCCTCAACGTAGATCATCTTCGGCCTTGAAGACTTCAAGCAAGGACGCTTCTTTCGCCTCGTGAAGCCATGCAAGAGCCCGGGAGAACCATGATCGCAGCGAAGGGACTACAACAAGGAGCTTTAGAAGTGAAGGACCGATCTACAAAGGTTGTATTTCGTATTCACTTAGTGGTAAATGTTATTTACTTGCATATGAAACCCTAATTATCTAGCAAAGATCTTGTTTAGGGTTATTCGGCACGACTAAAATTTTAAACGGGCATGGTTAATGCCTTGTAGAACCTTATTAGAGTGCCTAGTAACCCTACAGTGGTATCAGAGCCTAGCTAGAGCATTAAGCGACGTGTTTACGAAGTTAAAACTCCGAATGAACCCCGAAACGTCAAAATAACCCCCTCTCTGGACATTTTTTAAAAATGTGGTTTTTCTGTATTAAAAATACCTTAAAAAATCAGCAGGTAAATATAAGTGTTACTATTAAAAATGAGCCTCCAATTCGTACGGACCTTTTCGGAACCGCGGCAAAACCTTTCTTGGGCCGCGGATCCGCGGCCGTACTGTTCAATTGGGCTTTGGGTTTTCAACAGTAATATCCCTATCTGTTAGTTCTATTTTCTGGGTATTTTTAATCTGACTCAAGTGTTGAGTGTTCTGGGGATTATTTTGTATTCGTTGATTCGGTCGGAAAATTTAATTTCGTTCTTATTTTCCGGATATTTAGAAACTGTTAAAATGTTCGAACGGATATCATTAACTCATTTTTTCCCGGCACGAAAAACTTTCAAGTGTTGAATTTTTCTTGAGTTTAAATCTTTCGGAAAAACGTGCATGCAACGTGATGGACCCTCTAGAAGAACACAAACCTTAACTCGATTATGTAACCGTCTGAACCGCCTATAAATCTTAGGGTTTGGGGCAGTACGGTGTGCTACATGTGAGGCGTTGGCTTAACCCTTCTACGGCTGGACCATTGCTACTGTGACGTATTCTGGAATTTTTGAACTTCGCTCAAGTGTTGAGCTATTTAGGAAATCTTGGGTATTTGATTATTCGATCGGAAAGTTTAATACTGTCTATTTATCTGTAATGTGATACAATATGTGGAATTCATATTGTTAGGCATGAAATGCGAAGTATGTGATATTTCGGATTTATGATATCTAAAGAGATTGTGGATTCCAAATGTTGTAGTTTTACACTTTATTTTCTGCGACCGTAAGTGTAATATGTGATATCTCCGGTTTCGTTGCTATATGTCAATGACATGTGATGTTATGTGTTGCTGGATATGTTATATTGGATCGTCACGTTTTTGAATAGCCTGGGGTTTTATGTGAGATGAGGGTTTTTTTATTTTCATTCATGTAAAATTAAATGTATGTAATATTCTTTTATTGGGGTACTTCCGGGATGAGGATGTTGTCACCATTGTATATTATTTACTTTTCTGCACTAGGATAGACCCAAGGAGGAGAGCACAAGTAACCGGGTTCTAGAGTCCAGTGGGAGACCAACTCGAAGAGCCGAGTCCGGGTCTCCTAACTCTATAATTGGTAGGGTTGCTTGCCGCTCTCGTAGGGGTCTAGGGGTGTGGGTTTGGCTATTCATCGCTGCCGTGGAATCCGTGTTTTATAGAGGCTCAAAATAAAACACGGACGTCCTAGTATATCCAATGTTTCATATGTTTCTTCTGATGCGATATCTGTGATGTCATCATTTGATATGTTGTGATAGATACTGTATACAGTATATATGATATATTATATAGACGTTACTTATGTTTTACACCCGCGCTAGCCCTGCCCCGCTCTGCCGTTAGTTACCTAACCTAACGGTGTACGAGGGGACATTGAGGCGAATACGGATGGCATAAGTGTACGTCATATTTATCTGTGATGTTTAGGTGACGTAAATGATGGGACTTCATTAATGTGATTAATGAAAGAAAAGAAACCTAAAAGATGTTGTAGAATCAAATTTTCAAAAAGGGTAGCTACAGTTTTTGCTTTGCATAGCGATATATATGATATATCCTGCACCTAATTCGATGAGGAAAGAGCCGAGACCCCTTCACCGGGAGTGACCTCTTTAGAAAAACTTGCAGATGCTACAACACTCGGTTTGTCTTTTGATTGCTTTTGGAGTTTTTGCTTTGCATAGCGATATATATGATATATCCTGCACCTTATTCCATAAGGAAAGAGCCGAGATCCCTTCATCGGGAGTGACCTCTTTAGCAAAACTAATAAAAGCCTCAAAATCACTCCATTTCAAATTTCGCATGATTCTACAACGATATCAAGTTCATTACGAAATAGGTTTTCAGAAAAACCTATCGTAGCCCTTCGTCATTTCAGATAAGTTCTACTTAGTATTCGTGCTACGTTTGTTGACCTCCGCCAAGGCGTAGTGTGCGGTAGCTAACTAGTATTTATCTGCTTATGCATATGATGCAGATTGGATTAGGGTAGTCGTACGACCTTGTTGACCTCCGTCAAGGGTCGTGCGGGTGGGTTTGATTCAATCAAGAAATGACGGGTTGAACTTGACTTGCACCCTGTGGTTTGTTAACCTCCATCAAGGTCATAGGATGCTTGGGGAAAAATATTATCGGGAATTTCAAGTGTTGAAATTTGCAATGAGATTGCATACCTTCTATGAGATAGTTGGATCCCGATACCCACTGCGAGTAATTGTTACTCCTGTGAGAGTTTTACACAGGACAATTAGCCGATCAAGTAGGTGTCTAGAAAGGTGTCAACGGGGTTACGCCTCTTGGAAAACGAGGTTTACTTTAATTAGGTCCGTGCGAAAGCACGGGGAACCTCCCTCAAATTACCGACACTGGCCTGGCTGAAAGATTGGCGAAATTGTAGGGTATGATTAATCCAGGCTAGTCTTTCCTTTTAGGGTTTGAAGGAAGATTTGATAAAAACAGTGGGAGCCATCCTGATTAGATAAAATAATAACCAATCTGATCTTGGAAGAGCATACGCTAAAGTGTTTTTCTTCTCTCTCTCTCCAGGTAGCGACCATATCATGCCTTAATCAAGATAATAATATGGATGTATTGACCGAACACGCATGTTATACTGTGCTAGGGAACGTTGGTTCCGTTCTTTCTTATAAAAGTTATAAGACTGAACAGGATATAGGGGAATACCAGGATTCCCATGCCACCCGAATGAAGAAAGTACATGTTGATGCATTTTCTTCGGGTGTGTTCGTTACAGAGAACTGTTTCTCAGTTCGCTCTATGTCCTGGGTATTAGATACCGGATCGGGATCCTATATATGTAATATGTTACATGGGCTACATAAAGTTTGGGAACTGGGAGAGGGTGATCATTCCGTAAGAGTAGGGAATGGTGCAAATGTTGCAGCCAAAGCAGTTGGCGAATATCACCTTGTGTTACCAAATGGTAATACATTGGTTCTGAACGAATGCTATTACATTCCGACCCTGATATGCAATCTTATATCAGTTTCTTTATTGAGCAAAGAAGGATATAATTTTGTAGTACAGGATGATGTTATGAACATATTCCTGAATCAAAAGTTGATTGGATCAGGTTCGTTATTTAATGGCATATACGTTCTCAATCAAACTACAGCCCTTAATATACAAAACACACTCAAGAGGAAGAGTTCAGAAATGAACGAATCCTTCTTGTGGCATTGTAGACTTGGTCATATAAATGCAACACGGCTAGCTAAGTTGCATAAGGATGGATATTTGAAACCGTTCGAATTTTCATCTTATAACACTTGCCAGTCATGTCTCAAAGGCAAGATGACCAAAACTCCGTTTACGGGACACGGAGAAAGAGTTACAGAACTCTTAGGACTGGTACATAGTGATGTATGCGGTCCCATGTCTACACATGCCAGGGATCGTTCTTCGTACTTCATTATATTCACTAACGATCTCTCTAGATTCGGGTATGTGTTCCTGATGAAACACAAATCAGAAGCTTTTGAGAAATTTAGAGATTATAAACAAGAAGTCGAGAACCAAACCGGGAAATGTATTAAAATCCTTCGATCTGATCGAGGAGGTGAATACTTGAGCATGAATTCCTGGACTTCCTAAAAGAGAATGGGATTCTCTCTCAGCTAACTCCTCCATATACACCACAGCACAATGGTGTATCAGAACAGAGGAATCGCACCCTATTAGATATGGTGCGCTCTATGATGAGCATTGCTGAGTTGCCTATTTCCTTCTGGGGATATGCACCGGAGACAGCGGCATACCTACTGAATAGGGTTCCTACCAAATCTATGCCTTCCACCCCATATGAGATATGGGAGGGGAAGAGACCATATCTTTATTAAGATATGGGGTTGCCCGGCCTATGTCAAAAGACAAAAACCGGACAAACTCGAGGCAATGTCTGTTTTGTGTAAGTTTGTTGGATATCCCAAGCATTCGCGAGGGTATATCTTCTACCACAGTGAGGAACAAAAGGTGTTTGTTGCTCAACACGCCACCTTTTTAGAAAAGGAATTTCTTGCGAAAGAAATTAGTGGCTCTGAGGTAGAACTGGAAGAGGTTCCAGCTGTACAAACCACAACAGAAGATTTGGTGGAACCAGAGGATTCGGTAGTTCCCAATGAACCCCAGCCACTACGCCGATCTAGTAGGGTTCCTCACCCACCAGAGAGATACTACGGTTTTCTCATGGATGGTGGAAGCGAGGATTGCATCATGGAGGATGATGACCCAACTAGCTTCGAGCAGGACATCACGAGGGGGGAATCAGTAAAATGGCTGGATGCAATGCGGTCCGAGATGGAATCCATGTACACCAACAAAGTATGGACTTTGGAAGATGCTCCTGAAGGGGTAAAACCCATTGGAAGCAAGTGGATCTTCAAGAAAAAACTTGGTGTAGATGGGAAAGTGGAGACTTTCAAAGCTAGACTTGTTGCAAAGGGTTTTCGTCAAAGACCAGGTGTGGACTATGACGAAACTTTTTCTCCAGTGGCTATGCTTAAATCCAACCGGATCATGCTTGCCATCGCTGCATATCATGACTACGAAATCTGGCAAATGGAAGTTAAGACCGCCTTTCTAAACGGTGGTTTAGAAGAGAGTGTGTACATGACTCAGCCAGAGGGCTTCGTAGCTAGTGGGAGCAGCGGGAAGGTGTGCAAGCTAATTAAATCCATTTATGGATTAAAGCAAGCATCGCGGAGTTGGAACATCTGCTTTGACGTCGTTATCAAAAAGTTTGATTTCGTCAAAAACGTAGATGAACCTTGTATCTACGAGAGTAAGGTTGTCTTCCTCGTATTGTACGTGGACGACATACTCTTGATAGGAAATGACATTCCTATGCTGCAATCGGTCAATCTCTTCTTATCACAAAGATTCTCAATGAAAGATCTAGGTGATGCCTCCTGCATACTGGGAATTATGACCTATAGATATAGATCTAAAAGGATATTGGGATTGTCCCAATCCAGGTACATTGACACCATACTAAAGAGGTTTAGTATGGAAGAATCCAAGCATGGGAACTTACCCACTGGAAGTGCACGGCGGCGCCCCGGCCGTCAATCCGAGGCCAAAATACGGAAACGATAATTTACTTTAACTTTTGAACCGGCACCACCGCGCACTTTAAACCCGGATCGGGCCATTAATCTAATCCTAGCTAACTGGATAAGAGGTAGAGAGATATACCGAGCGATCCGTGTCCTTCGGTCTTCTTGTCGTCGTCCAGATCTCCCCGCGGAATCTCCGGTATTCAACTCCTCGTCGGAAGGGAAACACTTCGTCGGGTTCTTTTACGGGCTCCCACGTCTGGACCGAGGCAACTCGGGCACGAAGTTGGCGAGCCGACATGCCCAAGGATGCTGTAGGTTAACTGTAGAACTCTATGTCTCTTTGGGGTTGTGGAAGTTGCCTTTGGTGGAGGAATAAGATATACATATTTGGAGATGGAGCTATGGGATTTTTGTGAAGCCAAAAGACCAAAAATCCCACCACAAAATATTGGGACAGCCCCCCTTCATGTTGTGGCCGGCCATCCTCAAGGAGAGAGTGAGAGGAGAGTGAGTGTATGAATGAAAAAGAATGAGCCCCATAATGCAAGAGAGAGAGAGAAGGTTATCATGAAGAATCATCATCACAAAACCAAGTCACACTCAACCATCATAACCAACCATCATCATCAAGCATGATGACTCCAAAAGTAAACCATGATGAATAAGAAAGTCAAGCAATGATTATCCAAGGAAAGTCAAATGAGGGTGCAACCATCATTAAGCAAATACTTGCAAAAACCACCCTCCAAAATGCTTATTTGCACAAATGCAAATAAGCCCTCCTCCACCATTTTTCGGCCAAAGAAAGATACAAAGGAAAATGGCCGAAACCGGAAAACAAACTGGCAACTCCAAAAAATTGATCCCGTAATAAATTACAGGAAAACCCCGCTACTGTCTATACATACCCGCATTTGTATTCCGACCGAAATACAAATGCAATGAGACAAAATCTACACTGTACAATACTAGGATCCGGCTTAAACCAAAGCCCGCTAGTATTTTCCGTCCGATCATGATGTGTGCAATACCGCACGTACATGATCGAACCCTACCATATCTCTATACGGCCTCTACAGCGTTTCGCCCGAAACTTGAGAAACTGGTCTGTGGGGGACTCTAAAGACTCGTCAATACTTTGGTTGTGGATTTAACCACTAGCACGTCAGAGGTATTAGCCTATACGTAACGGGCAACCAGGTATTGACCAAAAGGGACGTCGATGAGAGAACTCATCCTGACACCCTACTGAGCCTGTCAGTGACAATATCCGTACAGTCCGGTCCGTTCGTCTATGAGCATCGTATGGCGGGCCTAAGGGGTTGGTAAAAGTCAGACCCCCAAAAGCGGTACAAGTCGTGTCGGAGTGTAGCCCAGAACACCCTGAGATACTACTGGAATTCCTACCAGTAAATCTCCTGCCTTGTCCAAGGACTTCGTGTAAGGGCTCTCCTAGACACAGCGCGACCTCACCCCCAATACCGGAAGAGACGAACCCCTGCAGATCCGCTCACTGCCTCCATGTGGCTCGGGACTGTACCCAACTAAAACCTGTTTGCACGTCTCTTTTGAGCGTGGTAGGGTAGTAATCAAAGTACGGTGGGAACTCACACGAGACAAATGACGATCTCAGGTCGATGAACTAACCTGTACACATGTCACCAGGGAACTGCTATCTGACGTCAGGTATAAGACCAACTAGCATGTTCCCGGCGAGTCATGTCCGGTGTACTCATAACCCAATGAGCACCTGTATACATCTTAGATGATCCAACTGACACCAGTGGCTTGTGAGACCGGCCACCGCCCCTCGTCGGGGTCTCGACTGTATACACTAGTCTACTCTGGAGTATCGATGCCCTGTCTCGAAACTCCCACGACTAGGGACCTTTTAAGGATGTGCTTATAGACTACCAGCTCCCACGTATATGATCGCCCTCATACTGCTGGCAGTCAAGCAAGAATCCTAGAGGCTCTATCAACATGCAATAGTGACCTGTAAGGTCACCAAAAGCAGTACACGATGATAAAGGTAAACCAGATAGCATTCTATCATCTTGAGTAAGACTGTCCTACCGGAATAGGTCCTCCCTCAATCATTGCAATCATGTTCCTGTGATCCAATAATTGACTCTGAGGGCACTATCTCCAACAATCTCCCACTTGCACTCAAGGCTAATTATTGCGATGTCACATACTCACAGCCCGTGTGATATCGAACACCCAACTCCTCTACTAGTCAGTCTCACAAAACCCGTTTGTGAAACTATTGCGTTCGAGGAATAGCCTCAGCGAGTGGATCCGCTTTGATGTTTCTTTCTATATCTCTCTATATCTCAAGTTCGCGGAGAAAGCCATCTCCCGAAATGATCAATAGCTGTCTTAGAATATATCTGGATATCTGATGGGACCTAGCTCATAAATGAACTCCAAATCCAAACTTCTTACACTGTATCGTCAACTGAACTTAATCAGTATCCTGCGTCATGCCTCCCTCAGTATCCCCTTGGACCACCTGTCCAAAATACTGCCCCTCGTCAGAAGGAAAACTATAACTCTGACAAACAATCTGTCATCCATGTCACCTTGGAAGCCTGGAATTATAACTGTCTCCCGAATGAGGCTGTCGTTATCATATCCCTAGAACATTCACTTATGTTCTAAAACTGCTTCCGAATGTTTCTCCAAGATTGGATCAAGATCATCTTATTGCATCTACTGCAAAAACAACATCTGGTGTGGTACTTAACATTTCATGATTGACTCAATTACCTAAGCAAGTGATCTTCCAATCATGCACATCCCTCTCCCCTTTAGTCTATAAGACACCTTTAGAGAGGGTGACTCCATCATCTGCAGGTACACCACCATGCCAGGAGTCATCCATTCTAAATACTCTTAGAATGCTGTCAAGTACCCTGATTGGGACACTTCCCAAATATAGATCTAAAACCATAGATCCAGTAACCAGAATGTGTAATATTATATCCAAGTCCTATGTGGAGAAACCACTGTGTGACAACCAAAATATAACCGATCGTAGTATAGGAATTTCATTTCCTACTCTGTGTATGTCATCCAAATACCAGGACATCACACCCTACTACCTTCTTAACAGATCCATCCCCTATTCTGATGAAGTCAAACCTATGACTGTCATATCAGGAATAGATGATCTATCTCTGCTATATCTGCTTTAGTCTATAAATAGACATAAGCCACTTGTCCACCAATGCTTCCGCTGCTCCCACTGACTACGACAACCCTCTGGCAGAGTCATATACACGTACACTTCTAAATCTAGTTTAGAACGACGCTATACTCATCCCCTTGCCGGGTCTCTCAGCTTGGAACAATAGCAATGGCAAGTCTGGGTAAACAAGAACCTCCCTGTCACCGTCCTTGAGGCTACCGGAGTACCCCTCGGGTGCCTGAGGTTACCCACCGTATCTGCGGAGTGGCAAATGGAATGTCAAACCAAATTGAATCTTTAGGTTATTATCAAATTTTCAGTAATCGTCTGCGGTTCTGGAATCACTTCCAGTTCTACCATACTCCCACTACTGTTTTCTGAAAAAATCCATTTTTGTTAAAACTAGGGCGAGTCAAGAACAATATCACTATTGATCTTCCAGATGGTAGAAAGTCAACCATCGTCATAGCCTGGGTCAACCCACAAACAGCCATTACAGAAACGTGCCTTGAGTTATCCAGAGTCTGGTTTTAAGCATAAGCCGGACAACTCCCCGTACCTTATCGTTAAGATATGAACTGTTCTATATCCAATATAGAACCAGAGGCACTGATTTAATTGAACCAGATTCAAATCATGCAGCTGTTTCCAGTGCATGTTAACTAAATGGAAAAAGGTCGATCAACATTACTCAACTTAGGAGCACTTCCAATTATGAGTAACCTGAAAGAGAAGCAAGTTCTCTTAACCATTACTATCAACTGAATACCATACACAAGTATCTAAATCTTCGATCACATTGAAGAATCCCGATACTTGCAATACCTGGTTCTCTACTTTATTCAAATACCTATAACTTCTCAAAATTCGGACCTTGTGTTTCTACGAAACACCTGTCTAAAAACTAAGGAAGTCATAAGTAAACCGAATATAGTACGAGGACCAACCCCTCTGTCCTAATAGACACTGGACAACATACAATACTCTGTATAAGTCCTTTGAGTCTAATAACTCAAACCCTGTGTGTCGTACGTTGAAAACTGTACTTATGGTTAAGAAGAATTACACCGCTGTTTAATGCTCCTTACCTAACCATCCACTGATATAGGTAAATGTCATCGACATAATTTCAAAAAGTTATATCTCACTCTATAAAAATAGACGTACAGATATATCAATTTGAAATTGGTGCATGACAACGGATATTCAAAACCAAATATTTGTCGCCCGGCAAACAACCCAGGTGACTTCCTCAAATATCACCGATTACAACGAATCCCGATATAATGAGAATGATCACCTAATTCCCAATAACTTACTCCCACTCATCATCTGTAAAACCATACAGATGTGAGAATCATACCTGGTAAATACATACCCTGGAGCAAGTGTCTAATTGGGAAATCAGTTTTCTTTTAACAGTACACAGTGAAACTGAAACATTGAAATGTTTCGTAGGAGTATCCCGGTATTCCTAGTAATGCATCTTCCATTATCTAGATTCACAACTGTAACCGTGTAATTCTTTGCCATCTTTCCAAATCCCTTTATATGTGTTTAGTCATTACCTTCTGCACAGCCTCTTAGGCTAAATGGTTTTCTTCATTCCCTACCGTTCGGTACCAGCCTATGGTTTGGAAGAAGACTATCCAATAAGCATAATGGGTGTACTGTCCTAATCCTAGGAGCACTCGCAATGCGAGAGAAGGTAAAGATAAAAGACAACTGAATAAACCTTATTCCTATTTCTCCTGAACCAGAATCCATCCCCGAACTGGAACAAGTTCCTTTCGAGTTCGTATATAACCATACGATGGAGTATCCAATAAACTGTGGATCTTCGTACTGATACGGAGTGTTCTGGAGAAATACAAAGGTGAAGTGGGAGTGGTAATGAAATACTTGGTTTGGTCGTAAATAGCAGTCTCAATTTACTTTGCCCTCTTACTAATCCCTTGATATGTCTTTACTTAATACATTCTGTACTCCATCGTTATGCTAATTGGTTTTCTTCATTTCCCACCGTTCGGCACCAGCCTAAGGTTTGGAAGAAGACTATCCAATTTGCGTAATAGGTGTACTATCTCCTAAACCAAGGAGTACTCGCAACCTGAGAGAAGGTAAAAGGAAAAGACAACTGGATAGTCCTATTCGTTTTCTCCAGAACCGGAAACCATCCTCGAATAAATTCCTCCGAGTTCGTATCTAACCATATGATGGTTTTGTCCAATGGAAGTGGACGTTCGTAGTAATACGGGGTGTCCTGGAGAAAAGGGTAAAAGTAGAAGTGGCAATGAGGTATGCAACTCTGACAATCCAAAAGCCAGTGTTTAAGAAGGTTTGGTGAACTTGGTCACTGAGTCATAGTCTAGGGTCGGGTTAATGGTCGCTGCCAAAGAGAGAGAGAAAAGAAACACTCAGCGTGCACTCTATCCTAGATCAGAATGGTTACCAATTTATCTAATCAGGAAACCTCCCACTGTACCGTCAAATTCTCCTCCAAACCTGAAAGAAGAATTAGTCGGGATCACCCGAGGAGCAAACCAACTCATCAGTGGGAATCAGGATCCAACTATCATCGCATGATAACGTGACGGAATCCGCTCACGTTATCACACTCCAAAAGGTATGCGCATATCTGACAAGTTTCAGTTTCTTTAGAAACTCCCGATGTGATTTTTACCCCATGCTCTTATGACCTTGACGAAGGCCAACATATCATAAGTCACATGTCAAGTTCTACCCGTCGTTGTCCAGGTTAATTTGAACCCACCCATACATACCCTTGACGAAGGCCAAAATAGTAGTACGACTGTCCCAAACCAACGCATCTATCTATGCAGCAGAAAAGTAACAAGCAGCTACCATACACTATGCCTTAACGAAGGCCAATATACATAGCATGAATACTAAGTGCTACCTTCCTGAAATGACGGAGGGCTACGAATGGTTTCTGGCGAAAAACCTTTAACGTAATGAACTTGATATCGTTGAAGGAACTGGATAGCTTTTATGAAAATATAGTGGCGAAAACCTATGCTAAAGAGGTCACTCCCGGTGAAAGGATCTCGGCTCTTTCCCCATAGAATGAGGTGCAGGATATTCCAACTGAATACCACGATGCAAAGAAAAAGTAATCGGCTTTTGTGAAGTTATTTCCCTGACGCAAACTTCTGTCCAAGGGGTCACTCCCGGTGAAGGGATCACGGCCCTTGCCTCGTCGACTGAGGAGCGGGATATTCCAACTGAATACCACGATGCAAAACAAAAGAGAACGTCCTTGCAATAACAGCTTTTTGAAAAATGTTCCAACAACATCAGAATATGTTTGTTTAGCTTGCATTGATCCGAATCAACGCAGTCCCATCAATTGATCACACCAATAAAGAACGAAAATAATGATGTACGTATATGCCATCCGCATTCGCCACTGGGTCCCGTCATCACCCGTTAGGTTACTTAACTAACGACAGAGCGGGGACTGGACTAGCGCGGATGCAAAACATATACAACATCTACTAGTATATATATCAATATATAATATTCGCTCAAGGCGTGATAAAATGCAACATCACAGAAATGTAATAAGCATCACAGAACAATACAGATATCTGGGATCCCCTGGTTTCACAGAGCCGCTGCTGAAACCCGACGTTCCCCTGGTCGTGTGGATAGCCTGTGCAATGAAATCCTAGACCCCTACGGGCGCGGCAAGTTACCCGCCAAAACCTGAAGCGAGGCAGCCGCCTTCAGCAACGTGAATGGACCACCCAGCACTTCACGGAATCTGGTAACTTGGGCACCCCTCCTGGGTCAACCTGTACCCCCTACGAGTGCGGCGAATAGCCCGCTAATTCTAGTCTAAAGCCCCCTCCATCTCAATGCCATGAGATGCAGGCCCGTTGCCCTCTAGAACCCGGCTATCCGTGCACCCCACCTTGGGGTAGTCCTAGTACAGAAAGTAAAATATACATACAACGGGTACATCGACCTCACCCCAGTCGTGCCCCAAAAGAATAATATACAAACTGGCAGTGACGGCAGTCCACATGTCGGACGCTCGCCCCGCAATATCAAATGTACATAATACAACAAAAACTGTACTACCATTGCATCTAGGCTATCCCCCACGACCAATCCGCAACATCACAGCACAACACAGAATATCAACGTGAATGTCACGTTCGCAAATCCGTCTAACCGGGCTATAGCAGTTAGACAGGATTTATCGATTAAGTGGCATTCACGGTCGCAGATATAATGTAAATACTGTGAACTAACATGTTTAAAATATTCGATCGATCAAATTAACCCATGTGGGCCCCAAGCACTACTGTAGCACATAAAGAAATTCTGGGCCCAAAAAGAATATACCAAAACCCATATTTTCAACACAGAGACACTCTGTAAAAATTTGATGCACTGAACATTAAAGGTGGCGGCGGAACCGCGGCCCAAACATGGGTTTGGCCACGGTTCCGCGGTGGAATAATGGGTTCATGCGACCAAATTTTACCAGAGTGCTTATACTTCCCTGAACATGTTTCTGCAACAACCTGAAAAAAATTTCGAGCCAAAATTTTTTCCACAGAAACTGATGCTTTTGAAAATGCGGTTTTTGAAAATCCGATCGATCGAACTTGTAAACACATTAGAGCAAGCTAGACTAGGTTAATGGCGTGGCTTTGATACCATGTAAGTGCACGGCGCCGCCCCGGCCGTCAATCCGAGACCAAAATGCGGAAACGATAATTTACTTTAACTTTTGAACCGGCACCACCACGCACTTTAAACCTGGATCGGGCCATTAATCTAATCCTAGCTAACTAGAGAAGGGGTAGAGAGATATACCGAGCGATCCTTATCCTTCGGTCTTCTCGTCGTCGTCCCGATCTCCCCGCGGAATCTCCGGTCTTCAACTCCTCGTCGGAAGGGCACCACTTCGCCGGGTTCTTTTACGGGCTCCCACCTCTGGACCGAGGCAACTCGGGCACGAAGTTGGCGAGCCGACATGCCCAAGGATGCTGTAGGTTAACTGTAGAACTCTATGTCTCTTTGGGGTTGTGGAAGTTGCCTTTGGTGGAGGAATAAGATATACATATTTGGAGATGGAGCTATGGGATTTTTGTGAAGCCAAAGGACCAAAAATCCCACCACAAAATATTGGGACAGCCCCCCTTCATGTTGTGGCCGGCCATCCTCAAGGAGAGAGTGAGTGTATGAATGAAAAAGAATGAGCCCCATAATGCAAGAGAGAGAGAGAAGGTTTTCATGAAGAATCATCATCACAAAACCAAGTCACACTCAACCATCATAACCAACCATCATCATCAAGCATGATGACTCCAAAAGCAAACCATGATGAATAAGAAAGTCAAGCAATGATTATCCAAGGAAAGTCAAATGAGGGTGCAACCATCATGAAGCAAATACTTGCAAAAACCACCCTCCAAAATGCTTATTTGCACAAATGCAAATAAGCCCTCCTCCACCATTTTTCGGCCAAAGAAAGATACAAAGGAAAATGGCCGAAACCGGAAAACAAACTGGCAACTCCAAAAAACTGATCCCGTAATAAATTACAGGAAAACTCCGCTAATGTATATACATACCCGCATTTGTATTCCGACCGAAATACAAATGCAATGAGACAAAATCTACACTGTACAATACTAGGATCAGGCTTAAACCAAAGCCCGGTAGTATTTTCCGTCCGATCATGATGCGTGCAATACCGCACGTACATGATCGTACCCTGCCATATCTCCATACGGCCTCTATAGCGTTTCGCCCGAAACTTGAGAAACTGGTCTGTGGGGGACTCTAAAGACTCGTCAATACTTTGGTTGTGGATTTAACCACTAGCACGTCAGAGGTATTAGCCTATACGTAACGGGCTACCAGGTATTGACCAAAAGGGACGTCGATGAGCGAACTCATCCTGACACCCTACTGAGCCTGTCAGTGACAATATCCGTACAGTCCGGTCCGTTCGTCTATGAGCATCGCATGGCGGGCCTAGGGGGTTGGTAAAATTCAGACACCCAAAAGCGGTACAAGTCGTGTCGGAGTGTAGCCTAGAACACCCTGAAATACTACTGGAATACCTACCAGTAAATCTCCTGTCTTGGCCAAGGACTTCGTGTAAGGGCTCTCCTAGACACAGCGCGACCTCACCCCTAATACCGGGAGAGACGAACCCCTGCAGATCCGCTCATTGCCTCCATGTGGCTCGGGACTGTACCCAACTAAAACCTGTTTGCACGTCTGCTTTGAGCGTGGTTGGGTAGTAATCAAAGTACAGTGGGAACTCATACAAGACAAATGACAATCTCAGGTCGATGAACTAACCTGTACACATGTCACCAGGGAACTGCTATCTGACGTCAGGTATAAGACCAACTAGCATGTTCCCGGCGAGTCATGTCCGGTGTACTCAAAACCCAATGAGTATCTGTATACATCTTAGGTGATCCAACTGACACCAGTGGCTTGTGAGACCGGCCACCGCCCCTCGTCGGGGTCTCGACTGTATACACTAGTCTACTATGGAGTATCGATGCCCTGTCTCGAAACTCCCACGACTAGGGACCTTTTAAGGATGTGCTTATAGACTACCAGCTCCCACGTATATGATCGCCCTCATACTGCTGGCGGTCAAGCAAGAATCCTAGGGGCTCTATCAACGTGCAATAGTGACCTGTAAGGTCACCTAAAGCAGTACACGATGATAAAGGTAAACCAGATAGCATACTATCATCTTGAGTAAGACTGTCCTACCGGAATATGTCCTCCCTCAATCATTGCAATCACGTGCCTGTGATCCAATAATTGACTCTGAGGGCACTATCTCCAACACCCACGATCTCTGGACTCACTCTCTCCAAAGAGATGTCTCTTAAGACTGATTTGGAGAGAGCTCGCATGCAAGGGATACCCTATGCTTCGGCTGTAGGCTCTATCATGTACGCGATGCTATGTACCAGACCCGATGTAGCACACTCACTAAGTGTAGTGAGTAGGTATCAAGCTGATCCTGGAGAGTGTCACTGGACAGCTGTGAAGAGCATTCTCAAGTACTTATGAAGGACTAAAAAGATTCCCTTTGTGTATGGTAACGGAGAACTCCAAGTGGAGTCCTTTACCGATTCGAGCTTCCAGAGTGATAAGGATGACTCTAAGTCGCACTCGGGATTTGTCTTTACCCTTTACGGAGGGGCGGTTAGCTGGAAGAGTTCCAAGCAGGAAACCGTGGCAGACTCGACGATGGAGGCTGAATACATCGCTGCCAACGATGCTGCCAAAGAGGCTGTCTGGATCAAGAAGTTCATTACTGAACTTAGAGTGGTTCCATCCATTGAGAATCCAATACCTTTGTATTATGATAACAATGGAGCAGTGGCTTTGGCCAAGGAACCCAGGTCCCATCAGCGATCCAGGCATATTCTGAGGCAGTATCACCTGATCCGGGAGATAGTAGATCGCCGGGAGATCGAGGTCAGGAGGGTTGACACGAAGAACAACACTGCGGATCCACTCACGAAGGCCATTCCCCAGATACAGTTTAAGAGACACTTCGGGATGCTTGGTATGCGATACTACAGCAGCTGGCCCTAGTGCAAGTGGGAGATTGTTAGTTGTATGTATGCCCTAGAGGCCAGTATTGTACAGATGATGTATATTGTAATGGATGCTTGGACATATATAGAGGGACTTTCTTGCTCGATATGATAGTATGCTATCTGGTTGCTCTTTATCTTAACATGTATACTTGTCTCTTGATACTGTCTTATAGTTACATGTTGGTAAAGCCCTTAGGATGTGTACTTGACTACCAGGACTATGATGCAGATCATACTAGTGGGGCCATGGTAGTCCATAAGTACATCCTTTAATGTTCCTAGTCGTAGGTGTATCAAGACAGGGCATCGATATACCAGAGTAAACTAGCGTATACGCTTCTCGACCCATGATATGGGCGATGGATGATCCCATATCCATTGGTGTTTGACATCAGAGATGGTATACGGGTGCTCACTGGAGACTGGGTACACTAGACGGACTCGCTGAGAACTCCCAGATGGTGTTTTACCTCACGTCAGATGGCAGTTCTCTGGTGACACTTGTGCAGTTTAGTCTGTAGACCCGAGATCGTCATAGAGTCTTGTGTGATTCCCACTTTGCTTTGATTTCCGCCTTACCACGTCCATGAGGGCATGCAAAACGGTGGTTTTTGGGTACAGTCTCGAGTCACATGGAGGCAATGAGCGATAGGAGGGGTTTTGTCTCTCCCGTTATTGGGGGTTGATGTTGCGCTGTGCTCGATTGGCCATAACAGGGAAGTCCCTGCCCAGGGCTGATTTAGAGATTTACTGGTAAGTGTTACCAGTAGTTTCTCGGCCCGTTATGAGCCTCACATCGGCACGACTTATCGATTATTGGGTTCTGACATTTACCACCCCTAGACTTGATTTGCGACATATCAGACGAGGAGACCGGACTGTACAGGAAGTGTTACTGTCAGGCTTTTACAGGAGTTGGAGCGGGCTTGCTTGCTGATCTTCTGATCGCTCAATATCCGAGTAGCCGTTACGTCCAACTAGTACCGCTGACGGCTTGTGGGTGCTTGATGTGATCATCACCTACTGCCGGCGTATTGACGAGTGTTTTGAGTCCTACATAGAGTTTTTACTAGCTCAGGCAAATAGGAGCACGTATGTGATATGTGCGGGACCGAGAATAATGCGTGTATGTGATACCGTATTCTATTCTCGCGACTTTTTGTATCGGTCGGTTATATATAATATAGCCGGGTTATCGAATCGAGTGTTGATTCGATAAAACGATACATTGGATGTTAGTCGGTTATATGAGATATAACTGTATTATTAAGTCAAATGTTGATTTAATAATTTAGTGTATAATTGTATATTAGATATCCTAATTTACATTAACTAAAATTTGTTCACTTAAGGATTTTTCTCACATGTGCACAACTTTAATATGTATGTGATATATATTAAAATGTGTTTTCTTTTTGTATCATGGTTGTTGATACATCATGCATGGGTGTGAAAGACATACACCATTCTATTTTAAATGGTGGTTAATAATTATTTAAGGTAATTACAAATTAGTGGACCTTTTGTCACAAGCATGAAGCTTGAAGAAACTTGTGGATGCTTTGACAAAGTCCATTAACTTTGTTTTACATTAGATTTTTATTAACCTAACCATTTAGGATTAGCCATGGTAATGTCTCTACATGAGTTAGTATATGATACTCACTCACCATGGTTAGCTCACTCACTTGATCATTATCTTTCTCATTTTATTTCTTCATCTTCTACCTTGAGCTAAAAAGGTCTCTAGGGTTTGATCCAAAGTGAGAAAACAAATTCTAAAGTGAACCCACTTCCTATTTCACCATCCTCTACTAGACTAGCACTTTAGTTTAGGGTGTTTGCTTCACTAATTCTCTAGTTAGTGAAGTAGTAGCTTGAGTTGGTATTCCCTCGACGTAGATCATCTTCGGCCTCGAAGACTTCAAGCAAGGACGCTTCATTCGCCTCGTGAAGCCATGCAAGAGCCCGAGAGAACCATGATCGCAGCGAAGGGACTACAACAAAGAACTTTAGAAGTGAAGGACCATTCTACAAAGGTTGTATTTCGTATTCACTTAGTGATAAATGTTATTTACTTGCATGTGAAACCCTAATTATCTAGCAAAGATCTTGTTTAGGGTTATTCGGCACGGCTAAAATTTTAAACGGGCATGGTTGATGCCTTGTAGAACCTTATTAGAGTTCCTAGTAACCCTCCAATCAAGTGATCACATCACAGAATATCAGCAGCAGAAGAACACATATGAAATATTAGATATACTAGGAATTTCGTGTTTTAATTAAGCCAATAAAAAACGTGGATTCCACGGTCGTGATGAATAGCCAAACCCATATCCCTAGACCCCTACGAGAGCTACAAACAACCTTACCAATAATACAGTTTGGAAACCCGGTATCGACTCCTCGAGATGGTCTTCCACTGGACCCTAGAACCCGGTTACTTATGCTCTCCTCCTTGGGTCTATCCTAATGCGGAAAAGTAAATAATATACGTCAATGGTGACATCATCCTCAACCCGGAAGTGCCCCAATAAAAGAATATTTCATACAAGCTTTTACATGAATGAAAATGAAAAAATCTCATCTCACATAAAAAAAACCGGCTATTCAAAACATGACGATCCAATATAACATATCACATCAACACATAACATCACATGTCATCAACATAAGTAAATATGCGTATCCCAATTGTCGTTGACATATAGCAACGAAACCGGCGATACACCACATATTACACTTACGGTCGCAGAAAAGAAAATGAAAAACTACAACAATTGGAATCTGCAACAACCTTAGACATCATAAACCCAATGTATCACATACTTTGGATTTCATGCCCAACAAAATGAATTCCTTAGACATCACATGCCTAACAATTATAAAACCCGCATTTTAGTCTCGATATTGAAAACACTATCCAATAACCTGTCGGGTAATTCAACAAGATTCCCAATAACCTGATCGAATGCTCGTCGGAAACTTTAGTGGACGGTCGCACCCCCGATGCCGTCGACGAAGTGCACTAAGGAGAAACACCGCGGCCGCGAGCACCCGAACGGATGCTTTTGGCGACGGGGTTCTCCTACAGTCACTTGGTCGGGGCTATGGGGCATGGCTATCTAGTAAGGTTACCCAGCGAGTATCCGCGTACACTACGTAATTGCAACGGACTTTTGAGCCACATCAAAATTCCGTGGAAACCGATCAAATAAGACTGAATTGCTAGATTTATAAAATTCAAACTAGTTATCTGATAACTATTTGTGGATTCCAAATATTGTATCACAATAACTTATAGCTAGACGATGTTAAACTTTTCGATCGAATAAAAAAACACCCAAACTTTCCCAAAGAGCTCAACACTTTAGCGGAGTTCAAAAAGTACCCAGAACATGCTGCAGCTCATATGAACCATCCGTAGAAGGGCCGACCCATGCCTCACTCATGTCACCATGGAACTGCCGCAAACCCTAGGATATAACCGCGGTTCCGCGATCCAAAAAGTCGAGTTTGGGTATCGTTCTTCAAGAGGGTCCACAGAATCGCTTGCTTGATTTTATGAAGATTTTAAACTTGAAAAAAAATCCAACTCTTGGAAAATTTCCAGCGAAGGAAAATATGGGTTATTGATATCCGTTCGAACTTTTTAACGTCGTCTAAATAACCCGAATACATCTTAGAATTACGATTACGAAACACTCCGAATTGCCTTTGCAGAAAGTTAACATCACATGCAAATTTTGCAAAAACTAGCAACATCTGAAACACCAAAACCGAGAGACTGGAACACCCTAAATATTTGAAGCCAGAATTCCATAAAAGACCCGGTGAGCTCGGATTTAATGTCAATGTGGCTGGCCACTTTTGAACAAAATTTCTTCAAATTTGTATGGTGTTTGTTCCCTGATTAAAAATCAGGAAAGGACTCAGAAGAGGCATCACGTGCTCACACGTGACCAGCGGTCATGTGTTGGCACGTGACGTTCAAAGCAGCGACACAAAGCGCATTCAAGAAAAGACTCCAGAAAAGGTCACGTGCTCACACGTGACCAGTGGTCACGTGTTGGCACGTGACGGCTGAGCAGCGGCCAGAGAACAGAGCGCAGAAGAAGAAAGGCCCGTTCCAGGGGTCACGTGCCTACACGTGACCAGGGGTCACGTGCCTACACGTGACCAGGGGTCACGTGGCCCAACGTGACCGGCTTTAAAAGCCTTGTTATTGAACATAATTAAATTCTGAGAAGAGATCATTCAAATCTTTCCAAGATAGAGAATGATTATTTGGAACCGTTGGATTAAAAATCTAAAGGTGATTAAATATCACCTATTTATGGAAAAATCTTGGACTTGGAAAGATTTCCCCCTAAATCTAACCGAAGCAACAAGGAAATATCTTTGGATTTAAAATCCAATGGTGAATAAAATTCACTTAACAATCTAAAGGCCCAGATTAATGATAATTATAAATTAAATCTCTCAACATACAAATCAAATCTCTCAATGAGAGATTTACTAAGCAGATTGATTCTCTTCCTTCTCCTATAAATAGGAGCCAAGAAAAGAAGAAAAGGGACCCCTTTTCGAAGATCTTTTTCTAAAACTTTTTTATGAAACCTTGAGGCCTTTGGATCTTTTTCCACATAGAGAGAGAGAGATAGAGCCTTTGATTCTCTGCAAAAAGGAAAACCTTAGGTAAGAAAGGAAAAGGGAGGCTTCAAAAGAGAATTTAATTCTCAAAAGAGTTTAACTCTTATAAAAAAAAAGAACTTAGTTCTTTCTCTGGTTGAGGATCTGCAAAGTGCACATCTCCACATGAATTGAGAATTTAATTCTCATTGGGTTGAGATCCTGCCATGCAGATCTAAAACACAGAGGAGGAACTGAGTTTAGAGAATTTAATTCTCACAAAATGATAGGAATTCAATACCTTTGAGATAAAGTTAGGGTTTAACCCTGTGTTATGGGAATTTAATTCCTTCAAAATGAACAGAGCTAGGGTTTAACCCTAACTGAGAATATAATTCTCTCAAACTCACAGGAATTTAACTCCTTTAAGAAAAGAAACTAGGGTTTAACCCTATTAAGAATATAATTCTTCAGAAGTTTAGGGTTTAACCCAATGAACAGAACTTTAAAACATGCAGAGACCCACAGAATAAAATTCTGAAGTAGGCACCTCACGTATTACCACGTGACTCCTGCGAAGATAGATAAAAGAGAGCTTTGAGGCAACGCCCCACATGCCCCACGTGACCCCTGAAGCACATAAAGAAAAAGCGAAAAAACAGAGACTCTGGAGCGCCCTCACGTGTTACCACGTAACCCCTAATGGGTATTCCAATAAACCAGAGCATGAGCTCCCATCACGTGCCCGCACGTGATGTCTTTCAGGACTAAAAGTGTTAAACCCTTATCTATAGAACAAAATAAAGGAAAGAAGGGCGCTCTCACGTGTGACCACGTGAATCTCTTGTCTTAGTGTTCAACACTAAATTGAAACCTCTGTATCCAGTGTTTAACACTGATTTTTCTTAGTGTTCAACACTAATTTGGAAAACTCTAAGTGTTTAACACCAATTTGGATTTGCTTAATGTTTAACACTAATTTGAAAACTCCGATTCCCAGTGCTCAACACTGATTATTTTTTAGTGTTTAACACTAACTTGTCAACCTTATTCCCAGTATTCAACACTGTCGGTCTCTAGTGTTTAATACTAGCTTTAGCCCAATTGGCTAAGCTTCCAGAGGCAAAGCCTCTCCTTCAATGAATGAACAGAGGGCCAATATCCCAGATACAATTGGACTTAGCCCAAGATGGCCATAAGTCCTCAATTCAAATTTAATTGGACCAATGGGTTCATAATATAATAATCAATCCTAGTATCCAAATTGGACTACAGATCACTTAATCTACCTCGGTTTAAGGGTAATCTCTTCACTTCTTTGATACTTGTCATTGTAATTCCACAACGTCTTCAGAGAGGTGACGGGTCCCGATAACCACATACACTGATACGAACTGTGGGGTCCTTAAACTCATGGACTATGACGTCCTTAACCTTGACCGTGATGTCTTAAAGCTAACATTGGACTGTGGAGTCCTTAAATCCACGGACTATGACGTCCTTAACCTTGACCGTGATGTCTTAAAACTAACATCGGACTGTGGAGTCCTTAAATCCACGGACTACGACGTCCTTAACCTTGACCGTAATGTCTTAAAACTAACATTGGACTGTGGAGTCCTTAAATCCACGGACTACGAAGTCCTTAACCTTGACCGCAACATCTTAAAACTAACACTGGACCGTAATGTCCTTAAACTACCTATTGACCGCAAAGTCACTAAACTAAACAACAGGGCTTCCCTAATCGATCTCTTGTCGGATCTAAACGATCCCGTTAAGTCGATCTTAGTCTAAAAATAGACTAACGTATCCTTAACAAACGTTTAAGTCGATCTTAGTCTCAAACGATGCTAACGTATCCTTAAACACAACCCCCAAACCCAAATCTAAGATAATACGGATTTGGACTAGTCCACGCCCTACGGGCGACGACATAACTCAGTCTCCGTATACAATCCATAGGCAACCAAACACAAAACAAACACACACGACATGAAGTGATCATCTGGAGAAGGAGAAAGTTGTTACCGCAATGCGGTAGCGTAATTAACTGCAGGGGCTTGCACCTGCAGGGAAAAGCGTCCCCACAATCAAAAACCCCTCAAGCGAGGGGAAATCTGACGAAGTCTGCTACATCGGACGCATCCGTTTTAACCTTCGATACATGGTGCCATAAATCAACTTAGCATCTTCGGAGAGGTTGACGGATAGCACCAATTAGCATCTGCCCCGAATCACGGGCAAGACGTCCCTGCGTCGCGCCGTCTTTCGGAGGGGAACAGATTCTGGCATGCCCAGTGGAACCTTTTCCTCTTTCCACTCCACACTTCGTGTGTCATGATTCGTGAAACAATTGCGGTTTGCTAGTGGTTCCCCTTGGGTTTCGAAGTACTAAGACTTGGTATTTCGTTTGCTACAGAAAGCAAAAGGATCAATGGCTGACAACTGCTCGAACTGCTCCAACTGCAAATGCAACCGACGCTCCGCCTCACCTGGAGGTATAGCATATGGACCACAGGCTGCTTCCCTATTCACTATGCCTGTGGAGCAAGTTACTCAAGCTACCACCGGTCTATTCTTTGGGACCATGCTCCCGCCGGTGAACATTAACATCCCAATGCCCGTATCGGAAGCGTCAAAGAAGTCGGTCTTTGATCGACTGGCTACTCCCATGGCCCCTCTCAGTGGGTCGTCCAACTCCTCGGTCTTCACTAGACTAAGCCTGAACTCTAAAGGGCCCGCCAAAAAGCCCGTGATACCTGAGAAGGCCATCCCAAAGAGAACAGCTGCTCCCGAAGTTGTCAAGGCGGCTTCTCCTCCCAGAGGGTTGGTCTTCGCGAGACTGACTGCCCCCGTTCCCTCTCCCATTCAGAAATCTGTAGCTTCTCAACGAACGTCAGTCTTCAAGAGGCTGACACCGGCAGTAGCCCCTCCCCAGAACAGGGGGCAAGACGCAACTGTCGCTGAACCAATCCCAACAACCCGTCATGCCCGACGTCACCACTGGCGCCGGATAAGGAAGACTGGGGGCAACTGCCCCTCCGGACTAACTCCACCAGCTCCAACGGTGGAAATTGAGGCTGCTGTTCCAACCGGGAATAGCTTTGAGCTGCTGAACAGGGTACGCAGAAATTCGCCGACTACGGTTCTCAAAAGATCCCCACCACCTACGGAGGAGATTATAGAAGCAAAGCCGGAACAGCCTCCTCAACGGCTGTCCTCCAAGATTTATAAGGTCTGACGGCGGGTGCAAGACTCAGTAATCGACCAAAATCACTCTCGTCAACCTAAAAAGGCGAAGGTGCAGGGAGAAAAGAACCAACATGTCAGATAACAAAGGACAACAACCGCTTGGGTGCCCGCTGCAACGGTTCCCTCCACGTCGACTACTCAAAAGAGAAGAAGGCCGGAGAAAGTCCACACTCCTGCAGCAAATATCAAGGACAATAAGCCAAAACGCCCTAAGTCTGGGGGTATGATGGTGCATACAGTATATATGGCGCTTGGAAAAGATTACTGTCGTGCATCCACGGGTCATAGACCGCTTACACGGTCAGTGACCAAAGCTCAGGAGCTACAGCAGAAGCTCCAAGAAATGATGACCGCGATGGCCGCACTTACTGGGCCGAAAGAATGCCCCGAAGCGTCATCTGATCAACGCCAGGAGCAAGAAACTGACGCTGAGTTCCTTCGTAGGATACTAGAGAAGAAGGATAAAGAGGCCGCTAAAAAAGCAGCCAATATACAACGAATGGCCCTTCTATTCCAGGACATGGTGGGTATGATGATCCAACAAGAGCCTCCTACTGAAGATCCTCCAATCGTTCTTGAAGACGACAGGGGAGAAACGTCAAATCCTCCACCCGTTTTGTCAACAGCCAAGGAGGAGACAATCTCCAAAGCTGACCTAGATGAATATATAGCTCAGCAGATACGGGTTCTCCAGGCGACTGAGGCTGCTGGTCAAGTTATCAGGACGGGACGACCATATCCGAGCTGGTATGACCAGATCAAGTACCCGCCGGGCTACACAATACCGAAATTCCATGTCTATAAGGGGACAGGTAATCCACATCAATATGTGGCCCAGTTCAGGGCGTTTTGTGGAAACACTGGAAGCTTGTCAGAAACAGCGTTCGAATGGTATTCTGAGCTCCCGAACGATTCCATCAAGACGTTTGCTGAAATGGAGTTGCTATTCACTCAGCGATTTGCGAGCGCCAGTGAACGTACCCCGATAACAGCATTGATTAATGCCAGGGTGAAACCAGGCGAGACGTGGGTCCAGTACGCTATACGCTGGCGAAACTTGTGGTCGAAATGCGAACAACGCATTGAGGAAGCGCCCGCGGTGGGCATGTTCGTGGGTACCCTAGATCCTCATGCAACTATCTCACAGTTCATGATGTTTTTTAAGCCCACCACGTTCCAGGCTTTGATCGACAAGTTGGCCCAGATGGACCAGATGGGTCACAGACCGTCTCCCCCGAAGCCAGAACCTCGGAATGACAAGGGTAAAGGGAAAGCAACCTTCGTTGCGAACGCTCAGCTGCAACCCAGTGCCCCAAAGCTGGCGGATCAACTGGAAGAAAGACGGCAGTATTACAATGAGAGAATGAAGCGCCCCTACTCGTTCCCACGGGATAAGACGAAGAGGGTATTCGAGCTGGCAATACGCAATAGGCTTATCAACTTGCCAAACCCAAGGCAACCGCCGCAACCCAATAAGGTGAATAACCCCAACTACTGCACTTACAATCAAACGGTAAGCCATCAGATTGAAGATTGCTTCGTTTTCAAAGGATGGATTGAAGATCAATGCCTACAGGGCAAGTTTGCGCTGTCCGAGAAGTGGAAGGTGAACCCGCCACAACCTCACACTACTAAGAAGACGGACACACCGGGGGCAACTTGTTCTTTCATTGAAGAAGCTCCATGGGAAATCGTGCTTTCAGCAAAAACCAAAAGAATGCTGAATGAGCTCCAGACATTCTCGGCAGTCAGGTGGAAGAACCCGCTGGAACCCCAGATCATTGAAGGGATGCTGAAGCCGCGCCCAACTCCGAACATCTGTGGTGATGGCCCAAGCACTCACAACTAGCCGTCGAAATCTTCAAAGAAGAAGAAGAAATCTAAGAATCCCGTGAAGCCTGACAACAAGCGTACGGACTTACAAAAGCAGATTGACGCGCTGGAGGAATATAACCAGAAAGCATGAACTCCCATCACACTCCAAGAGTTTCTCAACCACGTCTTCCAAGAGGAAAATGAGGGGGAGAGTTCGTCGGATGAATCCGAGGGATACGTGGCGAGTTGTAATGTGATCTCCCACTCATTTACGGACGATGAAAAAACTCCTGGCAATGAGAAACTGGGGGCAGAGCCTGAACCGGAGCTTGTGTGGCCAACAGACAAAATGATCGACGCCTTTCTAGACGAGATTCGTTTGAAAAGTAAAGCCGACTAGGAGCGTGAGATGGCCGCATCGGAAGGAGCCAAACGCAGGCGATTAAGCGAAAGAGTTGAGGTGCTCCTGCCAAATCGAAAGGCACCCGACAAGGATAAAAACGTATTCAAGACGAGGAAAAGGTTTGCCAAAGCCATATCAATGGGAATGAAACTACCACCCTCGGAAAGAAACACGCTCGATGGGACGGAGAGGCACCCTAATTACTGCTCATATCATCGGAAGATTTCACACCCCACAGAGGAGTGCGACGCTTTTAAGACATGGTGGCAGGGATATATTGCTCATCGGCAGCATTTTAAGCAAATGAAACGCAGAACTCGTCGGGAGCAGAGAAGTACGACCGAAGGACGCAAAAGAACTACCGGTAACTGTTACACGGTCAACACCGGGGGATCGCAAGTGCTCACATTCGGGAGCGATTCTGACGAGGAAATGGCTCTTAGCCCCCTCTTTAAAGAGTCCACCTCGGGAAAAGAGGAAGAACCAGAAGCCTGCGAAAACATTCAGCTGCGCAATCGCACGCTTCCAGAAAAGAATCTCGGACCCGCAACTAGAAAAGATAAAGGAAAGGAAAAGGTCGCTGAGGATATCACCTTAGATGACCAAGTTATGAAAGAGCTGACTGCCAAAGACCCACCTATGAAGAGTAGGGTAGACTACAACATCCTAGCGCACCTGAGGAAGCTATCCCCGCAGCTCAGCATTCTCGACGCCCTCCTGTTATTAAAGGAAGCGAGAGATTCATTAATCAAGGTGCTACAAGAGCCCGAACAATTCCAAGCCTTCCTCGCCGAAGAAACGATGAAGGATGAATTGGAAGAAGTGCACGCAGACGATATCACTTTCGGTGACGAAGACCTGCTACTAGGGACGTGCGACCACAACCGTCCCCTATACGTCTCTGGACATTGCCACGATATAAAGATAGGCAAAATTTTGGTTGACAATGGGTCTTCCGTCAATCTCCTCAACGTGCGGGTGTTAAAGGAGATTTGCATGAGCGTCCAGCACCTTTCTCGGGACAAGATCACCATCTCCGGGTTCGACTCCCAGTCATCGAGAACTCTTGGGTCTGTGATGTTGATGCTACGCTTTGGGCTACTTGTCACGGACATTAAGTTTCACGTCATAGATGCCAAGACCTGCTACAACGCCTTGCTCGGTCGTCCTTGGTTACACGAGTACAACATCATCCCTTCTACGCAACATCAGTGTATGAAGTATTTCAAGGATGGTCTCGAGTACACCGTGACAGGAGAGCTGAATCCATTCTCCGTGAACGAAGTCCGCAAATACGAAGATGCAAAGTACTTTTTGCCAGATTTCGAATTCACAGAAAGGTGTCGCAAACCGGAGAACAAAGAAGCCGCCACCATTCCTGTTTTCGGGAGTGATACCGAAGAAGAAGAAGAGATAGTCTACTCTGGGCCGTCTCGACGCAGTGACCCCGGACCGTCCACCCCCATATTGATCTTCGAAAGTGACTCGGAAGATGAGGTTAATGTTGTGTTCTCCAGTCACCCGCCAATACAAGAATTCCCTGGTGATGATCAGAGTTTGCAAATCACCATGATTCCGTGGGAGCACTACAAAGATCTTGACGCGCTTGAAGCACACAACGTGCAAGACCTGCAGACGTTTTACGTCACTCCCAAGCGAAAAGGCGATCCTATTCTATCAATCCTCGGAAACAAGAGTGGAGAAAGAGATCTAGCACGGCGCAGATTCTACACTTGACAAGCTTCAACCCATCCGTTTGCCCAGATATTACACAAACGGATTGAAAAGGCTATTGAAACGCCAAGGGGTACCCTTAAAACAGACTACTCGACAAGCTCGATTCTATAACAGGCTTTGGGATGTCCCTGGGACTCAACGCAAATTACCCAACGGGAGAATGGAAACGCTTGGGCTTGGATACGTGAGAGCCGGAAAACGGGAACGGGTCTACTGTAGCTACGCCATATATACCTTTGATGAAGAAGAGGACGCCTTGTTAGAAAATGCCAACCCCTCATCGGAACTGGATCCCGCGATTGAAGTCCTGAATCTATCATTTGAAGAGCTAATGGACAAGCTTATCAGGAAAGCTGGTCAAAAAGCCCGGGACGACCATAACCGCGAAATGTCCATCTACGAGAAAGCTAGAAAGCAACGTCTGTTTCAACAGGCTGCAAAAGACAAAGAGGCTCCTCCCTGTCAACATGCTGTGCAAAAAGCCCGACGCAGAGGTAGAAGTGAGTCAAAAAGCAGAAAAGGAGGTCAACAACGACAATGCAGGATCAAAGAGCCATGTGATTGGGTATTGCGCGGTCCGGATTTGTCCCTCATAAAAAAGATGAGTCAGGCGTATTCTTTTCCTCAGAATTAAACACGGAAGATACTTGACCTCGCTTTAAAACATCGAATGATTACACTTCCAGATTCTAAACACCCCGAGCAAGCTAATGAGGTCTCTCATCCGGGATATTGCTCTTATCATCAAGCCATAGGACACCCTATCGAAGACTGCTTCACCTTCAAGAACTGGGTCGAAGATCAGTACCAGCAAGGCATATTTGCTCTATCCGACAGCTGGAGGGTAACGTCGCCACAGAAGGATGACTTCCCATCCACATCGGTCTTGGAAGCGAGCTCGTACCTGTCGTATGATAACGGTATCAAAAAAAGAGCCCGAGAATAAGGATGACTTCCCCTGGTGCTTAGAAAACAGTGATGACGAGGTAATCTCAGAATTTCCACCAGCGCCAAAAGAGCTGGAAGATGGCATACTTACTACTGTAGATAACCTCAAGAAGATTGAGTTGGGGATGGCGAACGACCCACGACCGACATTCGTCAGGGAGCTGCTATCTGAAGAAAGGGTAGTTGCGTTAAAAGACGTGCTTATGCAGCATAGAGATTGTTTCGCATTGAACTATTCTGAAATGTTAGGGCTAGATCCAGAAATCGCAGTGCATAACTTGGCAATATCCCCAGACGTCAAGCCAGTCAAACAGGTGCCGAGAAGAATGCGGCTCGAGCTTGAGATGAGCATCAACGCCAAAGTCAAGAAGCTGATCGATTCTGGGTTTATCCAAGAAGTTCAATATCCTGACTGGATCGCCAACATCGTCCCGATAATGAAGAAAAATGGGACAGTGCGCATATGCGTGGACTTCCGGGATCTCAATAAAGCTTGCCCAAAGGACAATTTCCCAGTACCGGTAACTGAGCTGATGATAGATAACACGTCCACTCACGAGGTCTTCTCTTTCATGGACGGCTCATCAGGGTACAATCAGATAAAGATGCATCCCGAAGACCAGAAGCATACCGCTTTTCGGACCCCTCTGGGAATATTCTGTTATAAGGTGATGCCCTTCGGTCTAAAGAACGCCGGTGCCTCCTATCAAAGGGCTATGACGAAGATCTTTGATGACCCCATACATGAAATCGTCGAATGCTATATCGACGACCTTGTCGTGAAAAGCAAATCATACGAGGAACATCTCGAGCATCTGAAGGCTGTATTTCAATGCCTTCGGCAATACAACTTGAAGATGAACCCCTTCAAATGCGCGTTCGAGGTATCCTCAGGCAAGTTCCTAGGATTCATTGTCCACCACCGAGGCATTGAGATAGATCCGTCGAAGATCAAAGCGATCATGGAAATGCCACCGCCAAGGACTCTCAAACAATTGCGGTCTCTCCAAGGGAAGCTCGCGTATATCCGACGATTTATAGTCAATCTTTCAGGCAAGTGCCGCCCTTACAGTCACCTGATGAAGAAGGGAACCCCGTTCGTCTGGGACCAAAAATGCCAAGGCGCACTCGACGAGATCAAGCAGTACCTGTAGAACCCGCCAGTGTTGGCCGCCCCGGTCAAAGGAAAGCCTTTCATTCTTTATACAACCGCCCTCGAAGGTTCCTTAGGCGCATTATGGGCGCAAGAGAACGACCAAGGGAAAGAAAGAGCTCTCTACTACTTGAGTCGGGTTCTACTGGGGGCAGAAAGTAACTATTCTCCCATTGAAAAACACTGCCTGACGTTGATCTTTGCGATAACCAAGCTCAGGCACTATGCGTTGGCGTATGAAGTCCGTCTCATATCGAAGGTGGACCCCCTTAAGTATTTGATGTCAAAGGCCATATTGACAGGTCGGCTCGCTAAATGGGCCCTCCTCTTGATGGACTTCTCGATAACCTATCAGCCTCTCAAGGCAGTGAAAGGCCAGGCCATCGCCGATTTCCTTGCTGAGCATCCGATACCCGCCGATTCTCCTCTGAATTGTGATCTTCCAGACAAACATGCGTTTGATGCGATCGACGGTGGTGATACCCGATGGGAGCTTTATTTCGATGGAGCATCTTCCGTGAAGAAGCGCAAACAAAGTACCCCTATAATCAAATCGGGGGTAGTACTCATCTTTGTAACTCCACAAGGAGGGATAATGCGCTTTCTTTCTCCCTAACAGAGCCGAGAACAAACAATGAAGACGAATACGAAGCTTTGATAACAGGCCTCGAGATCGCCATCGACATGGGAATTGAAAACCTCCTCATATACGGAGACTCCCAACTGGTCGTTAGTCAAGTAAACGGCGACTGCTAAACATGCAAGCCAGAGCTGGTGAAGTACGGCGAGAAGGTGCAGCAACTGTTGACCCAAATCCCCTCCTACACCTTGTAAAGCATACCGCGTGCCGAAAATAGCAAAGCGGATGCATTATCCAAGCTAGCTAAAGAACTAGCTGATGAGAACCTCGATGATGTAAGAATCGTGGTACAAAGCCGTCGGGTCCTTGCTCCGGCAAAACCATCTCCGGAATCATCCGAGGAAAAGGAAAGGATCGAGCAGAAGGCCATGCAAATAAAAGACCAAGAAATGGCTGAAGATTGGAGAGAAGTCTTCATAGACTACTTCAAATCCCGTCGAACGCCTGAAGATGCGTCCTCAAGACATCAGCTCATGAAACGAGCTCTGTCCTTCGCCTTCGTCAATAATACTCTTTACAAGAGGTCATTTGACTCTCTGTGGTTGAGATGCCTGGGACCTGACAAAGCGAAAAGAGTCGTTCAGGAAGTCCACGACGGACTCTGCGGTTCTCACCAAGCAGGCCCGAAGATGAAATTGAAAATTAAACGGATTGGCTACTACTGGCCCACGATGATCCAGGACTGCCTCGAGTATGCGAAACAATGCCACTCGTGCCAAATCCATGAGGACTTTGTCCACCAGCACCCAAATCCACTACATCCAACGGTGGCTAGTTGGCCGTTCGAAATGTGGGGGACTGACGTAATCGGCCCCATCGAACCAGCATCATCCAGGGGACATCGTTTCATCCTGGAGACAACTGATTATTTCTCTAAATGGACAGAAGCAATACCGCTGAGGGAGGTGAAGACGGAAAATATTCTCCATTTCTTTAAGACGCATGTCATCTATCGGTTTGGAACTCCGCGACGGATCATTTCCGATAACGGGACAGCCTACAGAAGCCACAAGATTAGCCGCTTCGCACAGCAACATAACATAGACTGGACATATTCCTCAGTTTATAATCCCCGGGCTAACGGTCTAGCTGAGGATTTCAACAAAACCTTGACAAAGATCGTGAAAAAGACGGTGTCCCAAAACAAAAAGGACTGGCACGAGAGACTGCAAGAAGCTCTCTGGGCATATCGAACTACGTTCAAAATGGCCATGAACACAACGCCATACGCGTTGGTGTTTGGTACAGAAGTAGTACTCCCCCTAGAGATAGAGTTACCCTCTCTACGAGTGGCGGTCCACTACGAGCTGATGGACGAAGAAAATGCTCGCCTTCGGCTTGAGGAGCTTGATGCCCTTGATGAAACCCGGCTCATAGCGCAACAAAATCTGGAGGCCTACAAAGCAAAGATTATAGGGTTCCTAGGCACTCTTGTGAAGGTTGAAAAGGCATCAAACATGCCCGGATAAAATTTTAGACATGCCGAACAACCTAAAGCCGGGATCTTTGCTAGATTATTTGGGTTAAACATGCAAGATAACAACTTTATTACTAAGTGTGAGAGATTACAACCTTTGTAATCTGCTCCTTCACTTCATAAGCTCCGAGTAGAAGTCCCTTCGCCGCGATCCACGATCTCCCGGACTCAAGAGAGGCTCCACGACTCGAACGATCCATGCTATCTTGTAATGTTCCGTTTCTCCGATGATCTACGTCGAAGTTGCTATAACCCAAGCTCTCTCACTCTAATAAGGTGAACACCCTAATCTAATGGGCTAGAATAGATGAGGATGATGGAGTAGTATTTATGCTATCTTTTTATATCAAAATCTCACATGAAAACATCACAAAAGAAATAACTAGTAAGCTTTCTCAAAGCTAAGAGAGAAGAAGACGATGAATGAAAAAGATAATCCTTTTGTGATGAATAGTAGTAAAGAATATATGATTGATTATTGAACCATGGTCAAGGATGAGAAGCTTAACCATTGTAGAGAATAAACTAGGGCTAGGGTTTGGTTGGGTTAAAACAATAAGTCATGAGAAAATATCTATCATAATATCTTCTTTATGACAAAAGGAAAAGTTCTAGAAGGTGCAAGAAAGAACTAACCCTAATCAAACCCTAACCTTGCTTTATCTCCACAAAACATGTTCAATAATTAATCATATTATGTTACTATAATATATATCACATATATATCATATATTTGTAACAAAAGAAAATAATATTATTAATATATATCGCATATATATTAATGTATTATCCGGTGAGAAAATGAAATAATAAAGCGAGCCAATATTAGATAATGTAATACAATATATCATATATATTATTATACATTAAATCATCGAATCAACACTTGATCGGACAATCCGGCTATATCGAATATAACCGACTAATATATCATGTACCGATTCATCGAATCAACACTTGATCCGATGAACCGGTTCATATCTAAATATCACGAGAATATAATACGGTATCTCATATCGCATTATCCTCGGTCCTGCGCATATCACATATGTGTCTCTACTCCGTTTTGCCTGAGCCAAGAAACCTCTGTGTAGGACTCTAAAGAATCGTCAATACGCCGGTAGCAGGTGATGATCATATCAAACACCCACAAGCTGCAAGCGGTCAGCTAAACGTAACAGCCACCAAGGTATTGAGCGATCAGAAGATCAACATGCTAGCCTGTACGTTCTCCTGTGAATCCAACCAGTAACACTCCCGTACAGTCCGGTTTGTTCATCTGATATGTCGCATATCAAGTCTAGGGGTAGTATACGTCAGACCCCAGTAACCGATAAGTCGTGTCGATGTGAGGCTCATAACAGGTCGAGAAACTACTGGTAACACTTAACAGTAAATCTCTATATCTGCCCTGGCCAGGGACTTCCAGTTATAGCCAATCGAACACAGCACAAAATCAACTCCCTATACCGGGAGAGACGAATCCACTCCTATCGCTCATTGCCTCCATGTGATGCGGGACTGTACCCAAAAGCCACCGTTTTGCACGCCCTCTTGGACGTGGTAAGGTGGAAATCAAAGCACAGTGGGAATCACACAAGACTCTATGATGATCTCGGGTCTACAGACTACCCTATACCAGTGTCGCCGGAGAACTGCCATCTGACGTGTGGTATATCACCATCTGAGAGTTCTCAACGAGTCCGTCCAGGGTACCCAGTCTCTACTGAGCACCCGTACACCATCTCTGATATCAAACACCGATGGATATGGGATCATCCATCGCCCATCATATGGGTCAAGATGCGTATACGCTAGTCTACTCTGGTGTATCGGAGCCCTGTCTCGATATACCCTCAACTAGGAACAGTTATAGGATATACTCATCGACTACCATGGCCCCACTAGTATGATCTCATCATTGTCCCAGTAGTCGAGTATAGATCCTAAGGGCTTTATCAACATGTGAGAGTAAGACAGTAAACCAGTACAAGTCAACATGTTAAGATAAAGAGAAACCAAATAGCATACTATCATGACGAGCAAGAAAGTCCTCTCTATATATATCCAAGCATCCATTATAATATACATCATATGTACAACAATGGACTTTAGGGCATATACGTAACTAACAATCTCCCACTTGCACTAAGGCCAGCTGTTGTAATATCTCATACATAGCATCCCGAATAATCTCTCAAACTGTATATGGGGAATGGCCTTCGTGAATGGATCCGCAGTGTTGTCCTTTGTATCTACTCTCCTGACCTCGATCTCCCGGCGATCAACTATCTCCCTGATCAGGTGATACCGCCTCAGAATATGTCGACCTGGGTTCCTTGGCCAAAGCCACAGCTCCATTGTTATCACAATACAGAGGTATTGGATGTTCAATGGATGGAACCACACCAAGTTCACTAATGAACTTCTTTATCCAGACAGCCTCTTTGGCAGCATCGTTGGCAGCGATGTATTCAGCCTCCATCGTCGAGTCTGCAACGATATCCTGTTTGGAACTCTTCCAACATGCCGCCCCTCCATTGAGGGTAAAGACAAATCCCGAGTGCGACTTAGAGTCGTCCTTATCACTTTGGAAACTGGAATCGGTAAAGGACTCCATCTGGAGTTCTCCGTTACCATACACCAAGAACATATCTCTAGTCCTTCGCAAGTACTTGAGAATGTTCTTCACAGCTGTCCAGTGACTCTCTCCAGGATCTGCTTGATACCGACTCACTACAGTTAGTGAGTATGCTACATCGGGTCTGGTACATAGCATCGCATAAATGATAGTGCCTACTGCCGAAACATAGGGTATCCCTTGCATGCGAGCTGTCTCCAAATCAGTCTTGGGAGACATCTCTTTGGAGAGAGTGAGTCCAGAGATCGTGGGTTGGTTCCCACGCTTGGATTCTTCCATACTAAACCTCTTTAGTATGGTGTCAATGTACCTGGATTGGGACAATCCCAGTATCCGTTTAGATCTATCTCTATAGATCATGATTCCCAATATGCAGGAGGCATCACCTAGATCTTTCATTGAGAATTGTGATAAAAAGAGCTTGACTGATTGCAGCTTAGGAATATCATTTCCTATCAAGAGTATGTCATCTACGTACAATACGAGGAAGACAACCGTACTCTCTGCTACCTTCTTATAGATACAAGGTTCATCTATATTTTTGATGAAGTCAAACTCTTTGACTACTACATCAAAACAGATGTTCCAACTCCGCGATGCTTGCTTTAACCTATAAATGGATTTAAGCAGCTTGCACACCTTTCCGCTGCTCCCACTATCTACAAAGCCGTCTGGCTGAGTCATGTACATGCACTCTTCTAAATCACCGTTTAGAAAGGCGGTCTTAACATCCATTTGCCATATTTCGTAGTCATGGTATGAAGCAATGGCAAGTAAGATCCGGATGGACTTAAGCATATCCACTGGAGAAAAGGTTTCGTCATAATCCACACCTGGTCGTTGACGAAAACCCTTTGCTACAAGTCTAGCTTTGAAAGTCTCAACTTTTCCATCTACACCAAATTTCCTTTTAAAAATCCACTTGCTCCCAATGGGTTTTATCCCTTCAGGAGCTTTTTCCAAAGTCCATACTTTATTGGTGTACATGGATTCCATCTCAGATCGCATTGCATCCAGCCATTTCACAGATTCACCACTCGTGATGGCCTGCTCGAAACTAGTTGGGTCATCATCATCCATGATGCAATCCTCGCTTCCACCATCAATAAGAAAACAGTAGTATCTCTCAGGTGGATGAGAAACCCTACTAGATCGGCGGAGAGGCTGGGGTTCGTCGGGTACTACTGAATCCTCTGGTTCCTCTAAATCATCTGTTGTAATATGTTCTGCTGGAACCTCTTCCAGCTCTACCTCTTTGCCACTAATTTCTTTTGCAAGAAATTCCTTTTCCAAAAAAGTGGCATATTGAGAAACAAACACTTTTTGTTCTTCAGCGTGGTAGAAAAAATATCCTTGGGAATTCTTAGGATATCCCACAAACTTGCAAAGAACTGACCGTGTCTCGAGTTTGTCTGGATTTTGCCTTTTGACATAGGCCGGACAACCCCATATCTTAACTCGTTTAAAATATGGTCTCTTCCCACTCCATATCTCATATGGTGTGGTAGGTACAGATTTAGACGGAACTTGATTCAATAGGTATGCTGCTGTCTCAAGCGCATAACCCCAGAAGGAAATAAGCAACTCAGCCTCGCTCATCATAGAGCGCACCATATCTAATAGGGTGAGATTCCTCTGTTCCGATACACCGTTGTGCTGTGGTGTATAAGGAGGAGTAAGCTGAGAGAGAATCTCATTCTCTTTTAGATAATCTAGGAACTCATTGCTTAAGTATTCACCTCCTCGATCAGATCGAAGAATCTTAATAATTTTTCCCGTTTGATTCTCTACTTCGTGCTTATATTCTCTGAATTTCTCAAAAGCTTCGGACTTGTGTTTCATCAGGAACACATGTCCGAATCTACAGAGATCGTCAGTGAATGTAATGAAGCAGGAAGAACCGTTCCTGGCATGTGTAGACATGGGACCGCATACATCACTATGTACCAGTCCTAAGAGTTCCGTAACTCTTTCTCCGTGTCCACTAAATGGAGCTTTGGTCATTTTTCCTTTGAGACATGAATGGCAAGTATCATAAGATGATAATTCGAACGGATTCAAATATCCATCCTTATGTAACTTAGCCAGTCGTGTCGCATTGATATGACCAAGTCTACAATGCCACAAGAAGGATTCGTTCATTTCTGAACTTTTCCTCTTGTGTGTGTTTTGTATATTGAGGACTATATTTGATTAAGAATGAATATGCCATTATGTAAGGAGCCTGATGCAATCAACTTTTGATCTAGGAATATGTTCATAACATTATCCTGTACTACAAAATTATATCCTTCTTTACTTAATAAATAAACTGATATAATGTTGCACATCATGTTCGGTATATAATAGCACTCATTCAGAATTAGTGTATTACGACTTGGTAATACTAGGTGATATTCACCAACTGCTTTGGCTACAATACTTGCACCGTTCACTACTTGAACGAAATGATCACCTTTTCCCAGTTCTCTACCTTTACGTAGCCCATGTAACATTTTACATATGTGGGATCCTGATCCGGTATCTAATACCCAGGACGTAGGGTGAACTGAGAAACAGTTCTCAATAACTAACACACCTGAAGAAGATGCATCAACATGTATGTTCTTTTGGGCGGCTTGAGAATCCAGATATTCTCCTATTCCCTGTTCAGTCTTATAACTCTTATAAGAAAGAACGGGTCCAACGTTCCCCTACTCAGTATAATAAGCGGGTTCAGTCAATACATCCATATTATTATCTTGATTATGGCCTGACATGGTCGCTACCTGGAGAGAGAGAGAAGAAAACACTTTAGCGTATGCTCTTGCAAGATTAGATTGGTTATTATCTTATCTAATCAGGATGTCTCCCACTGTTTTTATCAAATTTTCCATCAAACCCTAAAAGGTAAGATTAGCCGGGATTAATTACACCCTACAATTTCGTCAATCTTTCAGCCAGATCAGTGTCGGTACTTGAGGGAGGTTCCCCGTGCTTTCGCATGGACCTAATTAAAGTAAACCTCGTTTTCCCAGAGGCGTAACCCCGTTAACACTTTTCTAGACACCTACTTGATCGGCTAATTGTCCTGTGTAAAACTCTCCCAGGAGTAACACTTACTCGCGGTGGGTATCGGGATCCAACTATCTCATAGGAGGTATGCAATCTCATTGCAAATTTCAACACTTGAAATTCCCGATAATATTTTGCCCCTAGCAACTTATGACCTTAACATAATCAACAAATCATAATTGCTAGCCAAGTTCAACCCGTCATTTCCCGATTGAATTAAACCCACCTGCACGACCCATAACATAGTCAACAAAGTCGTACAACTACCCTAATCCAATCACATCTCATGTTTTAGCAGATAAGTACTAATTAGCTACCGCACACTACGCCTTAACATAGTCAACAAACGTAGCACGAATACTAACTAGTCTTTATCTGAAATGACGGAGGGCTACGCAGGTTTTTCAGAAAACCATGAGCGTAATTAACTTGATATCGTCGTAGAATCGAGTGTTTTTGAAAAGGGGTGTTTTTGAGGCTTCTAGTTTCTCTAAAGAGGTCACTCCCGGTAAAGGGATCTCGGCTCTTTCCCCATCGAATAAGGTGTAGGATATATCATATATACCGCTTTGCAAAGCAAGAACTATATAAGCTGTCAAAAACTAAACCGCGAGTTTGTAGCATCTGCCAGTTTCGCTAAAGAGGTCACTCACGGTGAAGGGATCTCGGCTCTTTCCTCATCGAATAAGGTGCAGGGCATATCATATATACCGCTATGCAAAGCAAAACTGTAGTTACCCTTTTTTTTATAAAGTTTTGATTCTACAACATCTTTTAGGTTTCTTTTTCCTTTTATTAATCTTATTAATAAAAATCCCATCAGCTTATGCTTCCTAAGCATCACAGAAGAAACGAAAGCAGTATTATTATATATCAGCATATATATATATATATATATATATATATATATATATATAGTATAAGCATTCGTCTCAGGCAGTAATATGATCTCATCACAGAACATTGCAGCAGAAGAACATATATGAAATATTGGATATACTAGGATGTCCGTGTTTTCAATACGAGCCTGTATAAAACACGGATTCCACGGTCGCGATGAATAGCCAAACCCACATCCCTAGACCCCTACGAAAGCAGCAAGTAACACTGCCAATTCTAGGGTTAGGAGACCCGGTCTCGACTCCTCGAGATGGCCTCCCATTGGACCCTAGAACCCGGTTACTTATGCTCCCCTCCTTGGGTCTACCAAATGCGGAAAAGTAAATAATATACATTGGTGACATCAACCTCAACCCGGAAGTGCCCCAATAAAAGAATATTACATACAAATGAATTTTAAATGAATGAAAATAAAAACTCTCATCTCACATAAAAAACCCCGGCTATTCAAAACGCGACGATCCAATATAACATATCCAACAACACATAACATCACATGTCATCAACGTAAGTAAATATGCGCATCCCAATTGTCGTTGACATATAGCAACGAAACCGGCGATATCATATATTACACTTACGGTCACAGAAAAGAAAGTATAAAACTACAATATTTGGAATCCACAATCACTTTAGACATCGTAAATCCGAAATATCACATACTTCGCATTTCATGCCTAACTCTATGAATTCCACATATTGTATCACATTCCAGATAAATAGATAGTATTAAACTTTCCGAACAGATAATCAAATACCCAAAATTTCCTGAATTGCTCAACACTTGAGCGGAGTTCAAATAATCCCAGAATATGTCACAATACGGGTGATCCGGCCGTAGAAGGGTCAAGCCAACGCCTCACATGTGGCACGCCGTACTGCCCCAAACCCTAAGGTTTAGAGGCAGTTCAAGACGGTCACATAATCGAGTTAAGGTTTGTTGTCTTCTAGAGGGTCCACCGTGTTACTTGCATATTTTTTCGAAAGATTTAAACCCGATAAAAATTCAACACTTGAAAGTTTTTCATGCCGGGAAAAAGTGAGTTATGATATCCGCTCGAAATTTTTAACAGTTTCTATATATCCGGAAAACACACAAAATTAAATTTTCCGATCGAATCAACGATTACAAAATAAATCCCAGAACACTCAACACTTGGCATTGAGACGGAGGGGGCTTCACTCTAGAATTGGTGAGCTATTCGCCGCACTCGTAGGGGGTACAGGTTGACCCTGGAGGGGTGCCCAAGTTACCGGATTCCGTGAAGTGCTGGGTGGTCCATTCATGTTGCTGAAGGGGGCTGCCACGCTTCAGGTTTTGGCGGGTAACTTGCCGCGCCCGTAGGGGTCTAGGATTTCATTGCTCAGGCTATCCACACGACCAGGGGAACGTCGGGTTTCAGTAGCGGCTCTATGAAACCCGGGGATCCCAGATATCTGTATTGTTCTGTGATGCTGGTTACATTTCTGTGATGTTGCATTTTATCACGCCTTGAGCGAAATATTATATATTGATATATATACTAGTAGATGTTGTATATGTTTTGCATCCGCGCTAGTCCAGTCCCCGCTCTGTCGTTAGTTAAGTAACCTAACGGGTGATGACGGGACCCAGTGGCGAATGCGGATGGCATATACGTACATCATTATTTTCGTTCTTTTGTGGTGTGATCAATTGATGGGACTGCATTGATTTGGATCAATGCAAGCTAAAAAACCTATTATGATGTTGTTGGAACACTTTTCAAAAAGCTGTTATTGCAAGGACGTTCATTTTTGTTTTGCACAGTGGTATTCAGTTGGAATATCCTGCTCCTCAGTCGACGAGGCAAGGGCCGAGAATCCTTCACCGGGAGTGACCCCTTGGACAAAAGTTTGCGTCAGGGCAATAACTTCACTATAGCCGATTACTTTTGCTTTGCATCGTGGTATTCAGTTGGAATATCCTGCACCTCATTCTATGGGGAAAGAGCCGAGATCCCTTCACCGAGAGTGACCTCTTTAGCAAAGGTTTTCGCCACTATATTTTTAAAAAGCTATCCGGTTCCTTCAACGATATCAAGTTTATTACGTTAAAGGTTTTCGCCAGAAACCATTCGTAGCCCTCCGTCGTTTCATATGCATAGTCAATAAGTATTCAAGCTGTGTATGTTGGACAAAGTCAAGACACAGTGATTGGTAGCTATTGGGTATTCATATGCTGCATAGATAGATGCGATGGTTTGGGACAGTCGTACTGCCATTTTGGCCAAAGTCAAGGGTAGGTACGGGTGGGTTCAAATTAACCTGGAGAATGACGGGTAGAACTTGACATGTGATTTATGATATGTTGGCCAAAGTCAAGGTCATAAGAGCATGGGGTAAAAATCCACATCGGGAGTTTCTAAAGAAACTGAAACTTGCCAGATATGCGCATACCTTCTGGAGTGTGATAACGTGAGCGGATTCCGTCACGTTATCATGCGATGATAGTTGGATCTCGATTCCTACTGATGAGTTGGTTTACTCCTCGGGTGATCCCGACTAATTCTTCTTTCAGGTTTGGAGGAGAATTTAACGGTACAGTGGGAGGTTTCCTGATTAGATAAAGTGATAACCATTCTGATCTAGGTTAGAGTGCACGCTGAGTGTTTCTTTTCTCTCTCTCTTTGGCAGCGACCATGGACCGACCCTAGACTATGACTCAGTGACCAAAATTAACCGAACCTTCTTAAACACTGGCTTTTGGATTGTCAGAGTTGCAAATCTCATTGCCACTCCTACTTTTACCCTTTTCTCCAGGACACCCCGTATTACTACGAACGTCCACTTCCATTGGACAAAACCATCGTATGGTTATATACGAACTCGAAGGAATTTATTCGAGGATGGTTTCCGGTTCTGGAGAAAATGAATAGGACTATTCAGTTGTTTTTTCCTTTTACCTTCCCTCAGGTTGCGAGTAATCCTCGGTTTAGGAGATAGTACACCTATTACGCAAATTGGATAGTCTTCTTCCAAACCTTAGGCTGGTGCCGAACGGTGGGGAATGAAGAAAACCAATTAGCCTAACGGTGGTGTACAGAAGGTATTATGTAAAGACAAAGAAAGGGATTAGTAAGAGGACAAAGTAAATTGCGACTGCTATTCACGACCAAACCAAATATTTCTTCGCCAATCCTAAATCACCTTTGTATTTCTTCAGGACACTCTGTATCACTACGAAGATCCACAGTTTATTGGATACTCCATCGTATGGTTATATACGAACTCGAAAGGAACTCGTTCCCGTTTGGGGATGGATTCTGGTTCAGGAGAAATAGGAATAAGGTTTATTCGGTTGTCTTTTATCTTCACCTTCTCTCGCATGGCGAGTGCTCCTAGGATTAGGACATTACACCCATTATGTTTATTGGATAGTCTTCTTCCACACCATAGGCTGGTGTCGAACGGTAGGGAAGGAAGAAAACCATTTAGACTAAGAGGGTGTACAGAAGGTAATGACTAAAGACATATAAAAGGATTTGGAGAGATGGAAAAGAATTATATGGTTACAGTTGTGAATCTGGATAATGGAAGAGGCATTACTAGGAATACCGGGATACCCCATCGAAACATTTCAATGTTTCAGTTTCACTGTGTACTGTTAAAAGAAAACTGATTTCCCAATTAAACACTTTCTCCAGGGTATGTATTTACCAGGTATGATTCTCACATCTGTATGGTTTTACAGATGATGAGTGGGAGTAAGTTATTGGGAATTAGGTGATCATCCTCATTATATCGGGATTCGTTGTAATTGGTGATATTTGAGGAAATCACCTGGGTTGTTTGCCGGACGGCAAATATTTGGTTTTGAATATCCGTTGTTATGCACCAATTTCAAATTGATATATCTATACGTCTATTGTTATAGAGTGAGATATACCTTTTTGAAATTATGTCTATGACATTTACCTATATCAGTGGATGGTTAGGTAAGGAGCATTAAACAACGGTGTAATTCTTCTTAACCATAAGTACAGTTTTCAACCTACGACACACAGGGAATGAGTTATTAGACTCAAGGGACTTATACAGAGTATTGTATATTGTCCAGTGTCCATTAGGATAGAAAGGTCGGTCCTCGTACTATATTCTGTTTACTTGTGACTTCTCTGGTTCTTAGACATGTGTTTCGTAGAAACACAAGGTCCAAGTTTTGAGAAGTTATAGGTATAAGAGTAAAGTAGAGAACCAAGTGTTGCAAGTATCAGGATTCTTCAAGGTGATCGAAGATGTAGATACTTATGTATGGTATTCAGTTGATAGTAATAGAACTTGCTTCTCTTTCAGGTTACTCATAATTGGAAGCATTCCTAAGTTGAGTAACGCTGATCGGCCTCCTTCCATTTAGTTGACATGCGCTAGAGACAGCTGCATGATTTGAATCTGGTTCAATTAAATCAGTGCCTCTGGTTCTATATTGGATATAGAACAGTTCATATCTTAACTGTAACACCTTAGAATGTGTTTTGTAGCTAATTATATTTTAAAATGTGGTTTTTAATAAAAAGTTTACCAAATTAAGTTTTAAATATTTTATCTTATTTATTGTGTATTTTATTAGAATTTTGTTAGGCACACACACACTTGTGCATGTTAACTAGGGTTAGATTTGGGGTTAAAGCCATGTTTAGCAAGCATGAAGGGTTAAACAATTTGTATTAAGTGTTTTGGGTTTTAATTATTTGTGTGTGTCATTATTGAAATTCTTTTTTTTTATTGTTGTTTTGTTTGACCTTGTGTGAGAGAGAGGGCATGGGAGCATGGCTCATGCCATGCTCATTTAATGAGGAAAGAGAGGGTGAGAAAGGGGTCTTTGGGGGTGTGCTCTTTCTCTATCTCATTTCTTTTCTTCTCTCATTATCTCACTCACACACACACACACACACTCACCTGACCCAGCAGCAGCAGCTCCAGCCTCTGAAGCAGCATCCTCACCATCATCAGCTTCACCATCATCATCATTAACAACAGACAACAACAACAACAGCAATAACAACAACAAGCAGCAGCAGCAAAGCAAGGCAACAGCAGCAACAGCTGCCCCAGCAACATCAACAACAACAACAACAACAACATCATTATCATCATCATCCTCATCATCATCCACAGCACCAGAGGCAGCATCAGTAGCAGCAGCAAGTAGCAGAAGCAGCAGCAACAGGCAGCAGCTGTAGCAGCAGCAACCCCGGCACCTGCACACTTCTTCTCTTGCCTCCTTGGGTTCCCTAGGGTATAATTCAGAGCTCTTTCCCTAGTTTTGCTAGATTATGTGTGGTTTGGTGTCGATTAGTGTTGAATTAGCTATTTGTGCTTAATTGTGGTGTTTAAGTGGAATTGTGGTAAATTGGTGATTGTGTTAGCTAACCTAGTATATTTAAGTGTTAACAAGGCCACTTCAACTGAGGAATAGCCAGATTACACTAAAATACCCTTAGGTTTCTAAATTGTGCAAATTGGTGTTTTTAAGAGATAATTGTGACATTTGTGATCTGCTATAGACCCGGACCTTGCAGAGTAAAATTGTGGAAACTGGGACATGATACCTAGGTCTAGGATACACCACCAGAGCACGAGCCCCTACCCCCATGTTCAGGCCGCCAATTTTGGCATTCTGGCCGCAATTTGCGGCCAGGAAGGGGAGAGGGATGTTGGGGTTTTGTTGTATGGTTCCCTTCTGTGTTTTCTAGGTCTTTGGTATGTCTAGTTTTCTAATATCTTACCTGTAGGAAAATCTGGGACTATATGTCGTTTTGATGTTATTTGTGTTTGCGCGATACGCGCGATACGTGAGTGGGTTCTGTGATCCAGCGTATCGCGGCGTGTCGCGGTGGGTTTTAGACGCGTGCACACACGATTCAGCGTATCGTGCACACGCGCGTTTAGTTCGCGACGCATGTTTCTCGTTTCGTTTCGATATCGCGTTTCGCGGTATATTTGGCTTATATGTGATTTCCATGTCGTATTTGCAGGTTTGCAGACAGGGACTACGGACACGGCTACAGGGGGAGCAGATGATAGGACTCACCCAGCGTGGAGTTTAGGTGAGTAGATATAACATCTACAGGGGAATCGCCCGCATGGCGTTATGCGTCTGGGCTAGGATTCAATTACCTGTCGCACATTCTACGTCATTGTAGAATTGCGCCTTACCGCATTTCCTAGATATAGCTATATACTGTGAGTAGCAGCCGTAGGACACTGCACACATTATTGACGGTTCATGTTGCACGAGCACGGATTGCATGCTACACACACACCGTCAATAATTGCCATGTCACACACTACCCCTTATAGCTACCATTGCTTGCCACACTTGACATCTAGTTTATCGGTATACCTATAGTGTATCATACCTTTAGTGATAGGTATATTTTCACTTTGGGATACAGCTACAGGTATACCTCATACATATTTTACTTATACCGGGAGGGATTTCCTACATATGTTACTTATACCCAGGGGGGTATACGACATCAGTTCTTATAGGTAGATACCTATACTTTGCTACACCTGTATGTTAGATACATATTCAGTTGTTGTCGCATATTCACATTTACTGATGTTACTTAGCTGTACCTTATCATGATTTCGTATACATCTGGTTCAGCTATATACTTGTGTTTACTTGCTCGCATTCAGATATATCGCATACATTATTCCTGGATTGCGCATTGTTTATCTGGAATTTTCATGATGTTTTCGGGATTTGGGAACCGCGGGAGTTCATGAAATTATGCATACATGTAACAACCCGGTTCCCTTGATATGATATTTCGAGCGTCCCCCATGAGTTTTATCGGTGCTGATTTTATGCTCCATACGATGTGTGGTTGCCGTATGAGAGTACATGGTGGGGCCCGGTATGGTTCCCCTCGGCAAGAAGATCGATGGGTTTGCCGATTGAGCCTGGAGGCGGGCGAGTACCTACCGGTGATTGTTTGGACCTGGCAGTTGTCTGGAGGCTACTGGCCAGAGTAGAGAGGTGGATGCGGGATGACCTGTACTGTCGAGGCCGAGGGCCGACACTGCAGACGGACCCCGTGGGCTGATCCGGACTGACGGAGCCCCATATACGAGGATTTCTGTGTCGATGCTTGGCACACGGTTTCATGATATTTCTTTAACCCCTTTTTGTATATATAACAGGGGATTTAGCCGTTGTTATATATACCCTTACACCAATATTAGTGGTATGGCACGCTAATATATGTGTATTGCCCCCATCATATTTATTTCTGTACATATATTTACCTTTAGGATGCTAGAAACTTACTTGAGATTGGACTTGGGATACTAGGTGATTCATTGGGATTGGACATTGGATATACCTATGTGATTGGTGATTTGTACATTCGAGATATAGGAGAGCTATTCGATATTGTACATTGAGGTGATGTGAGACTTTTATATTGTGACAGCCCAATGTGGGGGCCGGTTTGAGGATTGGGATTGGAGTATCTTGATGGATTGTGATCCTGCCACGACGTCAGGTTTCCGTGGAAAATGATATATTCCACCCTGTACCTCACCCTTACCTACCTTATGCACAGATTCATATATATTGGTAGTACTTGTAGTGTACCCTTATGATAGTTGCATATTTGCTTTCTCATATCTCTACTGCATACTATTGTCATGTTACTATCGCTTCACTTATTGATTGTACCTGCTAGTGTACTCTCTTTATTCCAGCATTGCATGACATATTATTACTACTGTAATCGCATATCTTAGATTCATGCTGTACGTGCATTCCTGCGATTACCTGCATATGTTTTATACTATTCACGAGTTGGCAACTCACCCCCGTTGTGCCACAGGTGTTTCAGGTTTTTCCCCAGAGTAGTCGAGGCAGGCTATTCCTCTATTCAGCTATTCAGCTACCACCTTTTGCTACAGATACCGCATCAGCTCACAGTACTTTTTGCTTAGGTGGGTTAGACGGTTATCTGTATTTCATATTGTACCTTCGTTGTATATTGTACTCTCTCTCCATCTACTATCGTATATTTGACATAGAGACTTGGTGAGGACGTTAGTGTGTATTATTGTGGATTTGATGTCTTTTATATACCTCTTTCTCTCTACTGTCTTTATTTCTTCGCTACGGCGTCGTATATTTGCATTGTATCCATTTTTGCTGGGTTTTACAAAAAGGGGTGTTGCTAAAATTTTAAAGAAAGAAAGTGAGACTTTTAAAGAATTTGGGTTGCGATTTCAAATGTTTCAAAACTTATATTATCTTTTCCGTATTTTTATGGTTTAGATTTCTGGGTTTTGGCTTTCTTTTACTACGTTGCGTCTTTAGGCGTTGCGTAGTATTAGGGCCGTCACGGGCCATTCTTGGGTCGTGATATTAACGATGTTAAGGTATGGGGAGTTGTTTGGCTTATGCTTAAAACCATACTCTGGATAACTCTAGGCACGTTTCTGTGATGGCTGTTTGTGGGTTGACCCAGGCTATGACGAGGGTTGATTTTCTACCATCAGGAAGATCAATAGTGATATTGTTCTTGACTCGCCACAGTTTTAATAAAAATGGATTTTTTCAAAAAACAGTAGTGGGAGTATGGTAGAACTGGAAGTGATTACAGAACCGCAAACGATTACTGAAGATTTGATAAGAACCTAAAGATTCAATCTGGATTGACATTCCATTGGCCACTCCGCAGATAAGGTGGGTAACCTCAGGCACCCGAGAGGTACTTCGGTATGCTCAAGGACGGTGGCAGGAAAGTTCTTGTTTACCCAGACTTTCCATTGCTGTTGTTCCAGACTGTGAGACCCGGCAGGAGGATGAGTATAGCGTCGTTCTAAACTAGCTTTAGAAGTACACGTGTATATGGCTCTTCCAGAGGGTTGTCGTAGTCAGTGGGAGCAGCGGAAGCATGATGGACAAGAGGCTTATGTCTATTTATAGACTAAAGCAGATATAGCGGAGATAGATCATCTATTTCTGATGTGATAGTCATAGGTTTGACTTCATCAGAATAGGGGATGGATCTGTTAAGAAGGTAGTAGGGTGTGATGTCCTAGTATTTGGATGACATACACATAGTAGGAAGTGATATTCCTCTACTACGATCGGTTATACTTTGGTTGTCACACAGTGGTTTCTCTACACAGGACTTGGATATTATATCAGACATTCTGGTCACTAGATCTATGGTTTTAGATCTAGATTTGGGTAGTTTCCCAATCTGGGTACTTTGACAACATTCTATGAGTATTTAGAATGGACGATTCCTGGCACGGTAGTATACCTGAAGGTGATGGGGTCACCCTCTCTAAAGGTGTCTTACAGACTAAAGGGGAGAGGGATGTGCATGATTGGCAGATCACTTGCTTAGGCAATTGAGTCAGTCATGAGATGTCAAGTACCACACCAAATGTTGTTTTTGCAGTAGATGCAATATGATATTAATCCAATCCAGGAGAAACATTCGGAAGCAGTTTTAGAACATAAGTGGATGTTCTAGGGATATGATAACGGCATCCTCCTTCGGGAGACAGTTATCATTCCAGGCTTCCAAGGTGACCTGGATGACAGAGTGGCTGTCAGAGTTATAGTTTTCCCTCTGACGAGGGGCGGTATTTTGGACAGGTGGTCCAGGCGGATACTGAGGGAGGCATGGCGCAAGACACTGATTAAGTTCAGTCGACGATACAGTCTAAGAAGTTTGGATTTGGAGTTCACTTGTGAACTAGGTCCCATCAGACATCCAATCATATTCTAAGACAGGTATTGCTCGTTTCGGGAGATGGGTTTCTCCGCGAACTTGAGATAAAGAGAGACATAGAAAGAAACATCATAGCGGATCCACTCACTGAGGCTATTCCTCGAACGCAATTGTTTCGCAAACGAGCTTTGTGAGACTGACTAGTAGAGGAGTTGGGTGTTCGGTATCACACGGGCTGTGAGTATGCGACATCGCAATAATTAGCCTTGAGTGCAAGTGGGAGATTGTTGGAGATAGTGCCCTCAGAGTCAATTATTGGATCACAGGCACGTGATTGCAATGATTGAGGGAGGACCTATACCGGTAGGACAGTCTTACTCAAGATGATAGTATACTATCTGGTTTATCTTTATCATCGTGTACTGCTTTAGGTGACCTTACGAGTCGCTATTACACGTTGATAGAGCCCCTAGGATTCTTGCTTGACTACCAGCAGTATGAGAGCGATCATATACGTGGGAGCTGGGGTCTATAAGCACATCCTTAAAAGGCCCCTAGTCATGGGAGTTTCGAGACAGGGCATCGATACTCCAGAGTAGACTAGTGTATACAGTCGAGACCCCGACGAGGGGCGGTGGCAGGTCTCACAAGCCACTGGTGTCAGTTGGTTCACCTAAGATGTATACAGGTGCTCATTGGGTTATGAGTACACCGGACAGGACTCGCCGGGAACATGCTAGTTGGTCTTATACCTAACGTCAGATAGCAGTTCCCTGGTGACATGTGTACAGGTTAGTTCATCGACCTGAGATTGTCATTTGTCTCGTGTGAGTTCCCACTGTGCTTTGATTACTACCCTACCACGCTCAAAGGAGACGTGCAAACAGGTTTTAGTTGGGTACAGTCCCGAGCCACATGGAGGCAGTGAGAGGATCTGTAGGGGTTCGTCTCTCCCGGTATTAGGGGTGAGGTCGCGCTGTGTCTAGGAGAGCCATTACACGAAGTCCTTGGCCAAGGCAGGAGATTTACTGGTAGGTATTCCAGTAGTATCTCAGGGTGTTCTGGTCTACACTCCGACACGACTTGTACCGCTTTTGGGGGTCTGACTTTTACCAACCCCCTAGGCCCGCCATGCGATGCTCATAGACGAACGGACCGGACTATACAGATATTGTCACTGACAGGCTCAGTAGGGTGTCAGGATGAGTTCGCTCATCGACGTCCCTTTTAGTCAATAGCTGGTAGCCCGTCACGTATTGCTAATACCTCTGACGTGCTAGTGGTTAAATCCATAGCCATAGTATTGACGAGTCTTTAGAGTCCACCACACACAGTTACTCAGGTTTCGGGCGAAACGCTGTAGAGGCCGTATGGAGATATGGCAGGGTTCAATCAGATACGTGCGGTTTTGCACGAATCGTGATCGGACGGATTTTACTAGCGGGCTTTGGTTTAAGCCGGATCCTAGTATTAGACAGTGTAGATTTTGTCTCTTTGCATTTGTATTCAGTGGTAATACAAATGCGGGCATGTATATGCAGTCGTAGGGTTTTCCTGTAATTTATTACGGGATCAGTTTTTTGAAGTTGCCAGTTTGCAATCCGTTCCGGCCAGTTTTCCTTTGTTCCTTCACGGCCGGATTTTTTTGATGGAGGGTAATTTGCAGTAATGCAAATTATCTTTGTGGAGGGTGTTGTTTGCTTTTGTGGCTTCATGATGGCATCTTTTCTTTTCATGCATCATTACATTCATGATTTGTTTATGGATGTGAGGCTTGCTTTTGGGGGTGTGGTCACCATTCTACTTTTCCTACACTCACCTCCCTTCTTGTTGATTCCATGACACTCCCATTTTGAGAGAGGGGCCGGCCACATATTAGAGGTGAGGAGAGAGAGTTCATTTTGATGGTGGGAAATTATTCATCATACATTTTGGCTTGCTACAAGATTTCTCAAATCTCTCCAAAGTTCTTTTTGCCTCTACATTATCATGGCAACTTCAAAACCCCAAAGAGACAATGGATTCTACACTATTCTACAGCAAATCGTGGGCACGTCGACTCGCCAACTTCGTGCCCGAGTTTCCTCGGTCCAGAGGTGGGAGCCCGTAAAAGAACCCAGTGATGTGGTGCCCGTTTCGACGAGGAGGCGACGACCGGAGATTCCGCGAGGAGATCGGAGTGGAGGCGAAGACCGAAGGACACGGATCACTTGGTATAGCCTTCTATCCCATCTTGTAGTTTGCTAGAGTTAGGTTAATGGCCCGATCCGGGTTTAAAGTGCGCGGTGGTGCCGGTTTGCTGGTTTGCAAAGTTTTTCGTTTCCGCGTTTCCGGCATCGGATCGACGGCCGGGGCGCCGCCGTGCACTTACACTTGTGAAGCGAAGGAGCGGACTACAAAGGTTGTAATCCCTCACACTTAGGTTTAAAGATGTTATCTTGCATGTTAAACCCTAATAATCTAGCAAAGATCCCGGCTTTTGGTAGTTCGGTACATCTAAAATTTTATTCGGGCATGTTTGATGCTTTATGAACCTTCAAAAGAGTGCCTAGGAACCCTACATGTGTTACCCTAATTATCTAGCAAAGATCTTGTTTAGGGTTATTCGTCACGGCTAAAATTTTAATCGGGCATGGTTGATGCCTTGTAGAACCTTATTAGAGTGCCTAGTAACCCATAGTGGTATGAGCCTAGCTAGAGCATTAGGTGACGTGAATACGAAGTTAAAACTCCGAACGAACCACGAAACGACGATTTGAACCCCTCTCTGGACATTTTTTAAAAACTGTGATTTTTCTGTATTAAAAATACCTAAAAAATTCACCAGGGAAATATAAGAAACACAGTGAAAAACGAGACTGTAAGTCGAACAATTGGCCGCGGAACCGCGGCAATACCCTACTTGCGCCGCGGATCCGCGGCCGTACAGAAGACTTACTGTCTCGTTTTGACACAGTAACATCCGTAGGCAAAATTGCTAATTTCTGGGTATTTTTAATTTGACTCAAGTGTTGAGTGTTCAGGGGATTATTTTGTATTCGTTGATTCGATCGGAAAATTTAATTTCGTTATGTTTTCCGGATAATTTAGAAAGTGTTAAAATGTTCGAACGGATATCATTAACTCAATTTTTTCCCGGCACGAAAAACATTCAAGTGTTGAATTTTTCTTGAGTTTAAATCTTTCGGAAAAACGTGAATGTAACGCGATGGACCCTCTAGAAGAACACAAACCTTAACTCGATTATGTGACCGTCTGAACCGCCTCTAAACCTTAGGGTTTTGGGGCGGTACGGCGTGCCACATGTGAGGCGCTGGCTTGACCCTTCTACGGCTGGACCGTTGGTACTGTGACGTATTCTGGAATTTTTGAACTCCGCTCAAGTGTTGAGCTATTTAGGAAATCATGGGTATTTGATTATTCGATCAGAAAGTTTAATACTGTCTATTTATCTGGAATATGATACAATATCTGGAATTCATATAGTTAGGCATGAAATGCGAAGTATGTGATATTTCGGATTTACGATGTCTAAAGAGATTGTGGATTCCAAATGTTGTAGTTTTACACTTTCTTTTATGCGACCGTAAGTGTAATATGTGATATCGCCGGTTTCGTTGCTATATGTCAACGACAATTGGGATGCGCATATTTACTTACTTTGATGACATGTGATGTTATGTGTTGCTGGATATGTTATGTTGGATCGTCGCGTTTCTGAATAGCCGGGGGTTTTATGTGAGATGAGGGTTTTTATTTTCATTCATGTAAAATTAAATGTATGTAATATTCTTTTATTGGGGCACTTCCGGGATGAGGTTGATGTCACCATTTGTATATTATTTACTTTTCCACACTAGGATAGACCCAAGGAGGAGAGCACAAGTAACCGGGTTCTAGAGTCCAGTGGGAGACCAACTCAAGGAGTCGAGTCCGGGTCTCCTAACTCTAGAATTGGTAGGGTTGCTTGCCGCTCTCGTAGGGGTCTAGGGGTGTGGGTTTGGCTATTCATCGCGACCGTGGAATCCGTGTTTTATAGAGGATCAAAATAAAACACGGACATCCTAGTATATCCAATGTTTCATATGTGTCTTCTGCTGTGATATCTGTTATATGATCATTTGATATGTTGTGATAAATATTGTATATAGTATATATGATATATTATATAGACGTTACTTATGTTTTACACCCGCGCTAGCCCTGCCTCGCTCTTCCGTTAGTTACCTAAACTAACGGTGCACGAGGGGACATCGAGGCGAATGCGGATGGCATAAGTGTACGTCGTATTTATCTGTGATGTTTAGGTGATTTAAATGATGGGACTTCATTAATATGATTAATGAAAGAAAAGAAACCTAAAAGATGTTGTACAATCAAATTTTCAAAAAGGGTAGCTACAATTTTTTGCTTTGCATAGCGATATATATGATATATCCTGCACCTTATTCGATGAGGAAAGAGCCAAGATCCCTTCACCGGGAGTGACCTCTTTAGCAAAACCGGCAGATGCTACAATACTCGGTTTGGTTTTTTATTGCTATTGGAGTTTTTTGCTTTGCATAGCGATATATATGATATATCCTGCACCTTATTCCATAAGGAAAGAGCCGAGACCCCTTCACCGGGAGTGACCTCTTTAGAAAAATAAATGAAAGCCTAAAAATCACTCCATTTCAAAATTCACTCGATTCTACAACGATATCAAGTTCATTACGCTCATGGTTTTCTGAAAAACCTGCGTAGCCCTCCGACATTTCAGATAGATATTACTTAGTATTCGTGCTACGGTAGTTTGGCATTCGTCAAGGCGTAGTGTACGGTAGCTATTTACTATTTATCTGTAGCATATGATGCGATTGGATTAGGGTATTCGTACGGCGTTGTTTTGCATTCTTCAATGGTCGTGCGGGTGGGTTTAATTCAATCAAGAAATGTACGGGTTGAACTTGACTAGCGCACTATGGGTTGTTTGGCATTCGTCAAGGTCATAGCACGTTATGGGAAAAAGCATTATCGGGAATTTCAAGTGTTGAAATTTGTAATGAGATTGCATACCTTCTATGAGATAGTTGGATTCCGATACCCACTGCGAGTAATTGTTACTCCTGGGAGAGTATTACACAGGACAATTAGCCGATCAAGTGGTGTCTAGAAAGGTGTCAACGGGGTTACGCCTCTGGGAAAAAGAGGTTTACTTTAATTTTTTCCTTGCGAAAGCACGGGGAACCTTCCTCAAAGTACCGACACTGGCCTGGCTGAAAGATTGGCGAAATTGTAGGGTGTAATTAATCCCGGCTAGTCTTTCCTTTTAGGGTTTGAAGGAAAATTTGATAGAAACAGTGGGAGCCATCCTGATTAGATAAAATAATAACCAATCTGATCTTGCAAGAGCATACGCTAAAGTGTTTTTCTTCTCTCTCTCTCTCCAGGTAGCGACCATATCATGCCTTAATCAAGATAATAATATGGATGTATTGACTGAACCCGCTTATTATACTGAGCAGGGGAACGTTGGACCCGTTCTTTCTTATAAGAGTTATAAGACTTAATAGGAAACAAGAGAATATCTGGATTCTCACGCCGCCCAAACGAAGAACATGCATACTGATGCATCTTCTTCAGGTGTGTTAGTTATTGAGAACTGTTTCTCAGTTCACCCTACGTCCTGGGTATTAGATACCGGATCAGGATCCCACATATGTAAATTGTTACATGGGGTACGGAAAGGTAGAGAACAGGGAAAAGGTGATCATTCCGTACAAGTAGGGAATGGTGCAAGTATTGCAGCCAAAGCAGTTGGCGAATATCACCTTGTGTTACCAAATGGTAATACACTGAATCTGAATGAGTGCTATTATATACCGAACATGATGTGCAACATTATATCAGTTTCTTTATTAAGTAAAGAAGGATATAATTTTATAGTACAGGATAATGTTATGAACATATTCCTAAATCAAAAGTTGATTGGATTAGGTTCTTTACAGAATGGCATATTCATTCTCAATCAAAATACAGTCCTTAATGTACAAAACACACACAAGAGGAAGAGTTCAGAAATGAACGAATCCTTCTTGTGGCATTGTAGACTTGATCATATCAATGCGACACGGCTAGCTAAGTTACATAAGGATGGATATTTGAATCTGTTCGAATTATCATCTTATGATACTTTCCATTCATGTCTCAAAGGAAAAATGACCAAAACTCCGTTTAGTGGACACGGAGAAAGAGTTATGGAACTCTTAGGACTGGTACATAGTGATGTATGCGGTCCTATGTCTACGCATGCCAGGAACGGTTCTTCCTACTTCATTACATTCACTGACGATTTCTCTAGATACGGACATGTGTTCCTGATAAAACACAAGTCTGAAGCTTTTGAGAAATTCAGAGAATATAAGCACGAAGTAGAGAACTAAACGGGCAAAAGTATTAAGATCCTTCGATCTAATCGAGGAGGAGAATACTTGAGCAATGATTTTCTGGATTATCTAAAAGAGAATAGGATTCTCTCTCAGCTTACTCCTCCTTATACACCACAGCACAACGGTGTATCGGAACGGAGGAAACACACGCTATTAGATATGGTGCGCTCTATGATGAGCACTGCTGAGTTGCCTATTTCCTTCTGGGGGTATGCGCTTGAGATAGCCATACACCTATTGAATATGGTTCCTACCAAATCAGGGCCTACTACTCCATATGAGATATGGAAAGGGAAGAGACCGTCTCTTAAGTATGTTAAGATATGAGGTTGTCCGGCCTATGTCAAAAGACAAAATCCGGACAAACTCGAGGCAAGATCTGTCTTATGTAAGTTTGTAGGATATCCCAAAAATTCACAAGGGTATATCTTCTACCACCCCGAGGAAGAAAAGGTGTTTGTTTCTCGACATGCCACTTTCTTAGAAAAAGGTTTTCTTATGAAACATATCAGTGGCATTGAGGTAGAACTAGAAGAGGTTCCAGCAACACAAACTATAACAGAAGACTTGGTAGAACCAGAAGATTCAGTAGTACTCGACGAACCCCAGCCTCTCCATCGATCTAGCATGGTTTCTCATCCACCTGAGAGATACTACGGTTTTCTCATTAATGGTGGGAGCGAGGATTGCATCATGGTAGATGATGACCCAACTAGTTTCGAGCTGGCCATCACGAGTAGGGACTCAGTGAAATGGCTGGATGCAATGCGGTCCGAGATGGAATCCATGTACACCAACAAAGTATGGACTTTGGAAGATGCTCCTGAAGGGGTAAAACCCATTGGGAGCAAGTAGATCTTCAAGAAAAAACTTGGTGTAGATAGGAAAGTGGAGACTTTCAAAGCTAGACTTGTTGCAAAGGGCTTTCGTCAAAGAGCAGGTGTGGACTATGACGAAACCTTTTCTCCAGTGGCTATGCTTAAATCCATCCGGATCATGCTTGCCGTCGCTGCATATCATGACTACGAAATCTGGCAAATGGATGTTAAGACCGCCTTTCTAAACGGTGATTTAGAAGAGAGCGTGTACATGACTCAACCAGAGGGCTTCGTAGCAAGTGGGAGCAGCGGGAAGGTGTGCAAGCTGCTTAAATCCATTTATGGATTAAAGCAAGTATCGCGGAGTTGGAACATCTGCTTTGACGTCGTTATCAAAGAGTTTGATATCGTCAAAAACGTAGATGAACCTTGTATCTACAAGAAGGTGGCAGAGAGTAAGGTTGTCTTCCTCGTATTGTACGTGGACGACATACTCTTGATAGGAAATGACATTCCTATGCTGCAATCGGTCAAGCTCTTCTTATCACAAAGATTCTCAATGAAAGATCTAGGTGATGCCTCCTGCATAATGGGAATTATGATCTATAGAGATAGATCTAAAAGGATATTGGGATTGTCCCAATCCAGGTACATTGACAAAATACTAAAGAGGTTTAGTATGGATGAATCCAAGCGTGGGAACTTACCCACGATCTCTGGACACACTCTCTTCAAAGAGATGTCTCCCAAGACTGATTCGGAGAGAGCTCGCATGCAAGGGATACCCTATGCTTCGGCTGTAGGCTCTATCATGTACGCGATGCTATGTACCAGACCCGATGTAGCACACTCACTAAGTGTAGTGAGTAGGTATCAAGCTGATCCTGGAGAGAGTCACTGGACAGCTGTGAAGAGCATTCTCAAGTACTTGCGAAGGACAATAGAGATGCTCTTGGTGTATGGTAACGGAGAACTCCAAGTGGAGTCCTTTACCGATTCGAGCTTCCAGAGTGATAAGGAAGACTCTAAGTCGCACTCGGGATTTGTCTTTACCCTTTACGGAGGGGCGGTTAGCTGGAAGAGTTCCAAGCAGGAAACCGTGGCAGACTCGACGATGGAGGCTGAATACATCGCTGCCAACGATGCTGCCAAAGAGGCTGTCTGGATCCAGAAGTTCATTACTGAACTTGGAGTGGTACCATCCATTGAGCATCAAATACCTTTGTATTATGATAACAATGGAGCAGTGGCTTTGGCCAAGGAACCCAGGTCCTATCAGCGATCCAGGCATATTCTGAGGCGGTATCACCTGATCCGGGAGATAGTTTATCGCCGGGAGATCGAGGTCAGGAGTGTTGACACAAAGAACAACACAGCGGATCCACTCACGAAAGCCATTCCCCAGATACAGTTTGAGAGTCTCTTCGGGATGCTTGGTATGCGATACTACAGCAGCTGTCCCTAGTGCAAGTGGGAGATTGTTAGTTGTATGTATGCCCTAGAGGCCAGTATTGTACAGATGATGTATATTATATTGGATACTTGGAAATATATAGAGAGGACTTTCTTGCTCGATATGATAGTATGCTATCTGGTTGCTCTTTATCTTAACATGTATACTTGTCTCTTGATGTTGTCTTATAGTTACATGTTGGTAAAGCCCTTAGAATGTGTACTTGACTACCTGGACTATGATGCAGATTATACTAGTGGAGACTGAGTAGTCCATAAGTACATCCTTTAATGTTCCTAGTCGTAGGTGTATCGAGACAGGGCATCGATATACCAGAGTAGACTAGCGTATACGCTTCTCGACCCATGAGATGGGCGATGGATAATCCCATATCCATTGGTGTTTGACATCAGAGATAGTATACGGGTACTCAGTGGAGACTGGGTACACTGGACGGACTCGCCGAGAACTCCCAGATGGTATTATAACTCACGTCAGATGGCAGTTCTCTGGTGACACTTGTGCAGGTTAGTCTGTAGACCCGAGATAGTCATAGAGTCTTGTGTGATTCCCACTGTGCTTTGATTTACACCTTACCACGTCCAAGAGGGCGTGCAAAACGGTGGTTTTTGGGTACAGTCCCGAGTCACATGGAGTAAATGAGTGATTGGAGGGGTTTCGTCTCTCCCGGTATTGGGGGTTGATGTTGCGCTGTGCTCGATTGGCCATGACAGGGAAGTCCCTGGCCAGGGCTGATTTAGAGATTTACTGGTAAGTGTTACCAGTAGTTTCTCGACCACTTATGAGCCTCACATCAGCACGACTTATCGGTTATTGGGGTCTGGCGTTTACCACCCCTAGACTTGATATGCGACATATCAGACGAGGAGACCGGACTGTACGCGAAGTGTTACCGTTAGGCTTATACAGGAGTTGGGGCGGGCTTGCTTGCTGATCTTCTGATCGCTCAATACCCGGTTTGCCATTACGTCCAGCTAGTACCGCTGACGGCTTGTGGGTGCTTGATGTGATCATCACCTACTGCCGGCGTATTGACGAGTCTTTAGAGTCCTACATAGAGGGTTTTCTGGCTCAGGCAAAACGAAATAGGAGCACATATGTGATATTTGAGGGACCGAGAATAATGCGTGTATGTGATACCGTATTTTATTCTCGCGACTTTTTGTATCAGTCGATTATATGAGATATAGCCGGGTTATCGAATCAAGGGTTGATTCGATAAGTCGATACATTGAATGTTAGTCGGTTATATAAGATATAACCGGATTATTAAGTCAAGTGTTGATTTAATAATTTAGTGTATAATTGTATATTTTATATACTAATTTACATTAACTAACATTTGTTCACTTAAGGATTTTTCTCACATGTGCACAACTTTTGTATATATGTGATATATATATTAAAATGTGTTTTTCATTTTGTATCATGGTTGATGATACATCATACATGGGTGTGCAAGACATACACCATTCTATTTTAAATGGTGGTTAATAATTATATAAGGTAATTACAAATTAGTGGAGCTTTTGTCACAAGCATGAAGCTTGTAGAAGCTTATGGATGCTTTGACAAAGTCCACTAACTTTGTTTTACTTTAGATTTTTATTAACCTAACCATTTAGGATTAGCCATGGTAATGTCTCTACATGAGTTAGTATATGATACTCACTCACCATGATTAGCTCACTCACTTGATCATTATCTTTCTCTCTTTATTTCTTCATCTTCTTCCTTGAGCTAAAAAGCTCTCTTGGGTTTGATCCAAAGTGAGAAACATTGTGAGAAAACAAATTCTAAAGTGAACACACTTCCTATTTCTCCATCCTCTACTAGACTAGCACTTTAGTTTAGGGTGTTTGCTTCACTATTTCTCTAGTTAGTGAAGTAGTAGCTTGAGTTGGTATTCCCTCGACGTAGATCATCTTCGGCCTCGAAGACTTCAAGCAAGGACGCTTCTTTCGCTACGTGAAGCCATGCAAGAGCCCGGGAGAACCATGATCGCAGCGAAGGGACTACAACAAGGAGCTTTAAAAGTGAAGGACCGATCTACAAAGGTTGTATTTCGTATTCACTTAGTGATAAATGTTATTTACTTGCATGTGTTACCCTAATTATCAAGCAAAGATCTTGTTTAGGGTTATTCGGCACGGCTAAAATTTTAATCGGGCATGGTTGATGCCTTGTAGAACCTTATTAGAGTGCCTAGTAACCCTACAATACCGCATTCTATTCTCGTGATATGTAACATCAAAGGTTATATGATTTATAGTCGGGTTATCGGATCAAGTGTTGATTCGATAAGTCGTTACATTTGATATTAGTTGGTTATATGTAATATAGCCGGATTATTAAATCAAATGTTGATTTAATAATTTAATGTAGAATTATATATTTGATATATTAAATTACATTAACTAATATTAGCTCATTTAAGTATTTCTTTTTCTCACATTTGATACATTGATATATATATGATATATGTTAAATGTATTGTTTTCTTTTTGCAAAAAATATATATGTGATATATATTGTTGTGTCATGCTAGGTTACACATGCAACAAAAATGTATGAGACTCACACCATGCTAGGTTAAAGTTAGGGTTTTATTTGTTTTAAGTAATTCAAACAACTTGGATAATGAGTCATGGTTGAAGCTTGGAGAAGCTTGTAGAAAACATTGACTTAGTCCACTTGTTTGTCTAGCTTAAGATATTTCTCAACCCAGCCCTTAACTCATAGCTATGGTTTATTCTCTACAATGGTTATTGCATGACATACACTTACCATGGATGCATTTCTAACCTCATGAGTTCATTCATTTTCTTCATCACTTCTTCTTTTTCCTCAAGAGAAAAAGCTTGCTAGCTTTTTCTAAGTGATGATTTATTGTGAGAAAAATAAAACTAAAGTGAGCCCACTTCCTACTTCATCATCCTCTACTACTTGCCATTTAGTTTAGGGTGTTTGCTTCACTAATCTCACCATTAGTGAAGAGGTAGCATGATCTTGAGTCTCCTCGACGTAGATCATCTTCGGCCTCGACGACATCAAGCAAGCTTGTTCCGTATATCTCGTGGAGCCTTTCTAGAGTCCTAGGAGTTCACTACTTGGAGTGAAGGGACTACTACACAGAGCATTTGAAGTGAAGGACCAGTCTACTAAGGTTGTATTCCTTCTTCTCTTTAGTTTGTAAAGAGTTTACAATCCAGAAAACCCTAAGTCTCTAGTTCGATCCTCGTTCAGGTTCTTTAGCTCTCTAGAAAATTTTGAAATAGCATGTTCGATGCCCTAGTAAACACCGTGAGGGTGCTAAGGAACCCATCAGTGTCCAATAAATACTAAGTCAAGGAACAATAAGTAATAATAGGCAATGATGCTCATGCACAATCAACTCATATGCGTATAAACATGCGGCTATAATATCATATCTAGCCCTGACGCATAACGCTATACGGGCGATTTCCCCGTAGATGTTAAATCTATTCACAGATGATCTCGAGCTAGGTAAATCCAACCACCTGCTTCCCTTTTCTAATAGCGTCCGAAGTTCCCGCAATCGATCCTAAAATTTCACAAACACAATACATAAGGCTAAATATCCTGCGCCGACACAAATACAACGAAACGCAAGAATAACGTCCACAAGATAGACACATTGTGCACTTGGTGCACAAAACGCGTACGACATCGCCACAACCTTAAATAAGATCGCTAAACGACACAACCACCAAGCCTAGAACCCGATCGTACCGATCGATCATTCACAACACAATATATTTTATAAGAAATAGGTTGTATATCATCAAAACCTAAAACTTAATCAAAACCGATTTATTCCAAAAACCTAGTAAGCATCAATTTACCATTTTAGTCCAAAACTAGATATTTCAACAAAACTAGTGGCCACCATAATCACATAATAGCTTAATTAAGCCACACGAACCCTCACTAACATTTTAATCTCACCCATTTTAGATTTATTAAAAAATTAGTTTGCAGTCAAGCTTAGTTTGGACAATTTGGAAAATAACAATTTACAATTTAACAACTAGGCTAGATTTTGCATGTCTAAACATGTTAAACTACACATATAACCATATCCAATTGTGTAAAACCTTAGAATGCGATTAGTGTTAATTAAGCGATAACGCGGATTTTTAGTAAAAAATTTACCAAAATAGTTTTCAAATATTTTATAAAAATTAATTAATATTTTATTAATATTTATTTTGTGCTTGCATACACATTGTCAGATATATGTATGCCCTAGAGTCTATTATATGATAGTGGATGTATTTATACATGTGTGTGTGTGTGTGTATTCAGGGTACATTCTTGTTCGACATGATAGTATGCTATCTGGTTACTCTTTATCTGACATGTTCACTTGAACGTGCTTTTATTCATTTGCACATGTTGATAAAGCCCTGAGGATATTTGCTTGACTACTATGATTATGATGTAGATCATACTAGTGGGACATTTGTAGTTTATAAGCGTATCCTGAAATGTCCTTAGTCGTGGGTATATCGAGACGGGGTATCGATATTCTAGAGTAGACTAGCGTATATGATACTAGACCCATATGATGGGCGATGGATGTTCCCACATCCATTGATGTTTGACATCAAGATCGCATACGGGTGCTCAGTGAAGACTGAGTACACTGGACGGACTTGCCGAGAACTCCTATATGGCATTATATCTATCGTCGGATAGTAATTCTCAGGTGACACTAGTACTGGTTAGTCTGTAGACCCGAGATCGTTATAGAGTCTTGTGTGTTCTCCCACTGTACTTTGATTACCATCTTACCACGGCTCTACTGAGTTATGCAAACAGGTGGCTTTTGGTTACAGTCCCGAGACACAGGAGACAGCAAGTGATAGGAGGGGTTTCGTCTCTCCCAGTATTGGGGGTTGATGTTGTGCTGTGCTCGATTGGCTATATCAGTAAGTCCCTGGCCAGGGCTGTTGAGATTTACTGATAAGTGTTATCAGTAGTTTCTCAATCTGTTATAGAACATTCATCGGCATGACTTATTGAGTTATTGGGGTCGACGTTACCATCCCTAGACTCGATATGCAGCATAGCTGACGAAGAGACCGGACTGTACGGTAGAGTTGCCAGTTGGCTCGACGGGAGTTTTGACAGGCCCGCTTGTTTTCTTCTGATCGTTCAATACCAGGGTGGCCGTTACGTTTAGCTGACCTCTTTCAGCTTGGGGGTGCTTGATATGATCATCACCCACTGCCGGCGTATTGACGAGTCTTAGAGTCCCACAAAGGAGTTACCTAGCCCAGGCGAAATGATGTGGAGTGCATATGAGATATGCGCGGGGACCTGATTAAATGCGTGTATGTGATACCGTATATTAATCGGGCGGTTTACTATTGGTCGGGTTACATGTGATATGACTGGTTTGTTAAATCAAGTGTTGATTAACATTGACCATTAGCTTTTTCGCTTAGACCCTTTTGTCTTTTGTTGTATGCATGCATGTATGCACATGTTTACATTGATGCACATATAGATGTGCATGCACATATAGATGTGCATGCACACATACATGCATACACATGTGTGTCATGGTTGTTGATACACTAGATGGTGGCAATATAAGACTCACATGTTAGTAAATATATTTGTATTTATTTTTGAGATTAATGGAAATGGATAATTATTCATGATTGATTATTTTATTCCTCCACTAAACCTTGAGTTAAACATGAGTTATCTTTCCATGGCCATTAGAGCTCCAAAATAATTATCTAGATATTTATTAACTTGAGTTAAGAATGAGAGTGGAAATTATATATAATTTCTATTCTCATTTTTATCATTATCTTTTCATTATCTTGAGCTCTCATTTGCCATCATGTTCTTCCTCCTCTATCTTGCTCTCTAGCTTTCATTAGTGAGTAGGATAGTGATCAAGTTAGGGTTTTGAAGTGAGAAAACAAACCACTTCGTCATTCTACACTACTCTTGCCCATTAGTTTAGAGTGTTAGCTTCAACTTCATCTCTTGATCAAGTGGAGCTTTGAGCTTGGATAAAGAGGACTCCGGGTGGATCATCGTGGACTTGGAGGATCTCAAGAAAGCCTATTCCAACTTCCAAGTAGCCATGGAGTCAAGCAAAGGGAGCTACAAAGGTTGTATTCTCTTTACCTAGTACTAAACTACTTATGGAATGTGTTAGATTTTGTGTTACCCTAGTTTTTCTAGTTTGATCCCAAGGTTAGTTTCTTTAGCACCCTCTAATTTTTAAATATGGCATGTGTGATGCTACCAAACCCTTGTACTGGTGCTAAAGAAAACCCTTCATGGTATTAGATCCTAACTAGAAACCTAAACGATGTTACGATAATACGAAAACGAAAAACTCCGCAAAAAATACGGTTTTAGAAACACTAGAAAATGCTCTCTGGAAATTTTTTTAAAAGTGTTTTAAAGATTATTTTAGCAACTGCAGAGTGGAATTTATGGTATTTTAAGAACACAGGTGAAATACGGGGGGGTGCTCGGATTTTGGCTGAGCACGAGGCCTCCTTTTCCGGCGACGCCGGCCTTTTGTGCTCCTCTCCTCCTTGTATTGCACCAGTGCTCTATTACTCATGATCTGGGGTTTCTGGTATTGTTTGGGTAGTCCAGAATTGCATGTGATGTTAGTTTGGTAATGGACTCTTTGCGGAGTATTTCGTATTCGTATATTTTAGTATTTGTATTGGTAACCAAGACAATGTTTAATACTTTGATCGAACTTCAAACACCCCGTCAAGAACCCCACTGAAATTTTCAATAGTTGGAATTTTCTTTAGTTAATTATATTCTATAGCCGTGCAAGTAACTCTATGGACCCTCTAGAAGAACAAAAACCTTAACTCGATTCTATGCCTTCGGAACCGCGACTTGAACCCTAGGGTTTTTCGTAGTTCCGCGGTGTCATAGGTGAGGCATTGGTTTGACCCTTCTACGGCTGGACCATAGGTACTGTAGCACGTTTTTGGGTACTTTAACTTCGCTCAAGTGTTGAGCTTATCGGGTGATGAGGGTGTTGGTTGATTCGATCGAAATATTTAACATAGTCTTGTATATTGTGATACAATAATTGGAATCTACATTTATATATTGCGTGTAAATCTACCATTTCGGTCTCGGCAGTAATCGAAAATCTTGTTGAATTATCCGACTTACTTTGAAAAGTGTTTTCATGGATGAGACCTAAATGCGAGACTTACATGTTAGGCATGAAATCTTGGATATGAGATATCCGGAGTTTATGATGTCTAAGGGCAGAAGTGATTCTAATTGTTGTAGTTTTTCACTTTCTTTTCTGTGACCGTAAGCGTAGTATGTAGTGTATCGCCGGTTTCGTTGCTATACATCAACGACAATTGGGGTACACATACTTGCTTACGTTGATGACATGTGATGTTATGTGTTGCTGTGCTATAATGTATAGGATCGTCGTGATCGAATGGCCCGGGGGGTTTATGTGAGATGAGAGTTTTTCTTTTCATTCATGTAAAATTCAATTGTATCTAATATTCTTTATTTGGGGCACTTCCGGGTTGAGGATGATGTCACCATTGTTGTATATTATTTACTTTTCCGCATTAGGATAGACCCAAGGTGGGGAGCACAAGTGACCGGGTTTTGGGTTCCAATGGGAGACCATCTCGAGGCGTCGAGACCGGGTTTCCTAACTCCAGAATTAGTAGGGTCACTTGCCACTCTCGTAGGGGTCTGGGGGTGTGGGATTGGTTATTCATCACGACCGTGGAATCCGTATTTTCTATTGTTGGCTAAATACAAAATACGGACATCCTAGCATATCCTATATTTTCATATATATGTTTCTGCTGCTTATATTCAGTGACGTGATCGCTTGATATATCTGAGACGAATGTAACATTATATATAAGATATATAGTGGACGTTGCTTATGTTTTGCACCCACGCTACTCCCTTTCCGGTATGCCGTTAGTTAAGTAACCTAACGGTGCATAACGGAACATTGTGACGAATGCAGATGGCATAAGCGTACGTTGTATTTTCGTTTCTTTTCTGTGTTTGGCTTAAGGACTTAAATAATGGGACTACATTAATAAGATTAATGTAAAGGAAAATAAACCTAAAAAGATGTTGTAGAATCAGATTTGAAAACCACTCGGCTTTTTGAGAAAAAGCTACATTTCAAAATTGCGGAGCTTAAGCCACTCCTATTGAAAACCATTTGATTCTATGACGATATCAAGTTCAAAGCGTTAAAGGTTTTCTTAAAAACCATCTGCAACCCTCCGTAATTTTAGGAAGTAGAGTACTTAGTATTCGTGCTACGTTTGTTGACTTTAGTTAAGGCGTAGTGTACGGTAGCTAAGTGATGTCTTCCTACACTGCATATGATGCAGATTAATTAGGACATTTATATGACTTTGTTGACCATAGTTAAGGGTCATATGGGTGGGTCTAATTAATCAAGAAATGACGGGTAGAACTTGACTGGTGCTTGTGATTTGTTGACCATGGTTAATTTCATAAATGCTAGGGGTAAAAACCATATCGGGAGTTTCAAGAGTTGAAATTTGCAATGAGATTGCATACCTTCCATTTGATGGTTGGATCCCGATCCCACTGTGAGCAAAATTTGCTCCCAGGAGAGTTTTACACTTTACAATTAGCTAACCCATTAGGTGTCTAGAAAGGTATTAATGAGGCTACACCTCTGGGAAGACGAGATTTATATTAATTAGGTTCGTGCGAAAGCACGGGGAACTTCCCTCAAGTACCGACACTGGCCTGGATAAACGGTTAGCGAAGTTGTGGACTATAATTAATCCTGGCTAGTTTTCTTTTTAAGATTTGAAGGAAAAACTTGATTAAAGCAGTGGGAGACATCGATTAGATATGACAATAACCAATCTGATCTTTGCAAGAGTTTTCGCTGAGTGTATTCTTTTATCTCTCTTAATGGCAGACACCAATGACAAGACTCAAGCTTCTACTAGATAAATATAAACTGAATGGGACCAATTATAAAGATTGGCTGAGGAACCTTAGCATTGCCTTAACTTATGATAAGGTATCATATGTCCTCACGGCTCCAGCCCCGCCCGTCCCAGGTCCTAAATCTTCAGTTGCGGATAAGGAAGTCCACAAGACATGGGACGCTGACTATGCCACGGCCAAATGTCTCGTGCTTGCATCGATGGATAACACACATCAAAACCAGCACGAGCAGATGGATGTCCAATCCATTTTTCTCCATACAAAAGAGTTTTATGGGGAGCAATCTCGTGTCCTACGATACGAAGCATCTAGAAAGATTTTCAGATGCAGATGACTCCTGGTACACCAGTAGGTGACCATGTTCTGAAGATGATAGCTTTTATAGAAGAGCTTGAGGTCCTCGGGTGGACAATGGACAACGAACAATATACTGATATTATTCTGCAGTCTCTCCCCTCTACCTTTGCTCAATTTGTAGTAAACTTCAACATGCACAACATGGAGAAGGAACTACCAGAACTCCTTAATATGTTAAGGAGTGCAGAGAGCACGCTGAAGTCAGTGAGGACTCCCGCTTTGACGGTTGGGCCATCTTCCTCCTCTCGCCCGAAGGCTAAGGACAAGGGAAAGATGAAGAAGAAACCCACCTCACTTAGAGGTGGAGTTAAAAAGGTTAAGGGGAAAGACAAGTCCAAACCTGGGAAATCGGGGAAAGGGGAATGTTATCACTGCCACAAAATAAGACACTTGAAGCGTAACTGTGCTGAGTACCTAGATCTCAAGAAGAAAAATCATGGTGATGCTTCCGCTTCAGGTGTGTTTATGACAGAAAACTGTTTTTCTATAAACTCTGCTTCCTGGATATTAGATACCTCTTCAGGTTCTCACATTTACAATTCTATGCAAGGGCTGAGAAATAGCAAAGTTTTGAAGACAGGTGACCATACTCTCCGGGTTGGAAATGGTTCCAATGTACATGTGGTTTCAGTGGGAGAGTATCGCCTGGGGTTGCCGTCTCGGTGTATATTGGTTTTGAACCCTTATTATTATATACCTAGTATGCTTTGTAATATAATATCCGTTTCTTTGTTAGACAATGAAGAATATAATTTTGTATTGCAGAATAATGTTATGAACATTAACCTGAATCAAATGTTGGTTGGGTATGGTAAACTTAATAACGGGATATGTAGGGTTCCTAGGCACACTAGTGAGGTCTCACAAGCCATCAACTATGGAAATTTCAAAAATTATGGTGCCTACAAACCCTAAACTACGGATCGATAACTAGATGTCTAGGCGAACAAGAACTAGTTTACAACTAAACTAAAAGAATACGGAATTACAACCTTTGTAGATCCGTTTGCTCCATCTCCATAGCTCCGCAACGACATCCTCTCGCTGTCCATAAGAAGTCCCGGGCTCTAGCGTCGGCTTCGTCGGAGAATGGGCAAGCTAGGTCGTCGATGTCCATGCCGAAGATGATCTACATCGAGGGATCGCTAAATCAAGCTCCGACTTCACCAAGTCAAGAAACTTGTGAAGTAAACACACTCTACTACTTGGCAAGAGGTAGAGGATGAAGAAATAGGAAGTGGGTAAACTTTAGTTTTGGATTTCTCACTAAACTTCATGACTTGCCATTGAAGTAGCAAGCTTTCTTCAATGTTGAAGAAGATGAAGAAGAAGAAGAAGATATGATAACTTCATTAAAATAGAAAAGAAAATACAATACTTATCATATCTTTGACCATGGTTTAGTGTAGAGACTTAACTTAGGTTAGATAGTGGTTAGGGTTAGATAAAAGACAAGAATGGTGGACTAAGTTCAAAGCTTCAAGAAGCTTTCAAATAAAGACAAAAACTAGTAACCATTCTTATCTCTTTATCTTTTCTTTTTCCAAAATAAACAAAAGGAATGAATAAATGATTAAGTAAATGAAAAAGAAACCCTAATCACTAATTAACCATGGTTTAACACTTTACACAAAACCAAGCTAGAATGTATCATCAAACATGATACAATCATGTGCACAAAACTATATCGAATATACAATGTGCACATCCGCGCGAGAAAATCCATTTAAAGTGAACCGACACTAGTTAATGCAAAGCAATATATCAAATATATAATTATGTATCAAATCATTAAATCAACACTTGATTTAACGATCCGGTCATATCGCATATAACCGGCTAGTGTCCAATGTGTCGGCTTATCGAATCAATCCTTGATTCGATAACTAGGTTATATCGCATATAACCATTCGATACATTGATTGCGAGAATAGAATACGGTATCATATACACGCATTATTCTCGGTCCCGCACATATCTCATATGCGCTCCTATTTCGTTTCGCTTGAGCTAGGAAACCTCTGTGTAGGACTCTAAAGACTCGTCAATACGCCGGCAGCAGATGATGATCATATCAAACATCTGCAAGCCGCAAGCGGTCTGCTAAACGTAACGGCCACCCGGGTATTGAGCGATCAGAAGATCGACGAGCAAGCCCGCTCACACTCCTGCGAATCCGACCAGTAACACTACCATATAGTCCGGTCTGTTCGTCTGATATGTCGCATATCTCGCCTAGGGGTGGTAAACGTCAGACCCCAATAGCTCGATAAGTCATGCCGACGTGAGGTCCATAACATTCGTGAAACTACTGATAACTCTTACCAGTATATCACTGCAACCCTGGCCAGGGATTTCCTGTTATGGCCAGTCGAGCATAGCACAACATCAACCCCCAATACCGGGAGAGACGAATCCCCTCCTATCGCTCATTGCCTCCATGTGAATCGGGACTGTACCCAAAAACCACCTGTTTGCACAACTCAGTAGAGCCGTGGTAGGGTGGAAATCAAAGCACAGTGGGAGACACACAAGACTCTATGACGATCTCGGGTCAACAGACTAAGCTGTACCAGTGTCACCAGAGAACTGCCATCTGACGTGAGGTATAATACCATCTGGGAGTTCTCGACGAGTCCGTTCAGTGTACCTAGTCTCTACTAAGCACCCGCATACCATCTTCGATGTCAAACACCAATGGATATGGGATCATCCATCGCCCATCGCATGGGTCGAGAAGATATGCGCTAGTCTACTCTGGAATATCGATGCCCCGTCTCGATATTCCCTCGACTAGGAACAATTCAAGGATGTACTCATGGACTACCCAGGCCCCACTAGTATGATCTACATCATAGTCCTGGAAATCGAGTACACATCCTATGGGCTGTATCAACATGTAATCAGAGAGACAGAAAGTATACATGTTAAGATAAAGAGCAACCAGATAGCGTACTATCATGTCGAGCAAGAAAGTCCTTCCTATATATGTCCCAGCATCCACTATAATATACATCCAATGTACAGTAATGGCCTCTAGGGCATACATATAACTAACAATCTCCCACTTGCACTAGGGCCATCTGTAGCAGTGGTTGCAGTATCTAATACTCAACCATCCCCTAAAAGTCTCTCTTTGGGAAAAAGGCCTTCGTGAGTGGATCCGCCGTGTTGTCCTCTGAGTCTACTCTCCTAACCTCGATCACCCTGGAGATCAACTATCTCCTTGATCAGGTGATGCTGCCTCAGAATATGTCTGGGTCACTGATGGGACCAGGGTTCTAGGGCCGAAGCCATACTTCCATTGTCATACAATGGCAGGAACCTAGTTCACCAATATACACCCAAACAGCCTCTTTGGTAGTATCTTTAATAGCGATGTTACCATCCTTTATCGTCTAGTCTGCCACGGTATCTAGCTTGGAACTCTTCCAACATACCGTCCCTTTACCGAGGGTAAAGACAGTGCCTGTGACTGACATTCAGTCGTCTTTATCACCCTGGAACTCTTCCAGTGATTCTCCCCAGGATCGATTGATACCATCTCACTACATCTAGTGAGAATCCTAGCATCCAATTACATCTATCTCATAGATGAAAACTCAGGATTTAGGAGGTATCACTTTGATCCTATTTGGAGAATTCTAGTGATAATAGGAGACTGACCGATCATAGTATAGGAAACTCTTTTCCTATCAAGAGTATGTTGTCTACGTACAATACGAAGATGACCACCATACTCCATACTACCCTTTTGTATATACAAGGTTCGTCTACCATTTTGATGAAGTCAAACACTTTGACTATCACATCAAAACAGACGTTCCAACTCCGCGATGTCTGCTTCATTATGTAAAGCAACTTGCACACGTTTCCGCTACTCCCACTGTTTACGAAGACCTCTGGCTGTGTTCTTATAGACGTTCTCTTCTAAATTAGTATTTAGAAAAGCAGTCAGGGCACCCAACCACCAGATATCGCAGTCATAGTATGTAGCCGTGGCAAGTAGGATCTGGATGGACTTAAGCATAGTCACTTGGAAAAAGGTTTCATCATTATCCATGCCTGGTTGATGATGAAAACCTTTAACAAGTCTAGCTTTGAAAGTCTCAACCTTTCCATGTACACCAAGTAATCTTCTCAAGATATACTTGCTCCTGATGGGGATTTAACCCTTCAGATATAGCAACTAAAGTCCATACTTTGTTGGTGTATAAGGATTCCATCTCAGATCGCTAAGCATCCAGCCATTCTTACAGAGTCCCTACTCTCGATGGCCTGCTCGAAACTGGTTGGGCCATCATCTCATGATGCAATCCTTGCTCCCACTGTCATCGAGAAACCGAGGTATCTCTCTGGCGGATGAGGAACCCTACTAGATCGGCGGAGAGGCTGAGGTTCGTTGGCATCTACTGAATCAGTTGCAGTTTGTATAGCTGGAACATTTCCAGTTGTACATAACTGACATTGCCTCGAGCTTGTCCGGATTTCACTTTTCAGACATAGGCCGGACAACCCCAAATCTTAACTAACTTAAGATATGGGCTCTTCCCTTTCCATATCACATATGAAGCGGTAGGCAATGATTTGATTCGAACCCTATTCAATAGGTATGCAACTTCTCAAGTGCATAACCCCTTTAAGGAAAAAGGTAACTCAGTAGTACTCATCATAGAGCACACTATATCAAATAGGGTGTATCTGCTCCGCCCCGACATACCATCGTGCAATGGTGTATACGGAGAAGTAATGCTGAGAGAGAATCTCATTCTCCTTTAGAATAGTCTAGGAATTCCATGCACAAGTATTCTCCTCCCTGATCTCATCATAGGACATAATACTTATACCCGTATATTGATTCTCTACTTCTAACTTATATTCTGTGAATATCTCAAAAGGTTCGGACTTGTGTTTCAACAGGAACATAGGTCTGAATCTCGAAAGATTATCAGAGAATGTAATGAAGTACAAAGAACCAATCTTGGCATGTGTAGACAGGGGACCTACATACATCAACATGTATCATCCCAAGAGTTCACTAACTCTTTCTCTGTTTCCAATAAACAGAGCTATGGTCATCTTATCTTTGTGACATGACTGGCGAGTTTCACAAGATGTAAATTCAAACTGATTTAAATATGCATCATTGTGTAACTCTAGCTAGTCGGGTCGCATTGATATGACCTAGTCTACAATACCTCAAAAAGGATTCGTTCATTTCTGAACTATTCTTCTTGTGTGTGTTCCCTATACTTAGAACTGTAGTTTGATTTAGAACAATAATGCTTTTAGATAACGTGCCTGAACCGATCAACTTTTGATATAGGAAATGTTCAAAACATTATCCAACAATACAAAATCTTATCGTTTCTTTACTAATAAAGAGACAGATATGATTTTGTATATCAGGTTCGGTATCTAATAACATTCGTTCAGAATCAATGTATTACAATACAGGGTGACAGTGACCAACAGACTTGGCTGCAACACTTGCCCCGTTTTCTGCCTCATGAAACTTATCACCCGTTCTCAGTTTTTCTACCCTTTTGTAGCCCTATGTAACATCTTACATATCTGGGATCCTGATCCGGTATCATATACCAAGGATGCGAAGGATACTGAGAAACAGTTCTTTGTAATGAACACACCCGAAGGAGATGCATCATATGCACTTTCTTCGTTTGGGCGGCATAGGAATTCTGGTATTCCCCAATTTCCTGCTCTGTCTTATAACAATTATAAGTTGGAGCGGGACCAACGTTCCCCAGCTCAGTATAACAAGCGGGTTCGGTCAATATATCCGTATTATTATCTTGATTAAGGCGTGATATGGTCGCTACCTGGAGAGAGAGAGAGAAGAAAACACTCTGCGTGCGCTCTTGCAAGAATAGATTGGTTATTATTTTATCTAATCAGGATGGCTCCCACTGTTTTTATCAAATCTTCCTTCAAACCCTAAAAGGAAAGACTAGCCGGGATTAATTACACTCTACAAGTTCGCCAATCTTTCAGCCAGGCCAGTGTCGGTACTTTGAGGGAGGTTCCCCGTGCTTTCGCACGGACCTAATTACTGTAAACCTCGTTTTCCCAGAGGCGTAACCCCGTTGACACCTTTCTAGACACCTACTTGATCGGCTAATTGCAACGTGCAAAACTCTCCCAGGAGTAACAATTACTCGCAGTGGGTATCGGGATCCAACTATCACATAGAAGGTATGCAATCTCATTGCAAATTTCAACACTTGAAACTCCCGATAAAGGTTTTTACCCCTAGCACCTATGACCTTAACTATGGTCAACAAATCATAAGTACTAGTCAAGTTCTACCCGTCATTTCGTGATTAATTAGACCCACCCACATGACCCTTAACTAAGGTCAACAAAGTCACGCGACTGTCCTAACTAATCGCATCATATGCGGTGTAGGAAGACATCACTTAGCTACCGTACACTGTGCCTTGACTATGGTCAACAAACACAGCACGAATACTAAGTACTCTACTTCCTAAAATGACGGAGGGTTGCGGCTGGTTTTTGTGAAAACCTTTAACGCTTTGAACTTGATCTCGTTGCGGAATCAAATGGTTTTTAAATGGAAAGTTTTTGAAGCTTTTCTAGTTTTGCTAAAGGGGTCACTCCCGGTGAAGGGATCGTCGGCCCTTTCCTCGTCGAATGAGGTGCGGGATATATCATATATATCACTGTGCAAAGCATAAACTATAGAAGCGATCAAAGACAAACCGAGGGTTGTAGCATCTGCCAGTTAATGCTAAAGGAGTCACTCCCGGTGAAGGGATCTCGGTCCTTTCCCTATCGAATAAGGTGCAGGATGTTCTACAAGGAACACCGCGATGCAAAGCAAGAACTGTAGCTACCTGTTTTATTTTGAAATTCGATTCCACAACATCAATTAGGTTTATTTTCTTTCATTAATCTCATTAATGAATATCCCATCATTTAAGTCCACCTAACCATCACAGATAAATATAACGTACGCTTATGCCATCCGCGTTCGCCTCGATGTCCCGTCTGCACCGTTAGGTTAGGTAACTAACGCCAGAGCGAGGCAGGGCTAGCGCGGGTGTAAAACATAAGCAACGTCTATATAATATATCATATATACTATATATAATACCTGTCACAGAACATCACATGATCACAGATAAAACACAGCAGAAGAAACATATGAAATATTGGATATACTAGGACGTCCGTGTTTTCAATACGAGCCAGTATAAAACACGGATTCCACGGTCGTGATGAATAGCCAATCCCACACCCCTAGACCCCTACGAGAGCGGCAAGCAACCCTGCCAATTCTAGGGTTAGGAGACCCGGACTCGACTCCTCGAGTTGGTCTCCCACTGGACCCCAGAACCCGGTTACTTGTGCTCCCCTCCTTGGGTCTATCCTAGTGCAGAAAAAAAATAATATACAAACGGTGACTACTTCTGCAACCTGGAAGCGCCCCAATAAAAGAATATTATATACAAGTTTTTTTACATGAATGAAAATGAAAAACACTCATCTCACATAAAAACCCCCGGCTATTCAAACACGACGATCCAATATAACATATCCAGCAACACATAACATCTCATGTCATCAACGTAAGTAAATATGCGCATCCCAATTGTCGTTGACATATAGCAACGAAACCGGCGACATCACATATTATACTTACGGTCACAGAAAAGAAAGTGTAAAACTACAACAGTTGGAATCCGCAACCACCTCAGACATCGCATGCCTGACCAAATGAATACCTTAGACATCACATGCCTAACAATTATAAACCCCGCATTTTAGTCTCAAAATCGAAAACACTTTTCAATACCAAGTCGGGTAATTCAACAAGATTCCCGACACACTGATCGAATGCTCGTCGCAAACTTCAGTAGACGGCCGCACCCCCGACGCCGTCGACAAAGTGCACCAAGGCGGAACACCGCTACCGCGAGCACCCGAACGGATGCTTTCGGCGACGGGGTTTTCCTACAGTCACTTGGTCGGGGCTATGGAGTGAGGCTGTCTATCAAGTTTACCCGGCGAGTATCCGCGTACACTACGTGATTGCGACGGACTTTTGATCACATCAAAATCCCGTGGCAACCGATCAAGTGAGACTAAACTGCTACGTTTACAATATCCATTCCGTTATCTCATAACAATTTGTGAATTCCAATTATTGTATCACATTCCGGATAAATAGAAAATGCTAAACTTTTCGATCGAACAATAGAACACCCAAGTTTTCCCGAAACAGGTCAACACATGAAATAAGTCTAACAACATTCAGTTCGTGCCTCAGTACCAACGGTCCAGCCGTAGAAGGGTCAAGCCAACGCCTCACATGTGGCACGCCGTACTGCCCCAAACCCGAAGGTTCAAAGGGCAGTTCAAGACGGTCACATAATCGAGTTAAGGTTTGTTGTCTTCTAGAGGGTCCATCGCGTTACTTGCACTACTTAGAACGTCGTTAAACTTCGGAAATATCCAACACGTGGAAATTTCCCGACAGGGGAAAAATTGGGTATTTATATCCGGTTGAACTTTTTAACATATTCAAAAAAATTATCCGGAACAACACATAGACAAAGTTTGACAATCCGATCGAATGTATGAACTCCCAATACAACCCAAAATACTCAACACTTGATTCCAGATTAAAAGTTCCCAGGAAAACCAGCACTAAAAAATAGGAGTTACTGTGCAAAATTGAGTGCCTAATAAGACAAAACGGCGGCGGAAGGGCCGCATTAGCACTCTAATGCCGCGGTTCCGCCGCACTTTTGAAGGATCATTAGGTAATTTTTGCACCGTAATTCTTAGATTTACCTGCTGATTTTTCTGCATATTTTTAATTTGCAAAAATCCACATTTTACAAAAAAGTACAGAGAGCAATTTGGAGATCGGATTTCGGTTCGATCGGACTTCAAACTCCGTCTACGCTTCGCCTAAGGCTCTAGCTAGGCTCTGATACCACTGTAGGGTTCCTAGGCACACTAGTGAGGTCTCACAAGCCATCAACTATGGAAATTTCAAAAATTATGGTGCCTACAAACCCTAAACTACGGATCGATAACTAGATGTCTAGGCGAACAAGAACTAGTTTACAACTAAACTAAAAGAATACGGAATTACAACCTTTGTAGATCCGTTTGCTCCATCTCCATAGCTCCGCAACGACATCCTCTCGCTGTCCATAAGAAGTCCCGGGCTCTAGCGTCGGCTTCGTCGGAGAATGGGCAAGCTAGGTCGTCGATGTCCATGCCGAAGATGATCTACATCGAGGGATCGCTAAATCAAGCTCCGACTTCACCAAGTCAAGAAACTTGTGAAGTAAACACACTCTACTACTTGGCAAGAGGTAGAGGATGAAGAAATAGGAAGTGGGTAAACTTTAGTTTTGGATTTCTCACTAAACTTCATGACTTGCCATTGAAGTAGCAAGCTTTCTTCAATGTTGAAGAAGATGAAGAAGAAGAAGAAGATATGATAACTTCATTAAAATAGAAAAGAAAATACAATACTTATCATATCTTTGACCATGGTTTAGTGTAGAGACTTAACTTAGGTTAGATAGTGGTTAGGGTTAGATAAAAGACAAGAATGGTGGACTAAGTTCAAAGCTTCAAGAAGCTTTCAAATAAAGACAAAAACTAGTAACCATTCTTATCTCTTTATCTTTTCTTTTTCCAAAATAAACAAAAGGAATGAATAAATGATTAAGTAAATGAAAAAGAAACCCTAATCACTAATTAACCATGGTTTAACACTTTACACAAAACCAAGCTAGAATGTATCATCAAACATGATACAATCATGTGCACAAAACTATATCGAATATACAATGTGCACATCCGCGCGAGAAAATCCATTTAAAGTGAACCGACACTAGTTAATGCAAAGCAATATATCAAATATATAATTATGTATCAAATCATTAAATCAACACTTGATTTAACGATCCGGTCATATCGCATATAACCGGCTAGTGTCCAATGTGTCGGCTTATCGAATCAATCCTTGATTCGATAACTAGGTTATATCGCATATAACCATTCGATACATTGATTGCGAGAATAGAATACGGTATCATATACACGCATTATTCTCGGTCCCGCACATATCTCATATGCGCTCCTATTTCGTTTCGCTTGAGCTAGGAAACCTCTGTGTAGGACTCTAAAGACTCGTCAATACGCCGGCAGCAGATGATGATCATATCAAACATCTGCAAGCCGCAAGCGGTCTGCTAAACGTAACGGCCACCCGGGTATTGAGCGATCAGAAGATCGACGAGCAAGCCCGCTCACACTCCTGCGAATCCGACCAGTAACACTACCATATAGTCCGGTCTGTTCGTCTGATATGTCGCATATCTCGCCTAGGGGTGGTAAACGTCAGACCCCAATAGCTCGATAAGTCATGCCGACGTGAGGTCCATAACATTCGTGAAACTACTGATAACTCTTACCAGTATATCACTGCAACCCTGGCCAGGGATTTCCTGTTATGGCCAGTCGAGCATAGCACAACATCAACCCCCAATACCGGGAGAGACGAATCCCCTCCTATCGCTCATTGCCTCCATGTGAATCGGGACTGTACCCAAAAACCACCTGTTTGCACAACTCAGTAGAGCCGTGGTAGGGTGGAAATCAAAGCACAGTGGGAGACACACAAGACTCTATGACGATCTCGGGTCAACAGACTAAGCTGTACCAGTGTCACCAGAGAACTGCCATCTGACGTGAGGTATAATACCATCTGGGAGTTCTCGACGAGTCCGTTCAGTGTACCTAGTCTCTACTAAGCACCCGCATACCATCTTCGATGTCAAACACCAATGGATATGGGATCATCCATCGCCCATCGCATGGGTCGAGAAGATATGCGCTAGTCTACTCTGGAATATCGATGCCCCGTCTCGATATTCCCTCGACTAGGAACAATTCAAGGATGTACTCATGGACTACCCAGGCCCCACTAGTATGATCTACATCATAGTCCTGGAAATCGAGTACACATCCTATGGGCTGTATCAACATGTAATCAGAGAGACAGAAAGTATACATGTTAAGATAAAGAGCAACCAGATAGCGTACTATCATGTCGAGCAAGAAAGTCCTTCCTATATATGTCCCAGCATCCACTACAATATACATCCAATGTACAGTAATGGCCTCTAGGGCATACATATAACTAACAGGATATACGTCATAAATCAACACACGGTTTTCAGCATACAACACACTGCTAAAAGAAAATTTTCAGATATAAATGAAGCTTATCTTTAGCACTGTAGACTTGGTCATATTAATGAAACAAGACTAAACAAGCTACATAAAGATGGATATTTAAATCCTTTTGAATATAAATGTTATGCGACTTGCCAGTCTTGTATCAAGGGTAAAATGACCAAAACTCTGTTTACCGGACACGGAGAAAGAGCTACCGAGCTCTTAGGCCTCATACATAGTGATGTATGTGGGCCAATGTCTATACAGGCTAGAGGCGGTTTTTCATACTTCATAACTTTTACTGATGATTTCTCAAGATTCGGTCATGTGTTTTCGTTAAAGCATAAGTCTGAAGCTTTCGAGAAATCCACTGAGTACAAACTTGAAGTAGAAAAACAAACCGGCTTGAGTATCAAAGTGCTTTGATCGGATCGAGGTGGGGAGTATCTCAGTACAGAGTTTGCAGACTTTCTAAAAGATAATGGGATTCTCTCTCAGCTCATTCCTCCTTACAACCACAGCACAACGGTGTGTCAGAACGACGGAATCGGACCCTATTAGATATGGTTCGTTCCATGATGAGTGATGCTGAGTTACCTGTCTCATTTTGGAGGCATGCATTGGAGACTGCAGCATTTCTATTGAACAGGGTTCCAACCAAAACCGTGTCTACCACACCATATGAGATATGGCATGGGAAGAAACCATCTCTTAAACGAGTTAAGATTTGGGGTTGTCCGGCCTATGTCAAAAAGCAGAATCCGGACAAACTCGAGACACGGTCAGTCATGTGTAATTTTGTGGGATATCCAAAGAATTCTTATGGATATCTTTTCTACCACAAGGAGGAACAAAAGGTGTTTGTTTCTCAGTATGCCACATTTTTAGTAAAAGATTTTTTTACAAATGATACTGATGGCAGCGTGGTAGACCTAGATGAGGTTCTAGAAACACAAGTTATAAATGACGACTTGGTTGAACCGGCTGTTGCAACATAAATTAATGAACCTCAACCACTCCATAGATCTGGTAGGACTTCTCGCCCACCGGAGAGATACTACGGTTTTCTCATTGATGGTGATAGAGAAGATTGCATCATGGATGATGATGATCCTACCAGTTTTCAGCAAGCTATCACGAGTGGACACTCTGTGAAGTGGCTGGATGCCATGAGATCTGAAATGGAGTCTATGTACACCAACAAAGTATGGACTTTGGACGTTATACCCCCTGGGGTAAAACCCGTAGGGTGCAAATGGATCTTTAAAAGAAAGATTGGTGTAGATGGGCAGGTGGAGACCTATAAGACAAGACTTGTGGCGAAAGGATTTTGTCAAACACCAGGTCTGGACTATGACGAAACTTTTTCTCCCGTAGCCATGCTTAAATCGATTCGGATCCTACTTGCTATTGCCGCTCACTACGACTATGAAATCTGGCAGATGGACGTTAAAACTGCATTTCTAAATGGAGATTTAGATGAATGCGTTTATATGGATCAGCCAGAAGGCTTCATTGACAGTGGGAGTAGCTGGAAAGCATGTAGATTGGTTAAATCCATTTATGGATTAAAGCAGGCATCACGGAGTTGGAACATCTATTTTGATGATTTTATCAAAGAGTTTGATTTCATCAAAAATCCAGATGAACCTTGTGTTTATAAGAAGGTTGTAGGGAGAGCTGTCACATTCCTCGTATTGTACGTGGATGACATTCTTCTGATAGGAAATGATATTCCTATGCTACAGTCAGTCAAATCTTTCTTGTCACAAAGGTTCTCTATGAAGGACCTGGGTGATGCCACCTACATACTGGGCATTCGGATCTATAGGGATAGATCCAGAAGATTATTGGGATTGTCCCAAACCAGGTACTTCAACACCATCCTAAAGAGGTTTAGTATGGAAGACTCCAAGCGGGGTGCCTTACCCGCTTGCCATGGAGTCACTCTCTCCAAGGATTTTTGCCCAAAGACCGATGAAGAGAGAGCTCGCATGAGCATTATACCCTATACTTCGGCAGTAGGATCTATAATGTATGCGATGTTATGTACACGTCCTGATGTAGCTTATGCACTTAGTGTAGTAAGCAGGTATCAATCCAACCCAGGGGAGAATCACTGGGTAGCTGTGAAGAAAATTCTTAAGTACTTGCGAAGGACTAAATAATTGTTCTTGGTGTATGGTAACGGAGATCTCCAAATGGAGGCCTTTATCGATTCGAGCTTCCAGAGTAATAAGGACGACAGCATATCTATCTCTGGGTTTGTATTTACCCTCAATGGAAGGGCGGTGAGTTGGAAGAGTTCCAAACAGGATACCGTTGCAGACTCTATGATGGAAGTTGATTACATTGCTGCAAATGATGCCGCCAAGGAAGCCGTTTGGATGAGGAAGTTCGTCGCGGAGCTAAGAGTAGTTCCAACCATTATTGATCCAATACCATTGTATTGTGATAATAATGGGGCTATGGTATTAGCCAAGGAGCCCAGGTCCCATCAGCGGTCCAGACACATCCTGAGGCGTTTTCATTTGATCCGGGAGATTGTAGATCGCCGCGAGATAGAGATTAGGAGAGTAGACACAAAGAATAACACTGCGGATCCACTCACCAAAGCCCTCCCTCAGCCGCAGCATGAGCGTCTTTTTGAGCTGTTAGGTATGAGATACGCCAATAACTGGCCTTAGTGCAAGTGGGAGATTGTTGGATATATGTATGCCCTAGAGGCCATTATATGATAGTGGATGTATTTATACATGTATATATATATTCAGTGTACATTCTTGCTCGACACGATAGTATGCTATCTGGTACTCTTTATCTGACATGTTCACTTGATCATGCTTTTATTCATTTGCACATGTTGAGAAAGCCCTAAGGATATTTGCTTGACTACTGTGATTATGATGTAGATCATACTAGTGCGCCATTTGTAGTTTATAAGCGTATCCTGAAATGTCCCTAGTCGTGGGTATATCGAGACGGGGCATCGATATTCCAGAGTAGACTAGCGTATATGATACTACACCCATATGATGGGCGATGGATGTTCCTACATCCATTGATGTTTGACATCAAGATCGCATACGGGTGCTCAGTGGAGACTGAGTACACTGGACGGACTCTCCGAGAACTCCTATATGGTATTATATCTATCGTCGGATAGCAGTTCTCAGTGACACTGGTACAGGTTAGTCTGTAGACCCGAGATCGTCATAGAGTCTTGTGTGTTCTCCCGCTGTACTTTGATTACCACCCTACCACGGCTCTACTGAGTCGTGTAAACAGGTGGCTTTTAGGTACAGTCCCGAGACACATGGAGACAGTGAGCGATAGGAGGGGTTTCGTCTCTCCCGGTATTGGGGGTTAATGTTGTTCTATGCTCGATTGGCTATATCAGTAAGTCCCTGGCCAAGGCTGTTGAGATTTTCTGATAAGTATTATCAGTAGTTTCTCGATCTGTTATAGACCATTCTTCGGCATGACTTATTGAGTTATTAGGGTCGACGTTACCATCCCTAGACTCGATATGCAGCATATCTAACGAAGAGACCGGACTGTACGGTAGTGTTGCTGGTTGGCTCGATGGGAGTTTTGACAGGCTCGCTTGTTTTCTTCTGATTGTTCAATACCCGGATGGCCGTTATGTTTAGCTGACCTCTTGCGGCTTGGGGGTTCTTGATATGATCATCACCCACTGCCGGCGTATTGACAAGTCTTAGAGTCCCACAAAGGAGTTACCTAGCCCAGGCAAAACGATGTGGAGTGCATATGAGATATGCGCGGGGACCTGATTAAATGCGTGTATGTGATACCGTATATTAATCGGGCGGTTTACTATTGGTCGGGTCATATGTGATATGACCAGTTTGTTAAATCAAGTGTTGATTTAACATTGACCATTAGCTTTTTCACTTAGACCATTTTTTCTTTTGTTGTATGCATGCATGTATGCACATGTTTACATTGATGCACATATAGATGTGCATGCACACATACATGCATACACATGTGTGTCATGGTTGTTGATACACTAGATGGTGGCAATATAAGACTCACTTGTTAGTAAATATATTTGTATTTATTTTTGAGATTAATGGAAATGGATAATTATTCATGGTTGATTATTTTATTCCTCCACTAAACCTTGAGTTAACCATGAGTTATCTTTCCATGGCCATTAGAGCTCCAAAATAAATATCTAGATATTTATTAACTTAAGTTAAGAATGAGAATGGAAATTATATTTAATTTTTATCCTCATTTTTATCATTATCTTTTCATTATTATGGGCTCTCATTTTCCATCATCTTCTTCCTCCTCTCTCTTTCTCTCTAGCTTTCATTAGTGAGTAGGATAGTGATCAAGTTAGGGTTTTGAAGTGAGAAAACAAACCACATCATCATTCGATACTACTCCTGCCCATTAGTTTAGAGTGTTAGCTTCAACTTCATCTCTTGATCAAGTGGATCTTTGAGCTTGGACAAAGAGGACTCCGGGTGGATCATCGTGGACTTGGAGGATCTCAAGCAAGCCTCTTCCAACTTTTAAGTAGCCAAGGAGTCAAGCAAAGGGAGCTACAAAGGTTGTATTCTCTTTACCTAGTACTAAACTACTTATGGAATGTGTTAGATTTTGTGTTACCATAGTTTTTCTAGTTTGATCCCTAGGTTAGTTTCTTCAGCACCCTCTAATTTTTAAATATGGCATGTGTGATGCTACCAAACCCTTGTAGTGGTGCTAAGGAAAACCCTTCACGCATGTACATGTTAACCTAGGGTTAATTATGGGTTAACCATGCTTAAGTAGCCATGGCACCCTAACCTAATGTCATGCCATTTGTTATATGTAATTAATTAAAATTAGTTGGTTTTAAAATAAAAAGGTGGTTTTAAATTAGTTGACTTGAGTGAGAGAGAGAGAGGGTGGCATGAGGCATAGGGCAAGCATGCCATGCATTAAATGTGTTAGTTATGTATATGCCCTAGAGGCCATTGTTGTACATATGATGTATATTACGATGGATGCTTGGATATATACAGAGAGGACTTTCTTGCTCGTCATGATAGTATGCTATTTGGTTTCACTTTATCTTAACATGTTGACTTGTATTAGTTTACTGTCTTACTCTCACATGTTGATAAAGCCCTTAAGATCTGTACTCGACTACTGGGACTATGATGAGATCATACTAGTGGGGCCATAGTAGTCGATGAGTACATCCTATAACTGTTCCTAGTCGAGGGTATATCGAGACAGGGCATCGATACTCCAGAGTAGACTAGCGTATACGAATCTTGACCCATATGATGGGTGATGGATGATCCTATATCCATCGGTGTTTGACATCAGAGATGGTGTACGGGTGCTCAATGGAGACTGGGTACACTGGACGGACTCGCCGAGAACTCCCAGATGGTGATATACCACACGTCAGATGGCAGTTCTCCGGTGACACTGGTACAGGGTAGTCTGTAGACTCGAGATCGTCATAGAGTCTTGTGTGATTCCCACTGTGTTTTGATTTCCACTTTACCATGTCCAAGAGGGCATGCAAAACGGTGGCTTTTGGGTATAGTCCCGAATCACATGGAGGCAATGAGCGATAGGAGGGGATTCGTCTCTCCCGGTATAGGGAGTTGATGTTGTGCTGTGTTCGATTGGCTATAAGTGGAAGTCCCTGGCCAGGGCTGATATAGAGATATACTGGTAAGTGTTACTAGTAGTTTCTCGACCTGTTATGAGCCTCACATCGACACGACTTATCGGTTACTGGGGTCTGACGTAGACCACCCCTAGACTTGATATGCGACATATCAGACGAACAGAACGGACTGTACCGGAGTGTTACTGATTGGATTCACAGGAGAACGGACAGGCTAGCTTGTTGATCTTCTGATCGCTCAATACCTGGGTGGCTGTTACGTTTAGCTGACCGCTTGCAGCTTGTGGGTGTTTGATATGATCATCACCTGCTACCGGCGTATTGACGATTCTTTAGAGTCCTACACAGAGGTTTCTTGGCTCAGGCAAAACGGAGTAGAGGCACATATGTGATATGTGAAGGACCGAGGATAATGCGATATGAGATACTGTATTATATTCTCGCGATATTTAGATATGAACCGGGACATCGAATCAAGTGTCGATTCGATGAATCGGTACATGATATATTAGTCGGTTATATTCGATATAGCCGGATCGTCGGATCAAGTGTTGATTCGATGGTTTAATGTATAATGATATATATGATATATTGTATTACATTATCTAATATTGGCTCGCTTTATTATTTCATTTTCTCACCGGATTAATTCATTGATATATATGCGATATATGTTAATTGTATTATTTTCTTTTGTTGCAAATATATAATATATATGTGATATATATTATTGTGACATGATATGATTTATTATGAAACATGTTTAAGGATGATAAAAAGGGATTAGGGTTTGATTAGGGTTAGCTCCTTCTTGTTCATTCTAGAAGGATTCTCTTTTGTCTTGGTTAAGATATTATGGTTGATCCTTATCCTTAACCTAACCAAACCCTAACTCTAGTTTATTCTCTACAAAGTTTTAGCCTCTCATCCTTGACCATGGTTCCATAATCAATCATATACTCTAATCTACTATTCATCACAAAAGGATTTATTCTTTTCATTCTTCATCTTCTTCTCTCTTGAGTTTGAGAGAGAGTTCACTTGATTTTTCTTTTGTGATGAGTTATTGTGAGAAAATGATATAAAAAGAAATCATAAATACTACTCCATCATCCTCATCTAATCTAGCCCATTAGATTAGGGTGTTCACCTCATTAGAGTGAGAGAAAGCTTGAGCTATTGCAACTTCGACGTAGATCATCGGAGAAAAGGAATACGACAAGCTATCATGGATCGTTCGAGTCGTGGAGCCTATCTTGAGTCCGGGAGATCATGGATCGTGGCGAAGGGACTTCTACTCGGAGCTTATAAAGTGAAGGAGCGGACTACAAAGGTTGTAATCCCTCACACTTAGGTTTAAAGATGTTATCTTGCATGTTAAACCCTAATAATCTAGCAAAAATCCCGGCTTTGGGTTGTTCGGAACATCTAAAATTTTATTTGGGCATGTTTGATGCTTTATGTGTTGGAGATAATGCCCTCAGAGTCAATTATTGGATCACAGGCACGTGATTGCAATGATTGAGGGAGGACCTATCCCGGTAGGACAGTCTTACTCGAGATGATAGTATGCTATCTGGTTTACCTTTATCATCGTGTACTGCTTTAGGTGACATGACATGTCGCTATTGCACGTTGATAGAGCCCCTAGGATTCTTGCTTGACTGCCAGCAGTATGAGGGCGATCATATAAGTGAGAGCTGGAGTCTATAAGCACATCCTTAAAAGGTCCCTAGTCGTGGGAGTTTCGAGACAGGGCATCGATACTCCAGAGTAGACTAGTGTATACAGTCGAGACCCCGACGAGGGGCGGTGGCCGGTCTCACAAGCCACTGGTGTCAGTTGGATCACCTAAGATGTATACAGGTGCTCATTGGGTTATGAGTACACCGGACAGGACTCGCCGGGAACATGCTAGTTGGTCTTATACCTGACGTCGGATAGCAGTTCCCTGGTGACATGTGTACAGGTTAGTTCATCGACCTGGGGATCGTCATTTGTCTCGTGTGAGTTCCCACTGTACTTTGATTACTACCCTACCACGGCTCAAAGGAGTCGCGCAAACAGGTTTTAGTTGGGTACAGTCCCGAGCCACATGGAGGCAGTGAGCGGGTCTTCAGGGGTTCGTCTCTCCCGGTATTGGGGGTGAGGTCGCGCTGTGTCTAGGAGAGCCATTACACGAAGACCTTGGCCAAGGCAGGAGATTTACTGGTAGGTATTCCAGTAGTATCTCAGGGTGTTCTGGGCTACACTCCGACACGACTTGTACCGCTTTTGGGGGTCTGACTTTTACCAACCCCCTAGGCCCGACATGTGATGCTCATAGACGAACGGACCGGACTGTACGGATATTGTCACTGACAGGCTCAGTAGGGTGTCAGGATGAGTTCACTCATCGACGTCCCTTTTAGTCAATAGCTGGTGGCCCGTCACGTATTGGCTTATACCTCTGACGTGCTAGTGGTTAAATCCACAGCCATAATATTGACGAGTCTTTAGAGTCCACCACACTTTCAGTTACTCAGCTTTCGGGCGAAACGCTGTAGAGGCCGTATGGAGATATGGCAGGGTCCGATCAGATACGTGCGGTATTGCACGGATCAGGATCGGACAGTTTTGTACTAGTGGCCGTATGTTTATATGGCAGCGTTCGATCAGATACGTGCGGTATTGCACGGATCAGGATCGGACGGATATTACTAGCCGGCTTTGGTTTAAGCCGGATCCTAGTATAGTACAGTGTAGATTTTGTCTCATTGCATTTGTATCCGGACGGAATACAGATGCGGGTGTGTATCCACAGTATGGGGTTTTCCTGTAATTTATTACGGGACCAGTTTTCTGGAGTTGCCAGTTTGCATTCCGTTCCGGCCGGTTTTCGTTTGTTCTTTCCCGGCCGGACTTTTCCGATGGAGGGTGTTATTTGCAAGTTTGCAAATAACACATTGTGGAGGGTTTTATTGCATAAGGTTTGATCATGATATCTTTCATCCATTCTTGCATTTATTATGAAGTGAATGGATTTGATTTAGGTATGGGTTTATGTTATGGTTGATGTTTTCTTGTCTCTTGATATGGTCACCTCTTCCATTCTCCTACACTCACCTCCCTTCATGTTTGCTATTACCTCCTCCACCATTCTCTTTTGGATGAGAGATTATTGATTAGAAAAGAGAGAAGAAGAAAAAGAAAGAGAGAAGAAGAAGGAGAGAGTTCTTCATTCTTGAGAGTTTCATCTTCTTGATCTCATTCATGCTAGAAAAATGCAAGCACCATTTTTCTCATCTCATTTCCTCCATCTATGGCAACCAACCCCAAAGTGAGACATACACTTCTACACTACATTCTACAGCATATCTTGAGCATGTCGAGTTGCCGGCTTCATGCCCGAGTTGCCTCGGTATAGAGGCAGGAGCCCGTAAAAGATGCAGGCGACATGGTGCCCTTCCGACGAGGAGGAGACGGACGGAGATCCCGCGAGGAGATCGGAGTGGAGATGAAGACCGGAGGACTCGGATCAGTCGGTATATCTCTAACCCATCTTCTAGTTAGCTTAGACTTGTTAATGGTTACGATCCGGGTGTTTAGTGCGCGGTGGTGCCGGTTTGCTAAGTCCGCAAAAATTAAAGTTTATCACCGTTTCCGCGTTTGGCCGTCGGATCGACGGCCGGGGCGCCGCCGTGGACTTACATTATGAACCTTCACAAGAGTGCCTAGGAACCCTACAGTGGTATCAGAGCCTAACTAGAGCATTAGGCGACGTGTTTACGAAGTTAAAACTCCGATCGAACCCGAACCGACAAAACAAAACCCCTCTCTGGATTTCTTTCAAAAATGCGATTTTTTCTGAATTAAAAATACCTGAAAAATACAGCAGACAAAACTAATAATAACAGTGAAATACGAGTAATTGATCCGTACAGACGACCGCGGAATCGCGGCCGTACCCTGCTTGGGCCGCGGTTCCACGGCAGTACTGTGTGATGTGACAATTTTTATTTCACAGTAATTCTTTTTTAATGCTTGTACAATTTCTGGTATTTTTTATTTTTACTCAAGTGTTAAGTATTCTGGGGTTTATTTTGTAATCGTAGATTCGATCGAAAAATTTAAATTCGTTATTATTTCCGGATATTTAGAAACTGTTAAAATGTTCGAACGGATATCATTAACTCACTTTTTCCCGGCACGGCAAACTTTCAAGTGTTGAATTTTTTTCGGGTTTAAATCTTTCGGAAAAATGTGCAAGTAACACGGTGGACCCTCTAGAAGACAACAAACCTTAACTCGATTATGTGACCGTCTTGAACTGCCTTTTGAACCTTCGGGTTTGGGGCAGTACAGCGTGCCACATGTGAGTCGTTGGCTTGACCCTTCTACGGCTGGATCACTGGTACTGTGACATATTCTGGGATTGTTTGAACTCCGCTCAAGTGTTGAGCACTTAAGGAAATTTGGGTATTTGATTATCTGTTCGAAAAGTTTAATACTGTCTATTTATCTGGAATGTGATACAATATGTGGAAATCATAGAGTTAGGCATGAAATGCGAAGTATGTGATATTTCGGATTTACGATGTCTAAAGTGATTGTGGATTCCAAATATTGTAGTTTTACACTTTCTTTTCTGTGACCGTAAGTGTAGTATGTAGTGGTATTGCCGATTGTCGTTGCTATACATCGACGACGATCGGTGTATGCATACTTACTTACGTTGATGATATGAGATATTATGTGTTGCTGAGATATGATGTGCAGGATTGTCGCGATTGAATAGCCTGGGGTTTTATGTGAGATGAGAGTTTTATATTTTCATTCATGTAAATTCAAATGTAATGTAATATTCTTTTATTTGGGGCACTTCCGGGTTGAGGTTGATGCCACCAGTGTTGTATATTATTTACTTTTCGCATTAGGATGGACTCAAGGAGGGGAGCACAGGTGACCGGGTTCTGGGGTTCAGTGGGAGGCCATCTCGAGGAGTCGAGACCGGGTCTCCTAAACTCCAGAATTGGTAGGGTCGCTTGCCGCTCTCGTAGGGGTCCAGGGTGTGGGCTTGGCTATTCATCGTGACTGTGGAATCCGTATTTTCTATTGTTGGCTAAATACTAAATACGGACGTCCTAGTATATCCCACATTATATCTATGTTTCTGCTGCGATATCTGTGATGTGATCATTTGATATATTGTGATGGATACAGTATATAGTATATATGATATATTATATAGACGTTACTTATGTTTTACACCCGCACTAGCCCTGCCCTGCTATGTCGTTAGTTACCTAACCTAACGGTGCATGAGGGGACATCGAGACGAATACGGATGGCATAAGTGTACGTCGTATTTATCTGTGATGCTTAGGAAGCATAAGATGATGGGATTTTTTATTAATGAGATTAATAAAAAGAAAAGAAACCTAAAAGATGTTGTAGAATCAAAACTTTATAAAAAGGGTAGCTACAGTTTTACTTTGCATAGTGGTATATATGATATACCCTGCACCTTATTCGATGAGGAAAGAGCCGAGATCCCTTCACCGGGAGTGACCTCTTTAGCGAAACTGGCAGATGCTACAAAACTCGGTTTGTCTTTTGATTGCTTTTAGAGTTTTGCTTCGCACAGTGATATATATGATATGTCCTGCACCTTATTCGATGAGGAAAGAGCCGAGATCCCTTCACCGGGAGTGACCTCTTTAGCATAACTAATGAAAGCCTCAAAAACACTCCATTTCAAAATTTCACATGATTCTACGACGATATAAAGTTCATTACGCTCATGGTTTTCTGAAAAACCTACGTAGCCCTCCGTCTTTTCAGATAAAGACTAGTTAGTATTCGTGCTACGTTTGTTGACTATGTTAAGGCGTAATGTGCGGTAGCTAATTAGTACTTATCTGCTAAAACATGAGATGTGATTGGATTAGGGTAGTTGTACGACTTTGTTGACTATGTTAAGGGTCGTGCAGGTGGGTTTAATTCAATCGGGAAATGACGGGTTGAACTTGGCTAGCAATTATGATTTGTTGACTATGTTAAGGTCATAAATTGCTAGGGGGAAAATATTATCGGGAATTTCAAGTGTAGAAATTTGCAATGAGATTGCATACCTTCTATGAGATAGTTGGATCCCGATACCCACTGCGAGTAAGAGTTACTCCTGAGAGAGTTTTACACAGGAAAATTAGTCGATCAAGTAGGTGTCTAGAAAAGTGTTAACGGGGTTACGCCTCTGGGAAAACGAGGTTAACTTTAATTAGGTCCGTGCGAAAGCACGGGGAACCTCCCTCAAGTACCGACACTGATCTGGCTGAAAGATTGACGAAATTGTAGGGTGTAATTAATCCCGGCTAATCTTACCTTTTAGGGTTTGAAGGTAGATTTGATAAAAACAGTGGGAGACATCCTGATTAGATAAGATAATAACCAATCTAATCTTGCAAGAGCATACGCTAAAGTGTTTTCTTCTCTCTCTCCAGGTAGCGACCATGTCAGGCCATAATCAAGATAATAATATGGATGTATTGATTGAACCCGCTTATTATACTGAGCAGGGGAACGTTGGACCCGTTCTTTCTTATAAGAGTTATAAGACTGAACAGGAAACAGGAGAATATCTGGATTCTCACGCCGCCCAAAAGAACATGCATGTTGATGCATCTTCTTCAGGTGTATCAGTTATTGAGAACTGTTTCTCAGTTCACCCTACGTCCTGGGTATTAGATACCGGATTAGGATCCCACATATGTAAATTGTTACATGGGCTACGAAAAGGTAGCGAACTGGAAAAAGGTGATCATTTCGTTCAAGTAGTCAACGGTGCAAGTATTGCAGCTAAAGCAGTTGGCGAATATCACCTTGTATTGCCTAGTCGTAATACACTGATTCTAAATGAGTGCTATTATATACCGAACATGATGTGCAACATTATATCAGTTTCTTTATTATGTAAAGAAGGATATAATTTTGTAGTAAAGGATAATGTTATGAACATATTCTTAGATCAAAAGTTGATTGCATCAGGCTCGTTACATAATAGCATATTCATTCTAAATCAGAATATAGTCCTCAGTATACAAAACACACACAAGAGGAAAAGTTCAGAAATGAACGAATCCTTCTTGTGGCATTGTAGACTTGGCCATATAAATGAGACACAGCTAGCTAAGTTACATAAAAATGGATATTTGAATTCATTCGAATTTTCATCTTATTATACTTGCCATTCATGTCTCAAAGGAAAAATGACCAAAACTCCGTTTAGTGGACACGGAGAAAGAGTTACGGAACTCTTAGGACTGGTACATAGTGATGTATGCGGTCCTATGTCTACGCATGCCAGGAACGGTTCTTCCTACTTCATTACATTCACTGACGATCTCTCTCGATTCGGACATGTGTTCCTAATGAAACACAAGTCTGAAGCTTTTGAGAAATTCAGAGAATATAAGCACGAAGTAGAGAATCAAACGGGCAAAAGTATTAAGATTCTTCGATCTGATCGAGGAGGTGAATACTTAAGCAATGAGTTCCTAGATTATCTAAAAGTGAATGAGATTCTCTCTCTGATTACTCCTCCTTATACACCACAGCACAACGGCGTATCGGAACGGAGGAATCGCACCCTATTAGATATGGTGCGCTCTATGATGAGCGAGGCTGAGTTGCCTATTTCCTTCTGGGGTTATGCGCTTGAGACAGCAGCATACCTATTGAATCAAGTTCCGTCTAAATCTGTGCCTACCACACCATATGAGATATGGAGTGGGAAGAGACCATATTTTAAACGAGTTAAGATATAGGGTTGTCCGGCCTATGTCAAAAGGCAAAATCCAGACAAACTCGAGGCACGGTCAGTTCTTTGCAAGTTTGTGGGATATCCTAAGAATTCCCAAGGATATTTTTTCTACCACGCTGAAGAACAAAAAGTGTTTGTTTCTCAATATGCCACCTTTTTGGAAAAGGAATTTCTTGCAAAAGAAATTAGTGGCAAAGAGGTAGAGCTGGAAGAGGTTCCAGAAACACAAATTGCAACTGAAGATTTAGTAGAACCAGAGGATTCAGTAGTATCCGACGAACCCCAGCCTCTCCGCCGATCTAGTAGGGTTTCTCGTCCACTTGAGAGATACTACGGTTTTCTCATTGATGGTGGAAGCGAGGATTGCATCATGGAAGATGATGACCCGACTAGTTTCGACCAGGCCATCACGACTGAAGACTCTGTGAAATGGCTGGATGCAATGCGATCTGAGATGGAATCCATGTACACCAATAAAGTATGGATTTTGGAAAATTCTCCTGAAGGGGTAAAACCCATTAGGAGCAAGTGGATTTTTAAAAGGAAATTTGGTGTAGATGGAAAAGTGGAGACTTTCAAAGCTAGACTTGTAGCAAAGGGTTTTCGTCAAAGACCAGGTGTGGATTATGATGAAACCTTTTCTCCAGTGGCTATGCTTAAGTCCATCCGGATCTTACTTGCTATTGCTGCATACCATGACTACGAAATCTGGCAAATGGATGTTAAGACCGCCTTTCTAAATGGTGATTTAGAAGAGTGCGTGTACATGACTCAGCCAGAGGGCTTCGTAGATAGTGGGAGCAGCGGAAAGGTGTGAAAGCTGCTTAAATCCATTTATGGGTTAAAGCAAGCATCGCGGAATTGGAACATCTGTTTTGATGTAGTAGTCAAAGAGTTTGACTTCATCAAAAACATAGATGAACCTTGTATCTATAAGAAGGTAGCAGAGAGTACGGTTGTCTTCCTCGTATTGTACGTGGATGACATACTCTTGATAGGAAATGATATTCTTATGCTGCAATTAGGTAAGCTCTTCTTATCACAAAGATTCTCAATGAAAGATCTAGATGATGCCTCATGCATATTGGGGATTAGGATCTATAGAGATAGATCCAAACGGATACTGGGATTGTCCCAATCCAGGTGCATTGACACCATACTAAAGAGGTTTAGTATGGAAGAATCCAAGCGTAGGAACCAACCCATGATCTCTGGACTCACTCTTTCCAAAGAGATGTCTCCCAAGACTGATTTGGAAAGAGCTCGCATGCAAGGGATACCCTATGCTTCGGCAGTAGGCTCTATCATGTATGTGATGCTATGTACCAGACCCGATGTAGCATACTCACAAAGTGTAGTGAGTCGGTATCAAGCAGATCCTGGAGAGAGTCACTGGACAGCTGTGAAGAACATTCTCAAGTACTTGCGAAGGACTAGAGACATGTTCTTGGTGTATGGTAACGGAGAACTCCGGGTGGAGTCCTTTTCCGATTCCAGCTTCCAAAGTGATAAAGAAGACTCTAAGTCGCACTCGGGATTTGTCTTTACCCTCAATGGAGGGGCGGTATGTTGGATGAGTTCTAAACAGGATACCGTTGCAGACTCGACGATGGAGGCTGAATACATCGCTGCCAACGATGCTGCCAAAGAGGCTGTCTGGATGAAGAAGTTCATCACTGAACTTAGTGTGGTTCCATCCATTGTACATCCAATACCTCTGTATTGCGATAACAATGGAGCTATGGCTTTGGCCAAGGAACCCAGATCCCATCAGAAGTCCAGGCATATTCTGAGGCAGTATCACCTGATCAGAGAGATAGTTGATCGCCGGGAGATCGAGGTCAGGAGAGTAGATACGAAGGACAACACTGCGGATCCACTCACGAAGGCCATTCCCCAGATACAGTTTGAGAGATTATTCGAGATGCTAGGTATGAGATACTACAGCAGCTGGCCTTAGTGCAAGTGGGAGATTGTTAGTTATGTATATGCCCTAGAGGCCATTGTTGTACATATGATGTATATTATGATGAATGCTTGGATATATACAGAGAGGACTTTCTTGCTCGTCATGATAGTATGCTATTTGGTTTCACTTTATCTTAACATGTTGACTTGTATTGGTTTACTGTCTTACTCTCACATGTTGATAAAGCCCTTAGGATCTGTACTCGACTACTGGGACTATGATGAGATCATACTAGTGGGGCCATAGTAGTCGATGAGTACATCCTATAATTGTTCCTAGTCGAGGGTATATCGAGACAGGGCATCGATACACCAGAGTAGACTAGCGTATACGCATCTTGACCCATATGATGGGCGATGGATGATCCCATATCCATCGGTGTTTGACATCAGAGATGGTGTACGAGTGCTCAGTGGAGACTGGGTACACTGGACAGACTCGCCGAGAACTCCCAGATGGTGATATACCACACGTCAGATGGCAGTTCTCCGGTGACACTGGTACAGGGTAGTCTGTAGACCCGAGATCGTCATAGAGTCTTGTGTGATTCCCATTGTACTTTGATTTCCACCTTACCACGTCCAAGAGGGCGTGCAAAACGGTGGCTTTTGGGTACAGTCCCGATTCACATGGAGGCAATGAGCGATAGGAGGGGATTCGTCTCTCCCGTTATAGGGAGTTGCTGTTGTGCTGTGTTCGATTGGCTATAACTGGAAGTTCCTGGCCAGGGCTGATATAGAGATATACTGGTAAGTGTTACTAGTAGTTTCTCGACCTGTTAAGAGCCTCACATCGACACGACTTATCGGTTACTGGGGTCTGACGTAGACCACCCCTAGACTTGATATGCGACATATCAGACGAACAGACCGGACTGTACGGGAGTGTTACTGATTGGATTCACAGGAGAACGGACAGGCTATCTTGCTGATCTTCTGATCGCTCAATACCTGGATAGCAGTTACGTTTAGCTGACCGCTTGCAGCTTGTGGGTGTTTGATATGATTATCACCTGCTACCGGCGTATTGACGATTCTTCAGAGTCCTACACAGAGGTTTCTTGGCTCAGGCAAAACGGAGTAGAGGCACATATGTGATATGTGAAGGACCGAGGATAATGCGATATGAGATACCGTATTATATTCTCGCGATATTTAGATATGAACCGGGACATCGAATCAAGTGTTGATTCGATGAATCGGTACATGATATATTAGTAGGTTATATTCGATATAGCCGGATCGTCGGATCAAGTGTTGATTCGATGATTTAATGTATAATGATATATATGATATATTGTATTACATTATCTAATATTGGCTCGCTTTATTATTTCATTTTCTCACCAGATTAATACATTGATATATATGCGATATATGTTAATTGTATTATTTTCTTTTGTTGCAAATATATAATATATATGTGATATATATTATTGTGACATGATATGATTTATTATGAAACATGTTTAAAGATGATAAAAGGGGATTAGGGTTGGATTAGGGTTAGCTCATTCTTGTTCATTCTAGAAGGATTCTCTTTTGTCTTGGTTAAGATATTATGGTTGATCCTTATCCTTAACCTAACCAAACCCTTACTCTAGTTTATTCTCTACAAAGTTTTAGCCTCTCATCCTTGACCATGGTTCCATAATCAATCATATACTCTAATCTACTATTCATCACAAAAGGATTTATTCTTTTCATTCTTCATCTTCTTCTCTCTTGAGTTTGAGAGAGAGTTCACTTGAGTTTTCTTTTGTGATGAGTTATTGTGAGAAAATGATATAAAAAGAAAGCATAAATACTACTCCATCATCCTCATCTAATCTAGACCATTAGATTAGGGTGTTCACCTCATTAGAGTGAGAGAAAGCTTGAGCTATTGCAACTTCGACGTAGATCATCGGAGAAAAGGAATACGACAAGCAATCATGGATCGTTCGAGTCGTGGAGCCTCTCTTGAGTCGAGGAGATCATGTATCGCGGCGAAGGGACTTCTACTCGGAGCTTGTGAAGCGAAGGAGCGGACTACAAAGGTTGTAATCCCTCACACTTAGGTTTAAAGATGTTATCTTGCATGTTAAACCCTAATAATCTAGCAAAGATCCCGGCTTTGGAATGTTCGGCACATCTAAAATTTTATTCGGGCATGTTTGATGCTTTATGAACCTTCACAAGAGTGCCTTGGAACCCTACAAAATGAAAAGAGAGAAGAGGGAGGCATGGCTCATGCTACTCTCACCCCCTCCTTCTCTCATTGTCACGACCCGAAATAGTCCGTGACTGGCACTTGAATCATATGAAGCCTATAGGACCCCATCTAATTCAAGTCAAAAGCCCAGAAAATCTAAAATCATTTTAAGGAGTAAGAAAACATGTTTAAAAACAAGGTTTTTAAATAAGTAGCCGAATATGCATTTTTAAAATCCTCAATGTCTTTTCTGAAAATTTCGGCAGAGTTTCCTTGGTAAATACTGGCCCTAAACGGGGTACAACAAGAATAATATATATGCAATGATAAAAGGCATCCCCAAGCGGGAGCTAGCTCTTCGTCAATCGACGGTCACAACCACGCAAGCAATATAATATACAACGCCGAAGCGCGAGGATCAAAACTCAAAAAGAACTTAAAATCAACATGAAAACCATAATACTACAACGCGCGACTCTAAGGTCGAAATAATACATAACTGGTTTTCTAAGTATGAAAAAATATACAAGTTTTGGTTGATGGAATTACTAGATACAACTGAATAAAATAATACAAAGGTGGTCACGATGCGAGTGAACCCACCTACTAATGCAATCACCCAGAAAGGGAGCAGTGTGCCAGAAAGCCGCAATGAAACCTGTACGGAAAAACCTGCAAGAACTATGGCACAACGGAGGTGAGTTGCCAACTCGTGAATAGAAAACATCACAGAGCAGAAATCGTATGTATGACACAATCCTAGGTCAATACGATCAGTAATAATATATCCTCAAATGAAAAAGTCTGAAGCATGGTAAGGTGGAAATATAACATCTATACATGAGTGTAGTGCCATGTGCTCGTGCCAGTGCCTCAGATAATAATATTTCATAAATATGAGGTATGAACAATGTCGACTATATCATCAAGTCTATGTAAAAGTGGATATCATCCAACTATGTAATCAATGTCATCAATGTCAATATATGTATGTGGAAATCTTCCACGCGTCACCCAATGATAATAAGCATCATGCATGAAATATCATAAAGCATATGCATGGAAAAATGAGGATATAAATCAACATGTGTCGCTCGCGACATATCAAATCATGGATCCTGAGTGTCAAGCATCGCCACTCGAAAACATCATGAAACTTGTGCCTATCATCGGCACGTAAATCCTCATATATCGGGCTCCGTCAGTCTGGATCGGCCCCTATCATCTCTCGACTCCGATCGGTATCCTCCGGATATCCGCCGAGCCCAAATAATATTACCGGTAGGTAGTGCTCCCTCTGCCAGGCTCACCGTCTAGCTACACAGCAGATCCGTTCTCGCCCCGGGGTACCATATCGGGTCCACCATGTACCCGCAATCGGCCCCATCCGCCTCCTCGAATCGGGTTTCACATGTCGCTCTCTGCACCGAGAAAACACATGGTGGACGCACTGAAATATCATATCAAGGGTAACCGGGTTTTTAAAACAATTACATACTCTCTTTTGAAATATCCACGGTTCCCAAATCCAGAAATATCATGGAAACAACATATCTCAATGCGTATAATCAAAAGCATGATGTATGCGACATGTAAAAGAAATATAAGCATATCAGTATAGCATGAAGTATGGAATAGTAATATGCACACATTGAGGGAAACCGCTCTTTTAAAATGAACCAGTTTTAAAGAGTATCTTGCGGTTTCCTAATCTCTAATCAAGCCAGAATCATCTATGTATGTGCAAATACTTATATATGATAAATATGGGTGTACGATGGGTATGTACACAAGTATGCCATGCAAGAGATCATATCCTGAATGCAACAGTGCTACAGTATAGTGACATGGCAATTATCGATGATGAAGTGTGTGAGTCGGCAAGCAAGTGTACGTGGAACATACGCATCATCGATAATGGTGCTGGTGTCCTAACAGCATGGGTTTAATATACAATAAACTCATTTACACATGCAATGCGATGCGAATAGCATGAATATGCGGAAATTGAATAATAAATGCAACAGTGACGTATCTGCATCAATATAAAATGTCCTACAGTTTGCCTTTTGAAATAAGACGAATCGGGGTTTTTAGTAAAATAAGGGCTACAGTGTTTTTAAGAAAAGATGAATCTTTTGAAAATATCCGTAGAATCCCTTTTCCTATCATTGAAATACTCCCGATTCGTTAGTTTTGAAATAGGTATAACATCGGCCTAGTCTAACATCTACTAAGCAACTACAGATCTAGCAAATATGCTAATCCGGTGGGGTATGGAAACCACCTACATCTGAGTCGATATATATATATATATATTAGTCGGTGATCCCGCCTCAATAGTATCGCGTACGATACAGTATATCATATGACGTCCTTGACTCATGAGTGCAGATCTATCATCAATGTAAAGCTCATACGGTAAATCATCGCATGGCATCCCAATAGCTGGGTACGGGTCAATATCACATTCACCTCATCAATTATCTGGTATTCTTATCGTCATATCATATAATCTGGGGTACTGATCTATGTATATTACAATCGATACCATCTATATAAATATGAATGCGAGTGTGAAACACACGTCAAAAGGCCGCTAAAATCACATGTCGTATCCCAAATACGAATCACATCATATCACCGATATCATAGCACTATGCCCAATCTCATCGACTCATCTCCAAATATCATATACTATCCTCGTCATCTAAGTATAAGTATAACGAATATGCATGTGTGTGCGTGTGGGTTTAAGCCTATTCTAGGGTTCCCAACTAGGAACTATACTAGTTTACTTCTACGCCCTAATCTAATCATAGCACACCTAATCTCATCTCAAATATCCACGACACATCATAAGCTATCATAAATAGTATATATATATATATACTACTAAATATCAGACTGCGGGGGTGCTATACGCCATCCACCCGACTTCCCCTTAGATATAATCTACTCACCTTGTATCCTGCGTGTCGGTGTCGATGTCGCCACCATCTTCTTCGTCATCTCGGATCATCGTGGGGGTACCTACATGTCACACGTATCGCATCGAATTAAAACCAAATCGAAACTAAAACGACACACGAAAACCAAAACGGTACGCTTAAAAGCTTATAGGTTAGAACCTATGATTAGCTTTCGCAAATCAACCCGATATCACTTGAGATAGACATACAAACGCCATATGAACGAGATAACGCACAATATCAAAATCTGGAAATCGAAATACGGAAAACCATAACTAAATTCAAAGCAGCAACTTATAAAAGTGTTCCCAGATTTCGTCTCAGGTGAAATCAAGGTTCCAAAACAACACTAGGGTGATATATAGGGTACATATGACATACAAAAGAAACCTGGTCCCTACCCCACACTAGGTGGCCGAGCCCCTCTCACTGAAAATCCGGCCAGGATGGCTCTGGGTGCTCCAATGGGGTTCGTCTTGCTACAGGGGGTTCCTAGGTTCTCAATTGGGTCCGTGGACTTGTTTATTTTTCCAGTAAAAATCCCAGTCTATTCCAGATCTCCCTGCACACTAAATACCTCACAAACCGACATGAAAGTCCCGTAATTCCGTATTTTTGGGTTTCAGGTTTTTTTAGGTCAGGGTTTTAGACAATAGGGGGTCTAAGGTCATCATTAAAGTCCAATTGCACAGCCACAACACAAATTAACCCTAACCCTCTCTAGGGTTTTCTAAAGTTCGCCAAACTTCGCCAAATCGATTCTAAACTTTACAAGAGGCTTAAGCACAAGAAAACTACACTAATTGTGAAGGTATTACCTCAATAGACACTCATGAATCCTCCTACAGCACCAAAACACAAACTTTCTTGGTCCATAGGGTTGCTTGTGAGCCTGTGCACCTTTTTTGTGAAATGGGGATAGGGTTTTGGAATTATTTTAGAGGTGTTTTGAGGAGTTGAAGAGGGGAGGGAGAAGCTAGGGCAGCAGAAGCAGCAACCAATGAAGAGGGAGAGAGGAAATGGTAAAGGAAATGTCTAAGTCAAAACTAACCCCTCTCTTTTCTCTCTCATCCATACCTACTACCATATTCTATGCTTATACTTTTTTCTTTTCTTTCCTTTTCTTCAAAACCTTCTCACTCAAATAGTAAACCCAAAGTGATATGGTAGAAATGCACAAGTGTAAAGCAAAAATGATATGTGCATGTTTTGCATAAAAAAGCTAAAAAACCGATTAGCGAATTTTAATCGCGATTAGCACTAAATTGGTGTCAAACAAATCTTAAAAACTTAAAATTTGCATAATTCTCATAAAACACCCTCTTTCTAGTAATTTCAATAATTTTCCAAATTTTTCCCCATTTTATCGGTATTTAATTATACCGAAATATTAAAATATTCATTAAAATAATATTAAATTATAAAAATTCCCAAAAATAATTTTTTTTTTTGAAATATTACAATATTCCCCCCTTAAAGAAATTCGGTCCCCGAATTTAAATTTTAAACCCCTCAAATACTAAAACATTTCAGTAAAAAGTCCAAGTCGTCGGGGCTCTAAAATCATCAATACATAAAACGCATCATAGCGCAATGAGTGCGCATGAACAATGAGCAGATAACTCAAAAGCAACACTCCTTCAAGCACCCCGCAATCATCGGAGTCATGGTGAAGACGCAAATGTCAAATCCAAAACAAAACCAATATGATATACATCAAAATTATACATGTAAACATCTAATCTATACATGGAATTAGCTGAAGTAAATGCATGCCAAATCTCTTTAAGTCGATGTGCGATGCGCATAACACTGCACAGTGGCGGACGTCTATTATAAGTAAATAACCATATACGTATATATCCTTTGTTTAATATGTACGTTCTGCCGTTTTGAAAACAATTTAGAAGGGTTCCTTTGTTTTAAACATTTCGTGTCATATCAGAAACGTAGGTATATACTGAGCTATAGCTTGCTTTTTGGAAATCCTTTCGATAATTATCAATGCATGCAAAATATATCCAGGTACTGTCCTCTGACTAGTCCTGCTCAGTACGAGAACAAATAGCAAATATCATAAAAACGTACTGGTCCATAAGGAATAAATCCCAAAAATGTATATAAGAATACCCTGTGCGTCTGGTGCGCACGGAAATCAAAATCCATATATGTTCCATACATGTGCATAGAAACATCATCCAGGTGCAACGGGTATGCATGAAACATCGGTCATAGGCAACGTGTGTGCCTGACAGCAAAATCAGGTGCATCTGTCATGCACGAAAAATCTCGATTTACCGCATCTAGTGTGCACCAAAATCGTATCTCAAAACATGCGCCCATCACGTGCGAACATCCAAATCAAATGCATGGAGTGCAAGAAATCAACATCACTATCAGAATCAAAGTCGACGGTATACAATACGGCTCAATCCAAATCAGGTATACCGCGGTGTATAAGCTCACCACCATGTGCATCAGCGTGCACAAATCAAATCAAAACAATAAAAGTTCATGAAAACTATGCTGGAAGCGTAAATCAAATCACCGGCATAAAATAGGCATGAAATCACAATCAATACCTCAAGCGTAATACTATGCGCAAAGTATAAATACCCTGTAGGTGCAACCTTGGTGCACAAAAACAGAAATCATGGAACTCAGCCATCAAGACCAAATCATGCGAATAAATCGCCCAAAATACAGAAATCAAATGTGACGGATACGTGATAATCAAATCACCAAATCATAAATACCGCCGTCAGTATTTCCTCCTTCGCAGTCAAGAAGGTGTCGGTGCGTCCAATGCTACCAGCGCCAGATATCTACTTGCCTCTTGCTCACGGTCTGGCGTCCTCTGTTTCTGGGTCCTTATCTTCTCTGCGGATTAACAATCTCGCAATCTATCGGCTCATCGGCCCTGTCAGGTGTGCTAACGGGGACGATTCCGTTCTGGTCCTTCTCTGGTCAATCTACGTCCTCAGCACAGCATTTCCTCGGAAACCGGTCGCATCCTAACACCTCTGTAGACATATCCGACCTTTAACCTTAACGGGGAGTAACAACAGCTCGTCAGCATCTCGCCTCAACCTCTTGTCCCACTTGTCTACATCATCATATACTCCGACGTCACGTCTCTATCTGCGCACTGCAATTGTTCTTGGCTACGTCCATCCGAAGCCTCTCACACGGACTCGAAATCACGAACTCGGTATCTTCATCACTCTATAGAAGATATCTGGCCGAACATGTCCTCGGGAACTCGTCCCAACCTGCGGAGGTATAATCCACCTTGTTCCATTGTCGACTGATTCGGACTCGTCTTCTCGTGGCTGCAAGGACTGCGCTCCAACGGCTATACTCGTATCTGGAGTCTCCCAAGTATTGTATCCCATCACATGATATCTGAAAGATGTCGAACCATACGATCGATTCGTTAAAACCTCATAATCCCCCAAGAGATCAACATCTTGGGTACAGTTTAATAGTATCGAGTACATACCACAGCCTCAGTGGTCCAGCCGTAGAAGGGCAAACCCAAGCCTTACTAATGGCGCCGCGGAACTGCCGCAAACCCTAAGGTTCAAAGGCTTTCACACGGTCATTATGTCGAGTTAGGGTTTCATTCTTCTAGAGGGTTCATAGAATCTTTTGCACGTCTTTTCGAATACATTAAACTTGGAATATAGGTTTCTGACATTCGATCGACTCTATCGACTCTCAATGAATATGCGTGAAGTCGTCTCTAGCTGGAACCAATCAATCTGATGACCTCGTATCGGGGTAAGAGAACGAACCACATGTCTTAGTCGTCCATCCTTGGGTGACTAGCGACCTTCCATCCTATATCTAAGTATATACTCATGCTGCAGTAGCTCCAATCATCTGGGAGATATCTCGTCATTTGCAGCAGCAACTGGCTCATTCGTCTGTACGCTGAACAGCGCCTCAATCATCATGACTAAGTGATACATCAATGGTCATCACACTCTGGCCGACCTCTAGCAGTAGCCCGATCCTCTGGTACCGATCGGCACGTCCGAGAAATCTCGTAAAGGCGATCCACCAAACGCTCATGGCGCGAACACAATAAAACGACGCCTCTATACGCGATCGTACACCTCTGGAATCACGCCCTAGTCAGTCCTCGTCCGTGACGAGCTCATGCTGACGCAACTCTAGCCGTAGCTCTCTCTGCCCATGCAATCGTAGCAGCAAAATCATAACCAGTATCGATGAGGATAGACCATAGGAATGAATATAATATTGTGCAAGGAAATGTACATCCAAAGGTTTCTTAAGCGGAGTAGCGTATCATAAATATGCCGCGGAACATACGTACGGTACGTCACTCTACTCAAGCTACCTACTCCATCAACCAAGGGTCATCCTACGCGACGAAAGTTCGGGCATAATACCCCCTCGACTAAGTCTACGTTCCGTAAGGTCAAGCCTAAGTTCCGTATATATATAAATGCCCAAGGCTCCACATAGTCAAACTTAGACTCGAACCAAGGTTAACATAGCGCTTTGATACCAACTTTGTCACGGCCCGAAATAGCCCGTGACTGGCACTTGAATCATATGAAGCTTATACGACCCCATCTAATTCAAGTAAGCCAAAAGCCCAGAAAATCTAAAACCATTTTAAGGAGTAAGAAAACATGTTTAAAAACAAGGTTTTTAAATAAATAGCCGAATATGCATTTTTAAAATCCTCAATGTCTTTTCTGAAATTTTCGGCAGAGTTTCCTTTGTAAATACTGGCCACAAACGGGGTACAACAAGAATAATATATATGCAATGATAAAAGGCATCCCCAAGCGGGAGCTAGCTCTTCGTCAATCGACGGTCACAACCACGCAAGCAATATAATATACAACGCCGAAGGGAGAGGATCAAAACTCAAAAGGAACTCAAAATCAACATGAAAACCATAATACTACAACGCGCGACTCTAAGGTCGAAATAATACATAACTGGTTTTCTAAGTCTGAAACAATATACAAGTTTTGGTTGATGGAATTACTAGATACAACTGAATAAAATGATACAAGGATGGTCACGATGCGAGTGAACCCACCTACCAATCCAATCACCCAGAAAGGGAGAAGTGTGCCAGAAAGCCGCAATGAAACCTGTACGGCAAAACCTGCAAGAACTGTAGCACAACTGGGGTGAGTTGCCAACTCGTGAATAGAAAACATCACAGAGCAGAAATCGTATGTATGACACAATCCTAGGTCAATACGATCAGTAATAATATATCCTCAAATGATAAAGTCTGAAGCATGGTAAGGTGGCAATATAACATCTATACATGAGTATAGTGCCAAGTGCTCGTGCCAGTGCCTCAGGTAATAACATTTCATAAATATGAGGTATGATCAATGTCGACTATATCATGAAGTCTATGAAAAAGTGGATATCATCCAACCATGTAATCAATATCATCAATGTCAATATATGTATGTGGAAATCTTCCATGCGTCACCTAATGACAATAAGCATCATACATGAAATATCATAAAGCATGTGCATGGAAATATGAAGATATAAATCAACATGTGTCGCTCGCGACATATCAAATCATGGAACCTGAGTGTCAAGCATCGACACTCGAAAACATCATGAAACCTGTGCCTATCATCGGTACGTAAATTCTCATATATCGGGCTCCGTCAGTCTGGATCGGCCCCTATCATCTCTCGACTCCGGTCGGTATCCTCCGGATATCAGCCGAGCCCAAATAATATCACCGGTAGGTAGTGGTTCCTCTGCCAGGCTCACCGTCTAGCTACACAGCAGATCCGTTCTCGCCTTGGGGTACCATATCGGGTCCACCATATGCCCGCAATCGGCCTCGAATCGGGTTTCACATGTCCCTCTCAGCACCGAGAAAATACATGGTGGACGCACTGAAATATCATATCAAGGGTAACCGGGTTTTTAAAACAATTACATACTCTCTTTTGAAATATCCACGGTTCCTAAATCCAGAAATATCATGGAAACAACATATCTCAATGCGTATATCAAAAGCATGATGTATGTGACATGTAAAAGAAATATAAGCATATCAGTATAGCATGCAGTATGGAATAGTAATATACACACATTGAGGGAAACCGCTCTTTTAAAATGAACCAGTTTTAAAGAGTATCTTGCAATTCCCAAATCTCTAATCAAGCCAGAATCATCTATGTATGTGCAAATACTTATATATGATAAATATGGGTGTACGATGGGTATGTACACAAGTATGCCATGCAAGAGATCATATCCTGAATGCAACAGTACTACAGTGTAGTGACATGGCAATTATCGATGATGAAGTGTGTGAGCCGGCCAGCAAGTGTACGTGGAACATACGCATCATCGATAATGGTGCAGGTGTCCTAACAGCATGGGTTTAATATACAATAAACTCATTTACACATGCAATGCGATGCGAATAGCATGAATATGCGGAAATCGAATAATAAATGCAACAGTGACGTATCTGCATCAATATAAAATGTCCTACAGTTTGCCTTTTGAAATAAGACGAATCGGGGTTTTAGTAAAATAAGGGCTACGGTGTTTTTAAGAAAAGATGCATTTTTTGAAAATATCCATAGAATCCCTTTGCCTATCATTGAATTACTCCCGATTCGTTAGTTTTGAAATAGGTATAACATCGGCCTAGTCTAACATCTACTAAGCAACTACAGATCTAGCAAATACGCTAATCTGGTGGGGTATGGAAACCACCTACATCTGAGTCGATATATATATATATATATTAGTCGGTGATCCCGCCTCATTATTATCACGTACGATACAGTATATCATATGACGTCCTTGACTCATGAGTGCAGATCTATCATCAATGTAAAGCTCGTACGGTAAATCATCGCACGGCATCCCAATCGTTGGGTACGGGTCAATATCGCATTCACCTCATCAATTATCTGGTATCCTTATCGTCATATCATATAATCTGGGGTACTGATCTAAGTCTAGTATAATCGATACCATCTATATAAATATGAATGCGTGTGTGAAACACACGTCAAAAGGCCTGCTAAAATCACATGTCGTATCCCAAATACGAATCACATCATATCACCGATATCATAGCACTATACCCAATCTCATCGACTCATCTCCAAATATCATATACTATCCTCGTCATCTAAGTATAAGTATAACGAATATGCATGTGTGTGCGTGTGGGTATAAGCCTATTCTAGGGTTCGCAACTAGGAACTATACTAGTTTACTTCTACGCCCTAATCTAATCATAGTACACCTAATCTCATATCAAATATCCATGACACACCATAAGCTATCATAAATAGTATATATATACTACTAAATATCGGACTGCAGGGGTGCTATACGCCATCCACCCGACTTCCCCCGTAGATATAATCTACTCACCTTGCATCCTGCGTGTCCGTGTCGATGTCGCCACCATCTTCTTCGCCATCTCGGATCACCATGGGGGTACCTACATGTCACACGTATCGCATCGAATTAAAACCAAATCGAAACTAAAACGACACATGAAAACCAAAACGGTACGCTTAAAAGCCTATAGGTTAGAACCTATGGTTAGCTTTCGCAAATCAACCCGATATCACTCGAGATAGACGTACAAACGTCATATGATCAAGATAATGCACAATATCAAAATCTGGAAATCGAAATACGGAAAACCATAACTAAATTGAAAGCAGCAACTTATAAAAGTGTTCCCAGATTTCTTCTCAGGTGAAATCAAGGTTCCAAAACAACACTAGGGTGATATATAGGGTACATACGACCTACAGAAGAAATTGTTAGTTATGTATATGCCCTAGAGGCCATTGTTGTACATATGATGTATTTTATGATGGATGCTTGGATATATACAGAGAGGACATTCTTGCTCATCATGATAGTATGCTATTTGGTTTCACTTTATCTTAACGTATTGACTTGTACTGGTTTACTGTCTTTCTCTCACATGTTGATAAAGCCCTTAGGGTCTGTACTCGACTACTGGGATATGATGAGATCATACTAGTGGGGCCACGGTAGTCAATGAGTACATCCTATAACTGTTCCTAGTCGAGGGTGTATCGATACACCAGAGTAGACTAGCGTATACGCATCTTGACCCATATGATGGGCGATGGATGATCCCATATCCATCGGTGTTTGACATCAAGGATGGTGTACGGGTGCTCAGTGGAGACTGGGTACACTGGACGGACTCGCCGAGAACTCCCAGATGGTGATATACCACACGTCAGATGGAAGTTCTCCGGTGACACTGGTACAGCGTAGTCTGTAGACCCGAGATCGTCATAGAGTCTTGTGTGATTCCCACTGTGCTTTGATTTCCATCTTACCACGTCCAAGAGGGCATGCAAAACGGTGGCTATTGGGTACAGTCCCGAATCACATGGAGGCAATGAGCGATAGGAGGGGATTCGTCTCTCCCGGTATAGGGAGTTGATGTTCTGCTGTGTTCGATTGGCTATAACTAGAAGTCCCTGGCCAGGGCTGATATAGAGATATACTGGTAAGTGTTACCAGTAGTTTCTCGACCTGTTATTAGCCTCACATCGACACGACTTATCAGTTATTGGGGTCTGACGTATACCACCCCTAGACTTGATATGCAACATATCAGACGAACAGACCGGACTGCACGGAAGTGTTACTGATTGGATTCACAGGAGAACGGACAGGCTAGCTTGTTGATCTTCTGATCTCTCAATACCTGGGTGGCTGTTACATTTAGGTGACCGCTTGCAGCTTGTGGGTGTTTGATATGATCATCACCTGCTACCGGCGTATTATAATTCTTTAGAGTCTTACACAGAGGTTTCTTGGCTCAGGCAAAACGGAGTAGAGGCACATATGTGATATGTGCAGGACCGAGGATAATGCCATATGTGATACCGTACTATATTTCTCGCGATATTTAGATATGAACCGGGACATCGGATCAAGTGTTGATTCGATGAATCGGTACATGATATATTAGTCGGTTATATTCGATATAACCGGATCGTCGGATCAAGTGTTGATTCGATGATTTAATGTATAATGATATATATGATATATTGTATTACATTATCTAATATTGGCTCGCTTTATTATTTCATTTTCTCCCCGGATTAATACATTGATATATGTGCGATATATGTTAATTGAATTATTTTCTTTTGTTGCAAATATATAATATATATGTGATATATATTATTGTGACATGATATGATTTATTATGAAACATGTTTAGGGATGATAAAAAGAGATTAGGGTTTGATTAGGTTTAGCTCCTTCTTGTTCATTCTAGAAGGATTTCCTTTTTGTCTTGGTTAAGATATTATGGTTGATACTTATCCATGACTCATTCTTAACCTAACCAAACCCTAGCTCTAGTTTATTCTCTACAAAGGTTAAGCCTCTCATCCTTGACCATGGTTCCATAATCAATTATATACTCTTATTACTATTCATCACAAAAGGATTATCTCATTCTCATTATTCTTCATCTTCTTCTCTCTTGAGTTTTGAAAAGAGCTCACTAGTTATTTCTTTTGTGATGATTTCTTGTGAGAAAATGATATAAAAAGAAAGCATAAATATTACTCCATCATCCTCATCTAATATAGCCCATTAGATTAGGGTGTTCACCTCATTAGAGTGAGAGAGCTTGAGCTATTGCAACTTCGACGTAGATCATCAGAGAAAAGGAATACGACAAGCTGTCATGGATCGTTCGAGTCGTGGAGCCTCTCTTGAGTCCGGGAGATCGTGGATCGCGGCGAAGGGACTTCTACTCAGAGCTTATGAAGCGAAGGAGCGGACTACAAAGGTTGTAATTCCTCACACTTAGTATTAAAGATGTTTACTTGCATGTTAAACCCTAATAATCTAGCAAAGATCCCAGCTTTGGGTTGTTCGGCACATCTAAAATTTTATTCGGGCATGTTTGATGCTTTATGAACCTTCACAAGAGTTCTTAGGAACCCTACAGAAACCTGGTCCCTACCCCGCACTAAGTAGCCGAGTCCCACTCACTGAAAATCCGGCCAGGCCGGCCCTGGGTGCTCCAATGGGGTTCGTCTTGCTACAGGGGGCTCTTTGGGTCTCAATTGGGTCCCTGGACTTGTTTATTTTTCCAGTAAAAATCCCAGTCTATTCCAGATCTCCCTGCACACTAAATACCTCACAAACCGACATGAAAGTCCCGTAATTCCGTATTTTTGGGTTTCAGGTTTTGTTAGGTCAAGGATTTAGACAATAGGGGGTCTAAGGTCATCATTAAAGTCCAATTACACAGCCACAACACAAATTAACCCTAACCCTCTCTAGGGTTTTCTAAAGTTCGCCAAACTTCGCCAAATCGATTCTAAACTTTACAAGAGGCTTAAGCACAAGAAAACTACACTAATTGTGAAGGTATTACCTCAATAGACACTCATGAATCCTCCTACAGCACCAAAACACAAACTTTCTTGGTCTATAGGGTTGCTTGTGAGCTTGTGCACCTTTTTTGCGAAATGGGGATATGGTTTTGGAGTTGTTTTAAAGGTGTTTTGAGGAGTTGAAGAGGGGAGGGAGAAGCTAGGGCAGCAGCAGCAGCAACCAAAGAAGAGGGAGAGAGGAAATGGTGAAGGAAATGGCTAAGTCAAAACTAACCCCTCTCTTTTCTCTCTCACCCATACCTACTACCATATTCTATGCTTATCCTTTTTCTTTTCTTTTCTTTTCTTCAAAACCTTCTCACTCAAATAGTAAACCCAAAGTGATATGGTAGAAATGCACAAGTGTAAAGCAAAAATGATATGTGCATGTTTTGCATAAAAAAGCTAAAAAACCGATTAGCGATTTTTAATCGCGATTAGCACTAAATTAGTGTCAAACAAATCATAAAAACTTAAAATTTTCATAATTCTCATAAAACACCCTCTTTCTAGTAATTTCTATAATTTTCCAAATTTTCCCCCATTTTATCGGTATTTAATTATACCGAAATATTAAAATATTCATTAAAAATAATATTAAATTATAAAAATTCCAAAAAATAATATTTTATTTTTTTTTTAAATGTTACAATCTTCCCCCCTTAAAGAAATTCGGTCCCCGAATTTAAATTTTAAACCCCTCAAATACTAAAACATTTCAGTAAAAAGTCCAAGTCGTCGGGGCTCCGAAATCATCAATACATAAAACGCATCATAGCGCAATGAGTGCGCATGAACAATGAGCAGATAACTCAAAAACAACACTCCGTCAAGCACCTCGCAATCATCGGAGTCATGGTGAAGACGCAAATGTCAAATCCAAAACAAAACCAATATGATATACATCAAAATTATACAAGTAAACATCAAATCTATACATGGAATTAGCTGAAGTAAATGCATGCCAAATCTCTTTAAGTCGATGTGTGATGCGCATAACACTGCACAGTGGCGGACGTCTATTATAAGAAAATAACCATATACGTATATATCCTTTGTTTAATATGTACGTTCTGCCGTTTTGAAAACAATTTAGAAGGGTTCCTTTGTTTTAAACATTTCGTGTCATATCAGACACGTAGGTATATACTGAGACTATAGCTTGCTTTTTGGAAATCCCTTCGATAATTATCAATGCATGCAAAATATATCCAGGTACTGTCCTCTGACTAGTCCTGCTCAGTACGAGAACAAATAGCAAATATCATAAAAACGTACTGGTCCATAAGGAATAAATCCAAAAAATGTATATAAGAATACCCTGTGCGTCTGGTGCGCACGGAAATCAAAATCCATATATGTTCCATACATGTGCACATAAACATCATCTAGGTGCAACGGGTGTGCACGAAACATCGGTCATAGGCAACGTGTGTGCCTGACAACAAAATCAGGTGCATCTGTCATGCACGAAAAATCTCGATTTAGCGTATCTAGTGTGCACCAAAATCGTATCTCAAAACATGCGCCCATAACGTACGAACATCCAAATCAAATGCATGGAGTGCAAGAAATCAACATCACTATTAGAATCAAAGTCGACGGTATACAATACAACTCAATCCAAATCAGGTATACCGCGGTGTATAAGCTCACCACCATGTGCATCAGCGTGCACAAATCAAATCAAAACACTAAAAGTGCATGAAAACTATGCTGGAAGCGTAAATCAAATCACCGGCATAAAATAGGCATGAAATCACAATCAATACCTCAAGCGTAATACTATGCGCAAAGTATAAATACCCAGTAGGTGCAACCATGGTGCACAAAAACAGAAATCATGGAACTCAGCCATCAAGACCAAATCATGCGAATAAATCGCCCAAAATACCAAAATCAAATGTAACGGATATATGATAATCGAATCACCAAATCATAAATACCGCCGTCGGTATTTCCTCCTTCGCAGTCGAGAAGGTGTCGGTGCATCCAATGCTAGCAGCGCAAGATATCTACTTGCCTCTTGCTCACGGTCTGGCGTCCTTTGTTTCTGGGTCTTTATCTTCTCTGCGGATTAACAATCTCGCAATCTATCGGCTCATCGGCCCTGTCAGGTGTGCTGACGGGGACGATTCCGTTCTGGTACTTCTCTGGTCAATCTGCGTCCTCAGCACAGCATTTCCTCGGAAACCGGTCGCATCCTAACGCCTCTATAGACATATCCGACCTTTAACCTTAACGGGGAGTAACAACATCTCGTCAGCATCTCGCCTCAACCTCTTGTCCCACTTGTCTACATCATCATATACTCCGACGTCACGTCTCTATCTGCGCACTACAATTGTTCTCGGCTACGTCCATCCGAAGTCTCTCACACGGACTCGAAATCACGAACTCGGTATTTTCATCACTCTGTAGAAGATATCTGGTCAAACACGTCCTCGGGAACTCGTCCCAACCTGAGGAGGTATATCCACCTTGTTCCATTGTCGACTGATCCGGACTTGTCTTCTCGTGGCTACAAGGACTGCGCTCCAACGGCTATACTCGCATCTGGAGTCTCCCAAGCAGTGTATCCCATCACATGATATCCGAAAGATGTCGAACCATAAGATCGATTCGTCAAAACCTCATAATCCTATAGGAAATCAACATCTTGAGTACAGTTTAATAGTATCGAGTACATACCACAGCCTCAGTGGTCCAGCCGTAGAAGGGCAAACCCAAGCCTTACTAATGGCGCCGCGGAACTGCCGCAAACCCTAAGGTTCAAAGGCTTTCACACGGTCATTATGTCAAGCTAGGGTTTCATTCTTCTAGAGGGTCCATAGAATCACTGGCACGTCTTTCCGAATACTTTAAACTTAGAATATGGGTTTCTGACATTAGATCGTCTCTACCGACTCTCAACGGATCTGCGTGAAGTCGTCTCTAGCTGGAACCAATCAATCTGATGACCACACATCGGGGTAAGCGAACGAACCACATGTCTTAGTCGTCCATCCTTGGGTGACTAGTGACCTTCCATCCTATCTCTAAGTATATACTCATGCTGCAGTAGCTCCAATCATCTGGGCAATATCTCATCATTTGCAGCAGCAACTGGCTCATTCGTCTGTACGCTGAACAGCGCCTCAATCATCATGACTAAGCGATACATCAATGGTCATCACACTCTGGCTGACCTCTAGCAGTAGCCTGATCCTCTGGTACCGATCGGCACGTCCGAGAAATCTCGTAAAGGCGATCCACCAAACGCTCATAGCGCGAACACAATAAAACGACGCCTCTATACGCGATCGTACACCTCTGGAATCACTCCCTGGTCAGTCCTCATCCTTGACGAGCTCATGCTGACGCAACTCTAGCCTTAGCTCTCTCTGCCCATGCAATCGTGACAGCAAAATCATAACCAGTATCGATGAAGATAGATCATAAGAATGAATATAATACTGTGCAAAGAAATATACATCCAAAGGTTTCTTAAGCGGAGTAGCGTATCGTAAATATGCCGCGGAACATACGTACGGTACGTCACTCTACTCACGCTACCTACTCCATCAACCAAGGGTCATCCTACGCGACGAAAGTTCGGGTATAATACCCCCTCGACTAAGTCTAAGTTCCATAAGGTCAAGCCTAATTTCCGTATATATATAAACGCCCTAGGCTCCACATAGTCAAACTTAGACTCGAACCAAGGTTAACCTAGCGCTTTGATACCAACTTTGTCACGGCCCGAAATAGCCCGTGACTGGCACTTGAATCATATGAAGCCTATACGACCCGATCTAATTCAAGTAAGCCAAAAGCCCAGAAAATTTAAAACCATTTTAAGGAGTAAGAAAACATGTTTAAAAACAAGGTTTTTAAATAAGTAGACGGATATGCATTTTTAAAATCCTTAATGTCTTTTATGAAATTTCCGGCAGAGTTTCCTTTGTAAATACTGGCCCCAAACGAGGTATAACAAGAATAATATATATGCAATGATAAAAGGCATCCCCAAGCGGGAGGTAGCTCTTCGTCAATCGACGGTCACAACCACGCAAGCAATATAATATACAACGCCGAAGGGCGAGGATCAAAACTCAGAAAGAACTCAAAATCAACATGAAAACCATAATACTACAACGCGCGACTCTAAGGTCAAAAAAATACATAACTGGTTTTCTAAGTCTGAAAAAATATACAAGTTTTGGTTGATGGAATTACTAGATACAACTGAATAAAATAATATAAGGGTGGTCACGATGCGAGTGAACCCACCTACCAATGCAATCACCCAGAAAGGGAGCAGTGTGCCAGAAAGCAGCAATGAAACCTGTACGGCAAAACCTGCAAGAACTGTGGCACAACGGGGGTGAGTTGCCAACTCGTGAATAGAAAACATCACAGAGCAGAAATCATATGTATGACACAATCCTAGGTCAATACGATCAGTAATAATATATCCTCAAATGATAAAGTCTGAAGCATGGTAAGGTGGCAATATAACATCTATACATGAGTGCAGTGCCAAGTGCTCGTGCCAGTGCCTTAGGTAATAACATTTCATAAATATGAGGTATGATCAATGTCGACTATATCATGAAGTCTATGAAAAAGTGGATATCATCCAACTATGTAATCAATGTCATCAATGTCAATATATGTATGTGGAAATCTTCCCCGCGTCACCCAATGACAATAAGCATCATGCATGAAATATCATAAAACATATGCATGGAAATATGAGGATATAAATCAACATGTGTCGCTCGCGACATATCAAATCATGGAACCTGAGTGTCAAGCATCGACACTCGAAAACATCATGAAACCTGTGCCTATCATCGACACGTAAATCCTCATATATCGGGCTCCGTCAGTCTGGATCGGCCCCTATCATCTCTCGACTCCGGTCGGAATCCTTCGGATATCCGCCGAGCCCAAATAATATCACCTGTAGGTAGTGGTCCCTCTGCCAGGCTCACCGTCTAGCTACACAGCAGATCCGTTCTAGCCCCGGGGTACCATATCGGGTCCACCATGTACCCGCAATCGGCCTCATCTGCCTCCTCGAATCGGGTTTCACATGTCGCTCTCAGCACCGGGAAAACACATGGTGGACGCACTGAAATATCATATCAAGGGTAACCGGTTTTTTAAAACAATTACATACTCTCTTTTGAAATATACACGGTTCCCAAATCCAGAAATATCATGGAAATAACATATCTCAATGCGTATAATCAGAAGCATGATGTATGCGACATGTAAAAGAAATATAAGCATATCAGTAAATCATGCAGTATGGAATAGTAATATGCACACATTGAGGGAAACCGCTCTTTTAAAATGAACCAGTTTTAAAGAGTATCTTGCGGTTCCCAAATCTCTAATCAAGCCAGAATCATCTATGTATGTGCAAATACTTATATATGATAAATATGGGTGTACGATGGGTATGTACACAAGAATGCCATGCAAAAGATCATATCCTGAATGCAACAGTACTACAGTGTAGTGACATGGCAATTATCGATGATGAAGTGTGTGAGCCGGCAAGCAAGTGTACGTGGAACATACGCATCATCGATAATGGTGCAGGTGTCCAAACAACATGGGTTTAATTTACAATAAACTCATTTAAACATGCAATGTGATGCGAATAGCATGAATATGAGGAAATAGAATAATAAATGCAACAGTGACGTATCTGGATCAATATAAAATGTCCTACAGTTTGCCTTTTGAAATAAGACGAATCGGGGTTTTTAGTAAAATAAGGGCTACAATGTTTTTAAGAAAAGATGCATCTTTTGAAAATATCCGTAGAATCTCTTTGCCTATCATTGAAATACTCCCGATTCGTTAGTTTTGAAATAGGTATAACATCGGCCTAGTCTAACATCTACTAAGCTACTACAGATCTAGCAAATACGCTAATCCGGTAGGGTATGGAAACCACCTACATCTGAGTCGATAAATATATATATATATATATATATATATTAGTCGGTGATCCTGCCTCAATAGTATCACGTACGATACAGTATATCATATGACGTCCTTGACTCCTGACTGCGGATCTATCATCAATATAAAGCTCGTACGGTAAATCATCGCACGGCATCCCAATAGCTGGGTACGGGTCAATATCACATTCACCTCATCAATTATCTGGTATCCTTATCGTCATATCATATAATCTGGGGTACTGATCTAAGTCTAGTACAATCGATACCATCTATATAAATATGAATGCGTGTGTGAAACACACGTCAAAAGGCCCGCTAAAATCACATGTCGTATCCCAAATACGAATCACATCATATCACCGATATCATAGCCCTATGCCCAATCCCATCGACTCATCTCCAAATATCATATACTATCCTCGTCATCTAAGTATAAGTATAACGAATATGCATGTGTGTGCGTGTGGGTGTAAGCCTATTCTAGGGTTCGCAACTAGGAACTATACTAGTTTACTTCTACGCCCTAATCTAATCATAGTACACCTAATCTCATCTCAAATATCCACGACACACCATAAGCTATCATAAATAGTATATATATACTACTAAATATCGGACTGGGGGGGTGCTATACGCCATCCAACCGACTTCCCCCGTAGAAATAATCAACTCACCTTGCATCCTGCGTGTCGGTGTCGATGTCGCCACCATCTTCTTGGTCATCTCGGATCACCGTGGGGGTACCTACATGTCACACGTAACGCATCAAATTTAAACTAAATCGAAACTAAAACGATACACGAAAACCAAAACGGTACGCTTAAAAGCCTATAGGTTAGAACCTATGGTTATCTTTCGCAAATCAACCCGATATCACTTGAGATAACGTACAAACGTCATATGATCGAGATAACGCACAATATCAAAATCTGGAAATCGAGATACGGAAAACCATAACTAAATTCAAAGCAGCAACTTATAAAAGTGTTCCCAGATTTCGTCTCAGGTGAAATCAACGTTCCAAAACAACACTAGGGTGATATATAGGGTACATATGACCTACAGAAGAAACCTGGTCCATACCCCACACTAAGTGGCCGAGCCCCTCTCACTGAAAATCCGCCCAGGCCGGCCCTGGGTGCTCCAATGGGGTTCGTCTTGCTACAGGGGGCTCCTAGGGTCTCAATTGGGTCCGTGGACTTGTTTATTTTTCCAGTAAAAATCCCAGTCTATTCCAGATCTCCCTGCACACTAAATACCTCACAAACCGACATGAAAGTCCCGTAATTCCGTATTTTTGGGTTTCAGGTTTTGTTAGGTCAGGGTTTTAGACAATAGGGGGTCTAAGGTCATCATTAAAGTCCAATTGCACAGCCACAACACAAATTAACCCTAACCCTCTCTAGGGTTTTCTAAAGTTCTCCAAACTTCGCCAAATCGATTTTAAACTTTACAAGAGGCTTAAGCACAAGAAAAACTAAACTAATTGTTTAGGTATTACCTCAATAGACACTCATGAATCCTCCTACAGCACCAAAACACAAACTTTCTTGGTCCATAGGGTTGCTTGTGAGCTTGTGCACCTTTTTTGTGAAATGGGGATAGGGTTTTGGGGTTGTTTTAGAGGTGTTTTGAGGAGTTGAAGAGGGGAGGGAGAAGCTAGGGTGGCAGCAGAAGCAACCAAAGAAGAGGGAGAGAGGAAATGGTGAAGGAAATGGCTAAGTCAAAACTAACCCCTCTCTTTTCTCTCTCACCCATACCTACTACCATATTCTATGCTTATCCTTTTTCTTTTCTTTTCTTTTCTTCAAAACCTTCTCACTCAAATAGTAAACCCAAAGTGATATTGTAGAAATGCACAAGTGTAAAGCAAAAATGATATGTGCATGTTTTGCACAAAAAAGCTAAAAACCGATCAGTGATTTTTAATCACGATTAGCACTAAATTAGTGTCAAACTAATCATAAAAACTTATAATTTGCATAATTCTTATAAAACACCCTATTTCTAGTAATTTCTATAATTTTCCAAAATTTTCCCCATTTTATCGGTATTTAATTATACCGAAATATTAAAATATTCATTAAAAATAATATTAAATTATAAAAATTCCCAAAAATAATAGTTTATTTTTTTTTTACACTCATCCCTCACTCACACATGCACTCTCAACTCACCTCATTCTCTCATTCTTTCTTCATTCTCATATTTTTCTTCACCTCATCTCTAACCTCATCCCTCAACTGAAACCCTGCCCCAAAACCTTCACAAATCCTCACTAAACCAAACAAAATCTCCACTTTAACTCACTAAAACCATTCACAAGTCAAGATCAAGCCACTAGGATCACTTAGAGCATGGAAAGATAGGGTTTTGAGCAAATATGGATAGGTAACGATCTCTCACTATTAATTAGGTTCTTTTATTGTGGTGTAGCTTAGTAGTCGCTGTTTAGAACGATAAAGATATAGTTTTAAGCCGTATCATATTTTTAGTGTCGTTTTAGGATATCTGTAACCTGCTATCACTACGAGTGTTTACTGGGAAAACTAGCAGTGTAGTAGTGTAGTGTTAGAGACCCTGAGTGTACACCTGAAGCACGAACCCAACCTGACCTGTTTTGGCCGGCGAGATATCCGGAGAGCTCGGTGAGCTTGGTGACTGGGATATTGAGTTTTTGAGGGTAGCTGTCTATGTGTTATCCTACGTGTTTGGTTCTGCTAGATTTTTTATGTAGTGACTGTAGGAAAAATCTGGGAGCGGTTATGATATGTAGTGGCTATTACAAGACTTAGTGTTGATGTTATGGCCTACAAAAGAGGTTTCAACCGATACACGAAATTAGGATTTTTTCCGTGTCTGTTTTGTGAGGTATTGTGTGCCTACAGGGAATCTGGGATGACCTGAGACTTATACGAGAAAAACTAGCAATACTAGAGACCTAGATGGACCACTAGAAGACCCCCCTGAAAATACTACCCCAATCCAAGCACCCTGGGCCGGCGAGCTCGGAAATATGGGTGATGTCGCCGGATCTGTGTGGGGCTATGGTGCTGAGTTTTTGGCTGTAACCCCTAACCCCTATAATCTATCCCATATACTTGCTAGTTTAGCTCCATTTTACCTGAAATGAAATCTAGGAGGGAATTCCTATGTTACTGAATTTGGTTTTAGTATGTTTTCTGATATTGGGATTATTGGTTTTGATGTTTGGATTTGTATTTGGTTGTTGGGCGTTTGTAAGTCAACAACAAAGGTTGTTTGATTGTTTTGCATGCGTAGGCTATAGGTTCTCACCTATGAGCGCACCGCGTGCCGTATCGGTTTTCGGACATTGATTTTAATGGTATTGCGATTGTGTATTTATTGTAGGTACCATCGCGTGGATTCCAAGACGACGAAGCACATCGACTACGGCTGAACAAGGAGTTCCGCAGGTGTGTAGATTTATATCTACCGGGGAAGTCGGGTGGATGGCGTATAGCAACCCCGCAAACTTTGATGGAAACCGATATATAGGATATGGTTAGAGAAACCATGTTAGAAACTTAGGGATATGGTTTAAGAATCAGTAGGAGACAAGATATACTACAACTAAGGTTATAGTTTAGGGTTTAGTGTGACATGATAGGATAGAATGATGTCTCGAATTGATTTATAAGGATGTGAAATGTGAATACGAATCACGATATATATATATATATATATATATATATATATATATATATATATATATATATATATATATATATATATATATAGTGAAAGAGAATCAGTATGAGATTTTAGTAGTATGTTATGAGGTTGATAAATATGATATGAGATTAAGAAGATGACTTGATGTGATGAAAAGAGTATACGATGTGATATGATGACTTGGTTTAATATGTCGTTATATGGATGCGAGTCGATACGAGATTGATACGGATGTGACCTGAGAGATAGGTATATATATAGATATGGATCATGATGAGAATAATGAGTGATATATTGTACGATACGTTAGGTCCGTACCCTCATTGTCATATAGGTTGGTAGAATCCCTAATCGTTTAAAGCCGCCGTACGATGGATTACCATACGTGATGAGTTTGACTGGATGACTGATCCGTACCCTTGATTAGAGGATGTCGTACGATGTCTTATAACGTACGTGATGTTGTGAGGCTGGATACCGATTGATAGATTCTCCGACTCGGATATGTTATAGATATTGATAAACCCTGTCTACACTGCTTAGCTCAGCCTTTATGCAGATGATAGATTAGATATGTATACTTGATAGCATTACGCTTACGATGCACCTTATGCTATGTCCATGATATTATCATTGCATTATATACACCTGTACTAGTACACCTGCACAATTATCGATGATGCGTATGTTACACTTACACAGATTGCCGGCTCACACCCTTCATCATCGATAATTGCTATGTCACTTACACAGTAGAATTGCTACATCATGCCATGCTATAATATACTTGCTATGTTCACATCACCATACCATGTCGCATGATATACTTGATATGGTCACATTTCTTTTATATGTTTGCATACATTATGCTTTATGATTATACGCATTGAGATTTGCTGATTTCATAAGATTCTGGATTTGAGAACCGTGGTCAAATTTCAAAGGAAATTATGTATTGTTTTACAAACCCGGTTTCTCTTGATATGATATTTTGAGACGTCCACCATGTGTTTTCTCGGTTTTGAGATTGGAATGTGAAACCCGATTCGAGGAGCGGTAGGCACCGTCTGCGGGTACATGGTGGACCCGGTGAGGTACCCCGGGGCAAGAAGACTCATATAGTTAGGCGGTGAGCCTGGCAGGGGAACACTACCTACCGGTGATAGTATTTGGACTCGGCAGTTATCCGGGGGATACCGACCGGAGTAGTGAGATGGATATGAGGGCCGACCAGAGTGTGCGGCGCCTGAGGGACGATCTGAGGATGCGGCGCCTGATATATATGAGGTTTTACGTGTCGATGCTGGACACGGGTTTCATGATGTTTCGAGTGTCGTGCTGGACACTCAGGTTCCATGATTTTGATGTGTCGTTGATAGACACACGTTGGTTGATATCCTCATATTTACATGCATATGCTTCCATGATTGTAACATTTTAGAAAAATAAAATATTATTTTTGGGAATTTTTATAATTAAATAATAAATATTATGAATATTTTAATGGCGCGGTATAATTAAATACCGATAAAGTGGAAAATTTTTGGAAAATTTTGGGAATTATTGAAAAGAGGGCGTTTTATAAGATTTGAGCATTTATAGATTTTTATATAATTAATTATATTACTTTTAATGCTAATCACGATTAAATATCGCTAATCGCGCATTAAGCTTGATTTGCTCACATGACATGCACCATGTCATGTTAACCACTTGTTTTTCTTTTCCTTTTTGGTGTATGGGTTTTAAATTGCGTTTGGGTTTTTAAAAGAGAAGAGAAAAGAAAAGAAATGAAAAGGAATATTTTAAGATGGGATGGGCATGAGAGAGAAAGGAGAGAGGGTGAGGGGGGTCTTGTGTTGACCATGGCTTCTTCCCTTCATTATTTTCTTCATCCTTCTCTTCTTCATTCTCTATGGCTGCTGCCCCATCTCCCTCCCTCCTCTATCTCCTCACTTCATCATCAAAAACAACCCAAAACATCATCCCCACTTCATTAAAAACATGCACAAGCTCCTCACAAGCACTTTGGACCAAGAAAGGATGGATTTTGGACACTTAGGGCAACTCAAGAAATTTTTTGAGTTGCCAAATGAGGTAAAATCTTCACCATTAGAGTAGTAATCCTTTCTTTTTAGCACTTGTACATGTTTAGAACCAATTTAGTGTGGGTATGTGAACTTTGGAAATTTCTAGAAGTGGTTAGGGTTGGAATTCAATCTAAAGGTGTAATTGAGGTTAGTAGAGACCTTATAAACCCTCTAGAGTTAGTTTCATGGACTAAAACCTGAGATAGAACCACAAACCCCAAACCTAGAAACCCCGATATTGGGAATTTGTGGAAATTATGAGGTAGTTTAGAGATCTGCTAACACCCGGGGACACTAGGATTTATTTAGCAAACACAGGGAGTCATGCAGGCACCTAGGAAGCTACCACTGAAACCCTAGCCCCATACCCCAACCCAAGGCCGCAATTATATCCATTCTGGCTGCAATTTGAGGCCAGAGAGGGGAAATATGGTCCCAGGTTTGGTCCATGGCTCCATTTGCAGTAAATTAGACCTCCCCTGTATGCAAAATGTCCAAATTGTCACCTAAGGAAAATCTGGAAGTGCTTTACATAGTTTCTGAAATTGTTTTGCGGCTTTTAATGAATTAGAATTTGGTATTTGTGTTTTATCTCGGTCGATTCACGTTTATACATCGATCGTGGAGAGTTGTTTGGTTATTCGTGCATGCTTAGATCATAGGTTTTAACCTATGTACGATTCGTGTGTCGTTTTGGTTTTCGTGCGTGATTTCTGTTTATGATACTACGTGTGATATGTAGGTACCCCTATTTAGACTTGGAGAAACAAGGATGAACGTGGCGATATCGACATCGGCAAGTGAAGATCAAGGAAAGTAGATATATATCTATGGGGGAAGTCGGGTGGATGGCGTATCGCACCCCCGCAGTTCGAAGTGTAGTATACGATATATATATATATATATATATATATATATATATGATTATGTATTATGTGAAACATGGATAGTTAGCAAGTAAGATCTAGGAGATCATGGATTAAAGTTTAATGTAATTGATTGATAGCGTCGTTAATTAGTTGTAGTCGCGAACCCTAGAATAAGGTTTACACTCACACACACACACTCATGCATGCATTTTATTTTCTTATGCGTATATGGGGATATGTATATATATATATACACATAGGTATGGGACTATGTATATATATATATATATATATATATATATATATATATATACGTATACGTATACATGATGATGAGGATAGTATATGGTATTTGGAGATGAGTCGATGTGATTAGGTATGATGCCACGAGATCGGTGATATGATTTGGATCGTATATTGAGATACGACATGATGTTATAGCGGGTCCTTAGGCGACGTGTTTCATACACACGCATAAATATATATGTAGTTGGTATCAGTATTGTACTAGACTTAGATCAGTACCCAGTTCACGATATGTGATGATAAGGATACCAGATGATTAATGATAAAAGTGTGATATTTGACCCGTACCCCGATTTGGGACGCCGTACGATGAATTTACCGTACAAGCTATATTGATGATAGATCCGCACTCTTGACTCGAGGATGTCATATTATATAGTGTATCGTATGGGATACTATTGAGGCGGGATCACCGACTATTATATAGATATATATATATCGACTCAGGCTTAGGTGGTTTTCCTTACCCTTTTCGATTAGTCTGTTAGTTTAGTCCTGTAGTTTACTTGTAGATGTTAGACTAGACTCGAGTCATACCTATTTAAAACTAACGAATCGTGAGTATTTTAAGGACAGGCCTAAGGATACTACGGATATTTCAAAGGATGTACTTTTTCATAAAAACACTCTAGCCCTATTTTCTAAACACCACGATACGTGCGATTTCAGATACCAAAAATGGTATGATTCGTATATAGGAATGTATATTTCTTTATTGCTGCATCACTATGTTAGTTATATGTATGCCCTAGAGGCCAGTATTGTACAGATGATGTATATTATATTGGATGCTTGGACATATATAGAGAGGACTTTCTTGCTCGATATGATAGTATGCTATCTGGTTGCTCTTTACTTTAACATGTATACTTGTATCTTTATACTGTCTTATAGTTACATGTTGGTATAGCCCTTAGGATATGTACTTGACTACCTGGACTATGATGCGGATCATATTAGTGGGGACATGGTAGTCCATAAGTACATCCTTCAAGGTCCCTAGTCGTGGGTGTATCGAGATGGGGCATCGATATACCAGTGTAGACTAGCGTATACGCTTCTCGACCCATAAGATGGGCGATAGATGATCACATATCCATTGGTGTTTGACATCAAAGATGGTATACAGGTGCTCAGTGGAGACTAGGTACACTGGACGGACTCGCCGAGAACTCCCAGCTGGTATTATACCTTACGTCAGATGGCAGTTCTCTGGTGACACTTGTGCAGGTTAGTCTGTAGACCCGAGATCGTCATAGAGTCTTGTGTGATTCCCACTGTGCTTTGATTTCCACCTTACCACGTCCATGAGGGCGTGCAAAACGGTGGATATTGGGTACAGTCCCCAGTCACATGGAGGCAATGAGCGATAGGAGGGGTTTCGTCTCTCCCGGTATTGGGGGTTGATGTTGCGCTGTGCTCGATTGGCCGTAACAGGGAAGTCCCTGGCCAGGGCTGATTTAGAGATTTGATGGTAAGTGTTACCAGTAGTTTCTCAACCCGTTATGAGCCTCACATCGGCACGACTTATCGGTTATTGGGGTCTGACGTTTACCACCCCTAGACTTGATATGCGACATATCAGACGAGGAGACCGGACTGTACGGGAAGTGTTGCCGGCAGGCTTTAACAGGAGTTGGAGCGGGCTTGCTTGCTGATCTTCTGATCGCTCAATACCCGGGTAGCCGTTATGTCCAGCTAGTACCGCTGACGGCTTGTGGGTGCGTGATGTGATCATCACCTACTGCCGGCGTATTGACGAGTCTTTAGAGTCCTACAAAGAGGTTTTACTGGCTCAGGCAAAACGAAATAGGAGCACGTATGTGATATGTGCGAGACCGAGAATAAATGCGTGTATGTGTTACCGTATTGTATTCTCGCGACTTTATGTATCGGTCGGTCATATATGATATGACCGGGTTATCGAATCAAGTGTTGATTCGATAAGTCAATACAATGGTTGTTAGCCGGTTATATGAGATGTGACCGGATTATTAATTCAAGTGTTGATTTAATAATTAAGTGTATAATTGTATATTAGATATACTAGTTTACATTTACTAACACTTGTTCACTTTAGGGTTTTCTCACTTGTACACTACTTTAACATATATATGATATATGTTTAAAATGTGTCATCTTTATGTATCATGGTTGATGATACACATGACTTGTGTGTATGAGACATACACCATCCTAATTGTTATGATTAGGTTTAATGTTTAAAAGTAATTACAAAATTAGTGGGAAATTGGAAAATGCATGAAGCTTGTGGAAGCTTGTGGATGCATTGACTAAAGTTCACTAGATTTGTTTTTACTTTGGACTTTAACCTAACCATCACACAATTAGCTATGGTTATGGCTCTACAAGGGTTATTATATGATACTCACTCACCATGGTTAGCCATGACACTTGATCATTATCCTAATTTTCTTTTCTTTTGTTCATCATCTTCTTCTTCATTGAGCAAGAGAAAAGCTTGCTAGTGTAGCGTTTTGAAAATCGTTTCGGTGAAATTTCGGAAAATCGGTAAAATAAGGGGGTTTTCTGTATAAAGTCAAAATGCAAATATCTTATTATAAAAATTAAATATACATATTCTAGTTATGTAATTGCTAGTATTTGGTGTTTATTGAGCCACTGGTGAAATTTCAAATTTTCTGAAAAAAATTTATTTTATTATTATTTTAAGCCGTCACTAATACATTTAATTAGGGAAAATTACAAATTGGAATGAGTTGAAACAAATTTTGTGCATCATGACACACTAAAACAAAATGTAACATGTTGCTTTTAAATGAATTGGAGTTGTCATAAGGGTTCTAGAAATTTAGGAATGAGTTATTAGAAAATAAAAGAAAACTAAATAATTAATAAAAGACTTAATGAATGTGAATTTTGGAGAAGTTCCTACACTAACCCGCAAACCCACCCAACATGGCCGAACCCATGGGCTGCCCCCAAATCCCCAAATCTCCATTTCATTTCCTTTTCAAATCAAATAGAAAAGAAATTTGAAAGAAACTAATAAAATAATGAGGTATGGGCATACTTGAGGTATGGATTAATTTTGCTTTGACTTAGAATTCCCCCCCTCCACTCACACACACCTCACCCCTCTCCCTCCACTGCCGAATCTGCAGCCCCATCTCCCCCCCAATTTCCACTTCATTCCATCTCATAAAATCCACAACTTAGCATCAAAAATTCACTCAAAATCAACACAAAACCACACAAATCATTAATCTAACATTTACCCATTATTTCTTTGCCTTATCTACCATGGATCATAGAGCTAGAGAGCAAGTTGGGAGGCCAAGTTTGCATGGGAGATCTCTAAAATTGTGGAGGTAAATCCTAACCCAAGATTTTAGTTGTAGGTTAAATACTTTAAATCAACTTAATTTGGTGTTTAATTTAGGTTTTAAATTTGCAAGTTTAAATTCAAGAGAAGGGTTAAATTAAAGTTATGGTTGTGATAATTTATTCATGGTTGTGTGATGTATTTTAGCATCTTAAGATATGCAAAACCTAATCTTGTTGCTAATTTGCAAATTGTTATATTTATATTTCCCAAATTGTGATAATTATGCTAAACTGCTAACTAGGTTTTAGAAATTTAATTAAAATGTGGGATTAAAATCTATTTAGGGTTTTTAGCACATCATTAAGGTTTCCATGTGTGGTTTAACCATTTAAAATATGCAAAACCAAGCTTAATTGTTAAATTGTGAATTTTGCTTTAAAAATTGTTAAAATTGGTTATTTTTGCAAACTTGAATTTTGGGTTAATGTTAATTAGTGAGATTAAAAATATGGAAATGGTTTATATGACCTGGTTATGATACTTACTGAATATTATGGCTATTAGTTGGGTTAAAACATCAAGTTTCGAATTAAAACGGTAATTAAGTGCTTTCTAGGTTTTGTGAAATAAATCGATTTGAGCAAATTTAAGGTTTTTATGAATTGCACCATATTTTCAATTAAATTCTAGTGCGTTATGAACGCGTGATTGGTATGTTGGGTTTTTCTCGATTGATTGACGTTTGTACATCGACATCGAGGGTTGGTTTGGCTATTTTGGCATGCGTAGGTGATAGGTTTTGACCTATGCGTGATACGCGTGCCGATTTGATTTTCGTGTGCCGTTTCGATTTCGAATTTGATTTTAATGCGATATGGGCGTTTTGATATGTAGGTACCCCATATGGACTTCGAGACGAGAAGCAAGCGCATGGCGACGTCGGCACCGGCGAGCGAGGACCAGGTGAGTAGATTTATATCTACGGGGAGAAGTCGGGTGGATGGCGTATAGCACCCCCGCAATCCGTGGTGGTGTATACGGATGCGTATACACACCAACAATTATTATATGTTATTTGGGATTAATAACGATGTTTAGGATGGATATTGGTATGTTGGATTATTTTAGTGTCGCGAACCCTAGGATAGTGTTGCACTACACATACATACAAACATACTTGCATACATTCCTATTTATATGTGCTCATGGGATTCTTTATTGTTATGTGTTCACATGGGTATGGGACTATGTGTTCACATACGGATTTTAGGATGATACTTGGGATTGAGCTGAGTCGATGAGATTTGTTTTGGGGTTGTGATATCGGTGATATGGCAGGATTCGTACTTGAGGTACGTCCTGGTGTTATAGCGGATCTTGGGACGACGATACGGGTGAATAGTGTTATTAATAAAATGGTCAACATGTGATCGTGATATAAGATATGATATGCTAGGATATTGATACTAGGCCGTATTGGGCGATGTATACCCCTTGATGATGATATGTGCTAATGATATCGGTTTGTACAAGATTTTCGATCAGTAGTCAGATCATGAGTATATTGAGGATATTAGTATTGTACTAGACATAGGTCAGTACCCTTGACTATGATCTTGAATAATGAGGATACCAGAGGAATGGTGTGAGGAATATGATATTGACCCGTACCTAGATTTGGGGATGCCGTACGACGGATTACGTACGAGCTATATCTTGATGATTGATCCGCACTCTTGACTTGGGATACCTGATTATAGATATGGTATCGGATGCGATATTATTGAGGCAGGATCACCGACTATACGTATACAGGTATGTATATGTATCGACTCAGATGATAGGCGGTTTCCTTATCTGTAGTTCAGCTTGTTAGTTCAGCCGTATAGTTTAGTGTAGTTGTTAGATTAGATTAGACTCCTACCTATTTCAAAACTAGCAGAACGTAGTTATTTTAAAAGATAGGTCAAGGGATCTACGGATATTTCAAAAGACGTATCCTTTCTTAAAAAAAACCACCGTAGCCCCTATTTTCAAAACCCCGCGATTCGTGTTATTTCAAATGGCACCATTGTTTAATATTTAGCTCCCGCTCATTTTGGTTGCTCGCTCCGCATCGCATACTTACATTGTTATTTCATATTGCATTGTTGATATCTTGTGGTTAGGACACCAGCACCATTACCGATGATGCGTATGTACCACGTACACTTACTTGCCGGCTCACACACATCTTCATCGGTAATTGCCATGTCACGCACACCCTAGAAAATATTATTGCTTATCTTCGCTTGATAGCTAGTAGTTTGACATGATATTAGTGTACTTACCTTATATGCCAGCTTAGATATTGTAGTTATTACTGTCGCTTCATGCATACCGTTATTCATTGTTATGCCGCATTCATGGATTCTCATGCATATATTCACTTTTTACGTGCTATTGAGGTTTTGGATTCGGATTTCCATGAGATTTTCTGGATTTGGGGAAAACCGCAAAACATATACAAACTTCTTCTTTCTCTTTTTAAATGAAAAGCACGGTTTTTCCCACGATATATGAGTCGTCCACCATGAGTTTGCTGATGGATTTCGAGACCCGATTCGAGGAGTTGGATGAACCGTTTCGGGTACATGGTGGACCCGGTAAGGTACCCCGGGGCAAGAAGCGCGTGATGATGACGATGTGAGCCTGGCAGGGGAGCACTACCTACCGGTGATATTACCCGACGCGTCGGATATCCGGAGGATACCGTCGTAGTCTTGAGATGGATGGTAGGGGCCGGTCTGGACTGACGGCGCCCTAGATATTGTGATTGAGACATTGAGATTTCGAGATATTGAGGTACAGAGACTGTGATACAGAGATATCGAGATATTGGGATTACTTTTTGTGCCGATGCTAGGCACTGTTTTATGCTGATTTCATTATGATACCTCATTTTAAAAAATACAAAGGAAATCTCACTAAATTATGAAAACAGTTTCTTCATTTACATGTATTCTGTTTTCATGCATTCATACCTCATTCATATGATATTATGATCATTGACCTAGGTTGCATTATTTATGCGATTTCTTTCCGTAGATGTTTTTCTATTCACGAGTTGGCAACTCACCCCCGTTGTGCCCCAGTTTCTTGCAGGTTTGCCGTACAGGTTTCATTACGGCTTTGCGGGCATAGTTTCCTTCGGGTGATTTGCTAGTAGGTGGGTTTACTTGTATCGTACCCCCATTATATCTTGTATATCATTATTCTGTTGTATCTAGAAGGTCTATCAACCAAACATGTATTTATTTTGAGATAGAGACCAGTGATGTTATTCCTTTGACCTTAGAGTCGCGCGTTATATTTCTGTGGTTTTCTTGTGGTTTGAGTTCCTTTTGAATTTTGATCCTCGCCGTTGGCGTTGTATATTATATTGCTTGTGTGGTTGTGACCGTCGATTGACGAAGAGCTAGCTCCCGCTTGGGGATGCCTTTTTTGATTTCGTATACTATTCATGTTGTATCCCGTTTGGGGGCCAGTATTTACAAAGGAGACTCTGCCGAAATTTTTGGGAAATTTTTGATGTTTTTAGAAACCCGCATAATTCGGCTTATGCTATTAAAACTACTTATTTAAATTGGTTTTCCTTCACTCTACTACTTTTCTTGGTTTGCATTTCTGGGTTTTCGGCTTACTTGGATTACGTACGCCTCGAGACGTTTCGTAGTTTAAGAGCCGGTCATGTTCTGTACTTTCGGGACGTGACAAAGTTGGTATCAAAGCGTTAGGTTTTACCTTCGGAGCATAGGATGACCCTTGGTTGATGGAATAGGTGACTAAAGTAGAGTGACGTACCGTAGGTATGTTCCGCGGCATATTTACGATACGCTACTCCACTTAAGAAGCCTTAGGATGTACATTTCTTTGCTCAGTATTATATTCATTCCGATCTAGCCTCATCAGTACCAGTTATGGTTTTGCTGCCACGATTACGGACAGGGAGAGATTGTAAGTCTACGCTAGCGCCCCGGCAGTCTACAGACGCCAAATGCGGAACAAAAACTTTTTAACTTGGCGCTATCGTATACTTTAACCCGGATCTGCCATTATTGCTAAACTAACAAACTGTAAAGAGTGTAGAAAGGTTATACCGAACGATCCGAGTCCTTCGTTCTTCAACCATCATCCCACGCTCCGTTGCGGCTGCTCCGATCTCGTCGATCTCCGATCTCCTCCGTCGAGGTGGCACCACATGATCGGTTCTTTAAACGGGCTCCCGCCTCTGACTCGAGGCAACTCGATCGTCAAGTTTGCTAAAAGAGACGACCAAGATTGATGTAGAGAATGAGTAGATGACTTTGTCTCACTTCGTCCAAATCCGTGGACGATCAGTTAATGAAGTTGCCGTGGAAATCGGGTGATGGAATGAAATGAACTGTAAAATTCCATACACCCCGAATACTATCATAATCTTTTCTAACCAAAATGAAACATCAAGTGAGAGTGAGGAGGAGAGAGAAGGCCGGCCACTTTTATAAGATGGAGGGAGGTGACCGTAGGAGCAAGTGGTGACAATAAGCAAAAGCTTCTCACTTTAAAATATCTTAACCAAAACAAGAATGCTTTAATACAAAGCATGAGTCATTAAACACAATAATGCATAAATGATGACTATTAAACCTAGTCACCATTACAATAAATGCATCCAATAAGAACACAACACCAATTAGCCTAGTCACCTCATCTAGAATCTTCTAGAACACTGACTCATCATATCTGAAGAAAAGATAAATCCGTCTTTAACAGAATGTTAAAAGACGGCTGATAGAAAACTGGAAACTGGCAACTTCCAAAAGTGATCCTGAAACAACTTTCAGGATAACCCCGAAACTGTATAAATATACCCGCATTTGTATTACGACCGAATACAAATGCAACTGAGACAAAGATATTATACCTACTCAATATAATACTCGGATCCGGCTTAAACCAAAGCCGACCAGTATCATCTGTCCGAAAATCGACACGTGCGTAAACGCACGTGCATTTTCCGAACCCTGCCATAAAACCATACGGCCTCTACAACGTTTCGCCCGAACTTGGGAAACTGTCTGTGGGGGACTCTAATGACTCGTCAGTACCCTGGCAGTGGGTTTAACCACAAACCGTCAGCGGCACTAGCTATGCGTAACGGCTGCCCATGGACTGACCTCAAGGGTGGCCGAGGAGCGAACTCAAGGGAGACCGATGAGCGAACTCCTCCGAAAACCCTACTGAGCCTAACAGTGACAATGTATATACAGTCCGGTCCGTTCGTCAATGAGTATCGCATATCTGCCTAGGGGGCTAGTAACGTCAGACCCCCAATAGCAGTATAAATCGTGTCGGAGTGAAGCCCAATTACACCCTGAGATACTACTGGAGTACCTACCAGTAAATCTCCTGCCATGGCCATGGACTTTGTGTAATGGCTCTCCTAGACACAGCACGACCTCGCCCCCAATACCGGGAGAGACGAATCCCCTGCCGATCCGCTCACGTGCCTCCATATGGCTCGGGACTGTACCCAAAAACTACCTGTTTGCATGACTCCTTTGAGCCGTGGTAGGGTAGAAATCAAAGCACAGTGGGAACTCACACGAGACAAATGACAACCTCAGGTCGATGAACTAACCTGTACACATGTCACCAGGGAACTGCTATCTGACGGTAGATATAATACTAACTAGCAGATTCCCGGCGAGTCCTGTCCGGTGTACTCATAACCCAATGAGCACCTGTATACATCTTAGGTGATCCAACTGACACCAGTGGCTTGTGAGACCGGCCACCGCCCCTCGTCGTGGTCTCGACTGTACACACTAGTCTACTCCGGAGTATCGATGCCCTGTCTCGAAACTCCCACGACTAGGGACCACAATTAAGGATATGCGTATAAACTACCCAACTCTCACGTATATGATCGCCATCATACTGTTGGTAGTAAAGCAAGATCCTAAGGGCTCTATCAAAGTGTAACATGCAATCAGTCACCTGAACATGTACACGACTGATAAAGGCAAACCAGATAGCATACTATCATTTCGAGTAAGACTGTCCTACCGGGATAGGTCCTCCGCAATCATTGCAATCACGTACCTGCGATCCAATAATTGACTATGAGGGCACTATCTCCAACAATCTCCCACTTGCACTCAAGGCTAATATTGCGATGTCGACTACTCACAGCCCGTGTGAAACTGAACATCCAACTCCTCTACTAATCAGTTTCACAAAGCCCGTTTGTAAAACTATTGTGTTCGAGAAATAGCCTCGGTGAATGGATCCGCCTAGAAGTTTCTTTCTGTATCTCTCTTAATCTCAAGTTCGCGGAGAAAGTCATTTCCCGAATTGAGTAGTACCTGTCTTAGAATATGTCTGGATATCTGATGGGACCTTAGTTCATAAATGAACTCCATATCCAAACTTCTTAGACTGAATCGATCACTGAACCTAATCAGTATCGGGCACCATGCCACCCACAGTATCCTCTGGAACCACCTGTCCATAATACTGTCCCTCGTCAGAGGGAAAACTAAAACTCTGACAATCACTCTGTCATCCATGTCACCTTTGAAGCCTGGAATGATAACCGTCTCCCGAAAGAGGCTGTCGTTATCAAATCCGTAGAACATGTACCAATGTTCTAAAACTGCTTCCCTATGTTTCTCCAGGATTGGATTAATACAAACTTATTGCATCTAGTGCAAAAACAACATCTGGTGTGGTACTTGACATCTCATGATTGACTCAATTGCCTAAGCAAGTGATCTGTCAATCATGCACATCCCTCTCCCCTTTAGTCTATACGACACCTTTAGAGAGGGTGACTCCATCACCTACAGGTACACCACCATGCTAGGAGTCATCTATTCTAAAAACCATTAGAATATCTGTCAAAGTACCCACATTGGGAAACTACCCAAATCCAGATCTAAAACCATAGATCCAGAAACCAGAATGTCAAATATTATATCCATATCCTGTCTGGAGAAACAACTGTGTGACGACCACAGTACAACCGATCGTAGTATAGGAATTTTACTTCCTACTCTGTGTATGTCATCCAGATACCATGACATCACACCCTACTACCTTCTTAACTGATTCATCCCCTATTCTGATTGAAGTCAAACCCATGACTGTCACATCAAAATTTGATGATCTATCTCCGCTATAACTGCTCTAGTCTATAAATAGACATAAGCTACTTGCCCACCATGCTTCCGTTGCTCCCACTGACTACGACAACCCTCCTACCGGGTCTCATAACCTGGAACAATAGTAGTGTCAAGTCTGGGTAGATAAGAACCTCCCTGTCACCGTCTCTGAGGCTACCGAAGTACCTCTCGGGCGTCTGAGGTTACCTACCATACCTGCGGAGTGGCTATTGGAATGTCAAACCTGATTGAATGTATATGTCCTATTAAATTTTCCGTAATCATTCGCGGTTCTGGAATCTCTTCCAGTTCTACCATACTCCCACTACTGTTTTCCGAAAAAGATCCATTTTACTAAAACTGTGGCGAGTCAAGAACAATATCACTATTGATCTTGCAAATGGTAGAATATCAACCCTCGTCATAGCCAGGGTCAACCCACAAACAGCCATTACAGAAACGTGCCCTGAGTTATCCAGTGTCTGGTTTTAATCATAAGCTGGACAACTCCCCGTACCTTAACTTCTTTCAAGGTACGATCCATTCTATATCCAATATAGAAACTTTGGCACTTATTTAATTGGAACCATATTCAAATCATGCAACTGTCTCCAGTGCATATCAACTTTAATGGAAAGAGGCTAATCAGCATTACTCAACTTAGGAATCCATCCAATTATAAGCAACCTGAAAGAGAAACACGTTTCTCAAAACCATCACTATCATCTGAATACCAATCACAAGAATCTACATCTTCGATCTCTTTGAAGAATCCCGATACTTGTGACATCTGGTTCTCTACTTTATTCTTATACCCACAACTTCTCAAAACTTAGACCTTGTATTTCTACGAAACACTCGTCTAAATACTAGAGAAGTTATAAGTAAACAGAACATAGTACGAGGACCTACCCCTTTGTCCTGATGGACACTTGGACAACATACAATACTCTGTATAAGTCCGCTGAGTTAAACAACTCAAAACCAGTGCGTCGTAGGATGAAAACTGTACCCTGGCGATTTCCTCAAATATCACCAATTACAACGAATTCCGATATAATGAGGATAATCACCTAATTCCCAATAACTTACTCCCACTCATCATCTGTAAAACCATACAAATATTAGAATGAAACCTGGTAAATACATACCCTTGGAGTAAGTGTCTAATCGGGAAAACAGTTTTTCTTTAACAATGCACTGAAACATGAAAATGTTTCGTAGGGGTATCCTGGTATTCATAGCAATGCCTCTTCCATAATCCAATTCATGACTTCAACCGTATATCTCTTTGCCATCTCTCCAAATCCCCTTTATTTGTCTTTAGTCGTTACCTTCTGTACACCATCGTTAGGCTAAATGGTTTTCTTCCTTCCCTACCGTTCGGCACCAGCCTATGGTTTGAAAGAAGACTATCCAGTAAGCATAATAGGTGTACCCTCCTAAACCAAGGAGTACTCGCAACTGAGAGAAGGTGACGATAAAAGACAACTGAATAATACCTTATTCTTTTTAAAGTTGAAATAGGAGCGGCGATGAAGTACGCGGTTTTGGTCGTGAATGATATCAGTCGCAATTTACTTTGCCCTCTTTCTAATCCCTTTATTTTGTCTTTACATATTACCTTCTGCACACCCTACTTAGGCTAATTGGTTTTCTTCATTCCCTACCTTTCGGCACCAGCCTATGGTTTGGAATAAGACTATCCAATAGGCGTAATAGGTGTACTCTCCTAAACCAAGAAGCTCTCGCAACCTGAGAGAAGGTGATAATAAAAGACAACTGAATAAACCAATTCTATTTCTCCTGAACCTGGATCCATCCTCGAAGGAGTCCCTTTGAGTTCGTATATAACCATACGATGGATCTATCCAATGGAAGTGGATATCCGTAGTAATACGGGTGTTCTGAGAAATTCAAAGGGTAAAAGAAGGAGTGGTAATGAATTATGCAACTCAGACAATCCAAAAACCAGTATTTTAAGAAGGTTCGGTCAACCTGGTCACTGAGTCATAGTCTAGGGTCGGTCAAAGGTCGCTGCCAAAGAGAGAGAGAGAAAAGAAACACTCTGCGTGCACTCTAACCTAGATCAGAATGGTCATCATTTTATCTAATCCGGAAACCTCCCACTGTCCTGTCAAATTCTCCTCCAAACCTAAAGAAGAATCAATCGGGATCACGTGAAGAGTAAACCAACTCATCAGTGGGAATCAGGATCCAACTCTCATCGCATGATAACGTGATGGAATGCATCCACGTTACTCATACTCCAGAAGGTATGCGCATACTCGGTAAGTTTCAGTTTCTTTAGAAACTCCTGATATTATTTTTGCCCCATGCTCTTATAACCTTGGCGTTGGTCAAAATGTCATAAGTCACATGCCAAGTTCTACACATCACTATCTTGTCAATTTGAACCCACCCGCACATGCCCCTGACGTTGGCCAATCGGCAGAACGACTGTCCCAAACTAACTCATCTATCTATGCATCAATTGAATACCCAGCAGCTACCAAACACTATGCCTTGGCGTTGGTCAAAATGCGTAGCTTGAATACTACTGAATACCCAAAAGAAGTGACAGAGGGCTACGGCTGGTTTTTGGCGAAAAACCTTTAGCGTAGTGAACTTGATATCGCTGAAGGAACCTGATAGTTTTTTTTAAAATATAGTGGCGAAAACCTTTTGCTAAAGAGGTCACTCCCGGTAAAGGGATCTCGGCTCTTTCCTCGTGGAATGAGGTGCAGGATATTCCACTGAATACCGCTATGCAAAGCAACTTGTAATCGACTATAGTAAAGTTATTACCCTGACGCAAACTTCTGTACAAGGGGTCGGTCCCGGTGAAGGGATATCGGCCCTTGCCCCGTCGAATGAGGTGCGGAATATTCCACTGAATACCGTTATGCATAACAAAAGGAAACATCTTTGTAACAACAACATTTTTAAATTGTTCCAACAACTGAAAACAGGTTTGTTTTACTTTGCATTGATCAGAATCAACGAAGTCCCATCATTTAATCACACCAGAAAAGAACGAAAATAAAATGTACGTATATGCCATCCGCATTCGTCACTGGGTCCCGTCATTACTCGTTAGGTTACTTAACTAACGACAGAGCGGGGACTGGACTAGCGCGGGTGTAAAACATATACAACATCTAATAGTATATAAACCAATATACATAATCGCTCCAGGCGTGATAATATGCAACATTACAGAAAAGTAATAAGCATCACAGAACAATACAGATATCTGGGATCCCCGAGTTTCACAGAGCCGCTGCTGAAACTCGACGTTCCCCTGTCGTGTGGATAGCCTGTGCAATGAAACCTAGACCCCTACGGGTGCGGCAAGTTACCCGCCAAAACCTGAAGCGAGGCAGTCCCCACAGAATAGTGAATGGAACACCCGGCACTTCACGGAATCCGGTAAATTGAGCACCCCTCCTTGGGTCAACCTGTACCCCCTACAAGTGCGGCGAATAGTCTGCCAATTCTGAAGTGGGGCCCCTCTGCCTCTCAAAGCCATGAGATGCGGACCCGTTGCTTTCCCGAACCCGGCTATCCGTGCACTCCGTCTCGGGGTAAAACCTAGTACAGTAATGAAAAATAGTACAATAGGTACATCGACCGCAACCTGGTCGTGCCCCAAAAGAATATTATACAACAGGCAGTGACGGCAGTCCACAAGTTGGACGCTCGCCCCGCAATATCAAATGTACAAATAAACACAAACTGTACTACCATTGCACACTGCTATCCACCACGACAAATCCGCAACATCACAGCACAACACAGAACATCAACGCGAATGTCACGTTCGCAAACCCGTCTAAAAGAACTATAGCAATCAGACGCGGTTTACCGATCAAATGACATTCCCGGTCGGAGATATAATGTAAGCACTGTAAACTAACGTGTTTAAATTTCGATCGACCAAAGTCCAAATATCAAAAAGTGGGCCCCACTGCTTACTGGTGAACAGTAACAAAACCTGGGCCAAAAAGATATATACCAAAAATCACAAAATCTATCAGAGAACCCACTGGAAAAATTTTGTGCCACGAACTCACTGTATGGCCGCGGAAGCGCGGTCAAACCATAGGTTTGACCGCGTTTCCGCGGCTAAGTCATCGAATTGCATGCCCAAATTTCTACGTGGTTCTTAGAAAACCCTGCACAGATTTTTAAGACATCCAGAAATAAATTTTGAGACCGTTTAAAATTAACAGAACTGTCGAGCTAGGATTTTGTGTTTTTCGATTTTCGGTCGGATCGATGTTTTAAACGCGTTAGCACAAGTTAGTATAGCAAAATGGTTAGGCTTTGATACCACTGTAAGTCTACGCTAGCGCCCCGGCAGTCTACAGACGCCAAATGCGGAACAAAAACTTTTTAACTTGGCGCTATCGTATACTTTAACCCGGATCTGCCATTATTGCTAAACTAACAAACTGTAAAGAGTGTAGAAAGGTTATACCGAACGATTCGAGTCCTTCGTTCTTCAACCATCATCCCACGCTCCGTTGCGGCTGCTCCGATCTCGTCGATCTCCGATCTCCTCCGTCGAGGTGGCACCACATGATCGGTTCTTTAAACGGGCTCCCGCCTCTGACTCGAGGCAACTCGATCGTCAAGTTTGCTAAAAGAGACGACCAAGATTGATGTAGAGAATGAGTAGATGACTTTGTCTCACTTCGTCCAAATCCGTGGACGATCGGTTAATGAAGTTGCCGTGGAAATCGGGTGATGGAATGAAATGAACTGTAAAATTCCATACACCCCGAATACTATCATAATCTTTTCTAACCAAAATGAAACATCAAGTGAGAGTGAGGAGGAGAGAGAAGGCCGGCCACTTTTATAAGATGGAGGGAGGTGACCGTAGGAGCAAGTGGTGACAATAAGCAAAAGCTTCTCACTTCAAAATATCTTAACCAAAACAAGAATGCTTTAATACAAAGCATGAGTCATTAAACACAATAATGCATAAATGATGACTATTAAACCTAGTCACCATTACAATAAATGCATCCAATAAGAACACAACACCAATTAGCCTAGTCACCTCATCTAGAATCTTCTAGAACACTGACTCATCATATCTGAAGAAAAGATAAATCCGTCTTTAACAGAATGTTAAAAGACGGCTGATAGAAAACTGGAAACTGGCAACTTCCAAAAGTGATCCTGAAACAACTTTCAGGATAACCCCGAAACTGTATAAATATACCCGCATTTGTATTACGACCGAATACAAATGCAACTGAGACAAAGATATTATACCTACTCAATATAATACTCGGATCCGGCTTAAACCAAAGCCGACCAGTATCATCTGTCCGAAAATCGACATGTGCGTAAACGCACGTGCATTTTCCGAACCCTGCCATAAAACCATACGGCCTCTACAACGTTTCGCCCGAACTTGGGAAACTGTCTGTGGGGGACTCTAATGACTCGTCAGTACCCTGGCAGTGGGTTTAACCACAAACCGTCAGCGGCACTAGCTATGCGTAACGGCTGCCCATGGACTGACCTCAATGGTGGCCGAGGAGCGAACTCAGGGGAGACCGATGAGCGAACTCCTCCGAAAACCCTACTGAGCCTAACAGTGACAATGTATATACAGTCCGGTCCGTTCGTCAATGAGTATCGCATATCTGCCTAGGGGGCTAGTAACGTCAGACCCCCAATAGCAGTATAAATCGTGTCGGAGTGAAGCCCAATTACACCCTGAGATACTACTGGAGTACCTACCAGTAAATCTCCTGCCATGGCCATGGACTTTGTGTAATGGCTCTCCTAGACACAGCACGACCTCGCCCCCAATACCGGGAGAGACGAATCCCATGCCGATCCGCTCACGTGCCTCCATATGGCTCGGGACTGTACCCAAAAACTACCTGTTTGCCCGACTCCTTTGAGCCGTGGTAGGGTAGAAATCAAAGCACAGTGGGAACTCACACGAGACAAATGACAACCTCAGGTCGATGAACTAACCTGTACACATGTCACCAGGGAACTGCTATCTGACGGTAGATATAATACTAACTAGCAGATTCCCGGCGAGTCCTGTCCGGTGTACTCATAACCCAATGAGCACCTGTATACATCTTAGGTGATCCAACTGACACCAGTGGCTTGTGAGACCGGCCACCGCCCCTCGTCGGGGTCTCGACTGTACACACTAGTCTACTCCGAAGTATCGATGCCCTGTCTCGAAACTCCCACGACTAGGGACCACAATTAAGGATATGCGTATAAACTACCCAACTCTCACGTATATGATCGCCATCATACTGTTGGTAGTAAAGCAAGATCCTAAGGGCTCTATCAAAGTGTAACATGCAATCAGTCACCTGAACATGTACACGACTGATAAAGGCAAACCAGATAGCATACTATCATTTCGAGTATGACTGTCCTACCGGGATAGGTCCTCCGCAATCATTGCAATCACGTACCTGCGATCCAATAATTGACTATGAGGGCACTATCTCCAATAGAGCTACAGCTAGAGTTATGGTCAGCACGAGCTCGTCACGAACGAGGACTGACCAGGGCGAAATTCCGGCGACACACGATTGCGGAGATGTTTCTTTTTACAGTGTTTCTGCGCCACGAGCGTTTGGCGGATCGCCTTTATGAGGTTACTCGGATGTGCTGATCGACACTAGAGGATTGACCCAATGATAGAGGCCAGCCAGATTTTGATGACCGTTGGTGTATTGCTCACTCATGATGATTGAGGCACTGTTCAGCGTGCAGACGAGTGAGCCAGTTGTTGCTGCGAGCGACGCGATATTACCCCAGACGCTGGAGCTAATGCAGTATGAGTTGTACTAATAGATGATAGAAGGTCGCTAGTCACCCGATGATGAATGACTAGGATATGTGGTTCGTTCGCCTACCCGATGAGAGGTCATCAGATAGATTGATTCCAGCTAGAGACGACTTCACGCGGAGACGTTGGGAGTCGATAGAGACGATCGAATGTCAGAAACCTATTATTCCAAGTTTAAAGTAGTCGGAAAGACATGCAGGCAATTCTATGGTCCTTCTAGAAGAATGAAACCCTAACTCGACTTAATGACCGTGTGAAAGCCTTTGAACCTTCGGGTTTGCGGCAGTTCTACGGCGCCATTAGTGAGGCTTGGATTTGCCCTTCTACGGCTGGACCACCGATGCTGTGGTATGTACTCGATACTATTAAACTGTGCCCAAGATGTTGAGCTCTTGGGGGATTATGAGGTTTTGACGACTCGATCGGATGGCTCGACTTAATTCTGATGCTAGGTGGTGAGATGCATTCTTGGGAGACTCCCGATACGAGGATAGCCGTTGGAGCTCAGTCCATGCAGCCGCGACGAGACGAGTCCAAAGCAGACGACATTAGAGAAAAGTGAAGTAAGAGATTCGTACCAGATCTAGATGAGATGACGTTCCACTCCGCCGACATCAGGGATGCGATGCGCATGCCGAAGCATGGTACTTGGATTTACCTTCTAGAAGGAGTCGCAATGAGTATGCAGTCGTTCCAGAGCAAGAACAGATCTAGTAAGGGACGATGACTTCCGGACAGTTCGGCAGAGACGAGATTTGGGAGAGATCTCGATAGGACCTTTCTGGAATAAATTACGAGAAGACTTGGACCCAGTAGTGGTCATGTTATGGACACCGGCAGGCCAGAGTTCAGGATCGTCGACGAGACATGCTATGAGTGACCACGGCAGTTGGCCAGAGATTCTTGGAGGATGTGCTTGAGCGGGACTATTCAGCCATACTTGATTTGCGTATTTTGGGCGATTTATTCGCATGATTGATTTTGATGATTGAGTTTCATGATATTTGTTTTCATGGACCATGGTTGCACCTGCTGAGTATTTACGATTTTTGCACGGGTGTTGCACTTGATATCGTTTTCGTGCCTTGGTTCTCATGTTTGTGATTATATAGATTTCATACAGTTGAGTTGATTTGTGCGTATATACGCACACGATTTGGTTTTTGCACTTGGTATAGTTCATATATGCTTGCAGTGCAGTGTTACGTATGTTGTGCATTTAGATGCCCTGGACTTCGATTTCGATGGTGATGTTCGATATTTGTTTTGTGCACCTTGTGCACCTGATAGGATTTTGCGTATATTCGGCACTTGATATTGGATTTCATGATTTCGTGCACGATGGATGCACCTGATTTGGATTTTCGCGCATGTTGGGCGCATGTTTTGAAGTGTGATTTTGGTGCACACCAGATGCACTAAATCGAGATTTTTCGTGCATGTCAGATGCACCTGAGTTGCTGTCAGGCATACATGTTGCCTACGACAGATGTTTCGTGCACACCCGATGCACTTAGATGTTGTTTCTGTGCATATGTATGGCACATATTTGGATTTTGATTTACGTGCACACCAGACGCACGTAGTATGCATACGCGTACTTTGAGATTGATTTTTCTTATAGAGCAGTACGTTTTTATGATATTGCTATATGTTTTCGTACTGAGCAGGACTAGTCAGAGGACGGTACCTGAATATATTTTGCATGCATTGATAGTTATTGAAGGGATTTCCAAAAAGCGAGCTATAGCCTCAGCATTTACCTACGTGTCTGATATGACACGAAATATTTAAAACAAGGAGACCCTTCTAAATTGTTTCCAAAATGGCGGAACGTACATTTCAAAAAAAGGTATATATGTATATAGTTATTTTCTTATGATAGACGTCCGCCACTGTGCAGTGTTATACGCATTGCACAGCGACTTAAAGAGATTTGGCATGCATTTCCTTCAGATACTTACATATATAGATTCGATATTTACATGTATAGTTTCGAGTTATATCATATTGGTTTTGATTTGGATTTGGCATTGATGTCTTCCCCATGACTCCGATGATTGCGGGATGCTTGACGGAGTTTTGATTTGAGTTATATGCTCATTTTTCATGCGCATGCGCTGCGCTACAATTTGTTTTATGTATTTACAATTTCGGAGCCCCGACGACTTGATGGTTTTGGTTTAGATGTTTTAGTATTTGGGGGAAGTTTTACTTTAAATTAGGGGACCGAATTTTTTTAAGGGGGGAAGATTGTAGCGTTTTGAAAATCGTTTCGGTGAAATTTCGGAAAATCGGTAAAATAAGGGGGTTTTCTGTAAAAAGTCAAAATGCAAATATCTTAATATAAAAATTAAATATACATATTCTAGTTATGTAATTGCTAGTATTTGGTGTTTATTGAGCCACTGGTGAAATTTCAAATTTTCTGAAAAAAATTTATTTTATTATTATTTTAAGCCGTCACTGATACATTTAATTAGGGAAAATTACAAATTGGAATGAGTTGAAACAAATTTTGTGCATCATGACACACTAAAACAAAATGTAACATGTTGCTTTTAAATGAATTGGAGTTGTCATAAGGGTTCTAGAAATTTAGGAATGGGTTATTAGAAATAAAAGAAAACTAAATAATTAATAAAAGACTTAATGAATGTGAATTTTGGAGAAGTTCCTACACTAACCCGCAAACCCACCCAACATGGCCGAACCCATGGGCTGCCCCCAAATCCCCAAGTCTCCATTTCATTTCCTTTTCAAATCAAATAGAAAAGAAATTTGAAAGAAACTAATAAAATAATGAGGTATGGGTATACTTGAGGTATGGATTAATTTTGGTTTGACTTAGAATTTCCCCCCCCCCCCACTCACACACACCTCACCCCTCTCCCTCTACTGCTGAATCTACAGCCCCATCTCCCCCCCAATTTCCACTTCATTCCATCTCATAAAATCCACAACTTAGCATCAAAAATTCACTCAAAATCAACACAAAACCACACAAATCATTAATCTAACCTTTACCCATTATTTCTTTGCCTTATCTACCATGGATCATAGAGCTAGAGAGCAAGTTGGGAGGCCATGTTTGCATGGGAGATCTCTAAAATTGTGGAGGTAAATCCTAACCCAAGTGTTTAGTTGTAGGTTAAATACTTTAAATCAACTTAATTAGGTGTTTAATTTAGGTTTTAAATTTGCAAGTTTAAATTCAAGAGAAGGGTTAAATTAAAGTTATGGTTGTGATAATTTATTCATGGTTGTGTGATGTATTTTAGCATCTTAAGATATGCAAAACCTAATCTTGTAGCTAATTTGCAAATTGTTATATTTATATTTCCCAAATTGTGATAATTATGCTAAATTGCTAACTAGGTTTTAGAAATTTAATTAAAATGTGGGATTAAAATCTAGTTAGGGTTTTTAGCACATCATTAAGGTTTCCATGTGTGGTTTAACCATTTAAAATATGCAAAACCAAGCTTAATTGTTAAATTGTGAATTTTGCTTTAAAAATTGTTAAAATTGGTTATTTTTGCAAACTTGAATTTTGGGTTAATGATAATTAGTGAGATTAAAAATATGGAAATGGTTTATATGACCTAGTTATGATACTTAGTGAATATTATGGCTATTAGTTGGGTTAAAACATCAAGTTTCGAATTAAAACGATAATTAAGTGCTTTCTAGGTTTTGTGAAATAAATCGATTTGAGCAAATTTAAGGTTTTTATGAATTGCACCATATTTTCAATTAAATTCTAGTGCGTTATGAACGCGTGATTGGTATGTTGGGTTTTTCTCGATTGATTGACGTTTGTACATCGACAACGAGGGTTGGTTTGGCTATTTTGGCATGCGTAGGCGATAGGTTTTGACCTATGCGTGATACGCGTGCCGATTTGATTTTCGTGTGCTGTTTCGATTTCGAATTTGATTTTAATGCGATATGGGCGTTTTGATATGTAGGTACCCCATATGGACTTCGAGACGACAAGCAAGCGCATGGCGACGTCGGCACCGGCGAGCGAGGACCAGGTGAGTAGATTTATATCTACGGGGAGAAGTCGGGTGGATGGCGTATAGCACCCCCGCAGTCCGTGGTGGTGTATACGGATGCGTATACACACCAACAATTATTATATGTTATTTGGGATTAATAACGATGTTTAGGATGGATATTGGTGTGTTGGATTATTTTAGTGTCGCGAACCCTAGGGTAGTGTTGCACTACACATACACACATACATACTTGCATACATTCCTATTTATATGTGCTCATGGGATTCTTTATTGTTATGTGTTCACATGGGTATGGGACTATGTGTTCACATACGGATTTGAGGATGATATTTGGGATTGAGCTGAGTCGATGAGATTTGTTTTGGGGTTGTGATATCGGTGATATGGCAGGATTCGTACTTGAGGCACGTCCTGGTGTTATAGCGGATCTTGGGACGACGATACGGGTGAATAGTGTTATTAATAAAATGGTCAACATGTGATCGTGATATAAGATATGATATGCTAGGATATTGATACAAGGCCGTATTGGGCGATGTATACCCCTTGATGATGATATGTGCTAATGATATCGGTTTGTACGAGATTGTCGATCAGTAGTCAGATCATGAGTATATTGAGGATATTAGTATTGTACTAGACATAGGTCAGTACCCTAGACTATGATCTTGAATAATGAGGATACCAGAGGAATGGTGTGAGGAATATGATATTGACCCGAACCCAGATTTGGGGATGCCGTACGACGGATTACGTACGAGATATATCTTGATGATTGATCCGCACTCTTGACTTGGGATACCTGATTATAGATATGGTATCGGATGCGATATTATTGAGGCAGGATCACCGACTATACGTATACAGGTATGTATATGTATCGACTCAGATGATAGGCGGTTTCCTTACCTGTAGTTCAGCTTGTTAGTTCAGCCGTATAGTTTAGTGTAGTTGTTAGATTAGATTAGACTCCTACCTATTTCAAAACTAGCGGATCGTGGTTATTTTAAAAGATAGGTCAAGGGATCTACGGATATTTCAAAAGACGTATCCTTTCTTAAAAAAAACCACCGTAGCCCTTATTTTCAAAACCCCGCGATTCGTGTTATTTCAAATGGCACCATTGTTTATTATTTAGCTCCCGCTCATTTTGGTTGCTCGCTCTGCATCGCATACTTACATTGTTATTTCATATTGCATTGTTGATATTATGTTGTTAGGACACCAGCACCATTACCGATGATGCGTATGTACCACGTACACTTACTTGCCGGCTCACACACATCTTCATCGGTAATTGTCATGTCACGCACACCCTAGAAAATATTATTGCTTATCTTCGCCTGATAGCTAGTAGTTTGACATGATATTAGTGTACTTACCTTATATGCCAGCTTAGATATTGTAGTTATTACTGTCGCTTCATGCATACCGTTATTCATTGTTATGCCGCATTCATGGATTCTCATGCATATATTCACTTTTTATGTGCTATTGAGGTTTTGGATTCGGATTTCCATGTGATTTTCTGGATTTGGGGAAAACCGCAAAACATATACAAACTTCTTCTTTCTCTTTTTAAATGAAAAGCGCGGTTTTTCCCACGATATATGAGTCGTCCACCATGAGTTTGCTGATGGATTTCGAGACCCGATTCGAGGAGTTGGATGAACCGTTTCGGGTACATGGTGGACCCGGTAAGGTACCCCGGGGCAAGAAGCGCGTGATGATGACGATGTGAGCCTGGCAGGGGAGCACTACCTACCGGTGATATTACCCGACGCGTCGGATATCCGGAGGATACCGTCGTAGTCTTGAGATGGATGGTAGGGGCCGGTCTAGACTGACGGCGCCCTAGATATTGTGATTGAGACATTGAGATTTCGAGATATTGAGGTACAGAGACGGTGATACAGAGATATCGAGATATTGGGATTACTTTTTGTGCCGATGCTAGGCACTGTTTTATGCTGATTTCATTATGATACCTCATTTTAAAAAATACAAAGGAAATCTCACTAAATTATGAAAACAGTTTCTTCATTTACATGTATTCTGTTTTCATGCATTCATACCTCATTCATATGATATTATGATCATTGACCTAGGTTGCGTTATTTATGCGATTTCTTTCCGTAGATGTTTTTCTATTCACGAGTTGGCAACTCACCCCCGTTGTGCCCCAGTTTCTTGCAGGTTTGCCGTACAGGTTTCATTACGGCTTTGCGGGCATAGTTTCCTTCGGGTGATTTGCTAGTAGGTGGGTTTACTTGTATCGTACCCCCATTATATCTTGTATATCATTATTCTGTTGTATCTAGAAGGTCCATCAACCAAACATGAATTTATTTTGAGATAGAGACCAGTGATGTTATTCCTTCGACCTTAGAGTCGCGCGTTATATTTCTGTGGTTTTCTTGTGGTTTGAGTTCCTTTTGAATTTTGATCCTCGCCGTTGGCGTTGTATATTATATTGCTTGTGTGGTTGTGACCGTCGATTAACGAAGAGCTAGCTCCCGCTTGGGGATGCCTTTTTTGATTTCGTATACTATTCATGTTGTATCCCGTTTGGGGGCCAGTATTTACAAAGGAGACTCTGCCGAAATTTTCGGGAAATTTTTGATGTTTTTAGAAACCCGCATAATTCGGCTTATGCTATTAAAACTACTTATTTAAATTGGTTTTCCTTCACTCTCCTACTTTTCTTGGTTTGCATTTCTGGGTTTTCGGCTTACTTGGATTACGTACGCCTCGAGACGTTTCGTAGTTTAAGAGCCGGTCATGTTCTGTACTTTCGGGACGTGACAGCTAGGGTTTGATCTAAAGTGAGAAAGAAAGCGAGAAACAAAATTCTAAAGAAAACCCACTTCCTATTTCTCCATCCTCTACTAGACTAGCCCTTTAGTATATGGTGTTTGCTTCACTAATTCTCAAGTTAGTGAAGTTGGAGCTTGAGTCGGAATTCCCTCGACGTAGATCATCTTCGGCCTCAGAGACTTCAAGCAAAGTCGCATCCCACGCGTCGTGAAGCCATGCAAGAGCCCGGGAGAGCCTTGATCGCAGCGAAGGGACTTCATCAAGGAGCTTTAGAAGTGAAGGACCGATCTACAAAGGTTGTATTTCGTATTCCCTTTAGAGTAAAGATGTTTACTTGCTAATTGTTTCGCCTAAACTCTAGTATACGATCTTGCTTAGTGTTATTCGGCACATAAAAATTTAATTTTGGCATGGTCGATGCCTTGTAGAGCCTTGTTAGTGTTCCTAGTAACCCTACAGTGGTATCAGAGCCTAGCTAGAGGATTAGGCGATGTGTTAACGAAGTTAAAACTCCGAACGAACCCGAACACGTCGAAATCAAACCCTCTCTGTACAATTTTTAAAATCTGGGATTTTTCCAAATTAAAAATGCTTAAAAAAATCAGGAGGAAAATATAAGGAATACTGTGCAAAACGACAAAGAGTGGCGCCCAAAGAGCCGCGGAACCGCGGCACGATTATGGCTCGTGCAGCGGTTCCGCGGCCAAATGGTGACTTCACCCTTGTCGTTTTGTGCAGTAGAGTTCCTATTTATTTACTGATTTTTATGGGTATTGTTTTATCTGACTCAAGTGTTGAGTATTTTTGGGGTTTATTTTGAAATCGTCGATTCGATCGGAGAATTTAATTTTGTTATGTTATTTCGGATAATTTAGTAAGTATTAAAATGTTCGAACGGAAATCATTTACTCAATTTTTCCCGGCACGAAAAACATTCAAGTGTTGAATTTTTCTCGGGTTTAAATATTTCGGAAAAACGTGCATGTGATGCGATGGACCCTCTAGAAGACAACAAACCTTAACTCGATTATGTGACCGTCTTGAACTGCCCTTTGAACCTTAGGGTTTGGGGCAGCACGGCGTGCCACATGTGAGGCGTTGGCTTGACCCTTCTACGGCTGGACCGTTGCTACTGTTACGTATTCTGGAATTTTTGAACTCCGCTCAAGTGTTGAGCTATTATGGAAATCTTGGGTATTTGATTATTCGATCGGAAAGTTTAATGCTGTCTATATATCTGGAATGTGATACAATATGTGGAATTCACACAGGTTAGGCATGAAATGCGAAATATATGATATTTCGGATTTACGATGTCTAAAGAGATTGTGGATTCCAAATGTTGTAGTTTTACACTTTCTTTTCTACGACCGTAAGTGTAATATGTGATATCGCCGGTTTCGTTGCTATATGTCAAAGACAATTGGGATGTGCATATTTACTTACGTTGATGACATGTGATGTTCTGTGTTGCTGGATATGTTATATTGGATCGTCGCGGTCTGAATAGCCGGAGGTTTTTATGTGAGATGAGAGTTTTTATTTTTATTCATGTAAAATTTAAATGTATGTAATATTCTTTCATTGGGGCACTTCCGGGATGAGGTTGTTGTCACCTTTTGTATATTATTTACTTTTCCGCACTAGGATAGACCCAAGGAGGGGAGCACAAGTAACCGGGTTCTGGAGTCCAGTGGGAGACCAACTCGAGGAGTCGAGTCCGGGTCTCCTAACTCTAGAATTGGTAGGGTTGCTTGTCGCTCTCATAGGGGTCTAGGGGTGTGGGTTTGGCTATTCGTCGCGACCGTGGAATCCGTGTTTTATAGAGGCTCAAAATAAAACACGGACGTCCTAGTATATCCAATGTTTCATATGTTTCTTCTGCTGCGATATCTGTGATGTGATCATTTGATGTTCTGTGATAAATACTGTATACAGTATATATGATATATTATATATGCGTTACTTATGTTTTACACCCGCGCTAGCCCTGCCCTGCTCTGCCGTTAGTTACCTAACCTAACGGTGCACGAGGGGACATCGAGGCGAATGCGGATGGCATAAGTGTACGTCGTATTTATCTGTGATGTTTAGGTGACTTAAATGATGGGACTTCATTAATGTGATTAATGAAAGAAAAGAAACTAAAAGATGTTGTAGAATCAAATTTTAATAAAAAGGGTAGCTACAGTTTTGCTTTGCATAGTGATATATATGATATATCTTGCACCTTATTCGATGAGGAAAAAGCCGAGATCCCTTCACCGGGAGTGACCTCTTTAGCGAAACTGGAAGATGCTACAAAACTCGGTTTGTCTTTTGATTGCTTTTAGAGTTTTGCTTTGCACAGTGATATATATGATATGTCCTGCACCTTATTCGATGAGGAAAGAGCCGAGATCCCTTCACCGAGAGTGACCTCTTTAGCGAAACTAATGAACGCCTAAAAAACACTCCATTTTAAAATTTCACATGATTCTACGACGATATCAAGTTCATTACGCTCATGGTTTTCTGAAAAACCTGCGTAGCCCTCCGTCATTTCAGATAAAGACTAGTTAGTATTCATGCTACGTTTGTTGACTATGTTAAGGCGTGGTGTGTGGTAGCTAATTAGTACTTATCTGCTAAAACATGAGATGTGATTGGATTAGGGTAGTTGTACGACTTTGTTGACTATGTTAAGGGTCGTACAGGTGGGTTTAATTCAATCGGGAAATGACGGGTTGAACTTGACTAGCAATTATGATTTGTTGACTATGTTAAGGTCATAAATTGCTAGGGGCAAAATGTTATCGAGAATTTCAAGTGTTGAGATTTGCAATGAGATTGCATACCTTCTATAAGATAGTTGGATCCTGATACCCACTGCGAGTAATTGTTACTCCCGGGAGAGTTTTACACAGGATAATTAGCCGATCAAATAGGTGTCTAGAAAGGTGTCAACGGGGTTACGCCTCTGGGAAAATGAGGTTTACTTTAATTAGGTCCGTGCGAAAGCATGGGGAACCTCCCTCAAAGTACCGACACTGGCCTGGCTGAAAGATTGGCGAAGTTGTAGGGTGTAATTAATCCCGGCTAGTCTTTCCTTTTAGGGTTTGAAGGAAGATTTGATAAAAAAACAGTGGGAGTCATCCTGATTAGATAAGATAATAACAAATCTGATCTTGCAAGAGCATAAGCTAAAGTGTTTTTCTTCTCTCTCTCTCCAGGTAGCGACCATATCATGCCTTAATAAAGATAATAATATGAATGTATTGACCGAACCCACATGTTATACTGTGCTGGGGAACGTTGGTTCCGTTCTTTCTTATAAGAGTTATAAGACTAAACAGGATATAGGGAAATACCAGAATTCTCATGCCACCTGAATGAAGAAAGTACATGTTGATGCATTTTCTTCTGGTGTGTTCGTTACAGAGAACTGTTTCTCCATTTCCTCTACGTCCTGGGTATTAGATACCGGGTCAGGATCCCATATATGTAATCAGTTACATGGGCTTAGGAAAGGTAGAGAACTTAGAGAAGGTGATAAAGACATAAGGGTTGGAAATGGTGCAATTGTTGCAGCTAAAACCTTCGGGGAATATCACCTTGTATTGCCAACTGGTAATACATTGATTCTGAACGAATGCTATTACATGCCGAACCTAATATGCAACATTATATCGGTTTCTTTATTGAGTAAAGAGGGATATAATTTTGTATTACAGGATAATGTTATGAACATTTTCCTAAACCAAAAGTTGGTCGGATCAGGCACGATGTGCAATGACATTTATGTTCTAAATCAATCAACAGTTCTGAGCATAACAAACACACACAACAGGAAGAGTTCAGAACTGAACGAATCCTTCTTGTGGCATTGTAGACTGGGTCACATTAATGCGACACGACTAGCTAAGTTGCATAAGGATGGATATTTAAATTCGTTTGAATTTTCATCTTATGACACTTGGCAGTCATGTCTCAAAGGCAAGATGACTAAAACTCCGTTTACGGGACACGGAGAAAGAGTTACCGAACACTTGGGACTGATACATAGTGATGTATGCGGTCCCATGTCTACACATGCCAGGGATGGTTCTTCGTACTTCATTACATTCACTGACGATCTCTCTAGATTCGGATATGTGTTCTTGATGAAACACAAATCAGAAGCTTTTGAGAAATTTAGAGAATATAAACAAGAAGTCGAGAACCAAACCGGAAAAAATATTAAAATCCTACGATCTGATCGAGGAGGTGAATACTTGAGCAATGAATTCCTGGACTTCCTAAAAGAGAATGGGATTCTCTCTCAGCTGACTCCTCCATATACACCACAGCACAACGGTGTATCGGAACGAAGGAATCGCACCCAATTAGATATGGTGCGCTCAATGATGAGTACAGCTGAGTTACCTATTTCCTTCTGGGGTTATGCGCTTGGGACAGCAGCATACCTATTGAATCAAGTTCCTTCTAAATCTGTACCTAGAACACCATATGAGATATGGAGTGGGAAGAGACCATATTTTAAACGAGTTAAGATATGGGGTTGTCCGGCCTATGTCAAAAGGCAAAATCCAGAAAAACTCGAGGCACGGTCAGTTCTTTGCAAGTTTGTGGGATATCCTAAGAACTCCCAAGGATATTTTTTCTACCATGCTGAAGAACAAAAAGTGTTTGTTTCTCAATATGCCACCTTTTTGGAAAAGGAATTTCTTGCAAAAGAAATTTGTGGCAAAGTGGTAGAGCTGGAAGAGGTTCCAGATACACAAACTGCAACTGAAGATTTAGTGGAACAAGAGGATTCGGTAGTTCCCAACGAACATCAGCCTCTCCGCCGATCTAGTAGGGTTCCTCACCCACCTGAGAGATACTACGGTTTTCTCATAGATGGTGGAAGTGAGGATTGCATCATGGTTGATGATGACCGAACTAGCTTCGAGCAGGCCATCACGAATGGAGACTCAGTGAAATGGCCGGATGCAATGCGGTCCGAGATGGAATCCATGTACACCAACAAAGTGTGGACTTTGGAAGTTGCTCCTGAAGGGGTAAAACCCATTGGGAGCAAGTGGATTTTCAAGAAAAAACTTGGTGTAGATGGGAAAGTGGAGACTTTCAAAGCTAGAATTGTTGCAAAGGGTTTTCGTCAAAGACCAGGTGTGGACTATGACGAAACCTTTTCTCCAGTGGCTATGCTTAAATCCATCCGGATCATGCTTGCCATCGCTGCATATCATGACTACGAAATCTGGCAAATGGATGTTAAGACCGCCTTTCTAAACGGTGATTTAGAAGAATGCGTGTACATGACTCAGCCAGAGGGCTTCGTAGATAGTGGGAGCAGCAGGAAGGTGTGCAAGCTGCTTAAATCCATTTATGGATTGAAGCAAGCATCGTGGAGTTGGAACATCTGCTTTGACGTCATTATCAAAGAGTTTGATTTCGTCAAAAACGTAGATGAACCTTGTATCTACAAGAAAGTGGCAGAGAGTAAGGTTGTCTTCCTCGTATTGTACGTGGACGACATACTCTTGATAGGAAATGACATTCCTATGCTGCAATCGGTAAATCTCTTCTTATCACAAAGATTCTCAATGAAAGATCTTGGTGATGCCTCCTGCATATTGGGAATCAGGATTTATAGAGATAGATCTAAAAGGATATTGGGATTGTCCCAGTCCAGGTATATTGACACCATATTAAAGAGGTTTAGTATGGAAGAGTCCAAACGTGGGTTTTTACCCACGATCTCAGGGCTCACTCTCTCCAAAGAGATGTCTCCCAAGACTGATTTGGAGAGAGCTCGCATGTAAGAGATACCCTATGCTTCGGCAGTAGGCTCTATCATGTACGCAATGCTATGTACCAGACCCGATGTAGCATACTCACTAAGTGTAGTGAGTAGGTATCAAGCTGATCCTGGAGAGAGTCACTGGACAGCTGTGAAGAGCATTCTCAAGTACTTACGAAGGACTAAAGAAATGCTCTTGGTGTATGGTAACGGAGAACTCCAAGTGGAGTCCTTTACCGATTCCAGCTTCCAGAGTGATAAGGACGACTCTAAGTCGCAGTCGGGTTTTGTTTTTACCCTTTACGGAGGGGCGGTTAGCTGGAAGAGTTCCAAGCAAGAAACCGTGGCAGACTCGACGATGGAGGCTGAATACATCGCTGCCAAAGAGGCTGTCTGGATCAAGAAGTTCATTACTGAACTTGGAGTGGTTCCATCCATTGAGCATCCAATACCTTTGTATTGCGATAACAATGGAGCGGTGGCTTTGGCCAAGGAACCTAGGTCCCATCAGCGATCCAGGCATATTCTGAGGCGGTATCACCTGATCCGGGAGATAGTTGATCGCCGGGAAATCGAGGTCAGGAGGGTTGACACGAAGAATAACACAGCGGATCCACTCACGAAGGCCATTCCCCAGATACAGTTTGAGAAACTCTTCGGGATGCTCGGTATGCGATACTACAGCAGCTGGCCCTAGTGCAAGTGGGAGATTGTTAGTTATATGTATGCCCTAGAGGCCAGTATTGTACATATGATGTATATTATATTGGATGCTTGGACATATATAGAGAGAACTTTCTTGCTCGATATGATAGTATGCTATCTGGTTGCTCTTTACTTTAACATGTATACTTGTCTCTTTATACTGTCTTATAGTTACATGTTGGTATAGCCCTTAGGATGTGTACTTGACTACCTGGACTATGATGCGGATCATACTAGTGGGGACATGGTAGTCCATAAGTACATCCTTCAAGGTCCCTAGTCTGGGTGTATCGAGATGGGGCATCGATATACCAGTGTAGACTAGCATATACGCTTCTCGACCCATGAGATGGGCGATGGATGATCCCATGTCCATTGGTGTTTGACATCAGAGATGATATACGGGTGCTCAGTGGAGACTGGGTACACTGGACGGACTCGCCGAGAACTCCCAACTGGTATTATACCTTACGTCAGATGGCAGTTCTCTGGTGACACTTGTGCAGGTTAGTCTGTAGACCCGAGATCGTCATAGAGTCTTGTGTGATTCCCACTGTGCTTTGATTTCCACCTTACCATGTCCATGAGGGCGTGCAAAACGGTGGTTTTTGGGTATAGTCCTGAGTCACATGGAGGCAATGAGCGATAGGAGGGGTTTCGTCTCTCCCGGTATTGGGGGTTGATGTTGCGCTGTGCTCGATTGGCCGTAACAGGGAAGTCCCTGGCCAAGGCTGATTTAGAGATTTGCTGGTAAGTGTTACCAGTAGTTTCTCGACCCGTTATGAGCCTCACATCGGCATGACTTATCGGTTATTGGGGTCTGACTTTTACCACCCCTAGACTTGATATGCGACATATCAGACGAGGAGACTGGACTGTACGGGAAGTGTTGCCGGCAGGCTTTCACAGGAGTTGGAGCGGGCTTGCTTGTTGATCTTCTGATCGCTCAATACCCGGGTATCCGTTATGTCCAGCTAGTACTGCTGACGGCTTGTGGGTGCGTGATGTGATCATCACCTACTGCTGGCGTATTGACGAGTCTTTAGAGTCCTACAAAGAGGTTTTACTGGCTCAGGCAAAACGAAATAGGAGCACGTATGTGATATGTGCGAGACCGAGAATAAATGCGTGTATGTGTTACCGTATTCTATTCTCGCGGGTTTATGTATCGGTCGGTCATATATGATATGACCGGGTTATCGAATCAAGTGTTGATTCGATTAGTCGATACAATGGTTGTTAGCCGGTTATATGAGATGTGACCGGATTATTAAGTCAAGTGTTGATTTAATAATTAAGTGTATAATTGTATATTAGATATACTAGTTTACATTTACTAACACTTGTTCACTTTAGGGTTTTTCTCACTTGTACACTACTTTAACATATATATGATATAAGTTTAAAATGTGTCATCTTTATGTATCATGGTTGATGATACACATGACTTGTGTGTATGAGACATACACCATCCTAATTGTTATGATTGGGTTTAATGTTTAAAAGTAATTACAAAATTAGTGGGAAATTGGAAAATGCATGAAGCTTGTGGAAGCTTGTGGATGCATTGACTAAAGTCCACTAGATTTGTTTTTACTTTGGACTTTAACCTAACCATCACACAATTAGCTATGGTTATGGCTCTACAAGGGTTAGTATATGATACTCACTCACCATGGTTAGCCATGACACTTGATCATTATCCTAATTTTCTTTTCTTTTGTTCATCATCTTCTTCTTCATTGAGCAAGAGAAAAGCTTGCTTGGGTTTGATCTAAAGTGAGAAACAAAATTCTAAAGAGAACCCACTTCCTATTTCTCCATCCTCTACTAGACTAGCCCTTTAGTATAGGGTGTTTGCTTCACTAATTCTCAAGTTAGTGAAGTAGGAGCTTGAGTCAGAATTCCCTCGACGTAGATCATCTTCGGCCTCGGAGACTTCAAGCAAAGTCGCATCCCACGCATCGTGAAGCCATGCAAGAGCCTGGGAGAACCTTGATCGCAGCTAAGGGACTTCATCAAGGAGCTTTAGAAGCGAAGGACCGATCTACAAAGGTTGTATTTCGTATTCCCTTTAGAGTAAAGATGTTTACTTGCTAATTGTTTCGCCTAAACTCTAGTATACGATCTTTCTTAGTGTTATTCGGCACATAAAAATTTAATTTTGGCTTGGTCGATGCCTTGTAGAGCCTTGTTAGTGTGCCTAGTAACCCTACAGACTATTCATTTACCATTTATTCTGCTGCTCGCATTGCATTGCATGCTTATATGTATTTTCGTTAGAAATGATGAAACATGTTGTTAGGACACCAGCACAATTACCGATAGCGTATATGCTCTACGTACACTCGCTTGCCGGCTCACACACATCTTCATCGATAATTGCTATGTCACGTACACTTAGAGAACATTATTTCATTGACATAGCTTGCTTGCTGATAGTTCCTATATGTTATTGTTTCATATGTTAGTTCATTATTGCATTCATTGCTTAATATTTCATGCAATATTGTAAGGGCCAGTCCGGATTGCCGGAGCCCAGTATTCATTATTATTGACTTTTCATTTTGGATTTCGGATTTACCATGAGATTTCTGGATTTGGAGAAACCACAAGATTTAATAAACTCATTTATCATTTTAAAAGATAAAAGTGAGGTTTTCTCATGTTATGATTGTGATATGTTCACCATGAGTTTTCTCGGCTCTTGAGCGAAATCATACACCCGATTCGAGGAGGAGATGAACCGTCTGTGGGGGCATGGTGGACCCGGTGCGGTAGCCCGGGGCGATAAGATCGCAGAGGATGGCGTTTGAGCCTGTGATAGGGGAGCATTGTTGACCGGTGATTTTATTGAGATTTGATGATACAGGCCAGTCCGGATAGCCGGAGCCTGAGGTATTGACATATTGGGATATTGAGATATATATTTTATGTCGATGCTTGACACTGATTTTCTGATGATTTCATTTATGATACTTAAATGTTTATACAAAAATCTCAATATATTAAGAAAAACAGTTTTCTCATTCATGATGTATTCTGTTTTCATTATACCGCATTCATACCTCATATTTATGATATGTTGCTATCTGAGGCACTGACACGAGCACATGGTATTATACTTATGAATAGATGTTTACCCTTTCCACCTTATCATGCTTCAGACCTTATCATATTGACGATATATATATTACCGATCGTATGACCTAGGACTGAGTCATACATTCGATTTCTGCTCTGTGATGTTTTCTACTCACGAGTTGGCAACTCACCCCCGTTGTGCCACAGTTTCTTGCAGGTTTTGCCGTACGGGTTCGTTGTGGCTTTCTGGTACACTGCTTCCATTCCGGGTGATTGCTTTGGTAGGTGGGTTCACTTGTATCGTGACCACCATTGTACCTTATTTATACTCTGTTGTATCTAGAAACCCCATCAACCAGACTTGTATATTATTTAACCTTAGAAGACCAGTTGTATATTCTTTCGACCTTAGAGTCGCGCGTTGTATTATTATGGTTTTCTTGATAAATTGAGTTTCCTTTTGAGTTTTGATCCCGCCCTTCGGAGTTGTATATTATATTGCTTGCGTGGTTGTGACCGTGAATTGACGAAGAGCTAGCTCCCGCTTGGGGATTCCTTTATTCATATTATGCATGTTTTACCCCTTTTGGGGCCAGTATTTACAAAGGAAACTCTGCCGAAATTTTCAGAAAAGACTTGATATTTTAAAACGCAATACTTCGGCTTATGTTATTAAAACCACTTGCTTTAAAGATAAGTTTTCTTCACTTCTTCTTTAAAATGGTTTAGATTTCTGGGATTTTTGGCTTACTTGAATTAGATGGGGTCATATAGACTTCATATGATTCAAGTGCCAGTTGTTAGTTATATGTATGCCCTAGAGGCCATTACTATACATAGGATGTATATTGTAGTGGATGCTGGGACATATATGGGGAGGACTTTCTTGCTCGACATGATAGTATGCTATCTGGTTACTCTTTACCTTAACGTGTATACTGATTGTCTCTCTGTTACATGTTGGTAAAGCCCTTAGGATGTGTACTTGACTACCTGGACTATGATGCGGATCATACTAGTGGGGACATGGTAGTCTATAAGTACATCCTTCAAGGTCCCTAGTCGTGGGTGTATCGAGACGGGGCATCGATATACCAGAGTAGACTAGCGTATACCTTCTCGACCCATACAGATGGGCGATGGATGATCCCATATCCATTGGTGTTTGACATCAGAGATGATATACGGGTGCTCAGTGGAGACTGGGTACACTGGACGGACTCGCCGATAACTCCCAGATGGTATTATACCTTACGTCAGATGGCAGTTCTCTGGTAACACTGGTACTGGTTAGTCTGTAGACCCGAGATCGTCATAGAGTCTTGTGTGATTCCCACTGTGCTTTGATTTCCACCTTACCGCGTCCAAGAGGGCGTGAAAAACGGTGGTTTTTGGGTACAGTCCCGAATCACATGGAGGCAATGAGTGATAGGAGGGATTCATCTCTCCCGGTATAGGGAGTTGATGTTGCACTGTGTTCGATTGGCTATAACCGGAAATCCCTAGCCAGGGTTGCTGAGATTTACTGGTAAGTGTTACCAGTAGTTTCTCGAACTGTTATAGACCTTATATCGACACGACTTATCGAGCTACTAGGGTCTGACGTTTACCACCCCTAGGCAAGATATGCGACATATCAGACGAACAGACCGGACTGTACGGTAAGTGTTGCTGGTTGGATTCACAGGAGTATGAGCGGGCTTGCTCGTTGATCTTCTGATCGTTCAATACCCGGGTGGCCGTTACGTTTAGCAGACCGCTTGCGGCTTGTGGGTGTTTGATATGATCATCACCTGCTGCCGACGTATTGACGAGTCTTTAGAGTCCTACACAGAGGTTTCCTGGCTCAAGCGAAATGAAATAGGAGCGCATATGAGATATGTACGGGACCGAGAATAAAACCAGTTTGTGATACTGTATTCTATTCTTGCGATTTGTATCATCGGCAGGTTATATGTGATATAGCCGGGTTACCGAATCAAGTGTTGATTCGATACATTAATACACTTGATATTAGTCGGTTATATGCGATATGACCGGATCATTAAATCAAGTATTGATTTAATGATTTGATGTATAATTATATATTTGATATATTACTTTACATTAACTAGTATTTGTTCACTTAAGATTATTTTCTCACTTGATTGTGCACATTGTATATGCGATATATTTTTGTGCACTAGTTTGTATCATGTTTGATGATACATGCAAACTGTTAGTGTATATGCCCTAGAGGCCATTACTGTATCATACTAGCTTGTATATTACTTAATGGAAGCTTGGGATATTCATCTTGTATAAACAATCTTGCTCAATATAATAGTATGCTACTTGGTTTGTTTCTATTTCAATGTGTACTTGTGTTTATTTCAGTATATCACTTATACGCATTAGTGGAGCCCTTAGGATCTTTGCTTGATTACCAGCGTTGTGATGGCAGTCACACTAGTGGGGGCTGGGTAATCTATAAGCACATCCTTATACAGGTCCCTAGTCGCAGGACTATCGAGACAGGGCATCGATACTCCGGAGTAGACTAGCGTATGCGCTTCTCATCCCAGTGTGGGAGATGGTCTGTCCCACAGCCATCAGTACGTCGTACTGGAGATAGTATACGGATGCTCGTTGGGTTACGAGTACACTGGACAGGACTCGTCGGGAACTGAAAGGTTGGTTTTATACCTATCGTCAGTTATCAGTTCCCAGGTGACATGAGTACAGCTTAGTCCGCTGACTTGACACTGGCACTTCGCCTCGAGTGTGTTCCCACTGCACTTTGATCACTACCCTACCACGGCTTAAAGGAGTCGTGCAAACAGGTGGTGGTTGGGTGCAGTCCCGAAGCACTTGGAGGCAGTGACGGTTAGACAGGATTCGTCTCTCCCGGTATTGGGGGTTGACATCGCGCTGTGTCTAGGAGAGCCATTACACGAGTAGTCCCTGGCCAGGGCAAGCGAGATATACTGGTAGGTTTCCAGTGTTATCTCAGGGTGTTTTGGGCTTCACTCCGACACGACTTGTACCGCTATTAGGGGACTGACGTTTTACCGCCCCCTAGGCCCGACATGCGATGTATTAGACGAACAGACCGGACTGTACGGAGACTGTCACATTCAGACTCAGTAGGAGTACAGATGGGGTTTTACCTCGTCAGCCTTCTTGTCGGCATCTACCTGGGGACCGTTACGCACAGCTAGTGCCGCTTACGGTCTGTGGTTAAACCCACTGCCAGCGTAGTGTCGAGTCTTTAAAGTCCCACATAGAGGGTATTCGCCTCTGGGCAAAACAGAGTAGAGGTCGCATGGTTTTGCGACAGGGTTCGTTCTCATCCGCGCACTTGTGCACGTTTGGAGTCCGGACGGATATTACTGGCTGGCTCTGGTTTGAGTCAGATACTGGTATATGTTTTGGGGTTGCTTTTATCTCTCAGTATTCATGTTCCTCGGAACAAGAATGCAGGTGTGTATGCACAGTTATTTGAGGAGGAGGAAGAGGACTTTCATTGGGGTTTCGGAACGGGTGCGTATGCACAGTTGACAGTCGTCTTTTTCCAAACCCTAATGGATTTATGTTATATCAATTAATAATATATAATAAAATGAAATTGTGTCATGGTTGGTTTTTTTGTTGACTTGTTGACCATGGTTGACTTGTTGACCTGGTTGAAGTTTTGACCATCATCATTACAAAAGAAAGATGCTCTTTGATTCTAGCAAATTCATTTAATGTTTGAAATGATAATGGTCATTCCTAAACCTTCCATCAACCTTTTCATTTTCATTATTATTATTAATTTGATAATTCTTTTGCTTTTTGTTATGGTTGCAAAAAGAAAAGAGCTCATTCTATCATTTAGCTTCTCTCTCCTCACTTCATCTTCTTCTTCCTCTAGCAAAAGGAGAACCCTTCTCATGTGTTGAGAATCCCTCTCCTTAAAAGAAAAGCACCCTTTAGACACTCTCTACTCACTCTAGGATCAAAGGTTTAGCAAGCCGAAGATTCTAGTTCTCTCCAAGTTCGAGAAAGAGCCCGAAGGTTGAACCCTCAGGTGGATCCATCTTCGACGGAAGAAAGCGACGAGAAGAGAACCATCAACCTCTACTAGGTTTCAAGAAGAAGGAGTTCAAGTTAGGTATAACCACTTTGCCGAGTAGTTAACTCTCCTTTGCATGTTTGCTAGTTTAGTTTAGAAAAGATCCCGACTTTGTTAGTCCATGTTGCCCCATGCGCTAAAAATTTGATTTTTATACCGTTTCCGCCTCCCCGTAAGAACCGGGGGTCGCAACGTGGACTTACAGTGGTATCAGAGCCTAACTAAACTTAAACTAGCTTGGTAGTGAAGTGTAACGAAGTTCGGAACCGAAAAATCCAAAAACCAAACTTTTACAAAACCCTAGTTTCTGTTAAAAATTTTTCTGGTCAAAACAAGTTTTGTTATACACCTAAATTCGTCTCAGGGTTTTGTGTGAACACCCAAGAAAAACGATCCCCTGATTCATTCAAACCGCCGCGGTTCCGCGGAATGAGGTAGGCATTTGCCGCGGAACCGCCACCGTTTGGAGTCCTCTCGTGATCGGGTTTTGTGCAGTGTTCTCCTGGTAGGGTTTTGGGATTTTTAAGATATATTATATGTGCCCAGATTTTCCAGAACAGAAATTTGTTTTTAGGGGCCTATAATTCCGTATTTTTTTCCGAACTTCACTACACTTGGACTATATTGGTTATATCTGTGATGTTTGATTGTATTGAACGTCGGCTAATCGCTATAAGTCGATTAGTTGGGGTTATACATCTCTGTGATCTGTATTTGATATTGGAATGTGTATATGAATGTGTTGGACTGTCGCGGGTGAATAGCTGGGGTGGATGTGAGATGAGCTTTTGTTTTTCTTTCATTCATTGTAAATGTAAATTGATGTAATATTATTATTTGTTTGGACGCACAACCGGGTCGGGGTTGTAGCCGTCATTGTATAATTCTTTTTACTGTTTTTGCTCCTAGGATAGACCCATGGAGGGGTGCACAAACTGCCGAGTACTTGGCGGGTAAGTTTGCCGCACCCGTAGGGGTCTTGGGTGGGGTATTGGCTATTCACCGCGACCGTGTAATCCGCTTTTCATTGCAGGCTCGAACGGATTACGGATTCCTAGTATATCCAATGTATTCATCTGTGATCTGTAATGTCTATCATTGCTATATCTATAACTATTTAGGCGTTGCTTATGTTTTACAGCCGCGCTAGCCCAGCCCCCGCTCTGTCGTTAGTTAAGTAACCTAACGGGTGATGACGGGGCCCCGTGGCGAATGCGAATGGCATAAGCGTACGTCATATTTTGGTTGTTTTCTGCAATGGTAGGATTTAAATGATGGGGCGCATTAAAAGAACTAATGCAAGAATATCACGCATTAAAAGAACTAATGCAAAATAATAAACCAAGCTAAAGTCTTTGGAACACTTTCGAAAAACCACTCGGTTCTTTTCAAAACTAACTTTTAAATGCGGAGATTGAGCCACTCCTTCTAAAAGCTATCTCGTTCCATCGACTATATCAAGTTCACTACGTTCACGGTTTCGCCAAAACCATCCGTAGCCCTCCGTCGTTTCATATGAATATTCAACTGTATTCAAGCTGTGTTTGTTGGCCTTAGTCAAGGCACAGTGTTTGGTAGCTGGTGGGTATTCATATGTTGCATAGATAGAATGCGTTGGTTTGGGACAGTCGTATTGCCTTGTTGGCCATAGTCAAGGGTAGATACGGGTGGGTTCAAATTAACCTGGATAACGACGGGTAGAACTTGACATGTGACTTATGATTTGTTGGCCTTAGTCAAGGTCATAAGAGCATGGGGCAAAAATCCACATCGGGAGTTTCATAAGTACTGAAACTTGCTAGATTTGCATACCATTTGGAGTGTGGTGATTCTGGTAGGATTCCTTCAGTTTCGTCACGCGATGATATTTGGATCCCGATCATACTGTGAGTATATGCTACTCCTCGGGAAATTTTTCACTAAACGATCAATGCTATAAACCTAGTAGGTGTCTAGAAAGGTGTTAGCGGGGCTACGCCCCCAGGGAAAAGAGGTTATTTAATTAAGGAACTTCGCGAAAGCGTTGGAAAACCTCCCTCGAAGTACCGACACTGGCCTGGCTGAACGGTTAAGCAAGTATTGTGCGGTGGGATTGATCCCGACTAATTCTTCCTTTATGGTTTGAGGAGGGATTCGAGAGACAGTAGGAGCCATCCTGTTTAGACAAATTAAAAACCACTCTAAACTTGCAAGAGCATCGTGCTAAAGTGTTTCTTCTCTCTCTCCTAATTGCAGCGACCAATCGACATGACTGGACTTAAGTTACTTCTAGATAAAAATATATTGACAGGGCCAAACTACAAAGATTGGCTCAGGAATGTCAAGATGGCAATCACTTACGACAAGCTGGGGTATCTTCATACCACCAAAGCTCCCCCCGTCCCAGGTCCCACCTCCAGCGTCGCGGATAAGGAAATCCGTAAGACTTGGGAGATTGATTGCGCGAAGGCCAGGTGCCTCGTACTTGCCTCTATGGACAACGAACATCAGAGGAGGCACGAGAATATGGATTTGGAATCCATATTTCTTCATACAAAAGAACTGTATGGAGAGCAGTCTCGTATCGCAAGATACGAAGTGTCGAAGAAGTTGTTTTCGGCAAAGTTGGCCGTCGGATCATCGGTAGCGGACCACGTGCTTAAGATGATTGGCTAAATTGAGGAGCTCACGGAACTTGGGACCACGTTGGAAAGTGAACTCTATACAGATTTAATTCTCCAGTCCCTTCCATCCACTTACGCCCAGTTTATACTGAACTTCAACTTACAAGAAAAGGAAGTTGAACTTTCAGAACTCCTCAACATGCTGAGGAGCGCAGAGGGCACCCTACAGAAAGGTAGGGAAACACCCGCTTTGTTTGTAGGAGGATCTTCTTCCTCTAGGTCGAAGGCAAAAGCCAAGGGAAAGAGGAAGAAAGCCTCCGCCAAACCAAGAGGCGGTATTAGTAAAGTGGGTACGAAGGGAAAGGAAAAGGCAACAATGATTGCGGGGAAGCTTGTGGGAAAGGAGGAATGCTTCTATTGTCATAAGAGTGGACACTGGAAGAAAGATTGCAGGGCTTGGAAGGCCAGGACACAGGAACTGAAGCAGGTTGCGGCTTCAGCTTCAGGTGTGTATGTTATTGAAAACTGTCTTTCTATAAACTCTACTTCCTGGGTATTGGATACCGGATCAGGATCTCATATCTGTAATTCTTTGCAGGCGTTGAGAAACCGTAGGTTTTTGAAGGCAGGTGACATGACCCTCAGAGTTGCAAACGGAGCTAGCATGGATGCTAAAGCCGTGGGGGACTATCACCTGGGAATGACAGATGGGCATGTTTTGGTTCTGCGTAATTGCTTTTTTGTACCCAACGCAACTTGTAATATCATTTCTGTATCTTTGGTTTCTAAAGAAGGTTATGAATTTGCGTTTGTAAGTAATGTTGTAAACATTCACCTTAATCAAGTTCTGATTGGGTCAGGTACACTGAGCAATGGTATATACGTATTAAACCAACCATAGATTTTCAATGTCCAGAATACACATAAAAGAAAGTCTCCAGATATTAATCAGGCTTTCTTATGACATTGTAGACTGGGTCACATCAATGAGACACGGTTGACTAAGTTACATAAAGAAGGATACTTGGATCCGTTCGAGTATCAGTCTTATGCCACTTGTGAATCTTGTCTCATGGGAAAGATGACAAAGACTCCGTTCACTGGACACGGAGAAAGAGCGAGCGAGCTCTTGGGACTCGTACACAGCGACGTGTGCGGTCCAATGTCTACACATGCGCGAAGCGGTTACTCTTACTTCATTACTTTTACGGATGATTTTTCAAGGTACGGTTATGTCTTCTTAATGAAACATAAGTCCGAAGCCTTTGAAAAGTTCCAGGAATATAAGAATGAAGTAGAGAAACAGACCGGCAAAAGTATCAAGATTCTAAGATCGGATCGAGGTGGAGAATACTTAAGTGCCGAGTTCCTGAATTATTTAAAAGAGAACGGAATTCTCTCTCAGCTCACTCCTCCATACACTCCGCAACACAACGGTGTATCGGAGAGACGGAACCGAACCCTATTGGATATGGTACGGTCCATGATGAGTAAGGCTGAGTTACCGCGATCTTTCTGGGGTCATGCACTGGAAACAGCTGCACATCTTTTGAACCAAGTTCCTACTAAAACAGTGCCTACCACACCATATCAGATGTGGAGTGGGAAGAAACCCTGTCTTAAATCCTTTAAGACATGGGGATGTCCGGCTTTTGTAAAAAAGCAGCATGCGGACAAGCTCGAGGCACGCTCAGTACAGTGCAAGTTTGTGGGATACCCAAAGAACTCCAAGGGGTATCTTTTCTATTACGCAGAGGAGCAAAAAGTCCTTGTTTCTCGTCATGCCCGCTTCTTGGAAACTGAGATTTTAGAAAATCAGATAAGTGAGAGCGCAGTAGAACTGGAAGAAATTCTAGAACCACAAACCATTACTGAAAGCTTAGAGGAACCAGAGGGTTTAAAAGAACAGGACATTCCAACGCCGCTCCGCAGGAGTAGTAGGCAGTCTCATCCGCCCGAGAGATACTACGGTTTTCTCATAGACGGGGATAGAGAGGATTGCATCATAGATTATGATGAGCCTACTAGCTTCCAGCAGGCCATTCAGAGCGTTGACTCGGTAAAATGGCTGGATGCAATGCGGACCGAAATGGAGTCCATGTACACCAACAAAGAATGGACGTTGGACATTGCTCCAGACAGGGTAAAACCCGTAGGATGCAAGTGGATCTTCAAAAGGAAGATTGGTGTAGATGGGCAGGTTGAGACCTATAAAGCTAGACTTGTAGCAAAGGGTTTCCGTCAAAGACCTGGCTTGGACTATGACGAAACCTTTTCTCCAGTGGCTATGCTGAAATCCATTCGGATCCTTCTTGCCATTGCTGCCTTCCATGATTATGAGATTTGGCAGATGGACGTAAAGACCGCTTTTCTAAATGGAAATTTGGAGGAGTGTGTCTATATGGATCAGCCAGAGGGTTGCATTCAGAGTGGGAGCAGCGGAAAGGTGTGCAAGTTGCTTAAGTCCATCTATGGACTAAAGCAGGCATCGCGGAGTTGGAACATCTGTTTTGATGAGACGGTCAAGGAATTTGACTTTATCAAAAATCCAGATGAACCATGCATCTATTGTAGATTTGTAGCGAGAACTGTAGTATTCCTCGTTTTATACGTGGATGACATTCTCTTAATAGGAAATGACATTCCTATGCTACAATCTGTCAAGGGGTTCTTGTCACACAGGTTCTCCATGAAAGACCTGGGTGATGCCTCATACATCCTGGGGATCCGGATCCATCGTGATAGATCCAAGAGGATATTAGGACTTTCTCAGTCCAGGTACATCGACACCATAGTGAAAAGATTCAGTATGGAAGATTCCAAGCGCGGTAACCTACCGGCTTGTCACGGGATCACCCTCTCTAAAGAGATGTCTCCCAAGACTGATTTGGAGAGGGATCGCATGTCTATTATACCCTATGCTTCTGCGGTAGGCTCTATAATGTATGCGATGTTGTGTACCAGACCGGATGTAGCTTATGCACTGAGTGTGGTAAGCCGGTATCAGTCAAACCCTGGGGAGAAACACTGGATAGCGGTAAAGAACATTCTCAAGTACCTGAGAAGGACTAAGGAGATGTTCTTGGTGTATGGCGGAAAAGACCTCCAGATCGAGGCCTTTGCTGACTCCAGCTTCCAGAGTGACAAGGATGATTCCAAGTCCATGTCGGGTTTCGTCTTTACCCTCAATGGAGGGGCGGTGTGTTGGAAGAGCTCCAAACAGGAAACCGTTGCAGACTCGACTATGGAAGCGGAATACATTGTTGCATCTGATGTCGCAAAAGAAGCTTTCTGGATGAGGAAGTTCTTGAAAGAACTTCAGGTGGTTCCGTCCATTGTTGACCCAATACCTCTGTATTGCGACAACAACGGGGCTATAGCTTTAGCGAAGGAACCCAGGTCCCATCAGAGATCCAGGCACATCTTGAGGCGGTATCACCTGATCAGGGAGATCGTGGATCGCAAGGAGATCGAGGTTCGGAGGGTTGCTTCAGAAGAGAACACTGCAGATCCATTCACCAAGGCCTTACCCCAGACTCAGTTCGAGCGGCTGATCGAGATGATAGGTCTCCGATACGCCAGTACAAGGACTTAGTGCAAGTGGGAGATTGTTAGTGTATATGCCCTAGAGGCCATTACTGTATCATACTAGCTTGTATATTACTTAATGGAAGCTTGGGATATTCACCTTGTATAAACAATCTTGCTCAATATAGTAGTATGCTACTTGGTTTGTTTCTACTTCAATGTGTACTTGTGTTTATTTCAGTATATCACTTATACGCATTAGTAGAGCCCTTAGGATCTTTGCTTGATTACCAGCGTTGTGATGGCAGTCACACTAGTGGGGGCTGGGTAATCTATAAGCACATCCTTATACAGGTCCCTAGTCGCAGGACTATCGAGACAGGGCATCGATACTCCGGAGTAGACTAGCGTATGCGCTTCTCATCCCAGTGTGGGAGATGGTCTGTCCCACAGCCATCAGTACGTCGTACTGGAGATAGTATACGGGTGCTCGTTGGGTTACGAGTACACTGGACAGGACTCGTCGGGAACTGAAAGGTTGGTATTATACCTATCGTCAGTTATCAGTTCCCAGGTGACATGAGTACAGCTTAGTCCGCTGACTTGACACTGGCACTTCGCCTCGAGTGTGTTTCCACTGCACTTTGATCACTACCCTACCACGGCTCAAAGGAGTCGTGCAAACAGGTGGTGGTTGGGTGCAGTCCCGAAGCACTTGGAGGCAGTGACGGTTAGACAGGATTCGTCTCTCCCGGTATTGGGGGTTGACATCGCGCTGTGTCTAGGAGAGCCATTACACGAGTAGTCCCTGGCCAGGGCAAGCGAGATATACTGGTAGGTTTCCAGTGTTATCTCAGGGTGTTTTGGGCTTCACTCCGACACGACTTGTACCGCTATTAGGGGGCTGACGTTTTACCGCCCCCTAGGCCCGACATGCGATGTATTAGACGAACAGACCGGACTGTACGGAGACTGTCACATTCAGACTCAGTAGGAGTACAGATGGGGTTTCACCTCGTCAGCCTTCTTGTCGGCATCTACCTGGGGACCGTTACGCACAGCTAGTGCCGCTTGCGGTCTGTGGTTAAACCCACTGCCAGCGTAGTGTCGAGTCTTTAGAGTCCCACACAGAGGGTATTCGCCTCTGGGCAAAACAGAGTAGAGGTCGCATGGTTTTACGACAGGGTTCGTTCTCATCCGCGCACTTGTGCACGTTTGGAGTCCGGACGGATATTACTGGCTGGCTCTGGTTTGAGTCAGATACTGGTATATGTTTAGGGGTTGCTTTTATCTCTCAGTATTCATGTTCCTCGGAACAAGAATGCAGGTGTGTATGCACAGTTATTTGAGGAGGAGGAAGAGGACTTTCATTGGGGTTTCGGAACGGGTGTGTATGCACAGTTGACAGTCGTCTTTTTCCAAACCCTAATGGATTTATGTTATATCAATTAATAATATATAATAAAATGAAATTATGTCATGGTTGGGTTTTTTGTTGACTTGTTGACCATGGTTGACTTGTTGACCATGGTTGAAGTTTTGACCATCATCATTACAAAAGAAAGATGCTCTTTGATTCTAGCAAATTCATTTAATGTTTGAAATGATAATGGTCATTCCTAAACCTTCCATCAACCTTTTCATTTTCATTATTATTATTAATTTGATAATTCTTTTGCTTTTTGTTATGGTTGCAAAAAGAAAAGAGCTCATTCTATCATTTTGCTTCTCTCTCCTCACTTCATCTTCTTCTTCCTCTAGCAAAAGGAGGACCCTTCTCATGTGTTGAGAATCCCTCTCCTTAAAAGAAAAGCACCCTTTAGACACTCTCTACTCACTCTAGGATCAAAGGTTTAGCAAGCCGAAGATTCTAGTTCTCTCCAAGTTCGAGAAAGAACCCGAAGGTTGAACCCTCAGGTGGATCCATCTTCGACGGAAGAAGGCGACGAGAAGAGAACCATCAACCTCTACTAGGTTTCAAGAAGAAGGAGTTCAAGTTAGGTATAACCACTTTGCCGAGTAGTTAACTCTCCTTTGCATGTTTGCTAGTTTAGTTTAGAAAAGATCCCGACTTTGTTAGTCCATGTTGCCCCATGCGCTAAAAATTTGATTTTTATACCGTTTCCGCCTCCCCGTAAGAACCGGGGGTCTTAACGTGGACTTACACAAACTTGGGTGTATGTTTACTTTAAACCATGTTTAAGTGAATGGTTAGGGTTTTGTTATCTTTTCTTAATCATTTATTTATTTATTCTTTTTGGAAAGAAATGAAATGGTGGCTTTCTTTGGATTTATCTTGAAGCTTCATGAAGCTTTGACCACTTTGTTTCTTTCCTTAACCTAACCATTCACTTAAACCCTAGTTTAGTCTCTACATGAGTTACACTCACCCATGGTTGCAAAATGATGGGAATCACTTGTTTTTCTATTTTTGATAATTCACTTTCTTTTCTTTCTTCTTCATCTTCTTCATGAAGAAGAAAAACCTTTCTTGAAATTTACAAGTGATGAATCCAAGTGAGAAATCCAAATCCAAAGTGAACCCACTTCCTATTTCTTCATCCTCTACCACTTGCCATGTAGTATAGGGTGTTTTCTTCACAAGTTTCATGACTTGGTGAAGGTGGAGCTTGATCTTGAGTTGCCTCGACGTAGATCATCTTCGGCATCGAAGTCGACGACCTAGCCCGCCCATTTCTCCGATGAAGCCAACGCTAGAGTCCGGGATCCGATGATCGCAGCGAGGGGACGTCATTACGGAGCCAAGGAAGTGGTGGACCGGATCTACAAAGGTTGTATTTTCCGTTCACTCTTAGTTAAGTTGTTAACTAGTTGCATGTTTCGCTTTTACCTCTAGTAACGATCTAGCATTAGGGTTTCTCGGCACAAGAAAAATCTGATTTTGCCATGGTTGATCAGTTGTGGAACCTCTTGAGTGTGCCTAGGAACCCTACAGTGGTATCAGAGCCTAGCTAGAGCTTTAGGCGAAGTGTAGACGATGTTAGAAGTCCGATCGAACCCGAAACCCTAATCCATAACCCTTCTCTGTACAATTTTTAAAAACTGGGTTTTTTGTGAATCAAAAATATGCAGAAAAATAAGCAGGGTTTTCTAAGAGTTACTGTGATGCACGTGCGCATAAGTCGATTAAAGCGCGGCGGAACCGCGGCACGAGCATAGCTCATGCGGCGGTTCCGCGGCCACTTAGTCGCTTCAGTCAGTTCTGTTTGCACAGTAATGTTCTTCTGTCATTCCTGATTCTTCTGGATATTTTTAATTTATATTCCACTGTTGTGTTATCTGGGGTGTATTGGGGATTCGATGATTCGATCGGAAACTTTAATTTTGTCTATGTGTTTTTCCGGATAATTTAGAATAGGTTAAAAAGTTCGACCGGATATAAATACCTGCTTTTTCCCCTGCCGGGAAATTTCCAATTGTTGGATTTTTCCATAGTTTAATGACGTTCTAAGTAGTGCAAGTAACGCGATGGTCCCTCTAGAAGACAACAAACCTTAACTCGATTATGTGATCATCTTGAACTGCCCTTTGAACCTTCGGGTTTGGGGCAGTACGGCGTGCCACATGTGAGGCGTTGGCTTGACCCTTCTACGGCTGGACCGTTGGTACTGAGGCATGAACTGGATGTTTTTAAACTTATTTCATGTGTTGAGCTGTTTCGGGAAAACTTGGGTGTTTGAATGTTCGATCGGAAAAGCTTAACATTTTCTATTTATCTGGAATGGGATACAATACTTGGAATCCACAAGTAGTTATGAGATAACTGATTTGAATATTATAAACATAGCACTTTAGTCTCACTTGATCGGTTGCCACGGAATTATGATGTGATCAAAAGTCCGTCACAATCACGTAGCGTACGCGGATACTCGCCGGGTAAACTTAATAGACAGCCATGCCCCATAGCCCCGACCATGTGACTGTAGGAGAACCCCGTCGCTGAAAGCATCCGTTCGGGTGCTCGCGGCAGCGGTGTTCCGCCTTAGTGCCCTTCGTCGACGGCATCGGGGGTGCGGCCGCCTACTAAAGTTTGCGACGAGCATTCGATCAGTTTTTCGGGAATCTTGTTGAATTGCCCGACTTGATATTGAAAAGAGTTTTCGATAATGAGATTAAAATGCGGGGTTTATAATTGTTAGGCATGTGATGTCTAAGGAATTCAGATGATTAGGCATGCGATGTCTAAGTAGGTTGCGGATTCCAACTGTTGTAGTTTTACACTTTCTTTTCTGCGACCGTAAGTGTAATATGTGATATCGCCGGTTTCGTTGCTATATGTCAACGACAATTGGGATATGCATGTTTACTTACGTTGATGACATGTGATGTTATGTGTTGCTGGATATGTTATATTGGATCGTCGTGTTTGAATAGCCAGGGTTTTTTATGTGAGATGAGTGTTTTTCATTTTCATTCATGTAAAAACTTGTATGTAATATTCTTTTATTGGGGAACTTCCAGGTTGCGGAAGATGTCACCTTTGTATATTATTTACTTTTCCGCACTAGGATAGACCCAAGGAGGAGGGCACTAGTAACCGGGTTCTGGAGTCCAGTGGGAGACCAACTCGAGGAGTCGAGTCCGGGTCTCCTAACTCAAGAATTGGTAGGGTTGCTTGCCGCTCTCGTAGGGGTCTAGGGGTGTGGGTTTGGCTATTCATCTCGACCGTGGAATCCGTGTTTTATACTGGCTCGTATTGAAAACACGGACGTCCTAGTATATCCAATATTTCATATGATATTTTCTGCTGCGTTATTTGTGATGTGATCATGTGATATGTTCAGATAGATACAGTATATGGTATATATGATATATTATATAGACGTTACTTATGTTTTACACCCACCCTAGCCCTGCCCCGCTCTATCGTTAGTTACCTAACCTAACGGTGCACGAGGGGACATCGAGGCGAATGCGGATGGCATAAGTGTACGTCGTATTTATCTGTGATGTTTAGGTGACTTAAATGATGGGACTTCATTAATGTGATTAATGAAAGAAAAGAAACCTAAAATATGTTGTGGAATCGAATTTTCTAAAAACATGTAGCTACAGTTCTTGCTCTGCATCGCGGTGTTCCTTGTAGAACATCCTGCACCTCATTCGATAAGGAAAGGACCGAGATCCCTTCACCGGGAGTGACTCCTTTAGCAATAACTGGCAGATGCTACAACCCTCGGTTTTTCTTTTGATTGCTCCTATAGTTTCTGCTTTGCACAGTGATATATATGATATATCCCGCACCTCATTCGACGAGGAAAGGGCCGACGATCCCTTCACCGGGAGTGACCCCTTTAGCAAAACTAGAAAAGCCTCAGAAACACTCCATTTTAAAATCATTTGATTCTACAACGATATCAAGTTCATTACGCAATAGGTTTTCAGAAAAACCTGTCGTAGCCCTCCGTCATTTCAGATAAGTCCTACTTAGTATTCGTGCTACGTTTGTTGACCTCCGTCAAGGCGTAGTGTGCGGTAGCTAACTAGTATTTATCTGCTTATGCATATGATGCAAATTGGATTAGGGTAGTCATATGGCCTTGTTGACCTCCGTCAAGGGTCGTGCGGGTGGGTTTGATTCAATCAAGAAATGACGGGTTGAACTTGACTAGTCGCCTATGGTTTGTTGACCTCCGTCAAGGTCATAGGGTGCTAGGGGCAAAATTATCAGGAATTTCAAGTGTTGAAATTTGCAATGAGATTGCATGCCTTCTATGAGATAGTTGGATCCCGATACCCACTGCGAGTAATTGTTACTCCTGGGAGAGTTTTACACATTACATTTAGCCGATCAAGTAGGTGTCTAGAAAGGTGTTAACGAGGTTACACCTCTGGGAAAATGAGGTTTACATTAATTAGGTTCGTGCAAAAGCACGGGGGACCTCCCTCAAAGTACCGACACTGGCCTGGCTGAAAGATTGGCGAACTTGTAGCATGTAATTAATCCCGGCTAGTCTTCCTTTTATGGTTTGAAGAAAGATTTGATAAAAACAGTGGGAGCCATCCTGATTAGATAAAATAATAACCAATCTGATCTTGCAAGAGCGCACGCAGAGTGTTTTCTTCTCTCTCTCTCCAGGTAGCGACCATGTCATGCCTTAATCAAGATAATAATACGGATATTGACCGAACCCGCTTGTTATACTGAGCTGGGGAACGTTGGTCCCGCTCCAACTTATAATTGTTATAAGACAGAGCAGGAAATAGGGGAATGCCAGAATTCCTATGCCGCCCAAACGAAGAAAGTGCATGATGATGCATCTTCTTCGGGTATATTCATTACTAAGAACTGTTTCTCAGTATCCTCTGCGTCCTGGGTATTTGATACCGGATCAGGATCCCAGATATGTAATATGTTACAAAGGGCTACAGAAGGTAGAGAACTGAGAACGGGTGATAAGTTTCATGAGACAGAAAACGGTGTAAGTGTTGCAGCCAAGTCTGTTGGTCACTGTCACCCTGTATTTCCAAATACATTGATTCTGAACGAATGTTATTAGATACCGAACCTAATATACAAAATCATATCAGTCTCTTTATTAGTAAAGAAATGATAAAATTTTGTATTGTTGGACAATGTTTTGAACATTTCCTATATCAAAAGTTGATCAGTTCATGCATGTTATCTTAAAGCATTGTTGTTCTAAATCAAACTACAGTTCTTAGTATACGGAACACACACAAGAAGAAGAGTTCAGAAATGAACGAATCCTTCTTGAGGCATTGTAGACTAGGTCATATCAATGCGACCCGACTGGCTAAAGTTACATTTAGATGTATATTTAAATTAGTTTGAATTTACATCTTGTGAAACTTTCCAGTCATGTCACAAAGATTAGATGATCGTAGCTCTGTTTATTAGAAACAGAGAAAGAGTTAGTAAACTCTTGGGACTGATACATGATGATGTATGTAAGGTCCCCTGTCTACACATGCCAAGACCGGCTCTTTATACTTCATTACATTCTCTGATGATCTCTTTAGATTCAGACATATGTTCCTGTTGAAACACAAGTCCGAACCTTTTGAGATATTCACAGAATATAAATTAGAAATAGAGAACCAAAACGGGTATAAGTATTATGTCCTTTGATGTGATCAAGGAGGAGAATACTTGAGCACGGAATTCTTGGACTTTTCTAAAGGAGAATGAGATTCTCTCTCAGCATTACTCCTCCGTATACACCACAGCACGTCGGTGTATCGGGGCGGAGCAATCACACCCTATATGATAAGGTGTGCTCTATGATGAGTACTACTGAGTTGCCTATTTCCTCTTAGGAGTTATGCACTTGAGAAGCTGCATACCTATTGAATAGGGTTCAAATCAAATCAGTTGCCTACCACTTCATATGTGATATGGAAAGGGAAGAGCCCATATCTTAAGTTAGTTAAGATTTGGAGTTGTCCGGCCTATGTCTGAAAGGCAAAATCCGAACAAGATCGAGGCAAGATCAGTTCTGTAGAACTGGAAAAGTTCCAGCTATACAAACTGCAGCTGATGATTTAGTAGAACCGAAGGATTCAATAGTTTCCAACGAACCTCAGCCTCTCCGCCGATCTAGTAGGGTTCCTCACCCACCTGAGAGATACTTCTGTTTCTCTATGACAGTGGGAGCGATGATTGCATCATGAGATGATGACCCAACTAGTTTCGAGCTGGCCATCAGGAGTGGGACTCTGTAAGAATGGCTGGATGCTTAGCGATCTGAGATGGAATCCATGTACACCAACGAAGTATGGACTTTGGTTGCAATATCTGAAGGGTTAAATCCTCATCAGGAGCAAGTATATCTTGAGAAGATTACTTGGTGTACATGGAAAAGTTGAGACTTTCAAAGCTAGACTTGTTAAAAGTTTACATCATTGACCAGGTATGGATTATGATGAAACCTTTTCTAAGTATCTATGCTTAAGTCCATCCAGATCCTACTTGCCACGGCTACATACCATGACTACGATATCTGGTGGTTGGGTGTCATGACTACTTTTCTAAATATTGATTTAGAAGAGAACGTCTATAAGTACACAGCCAGAGGGCTTCGTACACAGTGGGAGAAGCTGAAACGTGTTCAAGATATTTTATGTGATAAAGCAGGCATCGCGGAGTTGGAACGTCTATTTTGATGTGTTAGTCAAAGAGTTTGACATCATCAAAATGGTAGATGAACCTTGTATATACAAAAAGGTAGTAGGGAGTATGGTGGTGATCCTCGTAGAGTACGTGGATGACATACTCTTGATAAGGAAGGAATTTCCTATGCTACGCTCGGTCAATCTCCGCTTATCACAATGATTCTCCATATAGGATCAAAGTGATACCTAATAAATCCTGGGTTTTGGATCTATGAGATAGATCTAATTGAATGTTAGGATACTCACTAGTTGCAGTCAATCTCCGCTTATCACAATGATTCTCCATATAGGATCAAAGTGATACCTAATAAATCCTGGGTTTTGGATCTATGAGATAGATCTAATTGAATGTTAGGATACTCACTAGTTGCAGTGAGATGGTATCAATTGATCCTGGGGAGAATTACTGAAAAGGTTCCAGGGTGATAAGTACGACTGAATGTCAGTCACAGGCATTGTCTTTACCCTCAGTAAAGGGACGGTATGTTGGAAGAGTTCCAAGCTAGATTCCGTGGCATACTAGACGATAAAGGCTGGATACATCGCTACTTAAGATCCTACCAAAGAGGAAGTCTGGGTATATATATTAGTTCATGAAATGAACTTCGTTCCTCCCATTGTGTGACAATGCAGTTGTGGCTTATGCCTAGGAACGCCCGTCCCATCAGTGATCCAGACATATTCTTAGGCAGTATCACCTGATCGATGGAGATGGTTGATCTCCAGGGGATCAAGGTTAGGAGAGTAGACTCAGAGGACAACACGGCGGATCCACTCACGAAAGGCCTTTTCCCAGAGAGAGACTTTTATGGGATGGTTGAGTATGAGATACTGCAACCACTGCTACAGATGGCCCTAGTGCAAGTGGGAGATTGTTAGTTATATGTATACCCTAGAGGCCATTACTATACATAGAATGTATATTGTGGTGGATGCTGGGACATATATAGGGAGGACTTTCTTGCTCGACATGATAGTATGCTATCTGGTTGCTCTTTACCTTAACGTGTATACTGATTGTCTCTCTGTTACATGTTGGTAAAGCCCTTAGGATGTGTACTTGACTACCTGGACTATGATGCGGATCATACTAGTGGGGACATGGTAGTCTATAAGTACATCCTTCAAGGTCCCTAGTCGTGGGTGTATCGAGACGGAGCATCGATATACCAGAGCAGACTAGCGTATACCTTCTCGACCCATACAGATGGGCGATGGATGATCCCATATCCATTGGTGTTTGACATCAGAGATGATATACGGGTGCTCAGTGGAGACTGGGTACACTGGACGAACTCGCCGAGAACTCCCAGATGGTATTATACCTTACGTTAGATGGCAGTTCTCTGGTGACACTGGTACTGGTTAGTCTGTAGACCCGAGATCGTCATAGTGTCTTGTGTGATTCCCACTGTACTTTGATTTCCACCTTACCACGTCCAAGAGGGCATGGAAAACGGTGGTTTTTGGGTACAGTCCCGAATCACATGGAGGCAATGAGCGATAGGAGGGGATTCATCTCTCCCGGTATAGGGAGTTGATGTTGCACTGTGTTCGATTGGCTATAACCGGAAATTCCTGGCCAGGGTTGCTGAGATTTACTGGTAAGTGTTACCAGTAGTTTCTCAAACTGTTATAGACCTCATACCGACACGACTTATCGAGCTACTGGGGTCTGACGTTTACCACCCCTAGGCAAGATATGCGACATATCAGACGAACAGACCGGACTGTACGGTAAGTGTTGCTGCTTGGATTCACAAGAGTGTGAGCGGGCTTGCTCGTTGATCTTCTGATCGCTCAATACCCGGGTGGCCGTTACGTTTAGCAGACCGCTTGCGGCTTATGGGTGTTTGATATGATCTTCTGATAAGAAGTTTTAGGATGTACATTTTCTTGCACAGCATTATATTCATTCCTATGATCTATCCTCATCGATATTGGTTTATGGTTTTGCTGCCACGATTACATGGGCAGAGAGAGCTACGGCTAGAGTTGCGGTCAACACGAGCTCGTCACGGACGAGGACTAACCAGGGCGTGATTCCAGGGACATATGATTGCATAGAGGTATCATTTTATTGTATTTTCGCGCCATGAGCGTTTGATGGATTGCTTTTACGAGATTTCTCGGATGTGCAGATCAGCACCAGAGGATCAGGCTACTGCTAGAGGCCATCCAGCATGTGATGACCGTCCATGCACCGTTTATTTTGATGATTGAGGCATTGTTCAGCGTGCGGACGAATGATTCAGTTGTTGCTGCGACTGACGAGATGTCGCCCAGATGTTGAAGCTAATGCCGCACGAGTTGTACTTAGAGATATGATCGAAGATCACTAGTCACCTAAGGAGGAATGACTAGGACATGTGATTTGTTGCCTACCCCGATGCGAGGTCATCAGATTGATTGATTCCAGCTAGAGACGACTTCACGCAGGTATGTTGGGAGTCGAGGAAAGACGATCGAATGTCAGGAAACCCATTTTCCAAGTTTAAAGTATTCGGAAAAACATGCAAGTAATTTCGTGGACCCTCTAGAAGAATGAAACCCTAACTCGGTATAATGATAATGAGAACGCTTTGAAACCTTAGGGTTTACAGCAGTTCCGCGGTGCCATTGATGAGGCTTGGGTTTGCCCTTCTATGGTTAGTCCACAGGTACTGTGGCATGTACTGGGATACTATTAAACTGTACTCAAGATGTTGAGCTCTTGGGGGATTATGGAACTTTGACAAATCGATCGAAAGGTTCGACGTCGTTCGGATATCATATGATGGGATACATTGCTTGGGAGACTCCAGATACGAGTATAGCCGTTGGAGCGCAGTCCATGCACCCACGAAGAGACGAGTCCGAATCAGTCGACATTAGAGAAAAAGTGGAGTAAGAGGTTCGTACGAGATCTTGACGAGATGATGTTCCACTCCGCTGGCATCCGAGATGTGATACGCATGCAGAGGCGTTGTATATGGATATATCTTCCAGAAGGAGTCGCGATGAGTATGCAGCCGTTCCGGAACAAGAAACAGATTTAGTAAAAGAGTGATAACTTCCGGGCAGTTCGGCAGAAACGAGATTTGGGAGAGACCTCGACAGCACCTTTCTGGAATACTATACGAGAAGACTTGGACCCAGGATCGGTCATATTACGCACACCCAGTAGGCCAGAGTTCGGCATCGTCGACGAGATATGTTATGAGTGACCATGACAGTTGGCCAGAGATCTTTCGAGGATGTGCTAGAGCGGGACTATTTCCGCAATCTTTGATTTCGGTATTTTGGGCGACTTATATGCATGATTGAGATTTTGTGCACCATAGTTGCACTTGACTTCGATTTGATATCATTCGATATGTTGATTTTGATTTCATGCTTATGGCATGCATGTGATTTGATTTATGCTTTCAGCATAGTTTTCATGCACTTTCAGCATTTTGATTCGAGTTTGTGCACGCTGATGCACATAGTTATGAGATTATATACAACGGTATACCTGATTTGGATTTGGGATTGAGATATGTTGTATACCGTCGATTTCGATTGTGATATTCGATATTTGTTTTCGTGCACCTTGTGCACTTGATTTGGATTCTTATGCATACTTGGGCGCTTGATGTGATTTTGGTGCACACCAGATGCACAAAGTCGAGATTCTTTATGCATATCAGATGCACCTGATATTGCTGTCAGGCACACCCGTTGCCCTTGACAGGTGTTTTCGTGCACACCCGTTGCACTTAGATTTTGTTTCTGTGTACATGTATGGCACATTTATTGATTTCGATTTCTGTATACACCAAACAGACGTGGCTACATTTGGGATTGATTTCCTATGAGCAGTATGTTTTCATGATATTTACTATTTAGTATAGTGACTGAGCAGGACTAGTCCGAGGACAGTACCTGACTATATTTTTTTTGCATGCATTGATAGTTATCGAAGAGATTTCCAAAAGGGAGCTATAGTCTCAGTATTTACTGTAAGTCCATGTCACGCACCCCACAAGCTTGCGGGGAGGCGGAATATATGAAAAACAATTATCAAAGCTTCGTACACGGACTTGAGCACACGGATCGTGTCTAAACCATTACTAGCAAACTACGAAAGGTTTAACTACTCTGATTCGAACTTATACCTCACGTTACTTGTCCTTCGGGTCTTCATCGCTATCCTCCAAGACTCGTAGGCTGTATGGAACGTCGGCACCTCAATGGCCTCCTCGAGTCAAAGACGATCCACCCGAGAGTCTATAGTCCGAGCTCCTATCTCGAATCTGAGATAACTAGGACTCCAAGATCGCTAATCTATAAGTCTTAGAGGGTGTAGAGTAATAAGATGGATTAGTTAGTCACTTAAACCCTAGGTTTCTCATCTCATGAGAGCTATTAGGGTTTGAGGAAGAAGATGAAGACTTGAGGAGAGAGAAAGCTTTTGTGATAATGAAGATGAATAATAACTCATGAAAGAATATAATGAAGCATACAAATATCTCTTGATCAAATATCTAGAAATATCTTGTGAGCTTCATTTAATACTAAGGGTGAATCACCTAATGAGTCATTAAGCATTTAATGAAAACTTACAACTCATCTCTCCACCTCATTTGTGATTAATCCATAAAGAAATAAAAACAAATGAGTCATCTTCTTCTAGAAGCTTCCCGACAAATTACGAGACTGCCCCTCCCATCCGTATTTCCGAAAAACACGGATAAACTTTGACTGGATAAATCTATCTGTATAATACTAGAATCTGGCTTAAACCAAAGCCCGCTAGTATTATCTGCCCGATCAAAATACATGCACAAGTGTACGTAAGTGATCGCGGCCCTGCCGTAAAACCATACGGCCTCTACACCATTTGCCCGGTGCAGGGAAACTCTCTGTGTGGGACTCTAAATACTCGACACTACGCTGGCAGTGGGTTTAACCATAGGCCGCAAGCGGTACTGGCTGTACGTAACGGTCCCCAGGTAGATGTCGATAAGAAGGACGATGAGTAAACCCATCCGAACTCCAACTGAGCTTGATGTGACAATCTCCGTACAGTCCGGTCTGTTCGTCTAGGACTATTGCATATCGGGCCTAGGGGCGGTAAACGTCAGACCCCTAATAGCGGTATAAGTCGTGTCGGAGTGAAGCCCATTACACCTTGAGAAACTACTGGAACCTACCAGTAAATCTCGCTTGCCCTGGCCAGGGACTTTGTGTAATGGCTCTCCATACACAGCGTGGTATCAACCCCTAATACCGGGAGAGACGAATCATGTCTAACCGCCACTGCCTCCAAGTGGTTCGGGACTGCACCCAACTACTACATGTTTGCACGACTCCTTTGAGCCGTGGTAGGGTAGCAATCTAAGAACAGTGGGAACACACCCAAGGCGAAGTAGCAGTGTCAAGTCGACGGACTAAGCTGTACTCATGTCACCTGGGAACTGCTATCTAACGATGGGTATAAATCCAACCTACAGTTCCCGGCGAGTCCTGTCCAGTGTACCCGTAACCTAACGAGCACCTGCATACTATCTCCAGTACGACGTACTGATGGCTGTGGGACAGACCATCTCCCCAACTGGGATGAGAAAAGTATACCCCAGTCTACTCCGGAGTATCGATGCCCTGTCTCGATAATCCTACGACCAGGGACCTGTATAGGATGTTGCTTATAGACTACCCAGCCCCCACTAGTGTGACTGCCATCACAACGCTGGTAATCAAGCAAAGATCCTAAGGGCTCTACTAATATGTATAAGCAATACGTTAAAAAAAACATTTTCACATATTATAGTAGACATAAACCAAGTAGCATACTACCATTTTTAGCAAGACTGTCAATACAGCTGTGAATATCCTAAGCTTCCATTAAGTAATATACAAACTAGTATGATACAGTAATGGCCTCTAGGGCATAAACACTAACAATCTCCCACTTGCACTAGGGTCATGTACTGGCATATCGCAGACGTATCATCTCGAATAGCCTCTCGAACTGCGTCTGAGGAATGGCCTTTGTGAATGGATCAACAGTGTTATTCTCTGTATCTACTCTCTTTACCTCGATCTCCCAGCGATCTACGATCTCCCTGATCAGGTGATACCGCCTTAAGATGTGTCTGGACTTCTGATGGGACCTGGGTTCCTTCGCTAAAGCTATAGCGCCGTTGTTGTCGCAATACAGAGGTATTGTATTAACACTAGTAGGAACCACCTGAAGTTCTGTGAGGAACTTCTTCATCCAGACAGCTTCTTTTGCGGCATCGCAAGAAGCTATGTACTCCGCTTCCATCGTTGAGTCAGCAACGGTGTCCTGCTTGGAACTCTTCCAACAGAACGCCCCTCCATTGAGGGTAAAGACATAACCCGACATGGACTTGGAGTCATCCTTGTCACTCTGGAAGCTGGAGTCAGCAAAGGCCTCGATCTGGAGGTCTTTTCCGCCATACACCAAGAACATCTCCTTAGTCCGCCTCAGGTACTTGAGAATGTTCTTTGCTGCTATCCAGTGCTTCTCCCCTGGGTTTGCCTGATACCGGCTTACAACGCTCAATGCGTATGCTACATCTGGTCTGGTACATAACATCGCATACATTATAGAGCCTACCGCAGAAGCGTAGGGTATAATCGACATGCGAGCCCTTTCCAAATCAGTCTTGGGAGACATCTCTTTGGAGAGGGTGATTCCGTGACAAGCCGGTAGGTTACCGTGCTTAGAATCTTCCATACTGAATCTTTTCAATATGGTGTCTATATACCTGGACTGCGAAAGTCCCAACATCCTCTTTGATCTATCACGATAAATCTGTATCCCCAGAATGTAGGTGGCATCACCCAGGTCCTTCATGGAGAACTTCTATGACAAGAATCCTTTGACTGACTGTAGCATAGGAATATCATTTCTATTAGGAGAATGTCATCCACGTACAAGACGAGGAATACTACAACTCTCCCTACAATCTTACTGTATATGCATGGTTCATCTGGAATTTTGATAAAGTCGAATTCTTTGACAGTATCATCAAAACAGATGTTCCAACTCCGCGATGCCTGCTTTAGTCCATAAATGGACTTAAGCAACTTGCACACTTTACCGCTGCTCCCACTCTGAATGAATCCCTCTGGCTGATCCATATAGACGCATTCTTCCAAATTACCATTTAGAAAAGCCGTCTTTACATCCATCTGCCAGATCTTATAATTGTGGAAGGCAGCAATGGCAAGAAGGACCCGAATGGATTTGAGCATAGCCACTCGAGAAAAGGTTTCGTCATAGTCCAAACCAGGTCTTTGACGAAAACCCTTTGCAACAAGTCTAGCCTTATAGGTTTCAACCTGTCCATCTACACCAATCTTCTTTCTAAAGATCCACTTGCATCCTACGGGTTTTACCCCATCTGGAGCAATGTCCAAAGTCCATACTTTGTTAGTGTACATGGACTCCATTTCGGTCCGCATTGCATCCAGCCATTTTACCGAGTCGCCGCTCTAAATGGATTGCTGGAAGCTAGTAGGGTCATCATTATTAATGATGCAATCTTCTCGATCCCCGTCTATGAGAAAACCGTAGTATCTCTCGGGCGAATGGGACTGCCTACTACTTCTGCGGATAGGCGCCGGTATGTCCCTTTCTTCTGAAACTTCTTGTTCTACCAAACCTTCAGTAACAGTTTGTGGTTCTGGAATTTCTTCCAGTTCTATTGCGCTCCCACTCTTCTGATTTTATAAAAATTCAGCTTCCAAGAAATGGGCATGACGATAAACAAAAACCTTTTGTTCCTCTGCGTAATAGAAATAATACCCCTTGGAGTTCTTTGGGTATCCCACAAACTTACACTGTACTGAGCGTGCCTCGAGCTTGTCCGGATGCTGCCTTTTTACAAAAGATGGACATCCCCATGTCTTCAGGTACTGAAGATAGGGTTTCTTCCCACTCCACATCTGATATGGTGTAGTAGGCACAGTCTTGGTTGGAACCTTGTTCAAAAGATATGCAGATGATTCTAGTGCATAACCCCAGAAAGATCGCGGTAACTTAGCCTTACTCATCATGGAACGAACCATATCCAATAGGGTTCGATTCTTCCTTTCCGATACACCGTTGTGTTGTGGTGTGTAAGGAGGTGTAAGCTGAGAGAGAATTCCATTCTCTTTTAAGTAACCCAGGAACTCGGCACTTAAGTATTCACCATCTCGATCAGATCTCAGTGTCTTGATACTTTTGCCTCTTTGGTTTTCCACTTCATTCTTGTATTCCTTGAATTTCTCAAAGGCCTTGGATTTATGCTTCATTAAGAAGATATGTCCATACCTAGAGAAATCATCCGTAAAAGTAATGAAGTAGGAATAACCATCTCACGCATGTGTAGACATTGGACCGCACACATCACTGTGTACGAGTCCCAAGAGCTCGCTCTCTCTTACTCCGTGTCCAGTAAACGGAGTCTTTGTCATCTTTCCCATGAGACAAGATTCACAGGTAGCATAAGATTGATATTCGAACGGATTCAAATATCCCTCTCTATGTAACTTAGTTAATCGTGTTTCATTGATGTGACCTAGTCTACAATTCCATAAGAAAGCCTGATTTATTTCTGGAGACTTTCTTTTAAGTGTGTTCTGGACATTGAAAACCTGAGCTTGATTCAATACGTATATACCGTCATCTAATGTACCGGAACCAATCAGAACTTGATTTAGGTGGATGTGAACTACATCGCTTACGAATGTAAAGTCTTATCCCTCTCTCGAAAGTGAGGATACTGATATGATATTACAATTCAAACTAGGTACATACAAACAGTTACGTAGAATCAATATCTGCCCACTTGTCAAACCTAGGCGATATTCTCCCACGGATTCAGCGTCCATGCTCATTCCGTTTGCAACTCTGAGAGACAAATCACCAACCCTGATAACTCTACGGTTTCTCAAAGCATGTAATGAATTATAGATATGAGATCCTGATTCGATATCTAGTACCCAGGAAGTAGAGTTAATTGACAAACAGTTCTCAATCACAAACTCACTCGAGGCCAAAGCCGCAACATGCTTCGAATCCTGGCTACTGGCTTCCAAAGCCCTGCAATCTTTCTGTCAATGCCCAATCCCATAACAATAGGAACATCCCTCCTTACCTATACCAAGTCCCGAAACTTTTGCTCTTCCATTTCCTTCTACTTTACTGATACCGTATATCGGCTTTATGGAGGTCTCCTTCTTTTCACCCTTTGCTTTCGCCCTGGATGCAGAAGAAGAAGGTCCCCCATTAAGCAGAGCGGGTGTCTCCCTGGTTTCTTTCAGGATGTAAGTAGAGGGTAAGGACTGTGGAAATAAGTCAGCGTATGACATGTTTCCCAACGTGGTCTCCAGGTCTTTGAGCTCATTAATATAGCTAGTCATCGTAAGGACGTCGTCCCCTACAGATGACCCGACAGCCAACCTCGCTTGAAATAATTCGTTCGAGGTCTCATATCTTGCGATACGAGATTGCTCTCCATATAAATCTTTGTTATGGAGAAAGATGGAAACTAAGTCCATCTTCTCGTGCTGTTTCTGGTATATACCATCAACTGAAGCCAACACGAGGCACTGGGCATTCGCATTATCATTTTCCCTTGTCTGACGGATATCCATATCCGCGACGGTGGAAACTGGACCTGGGACGGTGGGGGCTTGAGTAGTAATAGGGTGGTCCAGCTTGTCATAGGCAATGGACATCTGGACAGACCTTTGCCAATCATATAAGTCAGATTCAGTCATTTTGTTATCTAGATGTAACCTAGTCATGGTCACAAGGTCACTGCAAAGAGAGAGAGGGAACACTTTAGCATGTTACTCTTGCAAGTTTAGATTGGTTTTTAGTTTATCTAAACTGGATGGCTCCCACTATTTCTCGAATCCTTCCTCAAACCATAAAAGAAGAATTATCCAGGACTGATCTCACCGTACAATACTTGCTTAACCGTTCAGCCAGGCCGGTGTCGGTACTTCGAGGGAGGTTTTCCAACGCTTTCGCGAAGTTCCTTAATTAAATAACCTCTTTTCTCTGGGGTGTAGCCCTGCTGACACCTTTCTCGACACCTACTTGGTTTATAGCATTGATCGTTAAGTGACGAATCTCCTGATGAGTAGCGGATACTCACAGTAGGATCGGGATCCAAATATCATCGTGTGATAATGCTGAAGGAATCCTACCAACATTCATCAAACTCCAAATGGTATGCAACACTAGAAAGTTTCAGTTTGTTTAGAAACTCCCAATGTGGATTTTTGCCCCATGTTCTTATGACCTTGACGAAGGCCAACAAATCATAAGTCATATGTCAAGTTCTGCCCATCATTATCTTGTTAATTTGAACCCACCCGTACATACCCTTGACTGTCCCAAACCAACTCATCTATCTATGCAAAAAATGAATACCCCAGCAGCTACCAAACACTATGCCTTGACGAAGGCCAACAAACATAGCTTGAATACTACTGACCATCCATAAGAAATGACGAGGGCTACGACTGGTTTTGGCGAAACCGTGAACGTAGTGAACTTGATATAATCGAAGGAACCTGATAGCTTTTTAAAAGGAGTGGTTAAAGCTCCGCAATTAAAAATTCTGCTTTTTTTTAAAATAACCGAGTGGTTTCTTTTAAACTGTTCCAACGATTTCAACTTTGGTTTGTTTTCTTTGCATTAAAATAATTCGTCCCATCAATTAACCTATCATTGTAGAAAACAACAAAAATACAACGTCCTCTTATTCCATCCGCAATCGCCACTAGGTCCCGTCATTCACCCGTTAGGTTACTTAACTAACGACAGAGCGGGGGCTGGGCTAGCGCGGGTGTAAAACATAAGTAACGTCTAATAGCTATCATATATAGATATTGTACATTCGTCAGACGCAATAATAGGCATTTCAGATCACAGATGAACATTATTGGATATACAAGCAATCCGCGTTTCCTTTGAGCCTGCAACGAAAGACGGATTACATAGTTGTGATGAATAGACATTACCCTACCCTTGACCCTTACGGGTACGGCAAACTACCCGCCAAGTACCCGAAGTGAAGCAGTCTCCCTCAACAACGTGAGTAGGCCACTAAACACTTCAAAGTACCTGGTAGTTTGTGCACCCCATCTTGGGTCTATCCTAGGAGCATAAAACAGTAAATGAAATAATACAACGGTAGCTACAACCTCAGCCCGGATGTGCCCCGCAAAAGAATATTACATCATATTACAATTTACATCGAATGAATGAATATAAAATCTCATCTCAAACCCCGGCTAATCATCACAACGATCCAATCAAGTTCATATACACAAGCCAGTAAAAACCATTACAGAAATGTGCAACCCCCTGCTAACCGACATACTAGAAATTAGGGGAGGTTTACGAACACATTAAACATTACAGATAAAACCCGATTAGCAAATAACTTAGAATATCGATCTACAACCTTTTTCCATCTCTACCCCAAATGCAAGACAGCACTGAAATAACCTGGGCAGAAACAGAATATACAGGAAAACAAAACACCAGAAAATAAGAGTTACTGTGCAAATACGAGTCAACTCTAAGTTGACTCGGCCGCGGATCCGCGGCGGATCGCACCAATCCGCCGCGCTTCCGCGGCAGTCTAAACGAGTTGGGACTCCATATTTCACCAGTATTCATAGAATCCCCTGCTGTGAATTTTCAGACCTATCAAAAAAATTTATCAACAAGTTTAAAATTGACAGAAACTTGAGGGGTCCGGGGTTATGTTTTCGTGTTTTTCCGACGATTGAAGTTCTAATTAGTTGCTAACAAGCTAGTAAAGGCTTAGTAGTCTTTGATACCACTGTAAGTCCATGTCACGCACCCCACGAGCTTGCGGGGAGGCGGAATATATGAAAAACAATTATCAAAGCTTCGTAACACGGACTTGAGCACACGGATCGTGTCTAAACCATTACTAGCAAACTATGAAAGGTTTAACTACTCTGATTCGAAGTTATACCTCACGTTACTTGTCCTTCGGATCTTCATCGCTATCCTCCACTCCTCGTAGGCTCTATGGAACGTCGGCACCGCAACGGCCTCCTCGAGTCAAAGATGATCCACCCGAGAGTCTATAGTCCGAGATCATATCTCGAATCTGAGATAACTACGACTCCTAGAACGCTAATCTAGAAGTCCTAGAGGTTGTAGAGTAATAAGATGGATTAGTTAGTCACTTAAACCCTAGGTTTCTCAACTCATGAGAGCTATTAAGGTTTGAGGAAGAAGATGAAGACTTGAGGAGAGAGAAAGCTTTTATGATAATGAAAATGAATAATAACTCATGAAAGAATATAATGAAGCATACAAATATCTCTTGACCAAATATCTAGAAATATCTTGTGAGCTTCATTTAATACTAAGGGTGAATCACCTAATGAGTCATTAAGCATTTAATGAAAACTTACAACTCATCTCTCCACCTCATTTGTGATTAATCCATAAAGAAATAAAAACAAATGAGTCATCTTCTTCTAGAAGCTTCCCGACAAATTACGAGACTGCCCCTCCCATCCGTATTTCCGAAAAACACGGATAAACTTTGACTGGATAAATCCATCTGTATAATACTAGAATCTGGCTTAAACCAAAGCCCGCTAGTATTATCTGCCCGATCATAATACGTGCACAAGTGTACGTAAGTGATCGCGGCCCTGCCGTAAAACCATACGGCCTCTACACCTTTTGCCCGGTGCAGGGAAACTCTCTGTGTAGGACTCTAAAGACTCGACACTACGCTGGCAGTGGGTTTAACCACAGGCCGCAAGCAGTACTGGCTGTACGTAACGGTCCCCATGTAGATGTCTATAAGAAGGACGATGAGTAAACCCATCCGAACTCCAACTGAGCCTGATGTGACAATCTCCGTACAGTCCGGTCTGTTCGTCTAGGACTATAGCATATCGGGCCTAGGGGCGGTAAACGTCAGACCCCTAATAGCGGTATAAGTCATATCGGAGTGAAGCCCATTACACCTTGAGAAACTACTGGAACCTACCAGTAAATCTCGCTTGCTCTGGCCAGGGACTTTGCGTAATGGCTCTCTATACACAGTGCGATATCAACCCCCAATACCGGGAGAGACGAATCCTGTCTAACTGCCACTGCCTCCAAGTGCTTCGGGACTGCACCTAACTACTACCTGTTTGCACGACTCCTTTGAGCCGTGGTAGGGTAGCAATCTAAGAACAGTGGGAACACACCCGAGGCGAAGTAGCAGTGTCAAGTCGACGGACTAAGCTGTACTCATGTCACCTAGGAACTGCTATCTGACGATGGGTATAAATCCAACCTGCAGTTCCCGGCGAGTCCTGTCCGGTGTACCCGTAACCTAACGAGCACCTGCATAATATCTCCAGTACGACGTATTGATGGCTGTGGGACAGACCATCTCCCCAACTAGATGAGAAGCGTATACACCAGTCTACTCCGGAGTATCAATGCCCTGTCTCGATAATCCTACGACCAGGGACCTGTATAGGATGTTGCTTATAGACTACCCAGCCCCCACTAGTGTGACTGCCATCACAACGCTGGTAATCAAGCAAAGATCCTAAGGAATCTACTAATATGTATAAGCGATACGTTAAAAGAAACATATGCACATATTAAAGTAGACATAAACCAAGTAGCATACTACCATTTTTAGCAAGACTGTCAATACAACTGTGAATATCCCAAGCTTCCCTTAAGTAATATACAAACTAGTATGATACAGTAATGGCCTCTAGGGCATAAACACTAACATTTACCTACGTGTCCGAGATGACACAAGGCTTTTAACAAAGGAAACCCTTATAAATTATTTTCAAAACGGTAGGACGTATATGTTAAACAGAGGGTATATATATATATATAGTTATTTTCTTATAACAGACGTCCGCCACTGTGCAGTGATACGCGCATCACACAGCGACTTGAAAAGATTGGGCATGCATTTCTTTCAGATGTTTTAACGATGTTTACTTGTATAGTTTGATATATATCATGTTGGTTTTCATATTGGGCACTGACATTGGTGTCTTCGCCATAACTCCGATGATTGCGGGATGCTTGATGGAGTTTTGATTTTGGATTGTATACTCGTTTTTCATGCACATGAATTGCGCTACGATGTGTTTTACGTATGTATGATTTTGAAGCCCCGACGACTTGATCATTTTGCTGAAATGCTTTAGAAATTGGGGGAGTTTAAATTTAAATTCGGGGACCGAATTTCTTTAGGGGGGAAAGACTGTAATATTTCAGAAAAATAAAATATTATTTTTGGGAATTTTTATAATTAAATAATAAATATTATGAATATTTTAATGGTGCGGTATAATTAAATACCGATAAAGTGGAAAATATTTGGAAAATTTTGGGAATTACTGAAAAGAGGGCGTTTTATAAGATTTGAGCATTTATAGATTTTTATATAATTAATTATATTACTTTTAATGCTAATTGCGATTAAATATCGCTAATCGCGCATTAAGGTTGATTTGTGCACATGACATGTACCATGTCATGTTAACCACTTGTTTTTCTTTTCCTTTTTGCTGTATGGGTTTTAAATTGTGTTTGGGTTTTTAAAAGAGAAGAGAAAAGAAAAGAAATGAAAAAGAATATTTTAAGAAGGGATGGGCATGAGAGAGAAAGGAGAGAGAGGGTGAGGGGGGTCTTGTGTTGACCATGGCTTCTTCCCTTCATTATTTTCTTCATCCTTCTCTTCTTCATTCTCCATGGCTGCTGTCCCATCTCCCTCCCCCTTCTACATGCTCACTTCATCATCAAAAACAACCCAAAACATCATCCCCACTTCATTAAAAACATGCACAAGCTCCTCACAAGCACTTTGGACCAAGAAAGGATGGATTTTGGACACTTGGGGCAACTCAAGAAATTTCTTGAGTTGCCAAATGAGGAAATCTCTTCACCATTAGAATAGTAATCCTTTCCTTTTGGCACTTGTACATGTTTAGAACCGATTTAGAGTGGATATGTGAACTTTGGAAATTTCTAGAAGAGGTTAGGGTTGGAATTCAATCCAAAGGTGTAATTGAGGTTAGTAGAGACCTTATAACCCCTTTAGAGTTAGTTTCATGGACTGAAACCTGAGATAGAACCCCAAACCCCAAACCTAGAAACCCCGATATCTGGAATTTGTGGAAATTATGAGGTTGTTTAGAGATCTGCGAACACCCGGGGACACTAGGATTTATTTAGCAAACACAGGGAGTCATTCAGGCACCTAGGAAGCTACCACTGAAACCCTAGTTGTTAGTTATATGTATGCCCTAGAGGCCATTACTGTACATACGATGTATATTGTAATTGATGCTTGGACATATATAGGGAGGATTTTCTTGCTCGACATGATAGTACGCTATCTGGTTGTACTTTATCTTAACATGTACTCTGATTGTCTCTTTGTTACTTGTTGATAAAGCCCTTAGGATATGTACTCGACTACTGGGACTATGATGAGATCATACTAGTGGGGCCACGGTAGTCGACGAGTACATCCTATAACTGTTCCTAGTCGAGGGTGTATCGAGGCAGGGCATCGATGCACCAGAGTAGACTAGCGTATACGAATCTTGATCCATATGATGGGCGATGGATGATCCCATATCCATCGGTGTTTGACATCAAGGATGGTGTACGGGTGCTCAGTGGAGACTGGGTACACTGGACGGACTCGCCGAGAACTCCCAAATGGTATTATACCTTACGTCAGATGGCAGTTCTCCAGTAACACTGGTACAGAGTAGTCTGTTGACCCGAGATCGTCATAAAGTCTTGTGTGATTCCCACTGTGCTTTGATTTCCATCATACCATGTCCAAGAGGGCGTGCAAAAAGGTGGCTTTTGGGTACAGTCCTGAATCACATGGAGGCAATGAGCGATAGGAGGGGATTCGTCTCTCCCGGTATAGGGAGTTGATGTTGTGCTGTGTTCGATTGGCTATAACCGGAAATCCCTGGCCAGGGTTGCTGAGATTTACTGGTAAGTGTTATCAGTAGTTTCTCGAACTGTTATAGACCTCATATCGACACGACTTATCGAGCTACTGGGGTCTGACGTTTACCACCCCTAGGCGAGATATGCGACATATCAGACGACGAGACCGGACTTTACGGGAGTGTTACTGTTTGGATTCACAGGCGAATGTACAGGTTTGCTTGTTGATCTTCTGAGCGCTCAATACCTGGGTGGCTGTTACGTTTAGCTGACCGCTTGCAGCTTGTGGGTGTTTGATATGATCATCACCTACTGCCGGCGTATTGACGATTCTTTAGAGTCCTACACAGAGGTTTCTTGGCTCAGGCAAAATGGAGTAGGAGCACATATGTGATATGTGCGGGACCGAGGATATTACGATATGAGATACCGTATTCTATTCTCGCGATATTTGATATCAGCCGAGTCATCGGATCAAGTGTTGATTCGATGAATCGGTACGGATAAATATTAGTCGGTTATATGCGATATAGCCGGATTGTCGGATCAAGTGTTGATTCGATAATTTAATGTATGATAATATATATAATATATTAAATGACATTAACTAATATTACCTCACTAAAAGATTCTTTTTCTCACTCGGGTAATACATTGATATATATGCGATATATGTTAATTGTATTATTTTATTTGGTTACGATAAATATTATATATGTGATATATAATATTGTAACATGATATGATTACTAATGCAACATGTTTAGTAGAGATTAAACATGGTTAGGGTTTGATTAGGGTTAAACCTTTCTAGATGTTTCTAGAAGGTTTTCTTTTTGGTTTGGATAAGATATTTTTGCATGATATTTCTTAACCCAACCACACCTTTTAACCCTAGTTCAATCTCTACAATGGTTACTTGACCATGGTTGCATAATTCATCATTATCTCCTTTGCATTATTCATGACAAAAGAATTCTATCATCATTCTTCATCTTCTTCCTTCTTCTTTCTTCATGGAAAAAGCTTACTAGCTTTTTTCCAAGTGATGAATAAATGTGAGAAAAAGATAAATAAAGAGAGCAAAAATCCTACTTCATCATCCTCATCTTCCCTTGCCATTTAGATGAGGGTGTTCACATCATTTCATGAGTGAGAGCTTGTGTTAACGAAACTTCAAGGTAGATCATCTTTGTATCGAAGATCGGAAGCAAGACTGCATCTTTCTCTTCGTGGAACCTCTCGAGAGTCCGGAACCCGATGATCGCAGCGAAGGGACCACAACACGGAGCTTATGAAGTGAAGGACCGGATCTACAAAGGTTGTAATCCCTCTCACTTATTGTTAAAGTGTTTAGCATGTTTGTTTTCGCCTAATCTCTAGTTTAAAGATCCGGCTTCGGGTTGTTCGGCACGGCTAATTTTTAAATCGGGCATGGTTGATGCCTCGTAGACCCTTGTGCGCATGCATAGCAACCCTACACTAGCCCCATACCCCAACCCATTGCCGCAATTATATCCATTCTGGCCACAATTTGTGGCCAGAGCGGGGAAATATAGTCCCAGGTTTGGTCCATGGCTCCATTTGCAGTAAATTAGACCTTCCCTGTATGCAAAATGTCCAAATTGTCACCTGAGGAAAATCTGGAAGTGTTTTACATAGTTTCTGAAATTGTTTTGCGACTTTTAATGAATTGGAATTTGGTATTTGTGTTTTAACTCGGTCGATTCATGTTTATACGTTGATCGTCGAGAGTTGTTTGGTTATTCGTGCATGCTTAGATCATAGGTTTTAACCTATGTACGATTCGTGTGCCGTTTTGGTTTTCGTGCGTGATTTCTATTTACGATACTATGTGTAATATGTAGGTACCCCCATGTGGACTTGGAGCAACAAGGATGAACGTGGCGACATCGACATCGGCAAGCGAAGATCAAGGTGAGTAGATATATATCTACGGGGGAAGTCGGGTGGATGGCGTATAGCACCCCCGCAGTTCGAAGTGTAGTATACGATATATATATATATATGATTATGTATTACGTGAAACATGGATAGTTAGCAAGTAAGATCTAGGAGATCATGGGTTAAATTTTAGTGTAATTGATTGATAGCGTCGTTAATTAGTTGTAGTCGCGAACCCTAGAATAAGGTTTACACTCACACACACACTCATGCATGCATTTTATTTTCTTATGCGTATATGGGGATATGTATGTGTGTGTGTGTGTGTATATATATACACACACACATAGGTATGGGACTATGTGTGTGTGTGTGTGTGTGTGTGTGTGTGTATACGTATACATATACAAGATGATGAGGATAGTATATGGTATTTAGAGAAGAGTCGATGTGATTGGGTATGATGCCACGAGATCGGTGATATGATTTGGATCGTATATTGAGATACGACATGATGTTATAGCGGTGTGTTTCATACCCACGCATATATATATGTAGTTGGTATCAGTATTGTACTAGACTTAGATCAGTACCCAGTTCACGATATGTGATGATAAGGATAACAGATGATTAATGATAAAAGTGTGATATTTGACCCGTACCACGATTTGGGACGCCGTACGATGGATTTACCGTACGAGCTATATTGATGATAGATCTGCACTCTTGACTCGAGGATGTCATATTATATAGTGTATCGTATGCGATACTATTGAGGCGAGATCACCGACTATTATATAGATATATATATCGACTCAGGCTTAGGTGGTTTTCTTTACCCTTTTCGATTAGTCTGTTAGTTTAGTCATGTAGTTTACTTTTAGATGTTAGACTAGACTCGAGTCATACCTATTTCAAAACTAACGAATCGTGAGTATTTTAAGGACAGGCCTAGGGATACTACGGATATTTCAAAGGATGTATTTTTTCATAAAAACACCGTAGCCCTATTTTCTAAACACCACGATTCGTGCGATTTCAGATACCAAAAACGGTATGACTCGTATATAGGAATGTATATTTCATTATTGCTGCATTACTATTCATTTACCATTTATTCTGTTGCTCCCATTGCATTGCATCCTTATATGTATTTTCGTTAGAAATGATGAAACCTGTTGTTAGGACACCAGCACCATTACCGATGGCGCGTATGCTCCACGTACACTCGCTTGCCGGCTCACACACATCTTCATCGGTAATTGCTATGTCACGTACACTTAGAGAATATTATTTCATTGACATAGCTTGCTAGCTGATAGTTCCTATATGTTATTGTTTCATATGTTAGTTCATTATTGCATTCATTGCTTGATATTTCATGCAATATTATAAGGGCCAGTCCGAATTGCCGGAGCCCAGTATTCATTATTATTGACATTTTATTTTGGATTTCGGATTTTCCATAAGATTTCTGGATTTGGAGAAACCGCAAGATTTAATAAACTAATTTATCATTTTAAAAGATAAAAGTGTGGTTTTTTCATGTTATGATTGTGATATGTCCACCATGAGTTTTCTCGGCTCTTGAGCAAAATCATACACCCGATTCAAGGAGGAGATGAACCTTCTGTAGGTGCATGGTAGACCCGGTACGGTACCCCGGGGCGAGAAGATCGCAGAGGATGGCGTTTGAGCCTGTGAAAGGGGAGCATTGCTGATCGGTGATTTTATTGAGATTTGATGATACATGCCAGTCCGGATAGCCGGAGCCTGAGGTATTGAGATATTGGGATATTGATATATATATATATATATATATATATATATATATATATATATATATATATATTGTGTCGATACTTGACACTGATTTTCTGATGATTTCATTGATGATACATAAATGTTTATACATAAATCTCACTATATTAAGAAAACAGTTTTCTCATTCATGATGTATTCTGTTTTCATTATACCGCATTCATACCTCATATTTATGATATGTTGATATCTGAGGCACTGACACGAGCACATGGTATTACACTAATGAATAGATGTTTACCCTTTCCACCTTATCATGCTTCAGACCTTATCATATTGAGGATATATATATTACTGATCGTATGACCTAGGATTGAGTCATACATTCGATTTCTGCTCTGTGATGTTTTCTACTCACGAGTTGGCAACTCACCCCCGTTGTGCCACAGTTTCTTGCAGGTTTTGCCGTACGGGTTCGTTGCGGCTTTATGGCACACTGCTTCCATTCTGGGTGATTGCTTTGGTAGGTGGGTTCACTCGTATCGTGACCACCATTATACCTTATTTACACTCTGTTGTATCTAGAAACTCCATCAACCAGACTTGTGTATTATTTAACCTTAGAAGACCAGTTGTATATTCTTTCGACCTTAAAGTCGCGCGTTGTATTATTATGGTTTTCTTGATGAATTGAGTTTCCTTTTGAGTTTTGGTCCTCGCCCTTCGGCGTTGTATATTATATTGCTTGCGTGGTTGTGACCGTCAATTGACGAAGAGCTAGCTCCCGCTTGGGGATGCCTTTATTCATATTATACATGTTGTACCCCTTTTGGGGCCAGTATTTACAAAGGAAACTCTGCCGAAATTTTCAGAAAAGACTTGAGATTTTAAAACGCAATACTTCGTCTTATGTTATTAAAACCACTTTCTTTAAAAATAAGTTTTCTTCACTTCTTCTTTAAAATGGTTTAGATTTCTGGGATTTTTGGCTTACTTGAATTAGATGGGGTCCTATAGACTTCATATGATTCAAGTGCCAGTCACGCTGTATTTCTGGTCGTGACAATAATGTTATCCACATGTAGATGATATTCCTTATGTACATGCATATGCTTTCATTGATAGACACGTAGATGATATCCATATGCAGATAGGGATTGATTACATTGTTGGCACACATATAGATACGGTCACCCTAGATATCATAGTATTACCTTTATGATATAGTTGACCTAGGAATCATTGTTTATTCGATTTCTACCTGATGATGTTTTCTACTCACGAGTTGGCAACTCAGCCCCGTTGTACCACAGTTCTTGCAGGTTGACCGCATGGATTAGTAGCGGCATCGCTGGCACACAGCTTACTTCCGAGTTATTTTCTTTGGTAGGTGGTACATGTTGGATCATGCAAATCTTGTATTATTATTCATATTGTATCTAGTTAACTCCATCAATCAAAACTAATATTTGTATAAATAGTAAGACTTAGTGAGATTTGTGGTTGCGAGACTTAGAGCGAGGGTTTATGTTCGCTTGGTGGGTTTGATGTCTTGCTTTACATTATTCTTTGTGTTGATCTTCGTCGTTGGGCGTCGTATATATATATTTGACTTGCGCGGTTGTGATTCCGCCGATTTGCGAAGAGCTAGCTCCCGCTTGGGGATGCCTTTATTGTTATTATGTATATGTGGTTTTGGATCAAAATATATAAGGGAGGTGCTGCCCAAATTTTTTTAAAGAGACGAAACATGTTTTCCAACTAATAAAATCCACTTGCATTTTCATATTCCATTATCTATTCATTTAAGAAAACATTTGATTTCATTATACCTTTATTTTAAAACTGCACCTCTTTTATTTTATTTAAAAAAGTTTAGATTTCTGGGTCTCGGCTTACTTAATTTATGTTACGCCTCTAGACGTTGCGTGATTTAAGTGCCGGTCATGAGCTAAATTTCGGGTCATGACAAATTGATAAAAACCCTAACTTGTTCTCAAACCCTATTCTTGAAATTTATAACTTCCAAATAAAACCATATTTAAACACCTAATAAGCTAGATAAAGTAATTATCTAACAATTAAACCTTAGGATTAGGATTTATACCTCACAAACTTGATATCAAACTTGAAAATTTGACTCCCAAAATGGCCTCCAAAATGCTAACTTGCTCCTTGATCCAAGCTAGATTAGGCTAAGGAATAATGGGTAAGGATTAAATTTGGAATTTGTGGGATTTTTTATTGATTTTTGATGGATTTTTGGAACTTTTTGAGTTAGAAATGGAGGTGGGGAAAATTTGGGGCATCTGAAGGGGGCTCGGCCAAGGAGGAAGAGGGGAGGGTGTTGTGTGAGAGGGTGTGGAAATATCTAGATTAAGTTAACCCTTAAGCCTCCATTAATACACCTCACATCAATCTTATCTCTAATTCCTTTTATTTTCTAATTTTCTTAATCTTAGAAAAGTCTAGAACCCTTAAGATATTTGGAGAAAAAGAAAACAATTTTGTAAACTTGTATTTAAGTGGACATAGTTCACATTTGTATATTTAACCCATTCCAATTTGTAATTACCACTAATTAAATGTATAAATAAAATCTTATAATGAAAACTTAATTAAGGAAAAAATTTTAAGTGAACTAATAATTATAAGTGACTAAATAAATACCACATACTAGCAATTTTCTAGTTAAACTAGGTGCATTTAAGTCTATACTGAAAAATAATTATATCTTGGTTTTTACGGAAAACACAAATTATTTTACCTATTATCGGAAAATTCTCCTAAACGATTTTTAAAACATTACACTAATTTTAAAACATTAAAGAATAATACTGAAACTATTTAACACAACTTTCTTAGAGCCTAAACAAGGGTTAAAGATCATTATCTCATCAAAACTTGGGGAAAACCCTAGCCATCCAAGCTTCATGTCATCACAAGAGGGTTAAATATGCTTAGTTGGGGTTTTAGTGAGGTTGCTGTTGATTTGGCTCAAGGTTAGTGGAGAAAATAAGGATCAAGTCAAGATTTTTAGTGAAGAAGATGAGGAAAATGAGAGAGAGTGAGGGTGTTGAAGGAATGAGAGGATGAGAGAGTCTTGAGATGAGACTTGGTTTTGAGAGCCATGCTCTCTATCCCTCTTCATTTAATGCCTCACATGCCTTGTCCTCCATGCTCCTATGCCTCATCATTCTATTCTTTTCCTTTTTCTTTTCTTTTTAAAATAAAACCATTTTACTTAAAATAGATATATATAAATATAACATGACAAATAATGGTTAAGTATCATGGCTAACAAGCATGGTTAACACATACTTAATCCTAGATTAGCATGCACAAGTGTGTGCAAGTACAAAAATAATTAATTAAAATATTAATTAATTATAATAAAATTTGTGAAAACAATTATTGGTTAAATTTATTAAAAACCCGTATTATTTCTCTTAATTAACTCTAATCGCGTTCTAAGGTGTTACACAATACGTCGCTACTCGGCCCAATTACTCCTCGGTACTTGCTTGATTATCGGAGGGTCCCACGGTGGTTTCCCACCCCGGGACTTCCTTTGGAGGTAGCTCGGCGACAACAACCTATTGAGATCCACACCCAATCTCCACCACAAATCTCAACCGTTCAGCCCGCTGGCCGCAAGATCGATGGAGGACAACATCTGAGGGAGATTCCGACCTCCATCAACTTGGGAAGCCATTTTTATGAATCCCCAAATGCCCTTATGGCCTTTTAAAAACATCCTAGATCCTTGTATTTAAAAATTTTCCCCTTGAATCTCTCAAATTTGAAATCTGATGGAGGTCCTTTTCGGGTCTCCATTAGATGTTGTCTTCTGTCGATCTCCCGATGGAATTTTGAGGTGATCTCCCGTTGTGTGTAGGTCTCAATGGGTTTTGAGGAGATTGGTGGTTTGAGGAGTTTGCGCCGAGTACCTGCAAGGAAGTCCCGGGGTGGTTTGGTACCACCGAGGACCCTCCGACGATCAAGTAAGCATGAGATCCGAGCAGAGTAACAGCTAAGTGGGGTGGAAAAAACTTACTTGACCCCTCTGTGATGGGGGTTTATATAGTGGCGGCAGCACGCAGTAACGGGTGCGAGAATCTCACCGGCAGTTACGCTCCCGACGTCACGCCCGCGTAATAAGTGGATCGCCCGTTAGTGGGGATCATGATGGCGTAGAACGTGAGATGCTGCCGGTGGAGTATCCGCACATGGCGAGTTCTGCGGAGCGGCGGTTACGCCTGTAGTGGTGGAGTTGGTCGGACAGGGGGGCCGAGGAAGATAGCCTCGGCGGGAGAGCTAGGGAACGAGCGAGAGGGCCGAGGTATCTTGGTCCTGTGGTAGCTCGGAGGCGAGCGGAGGGGCCGAGGAGGCCAATTTGCAGGGGGCCCAGAGGTGAGCCAGCTTTGTGCTTGTAGGTCGGGTACAGGGTGGCCTGGTCGGCCCCATGTGGGCCCTCTCTTCTGAGTTCTGGGACACGTCATCTGACACGTGTCTTGATCTGGGAGATCGTCAATATAGAGCATCATCATTAGCCCCCCACTCTTGTCCTGACCAGCTGGCGGGTCGGGTCAAGAGTGGACTGCCGGGCCGCCCGGGGTGCACTCCCTCCTAAGATTTAGTCGGGACGAGTCATGATTAGTCAAAAATATTGCATCTTTTAACCGGCAATTTCCCTGTCATTTGCATTCATATAGAAGCGTTCGGCATTCATATAGCACATATTAGCAAAACAGTCGTAAAATATCAGATTACATGTGTTTGACCTTAAAACCGGCATTTCTAGGGAAATTGACTGCATCTCATAGCATGGCATCATTTCTATATATCGCAACCTGTGTTTCGAAGTCCGTGCAGGAAAATCAGAAGCTTGCTCAAATTTACACCGCTAAAAGAATACGCCAACTCAAGGATTTGGAATCTGGTATTGACATAAAGGGCATTCAGGAATTAAATATATCACAAAAGAGACCTTAAGACAGCAGAAGACAACAGTAAAGTTGAAGCCATAAAGCCGCAACTTGGCCGCGGAACCGCGGCCTAAGCCGGCTTGCGCCGCGGTTCCGCGGTCAACTAGCCACATCATCCACTCTGCTCTGCACCATAACTCCTATGTCAGCTTCCACACTTCAGAAAACCTATGCAAGTTCCAGAAGACTCCTGAACATTCTGCCAGATCAGCAAACCCTTGTTCCTACACTAAACTAGCCTATCATTCTAGAAACTTCTCCTTAAACCCTAGCTTAAACCCTAAGCTAAGCCTAACTAACTACTTCTAGAAGTCTTTCAACAAACTTTTGGAGGGAACTTCTATTTCAAACACAGGGCCTAGGGTTTGGGAGATCTATAAATAAGACCCTAGGTTCACTTGTAAAAAGCCAATTCTATTAATTCAATAGATCCACTCACTCTCTTTCTTCATCTTCTTCCACAAGTCTAGTGACAAGACTTGTGCGAAACCCTAACCCTAATTCCAATCAAATTCAAGATCCCGAGTACCAATCAAGCAAGAAGCCCTTCAACCTTTTAGGAGCGGAGCCGATCTCCAATCGAGCAAGTGATCCAAGCCGATCCGCGACTCACGGAGCCGAGCGAAGCCAAATCGACGATCGAGTTCTTCCTCTTGTAGTTCTTGAGCGAATGTAATGAAATTGTTGATATAAATAAAAGGTGAAATTCTTTAATCTTGTTTTCTTTAAATTCTTGCATCATGATTCGATCTCAATTTGTAATTGTAGTTCTTTTTGTGATGTTTGAGTAAAACTCCGCTCGTCGAGGAGTCGAGACGATCAATAGAATGATGATGTAACAAATCTTAAAACAATTCTTAAGTCCTACGGGTTTTGTAAACCCTAGCAAGTTCAAGAATCGATGACCTAGTTTCGTTGCGATGCTTTCTTGATTGTGATCGCTCGAAATTAGGGATCTACGATCGTTTCTTGAATTTACTCGAGGCTAGAATGTGAATGATATCGACGAATGAACAAGAGATAAATGATGAAACCCTAGTTTCACTAGAAATCTCTAATTCGCGTCGATCATCATCGATCTAGTATCAATCCATCGAAGGATGAGAATACGTCATCATAAGATTGCATCACGTCTATAGATCCGATCGATTCCTACGAGCCTCATTTCGATTCTTGATATTTGGTTGGAAAAATCATCACAAATTACCACTTCTTGATTTTTAATACTTTCTTAGATCTAGATTTTCTCTTTCTTGAATTGCAATTACAAATCATGAATTGTTTTCTTTTCTTTTCCATAAACTTTCAACTCATCTAATTCGAAAGACGAACGATTACACTTTCCCTGTGGACGATCCGCACTTACTAACGCGCTACAACCGACACCGTTATTGATTGCGGTCAAATATTTTTGGTTGTGATTTCTTTATAATTTCCAATACTACACAAACAAGAATTCTTTTCAATCAAATGGCGCCGTTGCCGGGGATTACGCGCTAATTCGTTTCATATTAAAGTTTGAATTGAAAGATTTATTCCATTGTAATTATTGTAATCAAAATTCGTGCAAACTCTAAACAATTTGTTGTGGTTCATTGCAAGGAAATTTGGAGCTTGCTGGGAAATTGGAAAAAAATTTGGAAAATTCCAGAGAGCTGAGGAAGTATACAGTAGCTTGCTGGTGAAATTTGGTGCAGTGTTCCCTTGAAAAGACCGCGGAAGCACGGTATTAGCCAGAAATTGCGGCGGAACCGAGGCAGCATTGAGGGATCTCTGTGCAATTTTTCTTCAGGTACTTTCTTACCTTCTCCTCTCTCCTCTTTTTAGCTCCAACTAATAAATTTCTGCAGGATTCTTTGCAAATAATCGCAGCTCGCAAATTGCAAAGTAAATTTGTGCGTGATTTTGTTTCTTGGTTGTTTGCATTCTAAATACGGATATTAAGGGGCACGGCCAAATCCAAATTAGGTGGGGAGTTCATTACCCTTCCTAGGCCCCGAAAACCGCAAAGCTTGCATCCGCATTTACCCTCATTAATTAAAAGAAATCTAGAGATGACTCTAAGGACCGTCGCGCTCACCTAGGACAGAAGAAGGCCGTGGGTAATTCATTGCTTATCCGCGTTTTCTTGTGGTGTCTAGGCAAGTGTGTTGAAGGCTAGTGGTTATTAATTAGGCCCACTACTTACGTAATGGAATACCTTCCCACTTACCTGGCACTTACCTGGCCACAGGGGAATAAAGAGGCAGTGGAGGATTTATCCTGCGACTTGTCTTTTGGCAGTTAGGAGCGGTCTAGAGATCTGACCTAGGCGACCAATAGAATTAGGGTTTATGTGCTGCATTTGTTGTGTCGCATCATTTTTTCAAAAATCCGTCCCTTTTTCAAAGCAAACACCGCATTCATTCATTTACCCCTAATTATAAGTCAACGCTACCACTTGTACTAACCCTTTTTAGTACAAGATAGGCTGGACACGGGATTCAAGTGCCCGTTTAGTCCGCGTACCCTTTATCGACTCCGAAGTCGATATTTCTCCATTTACCTTTCCTTTACCCATTACCACACCCACATCGATGGATCCGTTTCCATCAAACTTCTTTAACCCTAATCTTCCGTCGTCCGTTGGTGCGCAGAATCCACCCCGCATCTCTCTCCAAGAGAGGTGCTATCCATTGCGAGGTCCTCTTTCGACCTGCTTATCCACACCACCAGCCAATGAGGATAACATTGAGATTAAACCCCAATACATCAACCTTTTACCCAAATTCCACGGACTCGAGACTGAGGACGCTTACGTTTTCATTACCAAATTTGAAAACGTATGCACAATGATGGGTACGTCACAACTTTCAGTGGATGCTATGCGTCTACGACTTCTTCCATTTAGTTTGTGCGATATAGCCGAGAAGTGGCTATATAACACTACCGCACACTCAATCACGAATTGGGAAGAATTCGTCGCTGCATTCCTTAAGAAATTTTACCCAATACAAAAGACAGCTTGAATCCGTAGCGAACTGAATCAATTTGCCCAGCTCCCTACTGAACCATTCTCTAAATGCTTTGAACATTTCAAGGATCTATTGGTTCAGTGTCCTCATCGCGGCATCCCGAGATGGGAATTGTGCCGAATCATTTATGTGGGTGCTGTTCTGATCCGTCTCATTTAACGGAAGAATGTCCATTAAACTCTGCGTTTCAAGGTCACGAGCAGTCTAATGCCACATTTCAAAGACCTCGAAACGATCCATATTCTTCCATGTACAATCAGGGTTGGAGGAATCACCCGAATTTTGCTTGGAACCAACAACACCAATCTCAAAACACGGTTCCAAGCCAGAATAATTTTCAAAGGGCTCTTCCTCCACCACAACAGCAACCACTTCAAATCACTCAGCACCCCTACCAGTCACAAAATTTCCAAAATCAGGTCAACAATCCTGCACAGTCTAATCCTATGCAGTTGTCATGTTCTGACGAATTCTCTCAATTCACTCAAACCATGAAATCACTTTTATCAAATTTCATAGAGGTTTCGACTGAGGTTAGATCTTCCGTCAGTGAGATAAAGAAAAACTCAGCGTCTCAAGCTGAGAATATCAGATCGATGGAAGCTGAAATAGCTCGACTTAAAGCCGAAATGAGTGCGAGAGAAAAAGGGAAACTTCCCTTTCAACCCCTACAGAATCCTGGGCATTACAATGTAAATGCCGTCACAACGTTGAGATCGGGAAAAGTGCTGAACAATCATGTCTGGGAAGGTATTGATGATATTGAAAATCCTATCATTAACACCCCGGCTGAGACCTTTCCTCTCACACATACTTCCAATTCTGATCCTTCTTCTTCTACCGCACCACCTTCTCGCGAGCCTATTCTCCATTTCCCACTAGGCTCGACACCTCAACCCAACCCTTATAGTTCTCCACAGACGGTCCCCACACCTCTTTTGGGACCTCGTCTACCCCCTCTTCCTTCTCCTATGATGGACCCGGCGCTTATTGCGAAAGCTCCTTACCCTAACCGGTTAAGGGGTAATAGAACGATGTTCCCGCCAAAAAATTTCTGCGCAAAAGAGTCCAAGGTATCAAATGGCAGCAATATGCTTAAGGAAATGCGAACCAGTATCCTCCGGGCTGTTTTTTGACAAACTCCCGAATGAGAAATAGATAAATTCTGATGATATCGAAAGCGGCTCGAAAAACCCTTCGATTTGATATATTATGGGCCTCGTAATTCATCCGGGATCAAAAGTTATAAGGAATTACGTGTCCACACGTGATGGACTTTTAAGAACCCGCTGGAGGAGTTAAAAAATATAATATAAACTCAGAAAAGACCCCAATGGGGCATCACGTGCTCACACGTGACCATGGGTCACGTGCAGACACGTGATGGGCTTTTAAGGCCTCTAAAATAATGAATAGAATTAAATTCTAAAATCTGTTCCCTGATTAAAAATCAGGAATCACGTGCTCACACGTGACCAATGGTCACGTGTTGACACGTGATGGTTAAAACTGAAGCGTAAACAAACAGCTGAAGGAAATACCTCAATGAGGTGTCACGTGCTCACACGTGACCAATGGTCACGTGTTGACACGTGATGGTTACAACTGAAGCGTAAGCAAACACTGAGGAAAGGACTCAATTGGGGGTCACGTGGCAACACGTGACTGGCTGTAAAAGCTTTGCTGTTCAACAGAATTAAATTCTAAAAAAATATCATTTAAATATTTCGAAATAGAATTAAAATTCTAAAAGCTTCTAAATCTTTCCAAATGGAAAAGGATTATGGGGACCGTTGGATTAAAGATCCAAGGGTGATTAAAAATCACCAATTTATGGAAAAATCTTGGACAAGGAAAGTTTTCCCTGAAAATCTCACCAGAATAACAAATAGAATATCTTTTGGATTTAAAATCCACGGTGAATAAAATTCACTGAATGATCTAAAGGCCCAGATTAATGATAAATATAAATCAAATCTCTCAACAATCAAATCAAATCTTTCAATGAGAGATTTGCTAAACAAATTGATTCTTTTCCTTCTCCTATAAATAGGAGCCAAGAAGAGAAGAGAAGGGATCTACCTTGGAGAGAAAAACAGAGAGAGGAGAATTTAATTCTCAAGAGGGAAGAAAAGAAAGGAGAATTTAATTCTCAACAAAGAAAACCTTAGGTGAGAAAAGAAAGGGAATCAAAACTTTAAACAGAGAATTTAATTCTCAAAATCCAAGAGTTTAACTCTTATAAAAAAAAAGAACTTAGTTCTTCTTCTGGTTGAAGATCTGCACAGAGCACATCTCCCCATATTTTGAGAATTTAATTCTCATCGGGTCGAGATCCTGCCATGCAGATCCTAAACTTAGAAGGGGAATTGAGTTTTGAGAATTTAATTCTCCTAAAACAAAACTAGGGTTTAACCATAATCAAGAATTTAATTCTTTTACATATCTGGGAATTTAATTCCTTTGAAAAGAAATCAGGGTTTTATCCAAAATAAGAATTTAATTCTTTCACGATAGGAATTTAATTCCTCCAAAATCATAATTAGGGTTTAACCCTACAGAGAATTCAATTCTTAAAAGATCTCTGTTCATGAAAAGAACTAGGGTCACGTGCCCCCACGTGACCCTTGAAAAGATCCCCTGCAAAGAACTTTGAAGCATCACCTCAGTGATCCCACGTGACTCCCAAAACGCAGAAAGAAAAAGCAAAGGAAATGAAAGCTTTGGGCGCTCTCGCATGTTATCGCGTGACCCCTCCCTCCTTAGTGTTTAACACTAATTGGAAAACTCTATCTGCAGTGTTTAACACTGATTTTCTTAGTGTTTAATACTAATTTGGAAAACTCTATTTGCAGTGTTTAACACTGATTTTCTTAGTGATTAACACTAATGTGGAAACTCTGTTCCCGGTGTTTAACACTGATTTGCTTTAGTGTTTAACACTAATTTGAAATCTATGCTACCGGTGTTTAACACTGATTTGCTTTAGTGTTTAACACTAATTTGAAATCCCCGTTGCTAGTGTTAAACACTAACTTGCTAATCTTAATTCCAGTGTTCAACACTGTTGGTCTTTAGTGTTTAACACTAGCTTTAGCCCAATTGGCTAAGTTTCTAGAGGCAAAGCCTCTCCTTCAATGAGCCAACGAAGGGCCAATATTTCAAACATAATTGGACTTAGCCCAAACTGGCCATAAGTCCTCAAATCATCTTGAACTGAGCACATCTGCTCTTTCAACTAACTCATTGGTTCAAGGGTATATCTCTGAACTCCTCTGATATTTGTCATTGTAATCCTTCAACGTCTTCAGAGAGGTGACGGGTCCCGACAACCACACATCAACACGGACTGTGGGGTCCTTAAACTCATGGACTTATGCGTCCTTAAACCAAGATACGGACTGTGGGGTCCTTAAACCCGCGGACTTATGCGTCCTTAAACTAACGGACTAATGCGTCCTTAAACACGCCCATATGGACTGTGGGGTCCTTAAACTCATGGACTTATGCGTCCTTAAACTACCAATGGACCACCACGTCCCTAAACTGGCGATGGACCACTATGTCCTTAAACTGGTATTGGACCACCATGTCCCTAAACTGGCAATGGACCACCATGTCCCTAAACTGAAACAATAGAGCCCCCGAATGCTCTTTTGTCGGATCTAAACGATCCTGTTAAGTCGATCTTAGTCCCAAACGGGAATAATGTATCCTTAGCAACCGTTTAAGTTGATCTTAGCCTTAAATATGGCTAACGTATCCTTAAACCTTCAAACAGACTTTACGTATCCTTAGCAACCGTTTAAGTTGATCTTAGCCTTAAATATGGCTAACGTATCCTTAAACCTTCAAACAGACTTTAGTCCCAAATTGGACTATAAATCCCCCAATCAACTTTGGTTCAATGGTACATCTCTGAACTCCTTTGACATCTGTCGTTGTAATCCTTCAACGTCGTCAGAGAGGTGATGGGTCCCGGCGGCCATACATGCAATGGACCACTATGTCCCTAAACTAGAACAATAGAGCCCAAACGCTCTTTTGTCGGATCTAAACGATCCCGTTAAGTTGATCTTAGTCTCAAACTAGACTAACGTATCCTTAACAAACGTTTGAGTTGATCTTAGCCTCAAATATGGCTAACGTATCCTCAAACCAAAACCCCTAAACCCAAATCTAAGTAAACACGGATTTGGACTAATCCACGCCCTACGGGCGACGACATAAATCAGTCTCCGTATACAATCCACGGGCAACAAAACACAAAATAAACACACACGACACAAAGTGACCATCTGGAGAAGGAGAAAGTGGTTACCGCGATGCGGTAGCGTAATTAACTGCAGGGGCTTGCGCCTGCAGGGAAGAGCGTCCCCACAATCAAAAACCCCTCAAACGAGGGGGAATCTGACGAAGTCTGCTACATCGGATGCATCCGTTTAAACCTCCGATACACGGTGTCATAAATCAACTTGGCATCTTCGGAGAGGTGGACGGATAGCACCAATTAGCATCTGCCCCGAATCTCAGGCAAGACAGCCCACGTCTCGGCCGCCATTCGGAGGGGTACAAACGAGTCCTCATATGGAGAAAATTATGGAAATGTTCAAACAGGTTGACATCAACATCCCTCTCCTAGATGCGATTCAACAAGTCCCCGCTTATGCGAAAATTCTTAAGGACTTGTGCACTAGGAAGAGAAAGACTCAAGTGCCAAAGAAGGTCTTTATGTTTAATAATATTAGCACTGCTTTTATCCCCCAGCTACCAAAGAAACGTAAGGACCCAGGATGTCCTACAATATCGATTTCTATTGGGGGTAAAAACATAAATCGTGTTCTGTTAGACCTTGGCGCAAGTGTTAACCTACTTCCATATTCTGTATATGAGCAATTAAGGATTGGAGAGCTGAAACTTGCTCACTGCACTCTCCAGATGGCAGACCCTTCAATCACCAAACCAAGGGGTGAATTAGAGGATGTGTTGATAAAGGTCGGGGAATTTGTTTTCCCTGTAGACTTCATTGTGCTCGACACACAGCCTGTAGCAAACCCCCGGGGCTAAATTCCGGTGATTCTGGGTCGTCCTTTTCTTGCCACTTCCAACGCTGTTATAAACTGTAGAAACGGTTCAATGAACTTATCATTTGGAAATATGACCATTGAACTAAACATCTACAAAGTTGGAAGTCAGCCATCAGAACCCTCTGCTCATATTTTAGATGTGTGCTCTGTCCATGAGATCGCTCCCGATAGTTGTGGAGCTGAGGAACTTTGCTTTACTGATCTCGATGACATTACCACATCTCTGTTTGACTTTACACAAGATCTTAGTGAGGACACTTTTTCTACACTTGAGTCCTGCACTCCTGACTTTTCTCCACCCGAGTCTGTATCTTTCACAGGCTCTGAGCTTCTTTGTAAATCCAAAAATCACTCAATGATCCCTCCTTCTATCATTTCTCCGCCCGTATTAGATCTCAAAATTTTACCTTCTCATCTGAAATATGCTTATTTAGGTGAGAAGGAGTCTTTACCGGTTATAATATCCGCTTCTCTAGCATTAGAGCAAGAGAATGCACTTTTATCGGTATTGAGATCAAATAAAGAGGCGTTTGGTTGGAGTATGGCGGACATCAAAGGGATTAGTCCCTTGATAGTTGAACATCATATACATGTGATGGATGATGCCAGACCAACCCGAGAACCACAGAGACGGTTGAATCCCGTCATGAAGGAAGCGGTAATGAAAGAGATCGTCAAATGCCTAGATAATGGTATTATATACCCCATCTCCGATAGCCAATGGGTGAGTCCTATACATGTCGTTCCTAAGAAATCCGGCATCACTGTTATAACCAATGAGGCGAATGAGTTGATTCAGACACGCACCCAAACTGGGTGGCGTGTATGCATCGATTATAGAAAACTCAATGCTGCCACAAGGAAAGACCACTTTCCTCTACCATTCATTGATCAAATGCTGGAACGCTTAGCGGGACGAGAGTATTATTGTTTTATGGACGGATACTCAGGCTATAATCAGGTCCCCATCGCCAAAAAGGATCAAGATAAAACCACTTTTACTTGTCCTTTTGGTACCTTTGCTTACAGTCGCATGCCCTTTGGGTTATGCAATGCTCCCGCTACCTTTCAGCGGTGTATGATGGGGATATTCTCTGATATGGTAGAGAATTTTCTGGAGATCTTTATGGACGATTTCTCGATTTTTGGAGACTCTTTTTTTGATTGCCTAGCGAATCTTGACGCTGTTCTTACTCGTTGCAAAGAGAAGAACTTGACTTTGAACTGGGAAAAATGCCATTTTATGGTCCAAGAAGGAATTGTACTTGGACATGTTATTTCACAGAAAGGCATTGAGGTTGACAGAGCTAAGATAGATGTCATTCAAAACCTCCCTCATCCCAAAAGCGTCAAAGATATTCGATCTTTCCTTGGCCATGTGGGCTTTTATAGAAGATTCATTAAGGACTTTAGCAAAATTGCTAGACCTTTAACTCTTCTCCTGGCCAAGGATACGACCTTCAATTTTGACTCGGACTGCGAGACAGCTTTTGACTCACTTAAACACTCACTCACTTCAGCCCCCGTGCTATCATCACCAAACTGGGACTACCACTTTGAGCTGATGTGTGATGCATCCGGCTTTGCAGTAGGTGCAGTCTTAGGACAGCACATTGAAAAGATGTCACATGTGATATACTATGCTAGTAAGACCCTGAATGATGCGCAAATCAATTATACAACCACAGAAAAAGAACTTTTAACGGTTGTATTTGCATTAGAAAAATTCAGGCCTTACTTAATTAGCTCACCTATAGTTGTGTATACTGACCATTCCGCTTTAAAACATCTTCTGGCGAAGAAAGATGCAAAAGGTCGACTAATACGTTGGATCCTTCTGTTACAAGAATTTGATCTTGTTATCAAAGATAAGAAAGGATGTGAAAACGTAGTAGCTGACCATCTTTCACGCATCTCTTCTTCCCCTGTGACCCTGCCGATCAATGACTCGTTTCCTGACGAACAACTCTTGAGCGTATCCAATGAACCATGGTTCAGGGATATTGTGAACTATCTTGTCACGGGACTTATACCGAGCGATTGGTCAAAACAGGACAAATACTGCTTTTTATCCCAAGTAAAACACTTTTACTGGGATGAATCATACTCGTTTAAGTATTGTCCTGATCAGATCATTCGCCGGTGTGTCCCGAAAGAAGAGTTCAAGAGTGTTCTTTCTTTTTGTCATGATCAGGCCTGTGGGGGTCACTTCGGTCCTAAAAAAACGACGGAGAAGGTTTTGCAATGTGGATTTTATTGGCCGACCTTATTCAAGGACGCATTTGAATATTGCAAAATCTGTACACAATGTCAGTACACGGGTAGAATCTCCCAGAAGAATGAAATGCCTCAGCAACCCATTCTGGTTGTTGAAATATTCCATGTTTGGGGCATAGATTTTATGGGTCCCTTTCCCAACTCCTTTGGGAATTTGTACATACTGCTGGCGGTTGATTATGTCTCAAAGTGGGTAGAAGCCATTCCATGTCGCACTAATGACAAGAAAGTTGTCATTAAGTTCTTAAAAGAGAATATCTTTTCGCGATTTGGACACCCACGCGCTATTATTAGCGATAATGGGACACATTTCTGCAACAGGTCTTTCGAGACTCTGATGCGGAAATACTCAATCAACCACCGACTTTCTACACCCTATCATCCCCAAACAAGCGGGCAGGCTGAAATCTCAAACAGACAAATCAAACTTATCCTGGAGAAGACTGTTGCTAAAAATAGAAAAGACTGGTCGACCAAACTGATGGATGCTCTTTGGGCATTCAGAACTGCATATAAAACCGACCTAGGAATGTCTCTATATAGGATAGTGTTTGGGAAAGCATGTCACTTGCCTGTCGAGATAGAGCATAAAGCATTGTGGGCTATTAAGAAAATAAATTTTGATCTAAACCTAGCTTGCACCTTTCGGAAGCTGCAACTTAATGAGCTAAGCGAACTCCGCGATGAAGCTTATGATAACGCTGTAATCATAAAGAATAGGACTAAGGTTTTTCACGATAAAAACATTTTGAGGAAAAAATTTTCACAAGGTCAACAAGTCCTTCTTTATGATTCACGATTACACCTTCACGCGGGTAAGCTCCGATCTCGGTGGAAGGGACCTTTTGTTGTGCCGTCTGTATACCCGCACGGGGCAGTAGAAGTAGAAAATGTTAAAAACGGCACCTTTTTCAAAGTGAATGGAAATAGACTAAAGCCGTATTTTTCCACTGACCCCACGGAGGAGCTCCTGCTCTTACAGGAGCCAGTTTATTTGGATTAAAATTCCTCCGTCTCACCTTCTTGTCCTGCATATCATTGCATCATCTTTTGAATGGAAGTGAGCGAAAAGAGTAAGTTTGGGGGAAGTTCTTCACTTATATATTTTGCCCCCACTAATAATTCCTCCAAGACTTACAGGTTTTGTAGATATAGTTGTTGGCAACAGTGAGGACACTGTTGAAAACAAGTCTGGGGGAGGTTTGTGCTTATTTTTGCATCATTTGCATATCATTTGCATAAGCACAAAACATTTCTTTAAAAACTTATAAAAATTTAAAATTTTCAAAATCCATAAAAATTTAAAATTTTCAAAATATAAAAATATTTTAACTTTTTTTTGTACATAAATAAGATAATAAAAGTTTAGATAGTGAAAAATTACATCCATGAGATTAGAAAAATTTAAGAAAACCAAGAAAATTAGAAGTTTTCTTATACGAACTAGTAATAAGTAGTTATGAGCCGTTGTCCCAAGGGTTAGTAAGATGAAGGACGTCACTAATCTGAGGATAAAAATAAGTCTGAAAAATAGTTTCTATTCTGGAAGCCAAACATTTTTGAACGTTGATACCCTGCTATTCGCACTTACACACGTCTTAAAGCTTGGGATAGTAGAGGATACCTTGAAATGCTCTTGTCTTAAAGCCAAAAGTATGAAGGAAATAAAAATAAAAATAAAATGAATGAAGAAAATATAAAGTGATGAGAAAAATGGACACTGGTTTTGTTATCACCAAGGGCAATAAAAAAATATAGCGAGGGTGCTTCTTCACCTAGTGCCCTAAGGCCAACTGGTCTGGGAGTCACTGCTATGCCTGAGGTGGTGCAAGACGAGGAAAATACACCAAGTAAGCAAGCACAGGAGTAATCGGTCGGTTAGTACCTCAAGAAGTATTAACGGTCGCATGAAAGTGTGTGAGCAATCTCATCTAAATATTCATTAATTAAAAAGTACTGAGGCTGATGGGCAAGAGTATGATAGCTTGAATTGAATTCTCCGGGTGTAGGGATGTCTTTACACACACGCAGGGTGATATGATCGATGTTTGGAAGAAAGATAGGAATGAAAAATAAGACGATGTTTTATTGAGGGAGGACGTGATTTCCGACATCTTTTCATGACCATTAAGATAGGGCTCATGACAACCGAAAAACTAGCTTAGTTGAAAACCCTAATTTTCAAGGCTTTTCTTTTACGATTCTTTTCTTTAAATGTAATATTCATGATCTTTCTTTTATTATTGGATTTTGTGGGTACAATCCGCTGAAAACCCTCAGGAGACAACACTCCTCCTACTAGGGGACACCTAGAGGTTTAAAGGCTTGTTGCACGTGCTCAGTGCAATCGTGTCGCCTACGAAAGTGTGCTAGTTAGTTTTTCTCTTTCTTTATTTTCTCCTTCTCTTTTTAATAAAAGTTCGCTCGAGACGATCGAAATTAAGTTTGGGGGAATTTAATTAGTCGAAAATATTGCATCTTTTAACCGGCAATTTCCCTATCATTTGCATTCATATAGAAGTGTTCGGCATTCATATAGCACATATTAGCAAAACAGTCGTAAAATATCAGATTACATGTGTTAGACCTTAAAACCGGCATTTCTAGGGAAATTGATTGCATCTCATAGCATAGCATCATTTCTATATATCGCAACCTGTGTTTCGAAGTCCGTGCAGGAAAATTAGAAGCTTGCTCAAATTTACACCGCTAAAAGAATACGCCAACTCAAGGATTTGGAATCTGGTATTGACATAAAGGGCATTCAGGAATTAAATATATCACAAAAGAGACCTTAAGACAGCAGAAGACAATACATCAAAGTTGAAGCCATAAAGCCACAACTTGGCCGCGGAACCGCGGCCTAAGCCGGCTTACGCCGCGGCTCCGCGGTCAACTAGCCACATCATCCACTCTGCTCTGCACCATAACTCCTATGTCAGCTTCCACACTTCAGAAAACCTATGCAAGTTCCAGAAGACTCCTGAACATTCTGCCAGATCAGCAAACCCTTGTTCCTACACTAAACTAGCCTATCATTCTAGAAACTTCTCCTTAAACCCTAGCTTAAACCCTAAGCTAAGCCTAACTAACTACTTCTAGAAGTCTTTCAACATACTTTTGGAGGGAACTTCTATTTCAAACTCAAGGCCTAGGGTTTGGGAGATCTATAAATAAGACCCTAGGTTCACTTGTAAAAAGCCAATTCTATTAATTCAATAGATCCACTCACTCTCTTTCTTCATCTTCTTCCACAAGACTTGTGCGAAACCCTAACCCTAATTCCAATCAAATTCAAGATCCCGAGTACCAATCAAGCAAGAAGCCCTTCAACCTTTTAGGAGCGGAGCCGATCTCCAATCGAGCAAGTGATCCAAGCCGATCCGCGACTCACGGAGCCAAGCGAAGCCAAATCGACGATCGAGTTCTTCCTCTTGTAGTTCTTGAGCGAATGTAATGAAATTGTTGATATAAATAAAAGATGAAATTCTTTAATCTTGTTTTCTTTAAATTCTTGCATCATGATTCGATCTCAATTTGTAATTGTAGTTCTTGTTGTGATGTTTGAGTAAAACTCCGCTCGTCGAGGAGTCGAGACGATCAATAGAATGATGATGTAACAAATCTTAAAACAATTCTTAAGTCCTACGGGTTTTGTAAACCCTAGCAAGTTCAAGAATCGATGACCTAGTTTCGTTGCGATGCTTTCTTGATTGTGATCGCTCGAAATTAGGGATCTACGATCGTTTCTTGAATTTACTAGAGGCTAGAATGTGAATGATATCGACGAATGAACAAGGGATAAATGATGAAACCCTAGTTTCACTAGAAATCTCTAATTCGCGTCGATCATCATCGATCTAGTATCAATCCATCGAAGGATGAGAATACGTCATCATAAGATTGCATCACGTCTATAGATCCGATCGATTCCTACGAGCCTCATTTCGATTCTTGATATTTGGTTGGAAAAATCATCACAAATTACCACTTCTTGATTTTTAATGCTTTCTTAGATCTAGATTTTCTCTTTCTTGAATTGCAATTACAAATCATGAATTGTTTTCTTTTCTTTTCCTTAAACTTTCAACTCATCTAATTCGAAAGACGAACGATTACACTTTCCCTGTGGACGATCCGCACTTACTAACGCGCTACAACCGACACCGTTATTGATTGCGGTCAAATATTTTTGGTTGTGATTTCTTTATAATTTCCAATACTACACAAACAAGAATTCTTTTCAATCAAATGGCGCCGTTGCCGGGGATTACGCGCTAATTCGTTTCATATTAAAGTTTGAATTGAAAGATTTATTCCATTGTAATTGTTGTAATCAAAATTCGTGCAAACCCTAACCAATTTGTTGTGGTTCATTGCAAGGAAATCTGGAGCTTGCTGGGAAATTGGAAAAAATTTTGGAAAATTCCAGAGAGCTGAGGAAGTATACAGTAGCTTGCTGGTGAAATTTGGTGCAGTGTTCCCTTGAAAAGACCGCGGAAGCACGGTATTAGCCAGAAATTGCGGCGGAACCGAGGCAGCATTGAGGGATCTCTGTGCAATTTTTCCTCAGGTACTTTCTTACCTTCTCCTCTCTCCTCTTTTTAGCTCCAACTAATAAATTTCTGCAGGATTCTTTGCAAATAATCCCAGCTCGCAAATTGCAATGTAAATTTGTGCGTGATTTTGTTTCTTGGTTGTTTGCATTCTAAATACGGATATTAAGGGGAACGGCCAAATCCAAATTAGGTGGGGAGTTCATTACCCTTCCTAGGCCCCGAAAACCGCAAAGCTTGCATCCGCATTTACCCTCATTAATTAAAAGAAATCTAGAGATGACTCTAAGGACCGTCGCGCTCACCTAGGACAGAAGAAGGCCGTGGATAATTCATTGCTTATCCGCGTTTTCTTGTGGTGTCTAGGCAAGTGTGTCGAAGGCTAGTGGTTATTAATTAGGCCCACTACTTACGTAATCGAGTACCTTCCCACTTACCTGGCACTTACCTGGCCACAGGGGAACAAAGAGGCAGTGGAGGATTTATCCTGCGACTTGTCTTTTGGCAGTTAGGAGCGGTCTAGAGATCTGACCTAGGCGACCAATAGAATTAGGGTTTGTGTGCTGCATTTGTTGTGGCGCATCATTTTTTCAAAAATCCATCCCTTTTTCAAAGCAAACACCACATTCATTCATTTACCCCTAATTATAAGTCAACGCTGCCACTTGTACTAACCCTTTTTGTTAGTGTATATGCCCTAGAGGCCATTACTGTATCATACTAGTTTGTATATTACTTAATGGAAGCTTGGGATATTCACCTTGTATATACAATCTTGCTCAAAATAGTAGTATGCTACTTGGTTTGTTTCTACTTCAATGTGTACATGTGTTTATTTTAGTATATCGCCTATACACATTAGTGGAGCTCTTAGGATCTTTGCTTGATTACCAGCGTTGTGATGGCAGTCACACTAGTGGGGCTGGGTAATCTATAAGCACATCCTTATGCAGGTCCCTGGTCATTGGACTATCGAGACAGGGCATCGATACTCCGGAGTAGACTAGCGTGTGCGCTTCTCATCCCAGTGTGGGAGATGGTCTGTCCACAGCCATCAGTACGTCGTACTTGAGAGAGTATGTGGGTGCTCGTTGGGTTACGAGTACACTGGACAGGACTCGTCGGGAACTGACTAGTTGGTATTATGCCTATCGTCAGTTATCAGTTCCCAGGTGACATGAGTACAGCTTAGTCCGCTGACTTGACATTGTCACTTCGCCTCGAGTGTGTTCCCACTGTACTTTGATTACTACCCTACCACGGCTCAAAGGAGTCGTGCAAACAGGTGGTAGTTGGGTGCAGTCCCGAAGCACTTGGAGGCAGTGACGGTTAGACAGGATTCGTCTCTCCCGGTATTGGGGGTTGACATCGCGCTGTGTCTAGGAGAGCCATTACACGAGTAGTCCCTGGCCAGGGCAAACGAGATATACTGGTAGGCTTCCAGTGTTATCTCAGGGTGTTTTGGGCTTCACTCCGACACGACTAGTACCGCTATTGGGGGACTGACGTTTACCTCCCCCTAGGCCCGCTATGCGATGTATCAGACGAACAGACCGGACTGTACCGAGATTGTCACATTCAGGCTCAGTAGGAGTTCAGATGGGTTTCGCCTCGTCAGTCTTCTTGTCGGCATTACCTGGGGACCGTTACGCACAGCTAGTGCCGCTTGCGGTCTGTGGTTAAACCCACTGCCAGCGTAGTGTCGAGTCTTTAGAGTCCCACACAGAAAGCTTTTCGCCTTTAGGCAAAAGAGTAGAGGTCGCATGGTTTTGCGACATGGTTAGGTCACATCCGTGCACTTGTGCACGTACAGTGTCCGAACAGTTTACACTAGCGGGCTTTGGTTTTAAGCCAGATCCTAGTGTACCTTTTGGGATTGGATTTATCCAGTTTGCATTCGTGTTCCTCGGAACGCGGATGCGGGTGTGTATGCACAGTTGACGGGGAGACAGAGGCAGCGGATTCTCATTAGGGTTGTTGACAGTTCCGTTGACTATTGACTTTTTGCTCAACCCTAATGAGAATATGATATATGATTAACAATTATACTAATTAAGTATTATGGTGACATGGTTGTTGACTTGTTGACTTTGTTGACTTGTTGACTTTGTTGACCGGTTGACTAGGCTTGACTAGTTGACCATCATGATAACCATAGCCATCATTTCATGGCAAAGACTTTTGCTTGCTTGCTCATTTGTGCAAAATGAGTGCATGAAATGATATGGTTATGGTTGCTTCAACCATCACATAACACTTGATTGGTATGATGAGTTATCATTGTTTTGGATTATGAGAGGGTGAAAGACAAAAGAAAGGCTCATTCTCACTTGACCATTCTCTCTCTTGTTCTTGAGCTCTCTTGTTTTTGCTCTCACCCTCTTCCTCTTGCTCCCTCTCTTGACTCTATGGTTCACTTGTCTCATGAGTTGAGAATCAAGAACCATAGATAAAATCACATACAAACTCTTCTCTACTCACTCTAGTTCATAAGGTTTAGCAAACCGAGTAAACTAGTTTCTTCAAAGTTCGAAGAAGGTGCCAAAGGTTGGAGCTTTCAGGTGGATCTATCTTCGGCGTACGGAGACGACGGGAAGAAGCCGATCCGGACCACCATCGGAGTTTGAAGACGAAGGAGTTCAAGACAAGCAAGGTATAACCCCCTAACCGAGTAATTAGCAACTCGTAGTTAGGTTGTTAGTTAGAAGTTTAACAAAGATCCGGGTTATAAGTCCATGTTACCACCTCTATAAAAATCGTTTTTTATCAAATTCTGCATGCCCGAAAGTACCGGGAGAGGTAGCATTGACTTACAGTGGTATCAGAGCCTAGTTAAACTCTATCCAACATGTTAGCAAAGTAGCTAGAAGATCGATCAAAGAAAAGTCGCAAAACGAACCCAAAATCGCCAAGTTTCTGCCGTTTTTTATTCTGCTCAAAAGTTGATAATTTTCATCTTAAAAATCGGCTCAGGCTTTTATTAGAATAGTCACCAAATTTGGTCCAACGATCGAGTCAAAGCGCCGCGGAAACGCGGCGGGAGCACGCTCCCGCCGCGGATCCGCGGCCGAGTTGACTCGGCCGAGGTCCATCTTTGGTGCAGTGTTATTCTGGGGTTTTTTTGGAATATATGTTTTCTGCCCAGATTTTCCAGAACGAAAATTTTATTTTTGGGGTCCTGAAAATCCGTATTTTTGATCGAACTTCTAAAAGAATTTAGCTGACGGGTTTTTCTGTATTGTGATATTTGTATTGAACGTCTGCTAATCGCTATATGTCGATTAGTGGGGGTTATACAAATCTGTGATCTGTAATGTTGTTGGTTTGTGTATATGAATTCATTGGATTGTCACGGGTGAATAGCCGGGGGTTGTGAGACGAGAGTTTTCTTTTCTTTCAATTCATGTATATTTGTAAATTGATGTAATAATTATTTGTATGGCCGCACAACCGGGTCGGGGTTGTAGCCGTCATTGTATAATTTCTTTTTACTGTTTTTGCTCCTAGGATAGACCCATGGAGGGGGTGCACAAACTACCGGGTATGCCGAAGTGCCGAGTGGCCTACTCACGGGGATGAGGGAGGTTGCTTCGCTTCGGGTACTTGGCGGGTAGTTTGCCGCACCCGTAGGGGTCTTGGGTGGGGTATTGGCTATTCACCGCGACCATGTAATCTGCCTTTTGTTACAGGCTCGTACGAATTGCAGGTTCCTAGTATATCCAATGTGTTCATCTGTGATCTGAAATGTTTATCATTGCAGTATATCTATATATGATATTATTTAGGCGTTGCTTATGTTTTACAACCGCGCTAGCCCAGCCTCCGCTCTGTCGTTAGTTAAGTAACCTAACGGGTAATGACGGGGCCCCGTGGCGAATGCGAATGGCATAAGCGTACTTCATATTTTGGTTGTTTTCTGCAATGGTAGGATTAAATGATGGGACGCATTAAAAGAACTAATGCAAGAATATCACGCATTAAAAGAACTAATGCAAGAAAATAAACCAAGTATAAGTCGTTGGAACACTTTCGAAAAACCACTCGGTTCTTTTCAAAACAAACTTTTAAAATGCGGAGTTTGAGCCACTCCATTTAAAAGCTATCTCGTTCCATCGACTAAATCAAGTTCACTACGTTCACGGTTTTGCCAAAACCATTCGTAGCCCTCCATCAGTTCAGTTAAATATTCGGTAGTATTCAAGCTATGTATTTTGACCTCACGCCAAGGCATAGTGATTGGTAGCTGCCGGATATTTATCTGTTGCATAGATAGAATGCGTTGGTTTGGGACAGCCGTACTACCATTTTGGCCTACGTCAAGGGTAGGTACGGGTGGATTCAAATTAACCTGGATAATGATGGGAAGAACTTGACATGTGACTTATGACATTTTGACCTCACGCCAAGGTCATAAGAGCATGGGGCAAAAATCCACATCGGGAGTTTCAAAAGAACTGAAACTTGCTAGTGTTGCATACCATTTGGAGTGTGATGATTCTGGTAGGATTCCTTCAGTTTCGTCACGCGATGATATTTGGATCCCGATCCTACTGTGAGTATATGCTACTCCTCGGGAAATTTCTCACTTAACGATCAATGCTATAAACCTAGTAGGTGTCTAGAAAGGTGTTAGCGGGGCTACGCCCCTAGGGAAAAGAGGTTCTTAAATTAAGGAACTTCGCGAAAGCGTTGGAAAACCTCCCTCGAAGTACCGACACCAGCCTGGCCGAACGGTTAAGCAGGTATTGTACGGTGAGATTGATCCTGACTAATTCTTCCTTTTTGGTTTTAAGGAGGGATTCGAGAAATAGTGGGAGCCATCCTGTTTAGACAAACTAAAAACCACTCTAAACTTGCAAGAGCATCATGCTAAGTGTTTCTTCTTCTCTCTCCTAATTGCAGCGACCAATCGAAATGACTGGACTTAAGTTACTTCTAGACAAAAACATACTGACATGGCCAAACTACAAAGATTGGCTCAGGAATGTCAAGATGGCAATCACTTACGACAAGCTGGGGTATCTTCTTACCACCAAAGCTCCCCCTGTCCCTGGTCCCACTTCCAGCGTCGCGGATAAGGAAATCCGTAAGACTTGGGAGATTGATAGCGCGAAGGCCAAGTGCCTCGTACTTGCCTCGATGGACAACGAACATCAGAGGAGGCACGAGAATATGGACCTTGAATCCATATTTCTCCATACAAAAGAACTGTATGGAGAGCAATCTTGTATCGCAAGATACGAAGCGTCGAAAAAGTTATTTTCGGCAAAGATGGTCGTCGGATCATCAGTAGCAGAACACGTGCTTAAGATGATCGGCTACATTGAGGAGCTCGCGGACCTAGGGACCACATTGGAGAGTGAGCTCTATACAGACTTAGTTCTCCAGTCCCTTCCTTCCACTTACGCCCAGTTTATACTGAACTTCAACCTACAAGAAAAGGAGGTTGAACTTTCAGAGCTCCTCAACATGCTGAGGAGCGCAGAGGGCACCCTACAGAAAGGTAGGGAAACATCCACTTTGTTTGTAGGAGGATCATCTTCTTCTAGGTCCAAGGCGAAAGCCAAGGGAAAGAAGAAGAAAGCCCCCGCCAAACCAAGGGGCGGTGTTAGTAAAGTGGATACGAAGGGAAAAGCTAAAGCAACAAAGATAGCGGGGAAGCTTGTGGATAAGGAAGAATGCTTCTATTGTCATAATAAAGGACACTGGAAGAATGATTGCTGGGCCTGGAAGGCCAAAACACAGGAATTGAAGCAGGTTGCAGCTTCAGCTTCAGGTGTGTATGTTATTAAAAACTGTCTTTCAATAAACTCTACTTCCTGGGTATTGGATACCGGATCAGGATCTCATATCTGTAATTCTTTGCAGGCGTTGAGAAACCGTAGGGTTTTGAAGGCAGGTGACATGACCCTAAGAGTTGCGAACGGAGCTAGCATGGATGCTAAAGCCGTGGGGGACTATCACCTGGGAATGTCAGATGGACATGTTTTGGTTTTGCGTAATTGCTTTTTTGTACCCAACGCAACTTGTAATATCATTTATGTATCTTTAGTTTCTAAAGAAGGTTATGAATTTGCGTTTGTAAGTAATGTTGTAAACAATCACCTTAATCAAGTTTTGATTGGGTCAGGTACATTGAGTAATGGTATATACGTATTAAACCAACCACAGATTTTCAACGTCCAGAATACATACAAAAGAAAGTCTCCGGAAATAAATCAGACTTTCTTATGGGATTGTAGACTGGGTCACATCAATGAGAGAAGATTGACGAAGTTACATACAGAAGGATATTTGAATCTGTTCGAATATCAATCGTATGCCACTTGTCAATCCTGTCTCAAAGGAAAGATGACAAAGACTCCGTTCACTAGACACGGAGTAAGAGCGAGCGAGCTCTTGGGACTCGTACACAGCGACGTGTGCGGTCCAATGTCTACGCATGCGCGAAGCGGTTATTCTTACTTCATCACTTTTACGGATGACTTTTCAAGGTACGGTTATGTCTTCTTAATGAAACATAAGTCCGAAGCCTTTGGAAAGTTCCGGGAATATAAGAATGAAGTAGAAAAACAGACCGGCAAAAGTATCAAGATTCTAAGATCGGATCGAGGTGGAGAATACTTAAGTGCCGAGTTCCTGGATTATTTAAAAGAGAACGGAATTCTCTCTCAGCTTACTCCTCCATACACTCCGCAACATAACGGTGTATCGGAGAGACGGAACCGAACCCTATTGGATATGGTTCGGTCCATGATGAGGAACACTGAGTTACCGCGATCATTCTGGGGGTATGCGCTAGAATCAGCTGCATACCTTTTGAACCGAGTTCCGACTAAGACTGTGCCTACCACACCATATGAAATGTGGAGTGGGAAGAAACTCTATCTTCAATATCTGAAGATCTGGGGATGTCCGGCTTTTGTCAAAAAGCAGCATGCGGACAAGCTCGAGGCACGCTCAGTACTGTGCAAGTTTGTGGCATACCCAAAGAACACCAAGGGGTATCTTTTCTACCACGCAGAGGAACAAAAAGTCCTTGTTTCTCGTAATGCCCACTTTCTAGAACACCAGTTCTTAGAAAAGGAAATAAGTGGGAGCGCAGTAGAACTGGAAGAAATTCCAGAACCACAGACTATTACTGAAAGCTTAGTGGAACTAGAGGGTTCAAAAGAACAGGACATTCCTACGCCGCTCCGCAGAAGTAGTAGGCAGTCTCATCCGCCCGAGAGATACTACGGTTTTCTCATAGACGGGGATAGAGAGGATTGCATCATAGATTATGATGAGCCTACTAGCTTCCAGCAAGCCGTTCAGAGCGTCGACTCGGTAAAATGGCTGGATGCAATGCGGACCGAAATGGAGTCCATGTACACCAACAAAGTATGGACGTTGGACGTTGCTCCAGACGGGGTAAAACCCGTAGGATGCAAGTGGATCTTCAAAAGGACGATTGGTGTAGATGGACAGGTTGAGACCTATAAAGCTAGACTTGTAGCAAAGGGTTTTCATCAAAGACCTGGTTTGGACTATGACGAAACCTTTTCTCCAGTGGCTATGCTGAAATCCATTCGGATCCTTCTTGCCATTGCTGCCTTCCACGATTATGAGATCTGGCAAATGGACGTAAAGACCGCTTTTCTAAATGGAAATTTAGAGGAGTGTGTCTATATGGACCAGCCAGAGGGTTTCATTAAGAGTGGGAGCAGCGGAAAGGTGTGCAAGTTGCTTAAGTCCATTTACGGACTAAAGCAGGCATCGCGGAGTTGGAACATCTGTTTTGATGAGACGGTCAAGGAATTTGGCTTTATCAAAAATCCAGATGAACCATGCATCTATAGTAGATTTGTAGCGAGAACTGTAGTATTCCTCGTTTTATACGTGGATGACATTCTCTTAATAGGAAATGACATTCCTATGCTACAATCTGTCAAGGGGTTCTTGTCACACAGGTTCTCCATGAAAGACCTGGGTGATGCCTCATACATTCTGGGTATCCGGATCTACCGTGACAGATCCAAGAGGATATTAGGACTTTCACAGTCCATGTACATCGACACCATACTGAAAAGATTCAGTATGGAAGATTCCAAGCGCGGTAACCCACCGGCTTGTCACGGGATCACCCTCTCTAAAGAGATGTCTCCCAAGACTGATTTGGAGAGGGATCGCATGTCTATTATACCCTACGCTTCTGCGGTAGGCTCTATAATGTATGCGATGTTGTGTACCAGACCGGATGTAGCTTATGCACCGAGTGTAGTAAGCCGGTATCAGTCAAACCCTGGGGAGAAACACTGGATAGCGGTAAAGAACATTCTTAAGTACCTGAGAAGGACTAAGGAGATGTTCTTGGCGTATGGCGGAAAAGACCTCCAGATCGAGGCCTTTGCTGACTCCAGCTTCCAGAGTGACAAGGATGATTCCAAGTCCAAGTCGGGTTTTGTCTTTACCCTCAATGGAGGGGCGGTGTGTTGGAAGAGTTCCAAACAGGAAACCGTTGCAGACTCGACGATGGAAGCGGAATACATCGCTGCATCTGATGCCGCAAAAGAAGCTGTCTGGATAAGGAAGTTCTTGAAAGAGCTTCAGGTGGTTCCGTCCATTGTTGATCCAATACCTCTGTATTGCGACAACAACGGGGCTATAGCTTTAGCGAAGGAACCCAGGTCCTATCAGAGATCCAGACACATCTTGAGGCGGTATCACCTGATCAGGGAGATCGTAGATCGCCAGGAGATCGAGGTTCGGAGAGTCGCTTCAGAAGATAACACTGCAGATCCATTCACCAAGGCCTTGCCCCAGACTCAGTTCGAGCGGCTGATCGAGATGATAGGTCTTCGATACGCCAGTACATGGCCTTAGTGCAAGTGGGAGATTGTTAGTGTATATGCCCTAGAGGCCATTACTATATCATACTAGTTTGTATATTACTTAATGGAAGCTTAGGATATTCACCTTATATATACAATCTTGCTCAAAATAGTAGTATGCTACTTGGTTTGTTTCTACTTCAATGTGTACATGTGTTTATTTTAGTATATCGCCTATACACATTAGTGGAGCTCTTAGTATCTTTGCTTGATTACCAGCGTTGTGATGGCAGTCACACTAGTGGGGCTGGGTAATCTATAAGCACATCCTTATGCAGGTCCCTGGTCGCAGGACTATCGAGACAGGGCATCGATACTCCAGAGTAGACTAGCGTGTGCGCTTCTCATCCCAGTGTGGGAGATGGTCTGTCCCACAGCCATCAGTACGTCGTACTTGAGAGAGTATGCGGGTGCTCGTTGGGTTACGAGTACACTGGACAGGACTCATCGGGAACTGACTAGTTGGTATTATGCCTATCGTCAGTTATCAGTTCCCAGGTGACATGAGTACAGCTTAGTCCGCTGACTTGACACTGTCGCTTCGCCTCGAGTGTGTTCCCACTGTACTTTGATTACTACCCTACCACGGCTCAAAGGAGTCGTGCAAATAGGTGGTAGTTGGGTGCAGTCCCGAAGCACTTGGAGGCAGTGACGGTTAGACAGGATTCGTCTCTCCCGGTATTGGGGGTTGACATCGCGCTGTGTCTAGGAGAGCCATTACACGAGTAGTCCCTGGCCAGGGCAAACGAGATATACTGGTAGGCTTCCAGTGTTATCTCAGGGTGTTTTAGGCTTCACTCCGACATGACTTGTACCGCTATTGGGGGACTGACGTTTACCGCCCCTAGGCCCGCCATGCGATGTATCAGACGAACAGACCGGACTGTACCGAGATTGTCACATTCAGGCTCAATAGGAGTTCAGATGGGTTTCGCCTCGTCAGTCTTCTTGTCGGCATTACCTGGGGACCGTTACGCACAGCTAGTGCCGCTTGCGGTCTGTGGTTAAACCCACTGCCAGCGTAGTGTCGAGTCTTTAGAGTCCCACACAGAAAGCTTTTCGCCTTTAGGCAAAAGAGTAGAGGTCGCATGGTTTTGCGACAGGTCGCATGGTTTTGCGACAGGGTTCGGTCACATCCGTGCACTTGTGCACGTACAGTGTCCGGACAGTTTACACTAGCGGGCTTTGGTTTAAGCCAGATCCTAGTGTACCTTTTGGGATTGGATTTATCCAGTTTGCATTCGTGTTCCTCGGAACGCGGATGCGGGTGTGTATGCACAGTTGACGGGGAGACAGAGGCAGCGGATTCTCATTAGGGTTGTTGACAGTTCCGTTGACTATTTACTTTTTGCTCAACCCTAATGAGAATATGATATATGATTAACAATTATACTAATTAAGTATTATGGTGACATGGTTGTTGACTTGTTGACTTTGTTGACTTGTTGACTTTGTTGACTTGTTGACTTTGTTGACTTGTTGACTTTGTTGACCGGTTGACTAGGCTTGACTAGTTGACCATCATGATAACCATAGCCATCATTTCTTGGCAAAGACTTTTGCTTGCTTGCTCATTTGTGCAAAATGAGTACATGAAATTATATGGTTATGGTTGCTTCAACCATCACATAACACTTGATTGGTATGATGAGTTATCATTGTTTTGGATTATGAGAGGGTGAAAGACAAAAGAAAGGCTCATTCTCACTTGACCATTCTCTCTCTTGTTCTTGAGCTCTCTTGTTTTTGCTCTCACCCGCTTCCTCTTGCTCCCACTCTTGACTCTATGGTTCACTTGTCTCATGAGTTGAGAATCAAGAAACATAGATAAAATCCCATACAAACTCTTCTCTACTCACTCTAGTTCACAAGGTTTAGCAAACCGAGTAAACTAGTTTCTTCAAAGTTCGAAGAAGGATCCAAAGGTTGGAGCTTTCAGGTGGATCTATCTTCGGCGTACGGAGACGACGGGAAGAAGCCGATCCGGACCACCATCGGAGTTTAAAGACGAAGGAGTTCAAGACAAGCAAGGTATAACCCCCTAACCGAGTAGTTAGCAACTCGTAGTTAGGTTGTTAGTTAGAAGTTTAACAAAGATCCGGGTTATAAGTCCATGTTACCACCTCTATAAAAATCGTTTTTTATCAAATTCCGCATGCCCGAAAGTACCGGGAAAGGTAGCATGGACTTATAGTACAAGATAGGCTGGACACGGGATTCTAGTGCCCGTTTAGTCCGCGTACCCTTCATCGACTCCGAAGTCGATATTTCTCCATTTACCTTTCCTTTACCCACTACCACACCCACATCGATGGATCCGTTTCTATTAAACTTCTTTAACCCTAATCTGCCGCCGTCCGTTGGTGCGCAGAATCCACCCCGCATCTCTCTCCAAGAGAGGTGCTATCCATTGCAAGGTCCTCTTTCGACCTGCTTATCCACACCACCAGCCAATGGGGATAACTTTGAGATTAAACCCCAATACATCAACCTTTTACCCAAATTCCACGGACTCGAGACTGAGGACGCTTACGTTTTCATTACCAAATTTGAAAACGTATGCACAATGATGGGTACGTCACAACTTTCAGTGGATGCTATGCGTCTACGACTTCTTCCATTTACTTTGTGCGATATAGCCGAGAAGTGGCTATATAACACTACCGCACACTCAATCACGAATTGGGAAGAATTCGTCGCTGCATTCCTTAAGAAATTTTACCCAATACAAAAGACAGCTCGAATCTGTAACGAACTGAATCAATTTGCCCAGCTCCCTACTGAACCATTCTCTAAATGCTTTGAACGTTTCAAGGATCTATTGGTTCAGTGTCCTCATCACGGCATCCCGAGATGGGAATTGTGCCGAATCATTTATGAGGGCATTAACCCAAACACTAAACAGAGCCTTGAAAACATGTGTCAAGGTACTTTTATGACTAAGGATGATGGGGAAGCGTGGAAGTATTTAGAAGAGTTCGCTGAAAAATCACTACAGTGGGAGAGTGGAACCCAACCATTGAATGGGTGGCGTACACCAAATAGATGTGTCCATAGGTGTTCGAGCTGAGATGGCAGCAATGCAAAAGAAGCTCGACGCTATGGAACACAAATTTGCAGCAGCCTCCCTAAACCCAATGTCGCTCCCCAAAACTGTTTGTGGGTGCTGTTCTGATCCGTCTCATTTAACGGAAGAATGTCCATTAAACTCTGCGTTTCAAGGTCACGAGCAGTCTAATGCCACATTTCAAAGACCTCGAAACGATCCATATTCTTCCACGTACAATCAGGGTTGGAGGAATCACCCGAATTTTGCTTGGAACTAACAATACCAATCTCAAAACACGGTTCCAAGCCAGAATAATTTTCAAAGGGCTCTTCATCCACCACAACAGCAACCACTTCAAATCACTCAGCACCCCTACCAGTCACAAAATTTCCAAAATCAGGTCAACAATCCTGCACAGTCTAATCCTAAGCAGTTGTCATGTTCTGACGAATTCTATCAATTCACTCAAACCATGAAATCACTTTTATCAAATTTCATAGAGGTTTCGACTGAGGTTAGATCTTCCGTCAGTGAGATAAAGAAAAACTCAGCGTCTCAAGCTGAGAGTATCAGATCGATGGAAGCTGAAATAGCTCGACTTAAAGCCGAAATGAGTGCGAGAGAAAAAGGGAAACTTCCCTCTCAACCCCTACAGAATCCTGGGCATTACAATGTAAATGCCGTCACAACGTTGAGATCGGGAAAAGTGCTGAACAATCATGTCGGGGAAGGTATTGATGATATTGAAAATCCTATCATTAACACCCCGGCTGAGACCTTTCCTCACACACACACTTCCAATTCTGATCCTTCTTCTTCTACCACACCACCTTCTCGCGAGCCTATTCTCCATTTCCAACTAGGCTCGACACCTCAACCCAACCCTTATAGTTCTCCACAGACGGTCCCCACACCTCTTTTGGGACCTCGTCTACCCCCTCTTCCTTCTCCTATGATGGACCCGGCGCTTATTGCGAAAGCTCCTTACCCGAACCGGTTAAGGGATAATAGAACGATGTTCCCGCTAAAAAATTTCTGCGCAAAAGAGTCCAAGGTATCAAATGGAAGCAATATGCTTAAGGAAATGTGAACCAGTATCCTCCGGGCTGTTTTTTGACAAACTCCCGATTGAGAAATAGATAAATTCTGAAGATATCGAAAGCGGCTCGAAAAACCCTTCGATTTGATATATTATGGGCCTCGTAATTCATCCGGGATCAAAAGTTATGAGGAATTACGTGTCCACACGTGATGGACTTTTAAGAACCCGCTGGAGTAGTTTAAAAAATATAATATAAACTCAGAAAAGACCCCAATGGGGCATCACGTGCTCACACGTGACCATGGGTCACGTGCAGACACGTGATGGGCTTTTAAGGCCTCTAAAATAATGAATAGAATTAAATTCTAAAATCTGTTCCCTGATTAAAAATCAGGAATCACGTGCTCACACGTGACCAATGGTCACGTGTTGACACGTGATGGTTAAAACTGAAGTGTAAACAAACAGCTGAAGGAAATACCTCAATGAGGTGTCACGTGCTCACACGTGACCAATGGTCACGTGTTGACACGTGATAGTTACAACTGAAGCGTAAGCAAACACTGAGAAAAGGACTCAATTGGGGGTCATGTGGCAACACGTGACTGGCTGTAAAAGCCTTGCTGTTCAACAGAATTAAATTCTAAAAAAATATCATTTAAATATTTCGAAATAGAATTAAAATTCTAAAAGCTTCTAAATCTTTCCAAATGGAAAAGGATTATGGGGACCGTTGGATTAAAGATCCAAGGGTGATTAAAAATCACCAATTTACGGAAAAATCTTGGACAAGGAAAGATTTCCCTGAAAATCTCACCAGAATAACAAATAGAATATCTTTTGGATTTAAAATCCACGGTGAATAAAATTCACTGAATGATCTAAAGGCCCAGATTAATGATAAATATAAATCAAATCTCTCAACAATCAAATCAAATCTTTCAATGAGAGATTTGCTAAACAAATTGATTCTTTTCCTTCTCCTATAAATAGGAGCCAAGAAGAGAAGAGAAGGGATCTACCTTGGAGAGAAAAACAGAGAGAGGAGAATTTAATTCTCAAGAGGGAAGAAAAGAAAGGAGAATTTAATTCTCAACAAAGAAAACCTTAGGTGAGAAAAGAAAGGGAATCAAAACTTCAAACAGAGAATTTAATTCTCAAAATCCAAGAGTTTAACTCTTATAAAAAAAGAACTTAGTTCTTCTTCTGGTTGAAGATCTGCACAGAGCACATCTCCCCATATTTTGAGAATTTAATTCTCATCGGGTCGAGATCCTGCCATGCAGATCCTAAACTTAGAAGGGGAATTGAGTTTTGAGAATTTAATTCTCCTAAAACAAAACTAGGGTTTAACCCTAATCAAGAATTTAATTCTTTTACATATCTGGGAATTTAATTCCTTTGAAAAGAAATCAGGGTTTTATCCTAAATAAGAATTTAATTCTTTCACGATTGGAATTTAATTCCTCCAAAATCATAATTAGGGTTTAACCCTACAGAGAATTCAATTCTTAAAAGATCTCTGTTCATGAAAAGAACTAGGGTCACGTGCCCCCACGTGACCCTTGAAAAGATCCCCTGCAAAGAACTTTGAAGCACCACCTCAGTGATCCCACGTGACTCCTAAAACGCAGAAAGAAAAAGCAAAGGAAATGAAAACTTTGGGCGCTCTCACGTGTTATCGCGTGACCCCTCCCTCCTTAGTGTTTAACACTAATTGGAAAACTCTATCTGCAGTGTTTAACACTAATTTTCTTAGTGTTTAACACTAATTTGGAAAACTCTATTTGCAGTGTTTAACACTGATTTTCTTAGTGATTAACACTAATGTGGAAACTCTGTTCCCGGTGTTTAACACTGATTTGCTTTAGTGTTTAACACTAATTTGAAATCTATGCTACCTGTGTTTAACACTGATTTGCTTTAGAGTTTAACACTAATTTGAAAGCCCCGTTGCTAGTGTTAAACACTAACTTGCTAATCTTAATTCCAGTGTTCAACACTGTTGGTCTTTAGTGTTTAACACTAGCTTTAGCCCAATTGGCTAAGTTTCTAGAGGCAAAGCCCCTCCTTCAATGAGCCAACGAAGGGCCAATATTTCAAACATAATTGGACTTAGCCCAAACTGGCCATAAGTCCTCAAATCATCTTGAACTGAGCACATCTGCTCTTTCAACCAACTCATTGGTTCAAGGGTACATCTCTGAACTCCTCTGATATTTGTCGTTGTAATCCTTCAACGTCTTCAGAGAGGTGATGGGTCCCGACAACCACACATCAACACGGACTGTGGGGTCCTTAAACTCATGGACTTATGCGTCCTTAAACCAAGATACGGACTGTGGGGTCCTTAAACCCGCGGACTTATGCGTCCTTAAACTAACGGACTAATGCGTCCTTAAACACACCCATATGGACTGTGAGGTCCTTAAACCCATGGACTTATGCGTCCTTAAACTACCAATGGACCACCACGTCCCTAAACTGGCGATGGACCACTATGTCCTTAAACTGGTATTGGACCACCATGTCCCTAAACTGGCAATGGACCACCATGTCCCTAAACTGAAACAATAGAGCCCCCAAATGCTCTTTTGTCGGATCTAAACGATCCTGTTAAGTCGATCTTAGTCCCAAACTGCAATAACGTATCTTTAGCAACCGTTTAAGTTGATCTTAGCCTTAAATATGGCTAACGTATCCTTAAACCTTCAAACAGACTTTAGTCCCAAATTGGACTATAAATCCCCCAATCAACTTTGGTTCAAGGGTACATCTCTGAACTCCTTTGACATCTGTCGTTGTAATCCTTCAACGTCGTCAGAGAGGTGATGGGTCCCGGCGGCCATACATGCAATGGACCACTATGTCCCTAAATTAGAACAATAGAGCCCAAACGCTCTTTTGTCGGATCTAAACGATCCCGTTAAGTTGATCTTAGTCTCAAACTAGTCTAACGTATCCTTAACAAACGTTTGAGTTGATCTTAGCCTCAAATATGGCTAACGTATCCTCAAACCAAAACCCCCAAACCCAAATCTAAGTAAACACGGATTTGGACTAATCCACGCCCTACGGGCGACGACATAAATCAGTCTCCGTATACAATCCACGGGCAACAAAACACAAAATAAACACACACGACACGAAGTGACCATCTGGAGAAGGAGAAAGTGGTTACCGCGATGCGGTAGCGTAATTAACTGCAGGGGCTTGCGCCTGCAGGGAAGAGCGTCCCCACAATCAAAAACCCCTCAAACGAGGGGGAATCTGACGAAGTCTGCTACATCGGACGCATCCGTTTAAACCTTCGATACACGGTGTCATAAATCAACTTGGCATCTTCGGAGAGGTGGATGGATAGCACCAATTAGCATCTGCCCCGAATCTCAGGCAAGACAGCCCACGTCTCGGCCGCCATTCGGAGGGGTACAAACGAGTCCTCATATGGAGAAAATTATGGAAATGTTCAAATAGGTTGACATCAACATCCCTCTCCTAGATGCGATTCAACAAGTCCCCGCTTATGCGAAAATTCTTAAGGACTTGTGCACTAGGAAGAGGAAGACTCAAGTGCCAAAGAAGGTCTTCATGTCTAATAATATTAGCACTGCTTTTATCCCCCAGCTACCAAAGAAACGTAAGGACCCAGGATGTCCTACAATATCGATTTCTATTAGGGGTAAAAACATAAATCGTGTTCTGTTAGACTTTGGCGCAACTGTTAACCTACTTCCATATTCTGTATATGAGCAATTAGGGATTGGAGAGCTGAAACCTGCTCACTGCACTCTCCAGATGGCAGACCCCTCAATCACCAAACCAAGGGTTTATTAGAGGATGTGTTGATAAAGGTCGGGGAATTTGTTTTCCCTGTAGACTTCATTGTGCTCGACACACAGCCTGTAGCAAACCCCCGGGGCCAAATTCCGGTGATTCTGGGTCGTCCTTTCCTTGCCACTTCCAACGCTGTTATAAACTGTAGAAACGGTTCAATGAACTTATCATTTGGAAATATGACCATTGAACTAAACATATACAAAGTTGGAAGTCAGCCATCAGAACCCTCTGCTCATATTTTAGATGTGTGCTCTGTCCGTGAGATCGCTCCCGATAGTTGTGGAGCTGAGGAACTTTGCTTTACTGATCTCGATGACATTACCACATCTCTGTTTGACTTTACACAAGATCTTAGTGAGGACACTTTTTCTACACTTGAGTCCTGCACTCCTGACTTTTCTCCACCCGAGTCTGTATCTTTCACAGGCTCTGAGCTTCTTTGTAAATCCAAAAATCACTCAATGATCCCTCCTTCTATCATTTCTCCGCCCGTATTAGATCTCAAAATTTTACCTTCTCATCTGAAATATGCTTATTTAGATGAGAAGGAGTCTTTACCGGTTATAATATCCGCTTCTCTAGCATTAGAGCAAGAGAATGCACTTTTATCGGTATTGAGATCAAATAAAGAGGCGTTTGGTTGGAGTATGGCGGACATCAAAGGGATTAGTCCCTTGATAGTTGAACATCATATACATGTGATGGATGATGCCAGACCAATCCGAGAACCACAGAGACGGTTGAATCCCGTCATGAAGGAAGCGGTAATGAAAGAGATCGTCAAATGCCTAGATAATGGTATTATATACCCCATCTCCGATAGCCAATGGGTGAGTCCTATACATGTCGTTCCTAAGAAATTCGGCATCACTGTTATAACCGATGAGGCGAATGAGTTGATTCAGACACGCACCCTGTTGGATATATGTATGCCCTAGAGGCCATTATGTGATAGTGGATGTATTCGTACATATATATATATTCAGTATACATTCTTGCTCGACATGATAGTATGCTATTTGGTTCTTCTTTATCTAACATGTTGATTTGATCATGCTTTTACTCATTCATACATGTTGGAAAGGCCCTAAGGATATTGGCTTGACTACAATGATTATGATAGAGATCATACTAGTGGGACATCTGTAGTCTATAAGCATATCCTGGAATGTCCCTAGTCGTGGGTATATCGAGACGGGGCATTGATATACCAGAGTAGACTAGCGTATATGATACTAGACCCATTCGATGGGCGATGAATGTTCCCACATTCATCGATGTTTGACATCAAGATCATATACGGGTGCTCAGTGTTGACTGGGTACACTGGACGGACTCGCCGAGAACTCCTATATGGAATTATATCTATCGTCGGATAGCAGTTCTCAGGTGACACTGGTACAGGTTAGTCTGTATACCCAGATCGTCATGGAGCCTTGTGTGCTCTCCCACTGTATTTTGATTACCACCTTACCACGGCTCTACTGAGTCGTGCAAACAGGTGGCCGTTGGGTACAGTCCCGAGACACACGAAGGCGATGAGCGATTGGAGGGGTTTCGTCTCTCCCGGTATTGGGAGTTGATGCTGTACTGTGCTCGACTGGTTATATCAGTAAGTCCCTGGCCAGGGCTGCTGAGATTTGCTGATAAGTGTTGTCAGTAGTTTCTCGATCTGTTATAGACCATTCACCGGCACGACTTATTGGGTTATTGGGGTCGACGTTGCCATCCCTAGACTCGATATGCAGCATATCTGACGAAGAGACCGGACTGTACGGTAGTGTTGCCGGTTGGCTCGACGGGAGTTGTAGCAGGTTCGCTTGTTTTCTTCTGATCGCTCAATACCCGGGTGGCCGTTACGTTTAGCTGACCGCTTGCGGCCTGGGGGTGCTTGATATGATCATCACCCACTGCCGGCGTATTGACGAGTCTTAGAGTCCCACAAAGGAGTTACCTGGTCCAGGCGAAACGTTGTGGTGCGCGTATGTGATATGTGCATGGACCCGATTAAAATGCGCGTATGGGATACCGTGTATTGATCGGGCAGCTGGCTTTTGGTGAGGTCATATGTGATATGACCGGGTTGATAAATCAAGTGTTGATTTATCATTCAACCATTAGTTTTCTCACTTGAAACCTTTACTTGTGCATGATGGATGTATGCATGCATGTATGATATCTTGCTTTTGGTTTCATGCACATATGATGTGCATGCACACATACATACTTGCATCATCCTTCATGGTTGCTTATACATGGAATATGATGGCAATGGTAGACTCACACCATGGTTTTTAATGTGAATTATTATTGTATTAATGTTAAAACAAAAGGAAATGAATAAGGGTTAAATATTGTATTGTTTCCATACTCTTTACATAACCCACCATTTAACCCTTAGTTATTTTTTCCCTAGTTGTTTTACCTACGTTACATTAATTCCTTCACATAACAACCATGGTATGGCATGAAAGGAATATAACACATTCCTATGTCTTGATTTCTTTTCCAAGGAGAATGTTTTTCTCATCTTCAAGATAGTCTTTTCTCTCCTTCAAGAAGAATGTTTTTTTTTTCTTGTCTTCTTGAAAGAGGTTAGCCATCATCCTCCTTGTAGTTTTTCTCTTCTTCCTCCTAAGCTCTCTTGTTCTCTCCTCAAAGTGAGCTAAAGATTGATCAAGAAAGGTTTTCAAAGTGAGAAGAAAATCCACAACCTCATTCTATACAAGTTGAGCCCACTTGTGTAGAGTGTTATCTTCATCTCTTCTCCGGAAAGGTGAAGCCGCAAGCTTGGACTAGGAGCTCCGGGTGGATCGTCGTTGACGCTAGAGGACTTCAAGAGAACCTTCCTCCAACACTCAAGAAGTCAAAGAGTTAAGCGAAAGGGAGCTACAAAGGTGCTAGGAAAACCAACATTGGTATCAGAGCCAGGTTCCGATCCTGGGACCTGTGGGTGTTGTAGTTTCGAAACCCTATCTCTTATGGCTTGTAAAAATTTGAATCCCTAATTCTCTAGGATAAGATCCTTTGTATGTTTACTTAGCACCACAAATATTTGATCTTTGTGACATGTGATGCCCCCATTACTCTCATAAGGTGCTAGGAAAACCAACATTGGTATCAGAGCCTAGCTAGAGCCTTAGGCGATCGCCGGACGGAATTAGAAACCCGATCGAATCGAAATCCCATTGCAAAATCGCTCTCTGTACGTTTTTCAAAACTGTTGATTTTTGGCAATTAAAAATATCCAAAAAAACAAGCAGGCTTTTCTGAGCATAACTGTGAAATTTGAGCACACGATTCCACCAAAGTGCGGCGGAAGCGCCGCACAAGTAGGGTTTGTGCGGCCCTTCAGCGGCCAATAGATTTGCGACACGTGTCAAATTTCACAGTAACTCGTAAAATGTAGTTCTTATTTTCCTGGAATATTTAAACTGAACTCAAGAGTTGAGTTGTTCTGAGTTGTTTTGGGAATCATTGTTTCGATCGGAAAGTCTAATTCTGTCTATGTGTTTTCCGGATAATTAGAATGTATTGAAGTATTTGGACGAGTATCATTTACTCACTCTTCACGGGGTTTACGTCTTTCGGATATATGTGCAAGTTTTGTAGTGGACCCTCTAGAAGACAACAAACCTTAACTCGATTATGTGACCGTCTTGAACTGCCCTTTGAACCTTCGGGTTTGGGGCAGTACGGCGTGCCACATGTGAGGCGTTGTCTTGACCCTTCTACGGCTGGACCGCTGCTACTGTGCCACACTCCGGAATTTTTGAACTCCGCTCAAGTGTTGAGCTTTAGTGAATTTTGGGTATTTGACCATTCGCTCAAAAACTTTAATGCTGTATATTTATCTGTGATGTGATACAATATGTGGAATTCATGTAGTTTAGGCATGAAATACGAAGTATGTGATATTTCGCATTTATGATGTCTAAAGAGAATGTGGATTCCAAATGTTGTAGTTTTACACTTTATTTTCTGTGACCGTAAGTGTAGTATGTCGATATCGCCGGTTTCGTTGCTATACATCAACGACAATTGGGGTACGCATACTTACTTACGTTGATGATATGAGATATTATGTGTTGCTGAGATATGATGTGCTGGATTGTCGCGATTGAATAGCCGGGGGGGTTTTTGTGAGATGAGAGTTTTAAATTTTCATTCATGTAAATTCAAATGTAATATTCTTTTATTTGGGACACTTCCAGGTTGCGGTTGTGTCACCGATGCTGTATATTATTTACTTTTCCGCACTAGGATAGACCCAAGGAGGGGAGCACAAGTGACCGGGTTCTGGGGTTCAGTGGGAGGCCATCTCGAGGAGTCGAGACCGGGTCTCCTAAACTCCAGGATTGGGAGGGTCGCTTGCCGCTCTCGTAGGGGTCTAAGGGTGTGGGCTTGGCTATTCATCGCGACTGTGGAATCCGTATTTTCTATTGTTGGCTAAATACTAAATACGGACGTCCTAGTATATCCCACATTATATACTTGTTTCTGCTGCCAGTATTCTGTGACATCTGAGATGAATGATATATTATATATATGATATATAATAGACGTTGCTTATGTTTTACACCCGCGCTAGCCCTGCCCTACTCTGTCGTTAGTTACCTAACCTAACGGTGCACGAGGGGACATCGAGGCGAATGCGGATGGCGTAAGTGTACGTCATATTTATCTGTGATGTTTAGGTATTTAAATGATGGGACTTCATTAATGTGATTAATGAAAGATAAGAAACCTAAAATGTTGTGGAATCGAATCTTAAAATAAAATAGGTAGCTACAGTTCTTGCTTTGCACAGCGGTATATATGATATACCCTGCACCTTATACGATGAGGAAAGGACCGAGATCCCTTCACCGGAAGTGACTCCTTTAGCAATAACTGGATGATGCTACAAACTCGGTTTGCTTTTGACTGCTTTTGTGTTTTTGCTTTGCACAGCGATATATATGATATATCCCGCACCTCATTCGACGAGGAAAGGGCCGACGATCCCCTCATCGGGAGTGACCCCTTTAGCAAAACTAGAAAAGCCTCAAAATCACTCCATTTCAAATTTCATTTTGATTCTACAACGATATCAAGTTCAAAGCGTCAAAGATTTTCTTAAAAATCATTCGCAACCCTCCGTCATTTTAGGAAGTAGAGTACTTAGTATTCGTGCTACGTTTGTTGACTTTAGTTAAGGCGTAGTGTACGGTAGCTAAGTGATGTCTTCCTACACTGCATATGATGCAGATTGATTAGGACATTCATGCGACTTTGTTGACCATAGTTAAGGGTCAAATGGGTGGGTCTAATTGATCAAGAAATGACGGGTAGAACTTGACTGGTACTTGTGATTTGTTGACCATAGTTAAGGTCATGAGTACTAGGGGTAAAAATCATATTGGGAATTTCAAGTGTTGAGATTTGCAATGAGATTGCATACCTTCCATGTGATGGTTGGATCCCGATCCCACTGTGGGCAATAGTTGCTCCTAGGAGAGTTTTGCAGTTTACAATTAGCTAACTCATTAGGTGACTAGAAAGGTGTTAACGGGGCTCCGCCTCTGGGAAAACGAGGTTTACTTTAATTAGGTCCGCGCGAAAGCACGGGGAACCTCCCTCAAAGTACCGACACTGGCCTGGCTGAACGGTTAGCGAAGTTGTAGACTGTAATTAATCCTGGCTAGTTTTCTTTTTAAGGTTTGAAAGAAAACTTGATTAAAGCAGTGGGAGACATCGATTAGACAAGATAAATAACCAATCTAATCTATGCAAGAGCTTTCGCTGAGTGTATTCTTTCCTCTCTCTTAATGGCAGATACCAATGACTGGACTCAAGCTTTTATTAGATAAAAATAAACTGAATGGGACCAACTATAAAGACTGGCTAAGGAATCTAAAAATCGCCCTGACTTATGATAAAGTATCATATGTCCTCACGGCTTCAGCCCCGCCCGTCCCAGGTCCAAAATCGTCAGTTTCGGACGTTGAAGTCCGGAAGACATGGGACGCTGATTGTGCCACGGCAAAATGCCTCGCGCTTGCATCGATGGATAACACACATCAAAAGCAGCACGAGGACATGGACATTCACGGGATATTGCTACATACAAAGGAGTTGTATGGGGAGCAATCCCGCGTATTAAGATACGAAGCATCAAAGAAATTGTTTCAGATGCGAATGGCCCCTGGCACATCAGTAGGAGACCATGTTCTGAAGATGATAGCTCTTATTGAAGAGCTTGAGGACCTTGGATGGACGATGGAAAATGAACAATATATTGATATTATTCTGCAGTCCCTCCCCTCCACCTTTGCTCAGTTCATAGTGAACTTCAACATGTATAGCATGGAGAAGGAACTCCCTGAACTCCTTAATATGTTAAGGAGTGCAGAGAGCACTATGAAGTTAGCCAAAACTCCCGTTATGACCATTGGACAGTCTTCCTCTTCTCGCCCGAAAGCTAAGGCCAAGGGAAAGAAAGGGAAGAAGCCCACTGCTCCTAAAGGCGGAATTAGAAAGGTGAAGGGAAAGGGAAAACAAAAGGCTGGAGACTCGGGGAAGGGTGAATGTTTCCATTGCCACAAGACGGGACATTGGAAGCGCAATTGCACAGAGTACTTGAATCTCAAGAAGAAGCATGGTGATGCTTCTGCCTCAGGTGCGTTTGTGACTGAAAACTGTTTTTCTATAAACTCTGTTTCCTGGGTATTGGATACCGGTTCAGGTTCTCACATTTGCAATTCTATGCAGGGGTTGAGAAATAGCAAGGTTTTGAAGACAGGTGACCATACTCTCCGCGTTGGAAATGGTTCCAATGTACATACAGTCTCAGTGGGAGAGTATCACTTGGGGTTGCCATCTGGATGTATTTTGGTTTTGAATCCGTGTTATTATGTACCCAGTATGCTTTGTAATATAATATCCGTTTCATTGATGGACAATGAAGGATATAATTTTATTTTGCAGAACAATGTTATGAACATTTACCTGAATCAAGTGTTGGTTGGGTATGGTGCACTTAATAACGGAATATATGTCCTAAATCAACACACAGTTTTTAGTATACAACACACTAATAAAAGAAAACTTTCAGAATTAAATGAAGCTTTTCTTTGGCACTGTAGACTTGGTCATATTAACGAAACAAGACTAAACAAGTTACACAAAGATGGATATTTAAACTCTTTTGAATATAAATCTTATGCGACTTGCCAGTCTTGTATCAAGGGTAAAATGACCAAGACTCCGTTTACCGGACACGGAGAAAGAGCTACTCAGCTCCTTGGCCTCATACATAGTGATGTATGTGGGCCAATGTCTACACAGGCGAGAGGCGGTTTTTCTTACTTCATTACATTCACTGACGATTTCTCAAGATTCAGTCATGTATTTTTGTTAAAGCACAAGTCCGACGCTTTCGAGAAATTCATTGAATATAAACAGGAAGTAGAAAAACAAACCGGCTTGAGTATTAAGATGCTTCAATCAGATCGAGGTGGTGAGTATCTCAGTACAGAATTTGCAAACTTCCTAAAAGAGAATGGGATTCTCTCTCAGCTCACTCCTCCTTACACACCACAGCACAACGGAGTGTCAGAACGACGCAACAGGACCCTATTAGATATGGTTCGGTCCATGATGAGTGACACTGAGTTACCGGTCTCGTTTTGGGGGCATGCATTAGAGACTGCAGCGTTTCTGCTTAACAGGGTTCCAACCAAAGCCGTGTCTACCACGCCATATGAGATATGGAATGGGAAGAGACCATCTCTTAAGAGAATTAAGATTTGGGGTTGCTCGGCCTATGTTAAAAAGCAGAATCCGGACAAACTCGAGACACGGTCATTCATGTGTAACTTTGTGGGATATCCAAAGAATTCTTATGGATATCTGTTCTACTACAAAGAGGAACAAAAAGTGTTTGTTTCTCAGTATGCCACATTCTTGGAAAAAGAGTTTTTCACTGATAAAGATGATGGCAGGGTAGTAGATCTAGAAGAGGTTCTGGAAACACAAACTACAAATGACGATTTGGTTGAACCGGCTGTTGCAACAGAAACTGAAGAACCTCGGCCACTCCGTAGGTCTGGTAGGACTTCTCGCCCACCAGAGAGGTACTACGGTTTCCTCCTTGATGGTGACAGAGAAGACTGCATCATGGATGATGATGATCCTACCAGTTTTCAGCAAGCTATCACGAGTGGTGACTCTGTGAAGTGGCTGGATGCCATGAGATCCGAAATGGAGTCTATGTACACCAACAAAGTATGGACTTTGGACGTTGTACCCCCTGGGGTAAAACCTGTAGGGTGCAAATGGATCTTTAAGAGAAAGATTGGTGTGGATGGACAGGTAGAGACCTATAAGGCAAGACTTGTGGCGAAAGGTTTTCGTCAGAGACCAGGTTTGGACTATGACGAAACTTTTTCGCCCGTAGCCATGCTTAAATCCATTCGGATCCTACTTGCTATTGCTGCTCACTACGACTATGAAATCTGGCAGATGGACGTTAAAACAGCATTTCTAAATGGAGATTTAGAAGAATGTGTTTATATGGATCAGCCAGAGGGCTTCATTGACAGTGGGAGCAGCGGGAAAGCATGTAGACTGCTTAAATCCATATATGGGTTAAAGCAGGCATCTCGTAGCTGGAACATCTGTTTCGATGATGTTATCAAAGAGTTTGATTTCATCAAAAATCCAGATGAACCTTGTGTTTATAGGAAGGCTGTAGGAAGAACTGTCACATTCCTCGTATTGTACGTGGATGACATTCTTCTGATAGGAAATGATATTCCTATGCTGCAGTCGGTCAAATCGTTCTTATCACTAAGGTTCTCCATGAAGGACCTGGGTGATGCCACATACATCCTGGGCATAAAGATCTATAGGGATAGATCCAAGAAGTTATTGGGATTGTCCCAAACCAGGTATATTAACACCATCCTAAAAAGGTTTAGTATGGAAGACTCCAAGCGGGGTGCCTTACCCGCTTGCCATGGAGTCACTCTCTCCAAGGAATCTTGTCCAAAGACCGATGAAGAGAGAGCTCGCATGAGCATTATACCCTATGCTTCGGCAGTAGGATCTATAATGTATGCGATGTTATGTACACGCCCAGATGTAGCTTATGCACTTAGTGTTGTAAGCAAGTATCAATCCAACCCAGGGGAGAACCACTGGACAGCTGTGAAGAACATTCTTAAGTACTTGCGAAGGACTAAAGAGTTGTTCTTGGTGTATGGTAATACGGATCTCCAAATGGAGGCCTTTACCGATTCGAGCTTCCAGAGCGATAAGGATGACAGTAAATCTATCTCAGGGTTTGTATTTACCCTCAATGGAGGGGCGGTTAATTGGAAGAGTTCCAAACAGGATACCGTTGCAGACTCCACGATGGAAGCTGAGTACATTGCTGCAAATGATGCCGCCAAGGAAGCCGTCTGGATGAAGAAGTTCATCTCGAAGCTAGGCGTAGTTCCAAGCATTATTGATCCAATACCGTTGTATTGTGACAATAATGGGGCTATGGCATTAGCCAAGGAGCCCAGGTCCCATCAGCGATCCAGACACATCCTCAGGCGCTTTCATTTGATCCGGGAGATTGTAGATCGCCGCGAGATCGAGATTAAGAGAGTAGACACAAAGAATAACGCCGCGGATCCACTCACCAAGGCTCTCCCTCAGCCGCAGCATGAGCGACTTTTTGAGATGTTGGGTATGAGATACGCCAATAACTGGCCTTAGTGCAAGTGGGAGATTGTTGGATATATGTATGCCCTAGAGGCCATTATGTGATAGTGGATGTATTCGTACATATATATATATTCAGTATACATTCTTGCTTGACATGATAGTATGCTATTTGGTTCTTCTTTATCTAACATGTTGATTTGATCATGCTTTTACTCATTCATACATGTTGGAAAGGCCCTAAGGATATTGGCTTGACTACAATGATTATGATAGAGATCATACTAGTGGGACATCTGTAGTCTATAAGCATATCCTGGAATGTCCCTAGTCGTGGGTATATCGAGACGGGGCATTGATATACCAGAGTAGACTAGCGTATATGATACTAGACCCATTCGATGGGCGATGAATGTTCCAACATTCATCGATGTTTGACATCAAGATCATATACGGGTGCTCAGTGTTGACTGGGTACACTGGACGGACTCGCCGAGAACTCCTATATGGAATTATATCTATCGTCGGATAGCAGTTCTCAGGTGACACTGGTACAGGTTAGTCTGTATACCCAGATCGTCATAGAGCCTTGTGTGCTCTCCCACTGTATTTTGATTACCACCTTACCACGGCTCTACTGAGTCGTGCAAACAGGTGGCCGTTGGGTACAGTCCCGAGACACACGAAGGCGATGAGCGATTGGAGGGGTTTCGTCTCTCCCGGTATTGGGAGTTGATGCTGTACTGTGCTCGACTGGTTATATCAGTAAGTCCCTGGCCAGGGCTGCTGAGATTTGCTGATAAGTGTTGTCAGTAGTTTCTCGATCTGTTATAGACCATTCACCGGCACGACTTATTGGGTTATTGGGGTCGACGTTGCCATCCCTAGACTCGATATGCAGCATATCTGACGAAGAGACCGGACTGTACGGTAGTGTTGCCGGTTGGCTCGACGGGAGTTGTAGCAGGTTCGCTTGTTTTCTTCTGATCGCTTAATACCCGGGTGGCCGTTACGTTTAGCTGACCGCTTGCGGCCTGGGGGTGCTTGATATGATCATCACCCACTGCCGGCGTATTGACGAGTCTTAGAGTCCCACAAAGGAGTTACCTGGTCCAGGCGAAACGTTGTGGTGCGCGTATGTGATATGTGCATGGACCCGATTAAAATGCGCGTATAGGATACCGTGTATTGATCGGGCAGCTGGCTTTTGGTGAGGTCATATGTGATATGACCGGGTTGATAAATCAAGTGTTGATTTATCATTCAACCATTAGTTTTCTCACTTGAAACCTTTACTTGTGCATGATAGATGTATGCATGCATGTATGATATCTTGCTTTTGGTTTCATGCACATATGATGTGCATGCACACATACATACTTGCATCATCCTTCATGGTTGCTTATACATGGAATATGATGGCAATGGTAGACTCACACCATGGTTTTTAATGTGAATTATTATTGTATTAATGTTAAAACAAAAGGAAATGAATAAGGGTTAAATATTGTATTGTTTCCATACTCTTTACATAACCCACCATTTAACCCTTAGTTATTTTTTCCCTAGTTGTTTTACCTACGTTACATAAATTCCTTCACATAACAACCATGGTATGGCATGAAAGGAATATAACACATTCTTATGTCTTGATTTCTTTTCCAAGGAGAATGTTTTTCTCATCTTCAAGATAGTCTTTTCTCTCCTTCAAGAAGAATGTTTTTTTTTTCTTGTCTTCTTGAAAGAGGTTAGCCATCATCCTCCTTGTAGTTTTTCTCTTCTTCCTCCTAAGCTCTCTTGTTCTCCTCAAAGTGAGCTAAAGATTGATCAAGAAAGGTTTTCAAAGTGAGAAGAAAATCCACAACCTCATTCTATACAAGTTGAGCCCACTTGTGTAGAGTGTTATCTTCATCACTTCTCCGGAAAGGTGAAGCCGCAAGCTTGGACTAGGAGCTCCGGGTGGATCGTCGTTGACGCTAGAGGACTTCAAGAGAACCTTCCTCCAACACTCAAGAAGTCAAAGAGTTAAGCGAAAGGGAGCTACAAAGGTGCTAGGAAAACCAACACACCCAAACTGGGTGGCGTGTATGCATCGATTATAGAAAACTCAATGCTGCCACGAGGAAAGACCACTTTCCTCTACCATTCATTGATCAAATGCTGGAACGCTTAGCGGGACGAGAGTATTATTGTTTTATGGACGGATACTCAGGCTATAATCAGGTCCCCATCGCCAAAAAGGATCAAGATAAAACCACTTTTACTTGTCCTTTTAGTACCTTTGCTTACAGTCGCATGCCCTTTGGGTTATGCAATGCTCCCGCTACCTTTCAGCGGTGTATGATGGGGATATTCTCTGATATGGTAGAGAATTTTCTGGAGATCTTTATGGACGATTTCTCGATTTTTGGAGACTCTTTTTCTGATTGCCTAGCGAATCTTGACGCTGTTCTTACTCATTGCAAAGAGAAGAACTTGACTTTGAACTGGGAAAAATTCCATTTTATGGTCCAAGAAGGAATTGTACTTGGACATGTTATTTCACAGAAAGGCATTGAGGTTGACAGAGCTAAGATAGATGTCATTCAAAACCTCCCTCATCCCAAAAGCGTCAAAGATATTCGATCTTTCCTTGGCCATGTGGGCTTTTATAGAAGATTCATTAAGGACTTTAGCAAAATTGCTAGACCTTTAACTCTTCTCCTGGCCAAGGATACGACCTTCAATTTTGACTCGGACTGCGAGACAGCTTTTGACTCGCTTAAACACTCACTCACTTCAGCCCCCGTGCTATCATCACCAAACTGGGACTACCACTTTGAGCTGATGTGCGATGCATCCGGCTTTGCAGTAGGTGCAGTCTTAGGACAGCACATTGAAAAGATGTCACACGTGATATACTATGCTAGTAAGACCCTGAATGATGCGCAAATCAATTATACAACCACAGAAAAAGAACTTTTAACGGTTGTATTTGCATTAGAAAAATTCAGGCCTTACTTAATTGGCTCACCTATAGTTGTGTATACTGACCATTCCGCTTTAAAACATCTTCTGGCGAAGAAAGATGCAAAAGGTCGACTAATACGTTGGATCCTTCTGTTACAAGAATTTGATCTTGTTATCAAAGATAAGAAAGGATGTGAAAACGTAGTAGCTGACCATCTTTCACGCATCTCTTCTTCCCCTGTGACCCTGCCGATCAATGACTCGTTTCCTGACGAACAACTCTTGAGCGTATCTAATGAACCATGGTTCAGGGATATTGTGAACTATCTTGTCACGGGACTTATACCGAGCGATTGGTCAAAACAGGACAAATACTGCTTTTTATCCCAAGTAAAACACTTTTACTGGGATGATCCATACTTGTTTAAGTATTGTCCTGATCAGATCATTCGCCGGTGTGTCCCGAAAGAAGAGTTCAAGAGTGTTCTTTCTTTTTGTCATGATCAGGCCTGTGGGGGTCACTTCGGTCCTAAAAAGTCGACGGAGAAGGTTTTGCAATGTGGATTTTATTGGCCGACCTTATTCAAGGACGCATTTGAATATTGCAAAATCTGTACACAATGTCAGTACACGGGTAGAATCTCCCAGAAGAATGAAATGCCTCAGCAACCCATTCTGGTTGTTGAAATATTCGATGTTTGGGGCATAGATTTTATGGGTCCCTTTCCCAACTCCTTTGGGAATTTGTATATACTGCTGGCGGTTGATTATGTCTCAAAGTGGGTAGAAGCCATTCCATGTCGCACTAATGACAAGAAAGTTGTCATTAAGTTCTTAAAAGAGAATATCTTTTCGCGATTTGGACACCCACGCGCTATTATTAGCGATAATGGGACACATTTCTGCAACAGGTCTTTCGAGACTCTGATGCGGAAATACTCAATCAACCACCGACTTTCTACACCCTATCATCCCCAAACAAGCGGGCAGACTGAAATCTCAAACAGACAAATCAAACTTATCCTGGAGAAGACTGTTGCTAAAAATAGAAAAGACCGGTCGACCAAACTGACGGATGCTCTTTGGGCATTCAGAACTGCATATAAAACCGACCTAGGAATGTCTCCATATAGGATAGTGTTTGGGAAAGCATGTCACTTACCTGTCGAGATAGAGCATAAAGCATTGTGGGCTATTAAGGAAATAAATTTTGATCTAAACCTAGCTTGCACCTTTCGGAAGCTGCAACTTAATGAGCTAAGCGAACTCCGCGATGAAGCTTATGATAACGCTGTAATCATAAAGAATAGGACTAAGGTTTTTCACGATAAAAACATTTTGAGGAAAACATTTTCACAAGGTCAACAAGTCCTTCTTTATGATTCACGATTACACCTTCACGCGGGTAAGCTCCGATCTCGGTGGAAGGGACCTTTTGTTGTGCCGTCTGTATACCCGCACGGGGCAGTAGAAGTAGAAAATGTTAAAAACGGCACCTTTTTCAAAGTGAATGGAAATAGACTAAAGCCGTATTTTTCCACTAATAATTCCTCCAAGACTTACAGGTTTTGTAGATATAGCTGTTGGCAACAGTGAGGACACTGTTGAAAACAAGTTTGGGGGAGGTTTGTGCTTATTTTTGCATCATTTGCATATCATTTTGCATAAGCACAAAACATTTCTTTAAAAACTTATAAAAATTTAAAATTTTCAAAATCCATAAAAATTTAAAATTTTCAAAATATAAAAATATTTTAACTTTTTTTTGTACATAAATAAGATAATAAAAGTTTAGATAGTGAAAAATTACATCCATGAGATTAGAAAAATTTAAGAAAACTAAGAAAATTAGAAGTTTTCTTATACGAACTAGTAATAAGTAGTTATGAGCCGTTGTCCCAAGGGTTAGTAAGATGAAGGACGTCACTAATCTGAGGATAAAAATAAGTCTGAAAAATAGTTTCTATTCTGCAAGCCAAACATTTTTGAACGTTGATACCCTGCTATTCGCACTTACACACGTCTTAAAGCTTGAGATAGTAGAGGATACCTTGAAATGCTCTTGTCTTAAAGCCAAAAGTATGAAGGAAATAAAAATAAAAAAAATGAATGAAGAAAATATAAAGTGGTGAGAAAAATGGACACTGGTTTTGTTATCACCAAGGGCAATAAAAAAAATATAGCGTGGGTGCTTCTTCACATAGTGCCCTAAGGCCAACTGGTCTGGGAGTCACTGCTATGCCTGAGGTGGTGCAAGACGAGGAAAATACACCAAGTAAGCAAGCACAGGAGTAATCGGTCGGTTAGTACCTCAAGAAGTATTAACGGTCGCATGAAAGTGTGTGAGCAATCTCATCTAAATATTCACTAATTAAAAAGTACTGAGGCTGATGGGCAAGAGTATGATAGCTTGAATTGAATTCTCCGGGTGTAGGGATGTCTTTACACACACGCAGGGTGATATGATCGATGTTTGGAAGAAAGATAGGAATGAAAAATAAGACGATGTTTTATTGAGGGAGGACGTGATTTCCGACATCTTTTCATGACCATTAAGATAGGGCTCATGACAACCGAAAAACTAGCTTAGTTGAAAACCCTAATTTTCAAGGCTTTTCTTTTACGATTCTTTTCTTTAAATGTAATATTCATGATCTTTCTTTTATTATTGGATTTTGTGGGTGCAATCCGCTGAAAACCCTCAGGAGACAACACTCCTCCTACTAGGGGACACCTAGAGGTTTAAAGGCTTGTTGCACGTGCTCAGTGCAATCGTGTCGCCTACGAAAGTGTGCTAGTTAGTTTTTCTCTTTCTTTATTTTCTCCTTCTCTTTTTAATAAAAGTTCGCTCGAGACGATCGAAATTAAGTTTGGGGGAATTTGATTGGTCGAAAATATTGCATCTTTTAACCGGCAATTTCCCTGTCATTTGCATTCATATAGAAGTGTTCGGCATTCATATAGCACATATTAGCAAAACAGTTGTAAAATATCATATTACATGTATTAGACCTTAAAACCGGCATTTCTAGGGAAATTGACTTCATCTCATAGCATGGCATCATTTCTATATATCGCAACCTGTGTTTCGAAGTCCGTGCAGGAAAATCAGAAGCTTGCTCAAATTTACATCGCTAAAAGAATACGCCAACTCAAGGATTTGGAATCTGGTATTGACATAAAGGGCATTCAGGAATTAAATATATCACAAAAGAGACCTTAAGACAGCAGAAGTCAATACATCAAAGTTGAAGCCATAAAGCCACATCTTGGCCGCGGAACCGCGGCCTAAGCCGGCTTGCGCCGCGGCTCCGCGGTCAACTAGCCACATCATCCACTCTGCTCTGCACCATAACTCCTATGTCAGCTTCCACACTTCAGAAAACCTATGCAAGTTCCAGAAGACTCCTGAACATTCTGCCAGATCATCAAACCCTTGTTCCTACACTAAACTAGCCTATCATTCTAGAAACTTCTCCTTAAACCCTAGGTTAAACCCTAAGCTAAGCCTAACTAACTACTTCTAGAAGTCTTTCAACAAAATTTTGGAAGGAACTTCTATTTCAAACTCAAGGCCTAGGGTTTGGGAGATCTATAAATAAGACCCTAGGTTCACTTGTAAAAAGCCAATTCTATTAATTCAATAGATCCACTCACTCTCTTTCTTCATCTTCTTCCACAAGACTTGTGCGAAACCCTAACCCTAATTCCAATCAAATTCAAGATCCCGAGTACCAATCAACCAAGAAGCCCTTCAACCTTTTAGGAGCGGAGCCGATCTCCAATCGAGCAAGTGATCCAAGCCGATCCGCGACTCACGGAGCCGAGCGAAGCGAAATCGACGATCGAGTTCTTCCTCTTGTAGTTCTTGAGCGAATGTAATGAAATTGCTGATATAAATAAAAGGTGAAATTCTTTAATCTTGTTTTCTTTAAATTCTTGCATCATGATTCGATCTCAATTTGTAATTGTAGTTCTTGTTGTGATGTTTGAGTAAAACTCCGCTCGTCGAGGAGTCGAGACGATCAATAGAATGATGATGTAACAAATCTTAAAACAATTCTTAAGTCCTACGGGTTTTGTAAACCCTAGCAAGTTCAAGAATCGATGACCTAGTTTCGTTGCGATGCTTTCTTGATTGTGATCGCTCGAAATTAGGGATCTACGATCGTTTCTTGAATTTACTAGAGGCTAGAATGTGAATGATATCAACGAATGAACAAGGGATAAATGATGAAACTAGAAATCCCTAATTCGCGTCGATCATCATCGATCTAGTATCAATCCATCGAAGGATGAGAATACGTCATCATAAGATTCCATCACGTCTATAGATCCGATCGATTCCTACGAGCCTCATTTCGATTCTTGATATTTTGGTAGGAAAAATCATCACAAATTACCACTTCTTGATTTTTAATGCTTTCTTAGATCTATATTTTCTCTTTCTTGAATTGCAATTACAAATCATGAATTGTTTTCTTTTCTTTTCCTTAAAGTTTCAACTCATCTAATTCAAAAGACGAACGATTACACTTTCCCTGTGGACGATCTGCACTTACTAACGCGCTACAACCGACACCGTTATTGATTGCGGTCAAATATTTTTGGTTGTGATTTCTTTATAATTTCCAATACTACGCAAACAAGAATTCTTTTCAATCAAGTCACCGGGCTGTCAGCTGTCTTTTCTGCCAGCGAATCGTGGCGAGATCTCTGCATTTAAGGAAGGTGCGCCGGTTCGTGCATCCCGTTACTGAAGAGACGGTCCACGTGTCAAGCGTCAGTTGGCCGACACGACGTATGCAGGCCTGCGGCGTCTGATGGAATGCGGCCCAGTGCGGGAACAACGCGTGGAGCGATCGGAGCCGTTGGACACGAAGAGGTGTTTTGGCGGGAGATGAAGGGCGCGGTTGGATGAGGTCGTTTGTGGTGATAAATAGGGGCGGGGCCCACTCCAGGGCCCCTACACCTTCATATTTCCTCGCTCTAAGTCCTGGTTGCTCGGCGCTCGTATTCTTTCTTCTGCTTTCGTTTCCTGAGGATCCCTCTTCTCCAGGTTAAATGTCTTCTTTCGTAGAGTCTGTAGATGTCGTAGGAGTAAGTTCAAGGGACCCTCTAGTTGAGCCTGAGTCATCCCGGGGAGCAAGGGTCGGATCCTCTTCCCAGGATCAAGCGGCGGGGGCAGCCCCCAGGGGGGAGGCGGTAGACGCTGCCTGTTCATATCAGAATTTTGTATTATTATATTCCCCATTCTTAATCTTATTGCAAATAAATATGTGCTTTTGATCCATGTCTGCTAAATAGTTGCAGGTTACAGGTTCTCAGAACAATACAGTGAAATTCGGGAAAAGACGCTACAGATGTGAGACTACGACCAACAAATAGATGAATCTGCAAGATGCCGCCTACCAGTTTAAGGAACAAACGAAGATCAATGAACAGTTCGATTGCACAAAGTACGAGGACAGCACAAGATTCAAGACTTCAACGCGAAGCTTACGATAAAAGTCCACAAATTCTGCACTGTTGGAAATCTGGAAGAAAGTAGAAAAGATTCTGAAGAACCAATAGAATAGAACGGAAGGAAATAGCAACATAAAGCAACCATGAAAATTTGAGCCAATGATCCCTCAAGATGGCCACGGATCCACGGCCAAACATGGCATTCTGCCGCGGATCCGCGGCCGTGCTGTGCACGTGTCGGTGCATGTGTCGGTGCTTTGACCCGGCTTTCTTAGGGTAGTCTTGTAATTTTAAATGTGGATCAGATGTAAACCCTAGGGTTTCTCCTATCTATAAATAGGAAAGCCTACAGCCTCTTTTGGGGCATGCCTCTTTTTAATTCTTAAATTCAAAGTTTTTTAGATTCCTTGTAATCGTTGAGAGGTATCAATAAAGTAAGTGTTTTTAATTTTATATTGCATTCTTCTTAATTGAAATTTTTCTTATATGCAATTTAATTTCCGCAATTTTCGTATATGTCTTTTATTATCCGTAAGTTAATTAGGTTATTAAAAGAAAATTATAAAATGAATTTCATCATAACATCCCTAATGAGTGAGTAGTTCCTCACTTGTTAGGGTTAGGATTGGGTAGGTTTGAGAGATGGAAATCTCTCACTCCTTTCTTGCCCGTTTAATATTTTAAATTAGGACTCTATGTAAATCAAACACCCGCCGCTCACTACGGCACCCTATCCTACGAGATAGCGGTGATTCCCTAGTTAGACCGGTTGTGGTTGATTTAGATAGAGGTTAGGGCTAAGAATTAAGAAAGGACGGACAAGAACCAAAAGGAAGAAACGAAGTTTCTTCCTTGTCGTGCTAATCCTCTTTGTTAATCATTACCCTAACACCTAGGTTCTTAATTAGGGCAAAGGAAGCAGTGAGTAGAATTATCTTTCCAAACTAACCTAATCCAAACCCTAGCAAGGTTTTAAATCGAATTAAATTCAATCTTAGTTTTTATAAAAATCAAAACCACCATTTCTTTTGGACTTAACTCGTAAGAACTCTAAGAGATAACACGATTTCCCTGTGGACCGACCCGTACTCAACCGGTTAGCTACCAAGCGACACCGTTATTGATTGCGGTATATTCTTAATCTTTGATTCAAAACGCACACGCAAAATCCCTAACAATCAAATGGCGCTGTTGCCGGGAAAACGGTAGTTATATCTTTTTGTAATTTCGGGTTAATTAAAATTGACAAGACATAAAAATTGAAAATTGAAAAACATAAAAAATATCATCTTGTTATTTTTTGAATGGTTTTGTGTGAATTGCGCAGGAAAGATAGACGGACAGATTCAGATCTGGAGCAAGCTCGTTGAACAACTCCAGAAACAGAAGATCTGAACAGACAGAGAAAAAACACAACAGACAACAGAAGAATTTTGGAGGATTGAACCAACTTTTATACCGCGGAACCGCCGCAGTCTGGTGCTTTTGACCACGGATCCGCGGCCTATTGCTGACGTCAGCACTTCTGTAACGTTTTAGAAATCGTTTTGCGAATTTTCCCGTTTTATGGCAAAATTGTCGTTTTTTCCCGTTTTAACCCAATTTCGATCAAACGTCCGTATAAGCTTACCGACACCTAGTTTGGCTAAAATAAAGCTTGTGCGCGAACTTTGGGAGTATTTGGGAGGTTTTGGATCAGATAGAATTTTTCCCAAATAAAATATTATTTTAAGCGGTATTTTGTGCACGAAAATTGGGAAATTTCTTCTCTTGTGAATAAATTAATTTTGTCACTAGAAAATTTTTGGAAACTTATTTTTTAAATATCTAGATATTTTTGGAGTGCAAAAGGAATTATTTTAAAAAGAAAAGAAAATGTGTAAAGGTGGCAAAGTGCATTTATTTGCTTTTATTACTCATTTTCCTAGCAATTTCTTCACCCAAAATTCACAAAAATACCCCCAACCTCCCCATGGCCGAGCCTTGCTCCCGGTTGCGGTTATCTGTTTGTACATTGTATATCTTTTTGTTGGATCTAGTATTCTCCATCTACCACTGTTGTATATGACTTAGAGACGACTTGTAAGGATTCATTGTTATATTTTGTGGTGACTTTGGGTGCCGTGCTCGTGGGAGCCGGTTTTGTTGAAAAGTTTTACTTCTTTATGCAGTTTCCTTTTATATTTCTTCGCTTTGGCATCGTATATATGTTGTGGTGGTTGTCTCCGTCGTTGGGTGTGATTTGCTCCCGGTTGGGATGCTTTTATTATTATCTATGTTGTACCCGTTTTCGGGGTTAGTTTGTACAAAGGAGGTGCTGCCGAAATTTTTAAGAACGAAAACTAAACTTAAAGATTTTTACTTGAAAATTTCCGAATGTTAAAAACTATGTTTTTTTCCCGTTGATCCAGTTTTGGGTGGTTTAGATTTCTGGGTTTCGGCTTACTTGAGTTGCGTACGTCTGTAGACGTTACGTAGTTTAAGTGCCGGTTACGGGCCAAATTTTGGGTCATGACAAAGTTGGTATCAGAGCGCTAGGTTTTTACATTTCGGAGTGTAGGACGGCCTTGGTATGATGGAGTATGTAGCTTAAGCAGAGTGACGTAGCGTGGGTATGTTCCGTGGCATACTTACGACACGGTACTCCGCCTAAGTGACCTTAGGACTTATTGATTGAAATTCCTTCCGTGATTGATATACATCTTTGTGATTCGATTTCCGTTTCCTTATCGAATTTTGTTTCAATTTCCAGCCTATATGCCGCCGAAGACTACGAGGGCACAGAGAGCGGCCGCGAGGGCCGAGGCCAGAGTCGACTCGTCTGAGGCGAGGGTTGACCAGGGCGATACGCCTGTGGTACCGGAGCACATTGCTATGATTGGGGATGGTATGAAGGACCTGCGCCAGATTGTGGGGACTTTAGTAGAGGCCATTCGAGCACAGGGGCAGGCTGTTGTTCCACCCGTTGCAGGGACCACGATGGTACCTACTGTTCCGGAAGTCGCAGTTGCAGCTCCAGAGGTTATTATCGTGTCACTGACGGAGTTCATGAGGCTGAGGCCTCCGGTGTTTACTGGCACAAATGTTACTGAAGATCCGCAGTCGTTCATCGACCGGATGGCCAGGATTTTTCGCTCACTCTGATGTTCCGACGAGAGATGGGTTGAGTTTGCGAGTTTCCGGCTGGAGGGTATGGCCCAGAAGTGGTGTGAGTCGTTGGAGAGGGGCAAAGCCGCTGGTCTTGCTCCTATGACCTGGGCTGAGTTTGTGACGTCGTTTCTTGCCCGTTTTCTTCCACCGAGCGTCAGGGATGCGCGAGCGCGTAGATTTGAGTCGTTACGTCAGACGCCGGGGATGACGGTGTCGGAGTATGATGTATTGTTTACTAAGCAGTCGATGTATGCTCCGTACCTGGTGGCGACTGAGGAGATGAGGGTGAAGAGGTTTGTTCGAGGCCTGCTTACCCAGTTGTTCCTAGCCATCAGCATTCATCATTGCGACACACATGCGGCAGCTGTCGATGCAACCCTATTGGTGGAGGAGTGTCTAGCTGAGTCATCGGTTGTTCCAGAACCGAAGAGGACTCGTACGGATGTACCAGCACGGAGACCGAGGTTTGTCCGCAGAGGAAGAGTTCCTTCAGACTCGGGGAGTAGCAAAAACGTGGGACGTGGCCAGTTATTCAGTTCTTATTCCCAGGAGGGCCAGCGACCATCTTATGGATGCTTCGGTTGTGGCAGTTTACATCATCTTGTTCGGGATTGTACTGTGGTGCGTCAGAGAGGGCCAGCAGTACCGCAGGTTACCTTACCACCTTCTCCGCCTCAGAGAGCGTTGCCTCTTATTCCTGTTGTTGCGCCGCGTCAGTCTCCTTCTCAGAGAGGTCGTGGTCACGGTGGTTTTGTGCCGAGAGGACGAGGTGGCAGAGGCATAGGGCAGCCAGTAGCCGGTAGAGGGCAGGCACGGGTTTTTTCCTTGACTCACCAAGACGCTCAGGCGTCCAATGCTGTGGTTTCAGGTACCCTTTCTTTATGTTCTTTTGATGCACATGTTCTTTTCGATCCGGGATCTACGCATTCGTATGTTTCTACGCACTTCGCGCCGAAGTTAGGCCGAGAGTCGTGTTTGCTGGATCAGCCGCTGGTCGTGACTACTCCTGTGGGAGAGTCGTTTGTTGCGCGTCATATGTTGTCCATGTCGGTGACATAGATCTGTCCGTCGACTTGATCCTTCTTGAGATGTTGGACTTCGACGTTCTGCTGGGCATGGATTGGCTAGCTACTTGCTATGCGTCCGTGGACTGCCGCGAGAAGACAGTTAGTTTTTGTTTTCCCGGCGAGTCAGTGTTTGTTGTGCAGGGGGATCGTGGTGCCGCCCCTCACAGTTTGATTTTTGTTCTGTGCGCTAGTCGGCTTTTGAGGAGGGGATGTCGGGTATTCTTGGCTTCCACTCATGATACTGGAGCCACAGTGGAGTCGGTGGACCAGGTTTCTACCGTGCGAGAGTTTCCCGATGTCTTTCCCGATGAGCTACCTGGGTTGCCGCCAGAGCGCGATATTGAGTTTTGCATTGATCTGATTCCTGGCACGGAGCCTATTTCTATACCGCCTTATCGGATGGCTCCGGCAGAGCTTAGAGAGCTTAAAGATCAATTGCAAGAGTTGCTTGATTTGGGACTTGTGCGTCAGAGTGTTTCGCCGTGGGGAGCTCATGTTCTGTTCGTCAAGAAGAAGGACGGCAGTTTGAGACTGTGTGTGGATTATCGTCAGTTGAACCGAGTTACGGTGCGGAACAGGTATCCTTTACCCCGCATTGATGATTTATTTGATCAGCTCCAGGGTGCGAAACATTTTTCGAAGATTGATTTGCGTTCGGGTTATCATCAGTTGCGGGTTCGGAATGATGACATTCCGAAGACTGCTTTTCGTACGCGCTATGGGCATTATGAGTTTTTGGTGATGTCGTTCGGACTCACCAATGCGCCAGCAGCATTCATGGATCTGATGAACCGGATTTTCAGGTCGTTCCTCGACCAGTTCATTATAGTGTTTATTGATGACATACTGGTCTACTCTAGGAGTTATGAGGAGCATGAGCAGCACTTGAAGATTACTTTGCAGATATTGAGAGAGCACCAGCTGTATGCTAAATTCTCAAAGTACGCATTTTGGCTTGATAGAGTTGACTTCCTGGGTCATGTGGTGACTGGTGATGGTATTCTTGTGGACCCGAGGAAGATCGAGGCTGTACAGCTTTGGCCCAGACCTGTATCGGTAACGGAGGTCCGCAGCTTTTTGGGCTTAGCTGGTTATTATCGTCGTTTTGTGCAGGATTTCTCGAGTATCGCTGCACCGCTGACTGGACTGACCCGGAAGGGAATTCCTTTTCTCTGGACCGATGCGTGCGAGCAGAGTTTTCAGCAGATGAAGACTCGGTTGACGACAGCACCAGTTCTTTCTTTACCTTCTGGATCGGGCGGCTATGTTGTTTATTGTGATGCTTCTCGAGTGGGGCTCGGCTGTGTTTTGATGCAGCATGATAGGGTGATTGCATATGCTTCTAGGTAGCTGAAGAAGCACGAGCAGAATTACCCCACTCACGATCTTGAGATGGCAGCGGTAGTCTTTGCGTTGAAGATTTGGAGACACTACTTGTACGGAGAGTCGTGTCAGATCTTCACGGATCGCAGGAGTTTGAAGTATATCTTCCAGCAGTGAGATCTGAACCTGAGACAGCGCCGATGGATGGAGCTAGTGAAGGATTATGATTGTGAGATCCTTTACCACCCGGGCAAGGCGAATGTGGTAGCTGATGCTTTGAGTCGTAGTCCCGTGGGTAGCTTGTCCCAGTTGAGCGCAGTTCAGTGTCAATCTTCTGCAGATTGGCAGCTCTTGTGTGATAATAGAGTGCAGTTCGAGTTCATTTCCGCTGGAGGACAGTTTGCTCATGTCCGCGCCCGTCCACTACTATTTGATCGTATCCGTGAGGCGCAACCCAGTGATGCCCGTTTGTCTGAGATTCTTGAGCTTGTTCGGCAGGGAAGAGTTTCGGAGTCATGGTTGATGACCAGGGTTTGCTACGATGCAGGACTCGCTTGTGTGTACCAGATGTTGATGGGTTGAGACGCGAGATCCTAGAGCAGGCACATCAGTTGGCCTTTAGCGTTCATCCAGGTTCCACCAAGATGTACCGTGGCTTGAGAGACTTCTACTGGTGGGAAGGGATGAAGCGTGATATTTCGGACTTCGTTTCAAGGTGCCTGACTTGTCAGCAAGTCAAGGCTGAGCATCAGAGACCGGTTGGAGAGTTGCAGCCCTTACCCGTTCCGGAGTGGAAATGAGAGCAGATTTCCATGGACTTCATTGTGGGTCTACCCAGGACCAGTCGAGGGTATGACTCCATTTCGGTTATTGTAGACCGGTTGACGAAAGCGGCTCACTTTCTTCCAGTGAAGACCACTTTCGGTTATGCTCAGTATGCTCAGTTGTACATAGAGGAGATTGTGCGTTTGCACGGTGTTCACACATGCATAGTATCCGACAGAGGCACCCAGTTTACTAGCCGTCTTTGGCAGAAGCTTCAGGAAGCTTTGGGTACCCGGCTGAGTTTTAGTACCGCTTTTCATCCACAGACCGATGGCCAGTCGGAGCGGACTATATAAACTCTGGAGGATATGCTCCGTGCATGTGTGCTTGATTTTGGTGGAAGTTGGGATCGTCACTTGTCGTTGATTGAGTTCTCCTACAACAACATCTTTCTGGAGACAATTCAGATGGCACCTTTTGAGGCTTTATATGGTAGGAAGTGTCGATCGCCAGTCTGTTGGACCGAGCTTAGTGAGAGTATGGTTTTGGGACCCCAGCTAGTTCAGGAGACCACGGAGAAGATCCAGCTGATTCAGGATAGGATGAGAGCAGCCCAGTGCAGGCAGAAGTCTTATGCCGACCGTCGTCGTCGCAGACTTGAGTTCGCAGTGTGGGATCATGTATTCCTGAGGATTTCTCCGATGAATGGCGTTATGCGATTTGGGAAGAGAGGGAAGCTCAGTCCCAGATTTGTAGGTCCTTTCGAGATCCTTGAGCGAGTGGGTTCTGTTGCTTATCGTTTGGTGCTCCAGCCCAGTTTTCCGGATGTTCACCCTGTTTTTCATGTGTCGATGCTTCGTAGATACCTTCATGATCCTTCTCACATGATTCAGCACGAGACCGTTCAGCTTGAGCGCGATCTTTCATACACCGAGAAGCCGGTAGTTATTTTGGATCGGCAGGTGAAGAAACTTCGGTCAAAGATCTTGCCATCTGTGAAGGTTCTTTGGCGTAGCCCGACTAGTGAGGAGATCACTTGGGAGGCCGAGAGTGAGATGCGGAAGAAATTCCCTCAACTTTTTGAAGGTACGCTTAGTATGAAATTTTAATTCGGGGACCGAATTTCTATAAGGAGGGGAGATTGTAACGTTTTAGAAATCGTTTTGCGAATTTTCCCGTTTTAGGGCAAAATTGTCGGTTTTTCCCGTTTTAACCCGATTTCGATCAAACGTTCCTATAAGCTTATCGACACCTAGTTTGGCTAAAATAAAGCTTGTACGCGAACTTTGGGAGTATTTGGAAGGTTTTGGCTCAGATAGAATTTTTCCCAAATAAAATATTATTTTAAGCGATATTTTGTACACGTAAATCGGGAAATTTTTTCTCTTGTGAATAAATTAATTTTATCACTAGAAAATTTTTGGAAACTTATTTTTTAAATATCTAGATATTTTTGGAGTGCAAAAGGAATTATTTTAAAAAGAAAAGAAAAGGTGTAAAGGTGGCAAAGTGCATTTATTTGCTTTTATTACTCATTTTCCTAGCAATTTCTTCACCCAAAATTCTCAAAAATACCCCCAACCTCCCCATGGCCGAGCCTTTTCTCAAATTTCTGTCCAAAATATTTCCCAAGCTCATTTCTTCATTATTTCTTCAAAATTCTTCAAAAGAATTCCAAAAATAAATCCAAAAATAACTATATAAAAATTAAACCATCATTCTCTTCACTAAGCTTGTTTGGATCTTCAACAAAACATGGGTTTTGGTGGCTAGGGTTGATGAAGCATGTTGATTTTGTGAGTTCTTGAAGTGGTATAAATTCTATCCTTAATCCTTAATTCATTGCTTTAATCTTAATCTAGCTATTTTAGCTAGCTAATTATGTATTTTGTATAGCTTTTAAATCATGATTAATTCATTTATTTTTGTTTTAAGAAATTCATGTTAGGGTTAAAGTTTTTTTAAGTGATTAGTGTTCATTTAAAGTGTTAATTTGTGCTTTGGAAAAGATTAAATCATGTAGAAAATGTTAATTTTTGCTAATGAACACTTTGGTTTAATTATACAAATTGCTTACTAGGTTTTTGCTAAAACATAATTAGCGAGTGTTAAAAATATAGGAATGGTTTAGATAGCTTAGTTAAGATATTTTAAGGTGTTTGTAATCGCTAGTTATGCGTTAGCTTGAAACTAGTGTGAAATATTGCGATAGGTCGCTTACTAGGTTTCGGGGTTTTTCCGACGTAGGGTTCGTTTGGTCGTTGCGAGGTTATATCTAGTGTATTCCTCGTAATTTTTGTGTTGTGTTGTGTTGCGCGATCGGGACGATCGGGGTCCAGACTTGGTGTTTTGTAGTTTAGCGACCCCAATTAGGGTTTTGGCCGGTATCGTGCGCGATAGATGCGCTAAGCGCGCGGTGAATTTTCCGGGCGTTTTCGTCGCATTTCGTTGTCTTTTCGTCATTATAGGATATTTAGCTTATGTGTTGTATTTATGAAATTTTAGGTTTGCAAGCAGGGATTTCAAGTGCTGCGGACAAGGGGAAGCCGGTGGTCGGATTTTCATAGCTCGAGACCATCGGTGAGTAGATTTAACATCTACGGGGAAATCGCACGTATGGCGTTATGCGTCGGGGCGAATTTGATATGTTAGCTGCATAGTATTTGCATATTCTTTACTTTCATATGAATGTCATTGCATAGCATTATCTGTTGTACTTGACTCGTACCTTTAGATATAACACATTACTGACGGTTCATGTTGCACGAGCACTAAATATTATGCTACACCCACATCGTCAGTAATTTCCATGACACGCACAAGCCGATATATATTATTGACACCTACTTACGTGATACGGTAGTGGATAGGGATAGTTGTGGTAGTAGCCCTTATCCCATTGTGCATATGAGATATTGTTGATACTTACATACGTGACATTGCTTTGGGCAAGAATAGTTGAGGTAGTAACACTTATTCCATTTCATGTATACCTTACTATAGCTATATTATATATCATGCACTCATATTGACATGTACACCCACATAGTCTATTATAGTTATATGTATATCATGCACTCATATTGACATGTACACCGCATATTTTCGCTATAGTTGTATGTACCCCAAGTGGTAATGTTTGATATATGATATTGAGTTGTTGATCCTTGCACTTATGACTTGCGTCATACATACTAGCTTACATGTAGATACTTAAATCTTGCTACAATTACATGTACACCTTATATGATGCTGCATTGTTTTTCGGAGGTTTTGGGAACCACAAGATATATTCTAAAACGCTGGATTCATTTAAAGAGCGGTTTTCCCTTTATATGCTCATATTGATGTTTTATGTTGCATATATCAGTTTTACGTGAATTTTACGCATTGAGATATAGATTTCATGTGATTATGGATTTGAGGACCGTGGGGGATATTTTCAAGAAAACTATGTATTGTTTGAAAACCCGGTTTCTCTTGATATGATATTTCAGTGCGTCCACCATGTGATTTCTCGGTTCTGAGATTTGGCTTGTGATACCCGATTCGAGGAGCGGGAGGCACCGTCTGCGGGTACATGGTGGACCCGGTATGGTGCCCCGGGGCGAGTGGTGATTTCGTGGTGTAGACGATAAGCCTGGCGGTGGGACCACTACCTACCGGTGATTGTATTTGGACTCGGAGGTTATCATGGGGATACCGACCGGAGTGAGGTATGACATATCGTCAGGGCCAGTCATGGTGACAGCGCCTGAGTTATGAGGATTTACGTGTCGATGCTAGACACGGGTTTCATGATATTTCGAGTGTCGGTGTTTGACACTCAGGTTTTCGTGAGACTTACAGGATGTGAGGGCCGATCTGAGGATGCGGTGCCTGAGGATTTGGGATTTGATGTGTCAGTGAGGGACACTGGTGTTTTTCCATGCTGATGATTTTTGCATGAGATTTTATATTATATCATCCCACACTCACGATTATGTTGATATGCATTGTTTCATATAGTTGTAGTACCCTGATGATGTACCTTTACATGATTGTTGCATATTCACTTATCATACTTATGCTATCGGATTACATGTAATAGATAGATCGCTGTTCGTACATACTTGCGATTACTGTATGATGTTATTTACTATTCACTAGTTGGCAACTCACCCCCGTTGTGCCACAGTGTTTTGCAGGACTTACCCTCTGTGTAGTCGCGGAAGGACGTCTTATCTTCTCTACTTTTGCGGATACCGCTACGGTTGGCTGTAAGGCCTTGCTTTTAGGTGGGTTACGGTTATCCGTTTGTACATTGTATATCTTTTTGTTGGATCTAGTATTCTCCATCTACCACTGTTGTATATGACTTAGAGACGACTTGTGAGGATTCAATGTTGTATTTTGTGGTGACTTTGGGAGCCGTGCTCATGGGAGCCGGTTTTGTTGAAAAGTTTTACTTCTTTATGCAGTTTTCTTTTATATTTCTTCGCTCCGGCATCGTATATATGTTGTGGTGGTTGTCTCCGTCGTTGGGTGTGATTTACTCCCGTTTGGGATGCTTTTATTATTATCTATGTTGTACCCGTTTTCGGGGTTAGTTTTTACAAAGGAGGTGCTGCCGAAATTTTTAAGAACGAAAACTAAACTTAAAGATGTTTACTTGAAAATTTCCGAATGTTTAAAACTATGTTTTTTTTCCCGTTGATCCAGTTTTTGGTGGTTTAGATTTCTGGGTTTCGGCTTACTTGAGTTGCGTACGCCTGTAGACGTTACGTGGTTTAAGTGCCGGTTACGGGCCAAATTTTGGGTCGTGACAAAGTTAGTATCAGAGCGCTAGGTTTTTACCTTTCGGAGTGTAGGACTACCTTGGTATGATGGAGTAGGTAGCTTAAGCAGAGTGACGTAGCGTGTGTATGTTCCGCGGCATACTTACGACACGGTACTCCGCCTAAGTGACCTTAGGACTTATTGATTGAAATTTCTTCCGTGATTGATATACATCTTTGTGATTCGATTTCCGTTTCCTTATCGAATCTTGTTTCAATTTCCAGCCTATATGCCGCCGAAGACTACGAGGGCACAGAGAGCGGCCGCGAGGGCCGAGGCCAGAGTCGACTCGTCTGAGGCGAGGGTTGACCAGGACGATACGCCTGTGGTACCGGAGCACATTGCTATGATTGGGGATGGTATGAAGGACCTGCGCCAGATTGTGGGGACTTTAGTAGAGGCCATTCGAGCACAGGGGCAGGCTGTTGTTCCACCCGTTGCAGGGACCACGATGGTACCTATTGTTCCGGAAGTCGCAGTTGCAGCTCCAGAGGTTATTACCGTGTCACTGACGGTGTTCATGAGGCTGAGGCCTCCGGTGTTTACTGGCACAGATGTTACTGAGGATCCGCAGTCGTTCATCGACCGGATGGCCAGGATTTGTCGCTCACTCCGATTTTCCGACGAGAGATGGGTTGAGTTTGCGAGTTTCCGGCTAGAGGGTATGGCCCAGAAGTGGTGTGAGTCGTTGGAGAGGGGCAAAGCCGCTGGTCTTGCTCCTATGACCTGGGCTGAGTTTGTGACGTCGTTTCTTGCCCGTTTTCTTCCACCGAGCGTCAGGGATGCGCGAGCGCGTAGATTTGAGTCGTTACGTCAGACGCCGGGGATGACGGTGTTGGAGTATGATGTATTGTTTACTAAGCTGTCGGTGTATGCTCCGTACCTGGTGGCGACTGAGGAGATGAGGGTGAAGAGGTTTGTTCGAGGCCTGCTTACCCAGTTGTTGCTAGCCATCAGCATTCATCATTGCGACACATATGCGGCAGCTGTCGATGCAGCCCTATTGGTGGAAGAGTGTCTAGCTGAGTCATCGGTTGTTCCAGAACCGAAGAGGACTCGTACGGATGTACCAGCACGGAGACCGAGGTTTGTCCGCAGAGGAAGAGTTCCTTCAGACTCGGGGAGTAGCAAAGACGTGGGACGTGGCCAGTTATTCAGTTATTATTCCCAAGAGGTCCAGGGACCGTCTTATGGATGCTTCGGTTGAGGCAATTTACATCATCTTGTTCGAGATTGTACTGTGGTGCGTCAGAGAGGGCCAGCAGTACTGCAGGTTACCATACCACCTTCTCCGCCTCAGAGAGCGTTGCCTCTTATTCCTGTTGTTGCTCCGCGTCAGACTCCTGCTCAGAGAGGTCGTGGTCGTGGTGGTTTTATGCCGAGAGGACGAGGTGGCAGAGGCAGAGGCAGAGGGCAGCCAGTAGCCAGTAGAGGGCAGGCACAGGTTTTTTCCTTGACTCACCAGGACGCTCAGGCGTCCAATGCTGTGGTTTCAGGTACCCTTTCTTTATGTTCTTTTGATGCACATGTTCTTTTTGATCCGGGATCTATGCATTCGTATGTTTCTACGCACTTCGCGCCGAGGTTAGGCCAAGAGTCATGTTTATTGGATCAGCCGCTGGTCGTGACAACTCCTGTGGGAGAGTCGTTTGTTGCGCGTCATGTGTTGTCCATGTTGGTGACAGAGATCTGTCCGTCGACTTGATCCTTTTTGAGATGTTGGACTTCGACGTTCTGCTGGGCATGGATTGGCTAGCTATTTGCTATACGTCCATGGACTGCCGCGAGAAGACAGATAGATTTTGTTTTTCCGGCGAGTCAGTGTTTGTTGTGCAGGGGGATCGTGGTGCCTCCCCTCACAGTTTGATTTCTGTTCTGTGCGCTAGTCGGCTTTTGAGCAGGGGATGTCGGGGATTCTTGGCTTCCATTTATGATACTGGAGCCACAGTGGAGTCGGTGGACCAGGTTTCTACCGTGCGAGAGTTTCCCGATGTCTTTCCCGATGAGCTACCTGGGTTGCCGCCAGAGCGCGATATTGAGTTTTGCATTGATCTGATTCCTGGCACGGAGCCTATTTCTATACCGCCTTATCGGATGGCTCCGGCAGAGCTTAGAGAGCTTAAAGATCAATTGCAAGAGTTGCTTGATTTGGGACTTGTGCATCCGAGTGTTTCGCCGTGGGGAGCTCCTGTTCTGTTCGTCAAGAAGAAGGACGGCAGTTTGAGGCTATGTGTGGATTATCGTCAGTTGAACCGAGTTACGGTGCGGAACAGGTATCCTTTACCCTGCATTGATGATTTATTTGATCAGCTCCAGGGTACGAAACATTTTTCGAAGATTGATTTGTGTTCGGGTTATCATCAGTTGCGGGTTCGGAATGATGACATTCCGAAGACTGCTTTTCGTACGCGCTATGGGCATTATGAGTTTTTGGTGATGTCGTTCGGACTCACCAATGCGCCAGCAGCGTTCATGGATCTGATGAACCGGATTTTCAGGTCGTTCCTCGACCAGTTCATTGTAGTGTTTATTGATGACATACTGGTCTGCTCTAGGAGTCATGAGGAGCATAAGCAGCACTTGAGAATTACTTTGCAGATATTGAGAGAGCACCAGCTGTATGCTAAATTCTCAAAGTGCGCATTTTGGCTTGATAGAGTTGACTTCCTGGGTCATGTAGTGACTGGTGATGGTATTCTTGTGGACCCGAAGAAGATCGAGGCTGTACAGCTTTGGCCCAGACCTGTATCGGTAACGGAGGTCCGCAGCTTTTTGGGCTTAGCTGGTTATTATCGCCGTTTTGTGCAGGATTTCTCGACTATCGCTGCACCGCTGACTGGACTGACCCGGAAGGGAATTCCTTTTCTCTGGACCGATGCATGCGAGCAGAGTTTTCAGCAGGTGAAGACTCGGTTGACGACAGCACCAGTTCTTTCTTTACCTTCTGGATCGGGCGGCTATGTTGTTTATTGTGATGCTTCTCGAGTGGGGCTCGCCTGTGTTTTGATGCAGCATGATAGGGTGATTGCATATGCTTCTAGGCAGCTGAAGAAGCACGAGCAGAATTACCCCACTCACGATCTTGAGATGGCAGCGGTAGTCTTTGCGTTGAAGATTTGGAGACACTACTTGTACGGAGAGTCGTGTCAGATCTTCACGGATAACAAGAGTTTGAAGTATATCTTCCAGCAGCGAGATCTGAACCTGAGACAGCGCCGATGGATGGAGCTAGTGAAGGATTATGATTGTGAGATCCTTTATCACCCGGGCAAGGCGAATGTGGTAGCTGATGCTTTGAGTCATAGGCCCGTGGGTAGCTTGTCCCAGTTGAGCGCAGTTCAGTATCAATCTTCTGCAGATTGGCAGCTCTTGTGTGATAGTAGAGTGCAGTTCGAGTTCATTTCCGCTGGGGGACAGGTTGCTCATGTCCGCGCCCGTCCACTACTATTTGATCGTATCCGTGAGGCGCAACCCAGTGATGCCCGTTTGTCTGATATTCTTGAGCTTGTTCGGCAGGGAAGAGTTTCGGTGTTCATGGTTGATGACCAGGGTGTGCTACGATGTGGGACTCGCTTGTGTGTACCAGTTATTGATGGGTTGAGACGCGAGATCATAGAGCAGGCACATCAATCGGCCTTTAGCATTCAGCCAGGTTCCACCAAGACGTACCGTGACTTGAGAGACTTCTACTGGTGGGAATGGATGAAGCGCGATATTTCGGACTTCGTTTCGAGGTGCCTGACTTGTCAGCAAGTCAAGGCTGAGCATCAGAGACCGGGTGGAGAGTTGCAGCCCTTACCCGTTCCGGAGTGGAAATGGGAGCAGATTTCCATGGAATTCATTGTGGGTCAACCCAGGACCAGTCGAGGGTATGACTCCATTTGGGTTATTGTAGACCGGTTGACGAAAGCGGCTCACTTTCTTCCAGTGAAGACCACTTTCGGTTATGCTCAGTATGCTCAGTTGTACATAGAGGAGATTGTGCGTTTGCACGGTGTTCCCACATGCATAGTATCCGACAGAGGCACCCAGTTTACTAGCCGTCTTTGGCAGAAGCTTCAGGAAGCTTTGGGTACCCGGCTGAGTTTTAGTACCGCTTTTCATACACAGACCGATGGCCAGTCGGAGCGGACTATAC